>CM056997.1:220824506-221496674 GCA_029891345.1 Dryococelus australis | reverse complement strand
ACGTTCACTTTTATATAGCGATGATATGCTCCGAAAAAAGGCCTGCTCGGAATTCCCTGTATGTGCCACTGAGAGAAGAAAGAACTTATTATTACAAAAATGTGGTTTTGTACACATATTTTGTTGTATCTATGGTTGATGAAATGTGCAATGGGTGAATGAGGTACGATAATGGTTTCATCCGTCAAATACTTAGTGTAGAATCTATGATATGGAAGAGGTTGAAAACTGTTACCAACTATGGCATTAATACACCATGCCATTGGCAGTCGTATTAGTTGAACAACTAGGCCGTATTTTATATTGTAGATTTCAAACGTACCTTGAAGCCTGCGAATGAATATATTTACATACCTAGTAGTTATTTTTATATTAAAATCATTTCATTCCTTGCATTTATTGTATCTGTTTGATGGCTTTGCATCCAGATAACATAAGTGTCGTATTTGAAAATTTACAATAAAATTATTTTATGAATTATATTTTTGGTTTGGGATGTAGCTGTACAATCTCACCGCACTCGTGCATACTTGGTGACAATTGTTTTTCGTGAAAAGGACCGTTAAGAATCCGATGCGCTTGGTACGTCTTGAGAGAGAGAGAGAGAGAGAGAGAGAGAGAGAGCGAGAGAGAGATAGTAGTGTGTGTGTGTGTGTGTGTGTGTGTGTGGTATATAGTAATCACTAAACCCACTGATAAAAATTTACAGGTTTTTGAAATCGAATTAAGAAAATTTAAGAAACTACAATCCTGGATAAAATTTTCCGCTTAAATCGAGGGCCAATATTTTGCCGTCGTGATGCATTACTGCCCAGCTACTTCTTAGGCCGTGAATTTGCACGTTTTAGTACGGCGTACAATTTCGCGCTAAATAAATGTATCATTCCATTAAAATATGTGCTTACGAAGCATAAAGAGAAATCGTTATTTAACACTGCCGTTTATTTATTTTCCTATATTGGCTTGCCGTCATCTGAGAACTTCAATAAACATGTTCTGCGTTAATTATATGCCACACTCTCTATAAAACCAGAGCACTCTGTTTACCGACGCAAAGACGAATGCAGAGGAGCCTGAATTATAAAACCTGCGTCCTGTTTGAGTCGCCATAGAAAACCTACACTTGTTGCGAAAGTAGAATATAACACCCGTGAAATGCGGAACTGAACATTTCTTTCTGTTGAGTCTGCACGTTGACAGTTCTTGTGGGAAATGAGGGAGCGCTGTTTTCCACATAAGGTGCTGTGTTTGTCAGGTATCATTTTAAAGCATAAACCTCGTGCATATTTTAACATCACAAAGAAACACGAGCTCAGCGAGGCTAGGGAGGGGGCAGGTCCCTTGGTACATCTTTTTGTAAGTTGGTATTTGCGGTATGAAGATTTACGAATAGGTGGTATGAAACAGTGTAGCATAAAGGAAACTTGTGACTTGAAAGTGCGACAGAACAGTTACATGAATTGTAACGTGTAGTCTCAGTTATTTGGTGACTTACTTACAGCTGCAGTTCGTGTGTTAAGCAGCTGTTACACATCTGTATGCTCATGTACTCTGTACCTTGGCCATTTCTATAATTAGAGTAGCATTTTCAGTAGCAGCAGACTCTTCTCTTTCGTGGCTATGAGAATCGCATTTTTATGTCTAGCCCATTTACTGTCACTTCCAACATTTCTGAAGCCCTGTTAAAATTCTACTTCGAGGATATTCCTCCGCCTCATGCAAAGAAAGCTTAACCAAGTGTAGAAAATTACACCAAAGTGATAAAGCACCTCATGTCGTACGCACTCAGTCTAATAATATATTACTTAAGAACTATTTTATACTACGCATTACCGAAATGTCTATTTTCTCCCTGTTTCATTCATATTAATTATAAATATATTTGTAGTTTATCGATAAAACATAGACAATATTTATTTAACCACAAATGAAATACTGTTCTAATACTTTATGTTAACACGGGTATAAAACGCTTGTAATGCATGAAATAATTAGACAACAAGCAAACGTGTCCTAAATGGGGTAATTTTTCTACTGTTCTATTTAAGAAGTATGAAGAAACACCCAATGATTTTCACCGTAGCGACACGCAACGACACAAAAACAAGGGGGGGGGGGGCAGGATAAAAATTGCCCTCCTTAAGTTTAGCCAAGGCGCCAGGATGAGAGTAAAGAAACGTCCCAAACGGTTTTTCTTCATCCGAGATACACCGTTTACGATCTGTAATGAATTGTTACAATGTTCGTACTTATTTCTTACATCTAAAAACATCTCCTCTTCTGGATATAGACTTTTCTCTACCTTCTACGCGGCATGTGAATTATATTTAGAATGCACCAAACTGATATATTCATATATATATATATATATAAAGGAAGCAGAAATGCCTTAACAAAGGCACACCCCCTCGTTAAGCTGGAGATGATGTTTCACCGCTGGGTACCAGTGCATTGACGATGGCAGTGAATT
The DNA here is from genome assembly GCA_029891345.1 of Dryococelus australis. Lineage (NCBI taxonomy): Eukaryota > Metazoa > Arthropoda > Insecta > Phasmatodea > Phasmatidae > Dryococelus > Dryococelus australis. The sequence goes on along the minus strand of CM056997.1, from coordinate 221,494,204 downwards.
ACTGAGGAGAAAATATGGAGTCCTGTAATAGGTGTCGTTTATTAGAAACCACCAGACATTTCTAGCATCGTTTGTGTATACGTATATTGCCATTCCAAAACAGTAAACACAGATCGCTTTAATTACATATAAAGGGATATACAAAATACATATATACAACGTGCAAATAAGTAAGCCTGTGAGAGTAATGAAGGGCACATTTCCACTTTGGAAGTGGCTATAAACACTCACCGTGATTACAGAAACGAAATATTGTGGTCTTTTTTATATCGTCGACGTATTTCCAAGTCCAATTTTCCCTAATATTCCATTATGGGCGAAATTTGTGTAAATTTTCAGTGCGCGTCTGCTAACAAAACCTTTGGAGTATAGCATACTCTGCACCAGGCAGATACAATTTAAAAAACGAATGAAACGTGATATTTTTTCTGTCAAGATATTTTACTTTCCAGTACCATTTCGTCAAATGGAGTTACAAGATTTTAGAAATATCAGTGATGAGCCTGCTCCATCGTCGAATGACAGCGTCACGCTTCAGATACATGCATTGCGTCTGATCAGTTGTGCCTTCGGGTCACGAGTGGAAAACTAATAGTGCACATTACTGTGGGTCGGTGGATTTTCTAGGAGTTTTCCTGTTTCCACCCCCATCGCATTCGGTTGTCGGCTCATCCAACAATCTCCTACCAAGTCCCTATCCAGGGATGATGTGTACCAACGGGTTCCACCGAGGTATCGCGTCGCAATTTGTGTGTTAGGCGGTTTACACATCTACAAACTTCACTCGCTAAAAGAAAGAAGAAGCATTAGGAAAAGAGTGGTGTTACTTTTTTAATTATGCCGGTAGAAATACATTTCTTTTTGGAGTGTGTTGTTTGAAGAACTTACTATATCATAAACTAGTTGGTGTGCCAGCAGCAACCAATAGCATTCATTGGCCAGGAAATGGCGATGGTTATGTTGGTGCTAGCGCCTCACCTTGCACACCAACACAGACATTCATAAACGAATATACTCGAGATAATCTGTTAAGGCGTTGGTTAGAATTAAAAAAAAAAAGCATGTGTTCATTCAATTTGTACTATTCTGTGATCAGCTAGACGTTAAGAACAACACTTACATATTTAAAGTAGCAGCTCAGTTGTGTAAAGTTAGGTTTCTGCGAAAGCGGTAGAAAATTGTTCTAATTGTTACTGGCTAAGCCTTAATGTTCAGGTTTGTGACAGTACTTCTCTTACGTCGTGCCCAGCCAAATTGACACGTATTTTCTTTTAAAACCTCTGCCTGTTTGTTAGCTTGTAGTCTGACAAAATGGATTCGATGAACGCGCTCTCGTAGTCTCGCCTTTGTCAGTCCGGAGAGCCGGATGGATAGCGGAGTGTGCCCGATAGGCGTTATCCTCTTACGTAACCCTTGACGTGGCCCTGGCGAGAAGTTGCATTGTTGCTTCACAAATACCTCGTTAAAAAGTTACTTACTCAAGGAAGTAGATGGTTTATTTCCGAAAGATAATATCGATGGATAGCTACTTGTAAGCGACAGTGATTCCGTTATAACCTAGAATAATCAAAAAAATTCCTTCTCAAATTAACAGAATTTTCCTGTTTACCGCCAGCTTACAAGCCACCTCTTTGAAATAAGTGAACTTATATGGGCGGCTCTTGACCTTGAGGTCTTTAGAGCCGATGAGGATGAAGCGAGGTGAGTATGGAGCGACGCTGGAATGCAAGGGCAGGGGAAGCGCGAGATCCCCGGAAAAAACCCGCCTGCCAGCGTCCTCATCCGGCACGATTCCTCATGCAAAAATACGGGAGTGATCCTGTTATGGGAATCGAACGCAGTTTTTCTAAGTGGGAGACGAGTGGTCTAACCACTAGATCACCGCGACTCAACAACCTCTTTGGAACACAAGCGCACCTTTTAGCAGAAACTATGCCAAGCTCTCCCATAAAGAATCTCGTCCCCCCCCCTTAACTGATTAAATAAACTCAGCTGTGGCCATCAAGATCACATGACGCCCGCAAGCATGTGATATCTGCCGAATCGCGGGCGGACCACTCCATCGATATCTCGTCTGCCGACCCACAGCGCACTCGAGAGATCTGGTTATCGCATCCCCGTAGCCAGTCCTCGCGATTATGATTGCCTATCGACCTTGATATAACCTACGTACGTGACTTCCGACCGCATTTGCCTGCGAGTTACAAATGTCTTCTGCTGTACATTCCGACCTCAGTGATTGCAGCGTTATGTAAAAACTTCGAACTTTGAACGAGCTGCGACAATACGACCGGCTGGGGCGAACTACGTAAAATTGAGTTGATGATCTTGGGCCGTGTTCAAGTTGACTTTGTCGTAATTTAGTATGGTTCAGAAGAACTGTGCCGGTAGTCACTTGTTTACTGCGGTGGTGTTCATTAGGAGAAATGTTTCTTTCATTCAACAAAATACTTGTTTTTATATGGCCAAAAATATATTTTGTTGAGTAAACGAAACTTGGGCCAAATGAAATTTGACTGCCAACAAAACATTTAGTTGAATCAATTCTGTACATTTGTTTGACCGCACATTTGATTGCCTTCGTTCGAAAATACAGCTCGAGAGTTTTTAATTTTTGTAACAATTCGGATAGTAAAAGTGTTTGTAAGTGCATCTATTGATGCTTAATAGAGGTATAAACTATCAAGTTCAACATGAAACTAAAAATTAATGCTGTACAACTGTAAATATTTATTTGCTCATGTTGACCAATATTTGAAATGTATATGTGTAAAAACATTCCAACTTGATCAGTTATCACGTCAGCTGAGGCTCCTAAGGCATAGCGCTCGGCTGCAAGCTGGCTAGGTTCGTATCTCTTGGCACAGCTTCCAATTTTCTATATTAACCGAAAATGTTGATGTACGCATAGCAAAACAAATCTTTAGTTTTTGAGGCAACCAAATAAGAACAACATAATAATTTGTTCTCAACAACAAAAAAAATCACTGTCCCTATACAAACAAATATTTCACTGTCCCTATACAAACAAATATTTTACTGACTGAAAGAAACCTCTCTCTCTCTCTCTCTCTCTCTCTCTCTCTCTCTCTGTATGTGTCGAGCAATGTTTAGTCTACAATTCTACAGTTTATAACACACGGCCTTTTGACGTGAATAAATTAGGAAAAAAATATTAATATGAAAAATCGCGTATGAACGCTATCTTTTTGGTTACATGTACATTCGCATGTACCGAATTCCATAACGTGCCACTGGTATGAAATCCATGCATACAGTTACCTACTTACACACGCCCACAACACACGCAAACAGACACACACACAGGTTAACAAATAAGGAAGCGATTTTGGATTCGGTAAATGGTTATTCAGTAGGTTTCACTACATTCTACAAACTAAATACTAAACTACAAATACTCACCATTATAGAAAACCAAGTTGGGTTATGTAGCCATTTAGTAAACTAAAAATGCCTATTGGAATAAGAGCGGTAAATCTATGATGAGAATCGCTTTTAAGTTGTTCAATACTGTACACTGTAAGTTGTACGATACGCGTAGTTCAATACTGTACACTGTAAGAAATTGGTCAGAAATGTACATCGTTGTAAACTCCTATAGAGAACATTGAGAATGCACAAATGGTAGAACTTCTTTACAAACGTCCAGGTAGCCTCCTTACATTTATTAAGGAAACAGTCATAAACTCGCAGTGAAGGACTCAGCATTTTATAGTACTATGCCTGTTTTTGTAGCTAGATATTGAATAAATTCCCCACGCTGTGTATATGTTACTAACTATAAAGGCGAATTGCACTAAACGAAAAAGTAACATTCGTGTTCCAAATATCTCCGTCATGCGATTGTAGCGGTTTTTTTTTAGTAATCGCGTAAGTTGTGTACTCACTGACTAGATTCCACAACCAAACACGAGAAACGTATAAACGATCTCAAATGTCCTTTGATTGGAAACATTTTTTTTCTTACCTTAATGTGTGTACTCAGTTCATCTAGGCTACTACCTTACATAACAAACAATACTCACCTGTTCATCTAGGCTACTACCTTACATAACAAACAATACTCACCTGTTCATCTAGGCTACTACCTTACATAACAAACAATACTCACCTGTTCATCTAGGCTACTACCTTACATAACAAACAATACTCACCTGTTCATCTAGGCTACTACCTTACATAACAAACAATACTCACCTGTTCATCTAGGCTACTACCTTACATAACAAACAATACTCACCTGTTCATCTAGGCTACTACCTTACATAACAAACAATACTCACCTGTTCATCTAGGCTACTACCTTACATAACAAACAATACTCACCTGTTCATCTAGGCTACTACATTACATAACAAACAATATTCACCTGTTCATCTAGGCTACTACCTTACATAACAAACAATACTCACCTGTTCATCTAGGCTACTACCTTACATAACAAACAATACTCACCTGTTCATCTAGGCTACTACCTTACATAACAAACAATACTCACCTGTTCCATCTAGGCTACTACCTTACATAACAAACAATACTCACCTGTTCATCTAGGCTACTACCTTACATAACAAACAATACTCACCTGTTCATCTAGGCTACTACCTTACATAACAAACAATACTCACCTGTTCATCTAGGCTACTACCTTACATAACAAACAATACTCACCTGTTCATCTAGGCTACTACCTTACATAACAAACAATATTCACCTGTTCATCTAGGCTACTACCTTACATAACAAACAATATTCACCTGTTCATCTAGGCTACTACCTTACATAACAAACAATACTCACCTGTTCATCTAGGCTACTACCTTACATAACAAACAATACTCACCTGTTCATCTAGGCTACTACCTTACATAACAAACAATACTCACCTGTTCATCTAGGCTACTACCTTACATAACAAACAATATTCACCTGTTCATCTAGGCTACTACCTTACATAACAAACAATATTCACCTGTTCATCTAGGCTACTACCTTACATAACAAACAATATTCACCTGTTCATCTAGGCTACTACCTTACATAACAAACAATACTCACCTGTTCATCTAGGCTACTACCTTACATAACAAACAATACTCACCTGTTCCATCTAGGCTACTACCTTACATAACAAACAATAATCACCTGTTCCATCTAGGCTACTACCATTACATAACAAACAATACTCACCTGTTCCATCTAGGCTACTACCTTACATAACAAAACAATACTCACCTGTTCCATCTAGGCTACTACCTTACATAACAAACAATACTCACCTGTTCATCTAAGCTACTACCTTACATAACAAACAATACTCACCTGTTCATCTAGGCTACTACCTTACATAACAAACAATATTCACCTGTCCATCTAGGTTACTACCTTACATAACAAACAATACTCACCTGTTCATCTAGGCTACTACCTTACATAACAAACAATACTCACCTGTTCCATCTAGGCTACTACCTTACATAACAAACAATACTCACCTGTTCATCTAGGCTACTACCTTACATAACAAACAATACTCACCTGTTCCATCTAGGCTACTACCTTACATAACAAACAATACTCACCTGTTCATCTAGGCTACTACCTTACATAACAAACAATACTCACCTGTTCATCTAGGCTACTACCTTACATAACAAACAATACTCACCTGTTCATCTAGGCTACTACCTTACATAAACAAACAATACTTTCATCCTGTCTATCATAACACTAGGTCTCTAGGCTATACCTTACATAACAAACAATACTCACCTGTTCCATCTAGGCTACTACCTTACATAACAAACAATACTCACCTGTTCATCTAGGCTACTACCTTACATAACAAACAATACTCACCTGTTCATCTAGGCTACTACCTTACATAACAAACAATACTCACCTGTTCATCTAGGCTACTACCTTACATAACAAACAATACTCACCTGTTCATCTAGGCTACTACCTTACATAACAAACAATACTCACCTGTTCATCTAGGCTACTACCTTACATAACAAACAATACTCACCTGTTCCTCTAGGCTACTACCTTACATAACAAACAATACTCACCTGTTCCATCTAGGCTACTACCTTACATAACAAACAATACTCACCTGTTCCATCTAGGCTACTACCTTACATAACAAACAATACTCACCTGTTCCATCTAGGCTACTACCTTACATAACAAACAATACTCACCTGTTCCATCTAGGCTACTACACTTACATAACAAACAATACTCACCTGTTCCATCTAGGCTACTACCTTACATAAAAACAATACTCACCTGTTCCATCTAGGCTACTACCTTACATAACAAACAATACTCACCTGTTCATCTAGGCTACTACCTTACATAACAAACAATACTCACCTGTTCATCTAGGCTACTACCTTACATAACAAACAATACTCACCTGTTCCATCTAGGCTACTACCTTACATAACAAACAATACTCACCTGTTCCATCTAGGCTACTACCTTACATAACAAACAATACTCACCTGTTCCATCTAGGCTACTACATTACATAAAAACAATATCACCTGTTCCATCTAGGCTACTACCTTACATAACAAACAATAATCACCTGTTCCATCTAGGCTACTACATTACATAACAAACAATACTCACCTGTTCATTAGGCTACTACCTTACATAACAAACAATACTCACCTGTTCATCTAGGCTACTACCTTACATAACAAACAATACTCACCTGTTCATCTAGGCTACTACCTTACATAACAAACAATACTCACCTGTTCATCTAGGCTACTACCTTACATAACAAAAAATACTCACCTGTTCCATCTAGGCTACTACCTTACATAACAAACAATACTCACCTGTTCCATCTAGGCTACTACATTACATAAAAACAATACTCACCTGTTCCATCTAGGCTACTACCTTACATAACAAACAATAATCACCTGTTCCATCTAGGCTACTACATTACATAACAAACAATACTCACCTGTTCCATCTAGGCTACTACCTTACATAACAAACAATACTCACCTGTTCCATCTAGGCTACTACCTTACATAACAAACAATACTCACCTGTTCCATCTAGGCTACTACATTACATAAAAAACAATACTCACCTGTTCCATCTAGGCTACTACCTTACATAACAAACAATAATCACCTGTTCCATCTAGGCTACTACATTACATAACAAACAATACTCACCTGTTCCATCTAGGCTACTACATTACATAAAAAACAATACTCACCTGTTCCATCTAGGCTACTACCTTACATAACAAACAATAATCACCTGTTCCATCTAGGCTACTACATTACATAACAAACAATACTCACCTGTTCATATAGGCTACTACCTTACATAACAAACAATACTCACCTGTTCATCTAGGCTACTACCTTACATAACAAACAATACTCACCTGTTCATCTAGGCTACTACCTTACATAACAAACAATACTCACCTGTTCATCTAGGCTACTACCTTACATAACAAACAATACTCACCTGTTCCATCTAGGCTACTACCTTACATAACAAACAATACTCACCTGTTCCATCTAGGCTACTACATTACATAAAAAACAATACTCACCTGTTCCATCTAGGCTACTACCTTACATAACAAACAATAATCACCTGTTCCATCTAGGCTACTACATTACATAACAAACAATACTCACCTGTTCCATCTAGGCTACTACCTTACATAACAAACAATACTCACCTGTTCATCTAAGCTACTACCTTACATAACAAACAATACTCACCTGTTCCATCTAGGCTACTACCTTACATAACAAACAATATTCACCTGTCCATCTAGGTTACTACCTTACATAACAAACAATACTCACCTGTTCATCTAGGCTACTACCTTACATAACAAACAATACTCACCTGTTCCATCTAGGCTACTACCTTACATAACAAACAATACTCACCTGTTCATCTAGGCTACTACCTTACATAACAAACAATACTCACCTGTTCATCTAGGCTACTACCTTACATAACAAACAATACTCACCTGTTCATCTAGGCTACTACCTTACATAACAAACAATACTCACCTGTTCATCTAGGCTACTACCTTACATAACAAACAATACTCACCTGTTCCATCTAGGCTACTACCTTACATAACAAACAATACTCACCTGTTCGACAGAAAGGATTTCGTGCCTAAAGAAAGGTAACTGTCTCGTCTTGGTAAAACTTAATTACGAGCAAACTAAATCTGTAGCAAAACCTCTTATTTCAACAATTTTGTGAGTGATATAATGTAACTATTTCTTACTCTTAATACCTTTCTCATATATTAAACAATATGATAAGTCGATAAAATTGAGGGTTAGTTGTTAAACTAATTAATGTTATTTTGGTAACTTAATGTGAATCTGGCTCATAACGTTTTCTAATGTAGGTTAAAGGTATGCTAACGTAGTATATACTTATGTTTCATGACCTACATTTTTACATTATACGAACATTTCATTTTATTTTAGTGATTGTAAATCTTTACCAAATCTTGTATTGTTAAGCAAAATCCGTTTTCTGAGGCATTCATGCATTTCAGGATGTGCTTAGAGACAATTTTAGTTGTAATAATATATTATGTTGAGTCTTCCTACGCCTTCCGGCGTGTGGTTCGGAGCAAATGATCAAAACACCGTAGCTTGTGCATATCACATTAAAACGGTAGTATAAATAAAAAAGTGTAAAAATATAATCTTATCTCTCAGACTGGAATAAATATTATAATAAACTAAGAAGAACATTCTTAAATGTTCACTGTGCGGAGGTACTACAAACTGTTAAACTCAGTTCTACGCCATTCATGCAGGAATCATTGCTGGTAGTCCTACATGCGGTTCACCGTAAACTGAGCACTTTCGAATGCTCTGCTCAAGAACTACTGTTCTCCTCAGTTTGTATCCTACCGCTGTATGTAAAATTCACGTTGTCATTGGCTAATGGCTCTAATTATGCGCCTGCCAAGTGAAGACGAATTGCTGTTAATAACCAAAGTCGTTGACTATTACATCAATCCGTAGTTTAATCATTGAACGTGTGTAAAGTAAAAATAAATATTTATTGGCCGTTAATATAACTATAACGGTCTTAATACAACGTCAAGGTTTACAACAGTTTTTTTTAGCTCGGTGCCAACTTAACTGGAGCTGGCGGGCTGGTTTATATGATATAACGGGCAGTGACATTCTTTTTCTAAAGTAGATTTTAAAAACACTCACTTGCCTTGAACAGTGTATACGTTCAAGAGCAACGTAGTTACTCCAGTGGCGTAGGCAGGAATTTCTAGGGTGTGGGGTGTTGACGCTGTCTGTAGGGAAAGGAGGGATGTTAAACGTTATTCAGCTAAGATCATAGAACATAGGAAACCATATCCTCTAGCTCGCCATGTTCCCAGAGCCAGCGGCAGAGCCAGTGAGAGGTCGGCTCTAGCTGGCTGACTCTCTGTTCGCTGTTTCTGCGCACTTTTTGGATCTAACCTTCGAGAAATCTATGACTTGTTTGGTCGCTTATTAAATATGTCATATATCACAAGAGTTTTACTCATGCGTCAAGTACCAGATTTTTGGTCACATTAGACCTTTACTTATACAGCATTTTATCAGTAAACAACAATATTCCGTTTATAATAAATATGACTGAAAACAGGAAGAAAAACTCTGTGTGTGTTGGTAATGGCTAGTAAGAAATAGTTCTAATGCAAATTAGTATATATTAGCCTACATTAAGTGCGCACGAATGCAGTGCGTTGTCCCTTTTGTGTAAGTTTATAGACATGATCAAGCTTAGTTAGCATGAGGCGGAGGAATAGAACATCAGCAGGGCTTCAGAAAAGTTGTAGGTAACCGTGACTGGACTATAAGCGGCAGTTTCCCTCTGTATACTTGAGTGTTCTGTGGCCGAGGGAAGAGTCCGACAATGAGGAGAAAGGAGCAGATCGCGAGCGCAGATAAAGCTGGAGAAATGAGGGAACGAACTTTTCCTAGGAGCGTGGCGCGGCGGCGCCGCTGTACATTAGGGCAGCGGAGTTCTTGCTTTCCAATTTGCTAATCTCGCTCTCTCATTAGCTCGGAGCTTCCGAAACTGACGTTTCAACCGCGTTTTACTCACGATGTTATACTGACATAATTTTCTTATTTCATTACTCGCCCCCCGCCTCCGTAAAAATAAAAATAAATCACCGTTAGGAGTCTAGAAATCCCGAACCACATATCTTACGGTTCATTGCGATTACTCTCTTATTGGAAATCTCTATTGTGAAACAGACACGCTGTGAAAATGCTTGTGAGCAAAGTTCTTATACCGTTGATGTAATGAATATTTCTTTACAATGCCTCGTATTTCCTTTATTATCAAGCTTAATTTTACGGAGAAGTAGAAAAAATAGGAAATATACTGTTATTACATAGTTATGTGTCTATTGAAAAACAACGAAATACTGTCGACTAGTACATGACGTGCATCATAATTTCGTCACAAAATTTATTGACAATATATTTCTTAAGAGGCTTTAACGTCCGAAAAACCGGAAGCTTTGTCATGGACATTTCCTTATAACGGTTAGAAATGTCGGTGATATTAACATTTTTCTTATCAATCTTATGATGAGAGTTGTCTCTTTCGTCTTTACCAAGGTTGGCGTTTATCTGCTCAGCGCCAAAATTTTTCCTTTTTTTCCTTTCTCGTTCATCCTTTTTCTTCCGTGAAGGTGAACTTGCCACATTTGTTTTGCTGAGCTCGCGGGCGCTGATTGCAGCAAATTGTTCGTAGACTTGTCTTCTTCAGCTAAGCTGTTTCTTTGTAAGCTCCGCACTGCTCGTATTATACTGCTAAGTAATAATTCGAAAGAATTCTATAGCAACAATTATTATAGTATCATCCATTTTAACACATAACTTTCACGTTAAATGAGAAACTCTCTTCAAATCCCTGTCATATTTGTAATGTTTGTTACAGTAACATCAGCGAGGTTTATATAAGATTCTCTCACCAAAAGTGTTTGGCAAGAAAAGCAATGCGAAATGTTTTGAGCTGCTGTATTTCGCTCATACGCATACATTTCAATTATATAGTGTCAGTATAATAAAATACGTCATACATGGGACGATTTTTCAATGGTTGGTTTCAGAAATCCGTGAACAGTCACTACTTAGTTATAATCAAAGGGCGGAAAGTTTCTCGGCCTATATTTAACTCGGGAGGAATGGTTTCTGCTCAATAACTTTCAGGCCAATGACGACATTTTTGCAGACATCTGTAAGGGCGTGTATAAATGCGCAACGTTTCAGAATGTAGGTTGCACGCACACAATGATCAGAGCGAAGGTATTCAAAAGACTGCAAAGTCATTCGATTGGGGGAAAGTTGAATTAAGGCTGACATATTAGGCAGCGCATGCATTTTAAAGTAGGTGGTCGGAATGGCGGCCAGCGAGTTCTTTACGGACTGATGGAGACACGTGGTGAGGCTCTGGTGCGTCTTTGAGTCCAGCGCAGTTCCTCGTGGAGACGTTCGATATTCTTCATCAGTGCTGTCCTCGCTAAACGTGAGGAAGCTGCAGTAGGGAGATGCTTACACACTGCTGTAACATAGCTTCTGCTTCTGCATCGTGTTGGAACACGGAAGAGACGTATACACCCAATGTAAGATAACTTCACGCATCTCTGGTCATTCATCTTGGAAACTTATTTTTTTTCTGCCGACATGTAATATGAAATATTTAAGCGATTTTTTTTCTATTTCAGTTGGGCAGTCTCTATTATGTGGTTCTGCGATTGAAAATTAAAGGGAAAGAGTGTCTGCAATTTAATATTAATTACATAACTTGTATAGAGTCAATACAGTATATGTCATTACAGGATTTTAGGTAGACATTCTGAAAAAGAAAAATTGATTTGGTAAGTAAGGGAGACTCGTTTGAGGGAGCAACTATACTATTGACATTTGCTTTCACTGTGAAAACATGAATATATCTTCAACAAATATGAACACAGAATTAGTAAATGAATAAGGCGAATGTGCCATAGGAAGGGGTAAGGTAGGTAGGAAGGGCTTAGCATCTCGTCGACAGCAATGTGAATCCTCACCATGTTCTCTAACAACAACTTATGCTAGGCAGCGATAGATGTGACTACTTCTTAAACTTATGAATAGCCTGCAGTGTATTCGGGATTCAGATGTATGGAAGCAGGGCCACTTCATTTTCGAAAGAACAGTTTTACACAGCCTAGACTTTAAGGCTCAAAATCGTCCATTTTGCAGAAATTCTTCGTTTGCGTGTCATAATTTCGGATTCAGACTAATTACTTACAATGTAGGATTATATAAAATTTACATTTCACGAGCCGTTTTAAAAATATTTCTGTTTAATTCTCATTAATATGTTATCTGGTAGGTGCAAATGTCAAGAACGTATTTATATTTTAACAAAAAATGTCTGCCTTTTTGCAAGCAGGGAATAAGACACAGTGAAAATGAGACAAAAATATTAAACAACTAGTAAATTGTAAATTTTCTATAGTCAGACATTTCAAATGTAACTGAAACGATGCCATGAAAACTAGGAATTTCTGAAAACTTGGCGAAGGCGAGTCTTGATAACTTACTTGCTCACGTGCTACTTTCCTTTGATTCTTGGCTACTTGCTTTCATGGGAAGACATTGCTGTTTTCCACTGGACCAACTAGACTTTGCCTGCCTCTCTCTCTCTCTCTCTCTCTCTCTCTTTCTCTCTCTCTCTCTCTCTCTCTCTCTCTCTCTCTCTCTCTCTGGCACAAATTTATACAAATTTTACTGACAACTTCTTTGTACATTTACGAATCTTTGTAAGAATCCAATAGTGTAGTACATTGCAATGTTACAGTGGTCATATATATATATATATAATACATCTAGGAAAAATGTTTCCAGTGATCAGGAATCCCTTTAAATTACAAAGACTTAAGTTACAAATTATTACATTCGGCGATGAGTATTTCATTTAAGACAATTGGATTTTTTTTTACGAATGACGTGCTGTTAAAAAATAATCGATTTATTACTTTATTTAGAATAGTACAAAACTTAGCTACCATTTATCTTACTTATAAAACTGCAAATGGGCAAATATGCAGTCAATTTACAGCAATTTTCTAAATCGCTAACCTCACTCCTTCCGAAGACGTGAAATTGTGTTTTTCTTGCGTATCAAAACAATGTTTTCTCGTAAGTCAAGTTGGTCGTGTGGTTAAGGCAAAGGTACGACAACTTTTGGTTGCGGCAACATTACTCAGAGGATTTGTTGACATTAATACTTCAACAGTATATTGCAATTTTGGCAGTAGGGTTTACAAGGATATTGCAAAGAATTTTTTACTGTATACTGAACGTCTTCTATTCGTGGTCAGGCGCCTTAGACGAGTAGCAACTAACTCGTTCTGTCCGGTATTCATTTACAAGCTCAAGTGTTACAATCAGTTAATATTTTAGTGTGCGCTGTACCTGAGTAGAGCTTGCTTCTCACAACCAGGCTGCGTGCTAGCTGACGTCAGTATTAACCCTTCACTAATGAGAGGTACAGAAACTTCAACAAGTCATATAGGAAGACTCTCGAAACATCGACTAATGGTCCCTTGTGTACAGTGCCGACCATTAATGCAATTCATGTGCAACATGTCCTCGATCGTGGACTAAACGGGTTAAAACTATCTAACTACAAACATGGATCTGAGCTGAAGTGCTGTGAAATGTAACTAGGCCCTAAAAAGCACATCTTTTCGCTGGGGATTCTCCCAAAATGTAAAGCGTCTGTTCGCTCATAATGGCGTGTTCATGTCGGAGTTTATTTATATTATGTAATAATGCCCTTTAAAAAATTACTTTATTTTAGTTACAAAACTAATTATATTTTACTTAATTTTCCGAAGGAGAGTGTTTTTTTAAATCAAATACTAGGGACGTGCAAAATTTGTGCTATTATTCGAATACAAGTTCTAGAATGATAGACAAGCGGATGTGCGTTTTAATGCTTTCTTCATTAAACAAAACTTCGTTTGGCACACACTGGATAACTCTGAGCCAATAAGTAGTTAATTAATTAACTGCGGGGCTGGTTGATATACATGTAACCAAGTCAGAAGATAAAATAGGTGCTCACTAAAGCAGACGACAATAAACCAATTACATTGACTAGTATGTACAAATATTTTGTGAAGTCTGGTTGATGTGTTGTCACAGGTTAACGCAATTTTTCTACAGGTCCCTAACAATTATTCGTGTGTTTTTAATTATTTTTCTAATTTTCCTCCAGTCTCCCAAACTGATCCATAATCTTGCAGTTTCTGGTATTTACATGATAGTGTTAGCCGTCCCACGATCCAGTTATCTTCAAGAAATGTAATTAGCGAAAGGAAAATATCGCGAAATCATTTAAGGGCATGTTAGAATTCAAAAACACCTACATTTATGTTATGTTTACATTTGGTTCTATTACCCTATCATGATGACCTCTCCAACTCAAGTGTGTGTAAGGGAATAGAGTAAGGGCGTGGCTACAATGTATTCATTAGTTCATCAGTTGGACTTATGGTCCTGACTTTATAACTCTCCTTAGTAACTCTGATAATGAGGAATACTTTCAATAATTAACTCAATTAACGATATACAAATATTACTTATTTTGGACTCTAAGACAAGACAATATTTGCATCTTAATCTCAGAAATTTTTTATTGTATCACAACGGTAAACGCTCCTTAATAAAGCTGCTACTGAATTAATCTGGGAAATCCCTCGTTTCCCGAAGATATCCGAATTGGACTCACAGAACAGGCTGGTGAGGCTCGCAACATAGAGAAGGCCCCTCAGGATCCCCTGGTGGTGGATCGTCGGCAGTACACTGCGCCGTCGGTGGCCCGGAGTAGGAAGAAGAAAATATGGCCGACATTCTGGCGACCTCGTTTATATAGTCTCGCCGTGCTCTCCAAGTTCCCTCCTCTTGTCGTTCATTGAGTGGCACCCTGCCGCTCGTATCAAAGTTGGCACCAGGCAAAACCTCGTTTGCCATAGCAATTTGGATCACGTTTTATTAGTACAGATGGGCAAAATTCGCATTATCTTTCGGCGAAAGTATAGACTCCACTTCATTATAAACCAGTGAGCACAATTTTTGGTTACATTGGGCGCTGCACTTTATTCACCGTCACCTGTATGCTTGATCTCCTTGAAAGAGATTGGCCACTTCACCGCTGAACTAATATTACTGGCTCATGAGTTCTCCAAGGCGTGCCAGACATATTTCCGGCCAATGACTGAAGTCGGTCAAATATACAGTAACTTACAGTTCAGTCTGTCCTTAAATAATAACGCGGATTTTGCAGGTCTCTATACTATATTAGAAAAGTCCGGGTGAACTCTGAGGCAATTACAGAGCTGCAAGGAAACAGCACTGAATCCCGTGTTACCTGGGTTGAGGTAAAACCAGCTCCAACACATTAGAGCAGCGGCCAGTGAGTAGTAAGCAGTGTCTCTAGTGTACATAAGACAGTGGAGTCTAGCCCAGAGGTCGTTTAAAACACGACTCTTTCCTGTCCCTACATATAAGCTAACGTTTCGTAAATCAGGCGTGGAGTGGAGTGATGAGAGGTGGGCAGCTTTGGACTGGACATGGAGATCTTGAGAGTCAGTGGGGGTGAAGTGAGGTGAGTATGGAGTATCGCCGGAATGGAAGGATGGGGTAGAACCGACGATCTCCGAGAAGACCCGCCAAATGAGTGGCATCGACCCCAGTTAGCCTAGTTGGGAGGCGAGTAGTCTAACCGCTACACCGCCACGGCCACTGTCGTTAATCAAGTGGTTAGTGAAACATGCACGAGAGCTCCACTGAGAATGTCCTCTAGTATGGAAGGCACCACTTCAGGTCGGCTCTTTCTTTTCCTGTTGGCTCGTGTGACCAAGGGAAATACTTATGTACAGTACACGTTGTTGATTATAGTCATGACAGTCTCCAGCACACTTGGAATATAACCAGCCATCATTTGCATTTCCCAGCCTGGTGACCGTATTGTTGACGTTTATAGCAGCGCATAGCTACTCACTACGTCTAACAAACATTGACAACACGTGTGGTTGTTTTGTCTTGCTTTTCCTGTTGGCTCGTGTGTCCAAGGGAAATACTTATGTACAGTACACGTTGTTGATTATAGTCATGACAGTCTCCAGCACACTTGGAATATAACCAGCCATCATTTGCATTTCCCAGCCTGGTGACCGTATTGTTGACGTTTATAGCAGCGCATAGCTACTCACTACGTCTAACAAACATTGACAACACGTGTGGTTGTTTTTGTCTTGCTTTTAGTGTTGAACTTCTACATTCTTTTGAAGCTTTTATTGTTCTTTTTCCCCATATACATTGGCTAACTGCTTGGTAAGCATCGTTTTACGTTCTTTTAATTTCGTTCGAATGTAGTTTTAACTATATGATGAAACACTACTGCGATATTTTAAAAAAACAATTGAACTTTTATTTTTTAAGTCACGGATAAATATTTCATTTCAAATGTTGCAGTAAGCAATTATTTGAAACCGTAAACGTGTCAGTATAATGCTCTGTCTTATGTCGGGGCCAATAGAAATGTGTTTGTGTTTGATAATAGTGTCAGCAGGTGTTTATGAAATACATTTTCAACAAGAAATGATGTCTCTTACCACGTGAGAGACTTACCTTATTTGTTAGGGGCAAGTGATTTTCGCGAGAAGTTGCCAGGAGAAGTTTTGTTCCAAAACACTTTAGTTCAGAATCACTTTGTGATTGTATCATTTGAATTGTTACTCGTCTTATCTGTCTGCCCGGTCATCACGGACCAGCAGTATCGGAGAAACGTAATTCTGATTGGCTCACTCGTGCAACAGACTCTCTTCACATAAAGACAAGCGGCCAATAGTTAACTGAAGACTGAAAATGTGCACATACAATATCGATGTCCGGCCTCCACGTAAATCTTTTCGCTAAAAACAGGTGGCGCTACTTATATCGTACGATGTTTTCTGAAGTGTACGATGTAGATCAATAAATCTACTTCCTGTGCAACGCCACTTATACAGGTTGTTCAGACACTCACCCAAGATATTTCTAGAGGTAATTAATTCCTTGTGGATAATTCGGCAGACATATCCAATGCAATATCAACCCTCCCTCAATTCCAAAGGGAGGTATGCGCCCTTGAAAATCTTATTTAAAAGGGTTTTTTTTCTGCGAAATCTCGTAAATGACCTGAAATTTAACTACAAATGCCTGGATAATGTTTTGGGATATTGAGATCCTACCATCATAGACAAACTGCTGTTTATACGTTCCGCCACCATTCTACTTATAGGGGTGCTCACACTATAATTGGATACTTTTTTCCTTTAAGTTTTATAGAACTTTTATGCCGTCTTATTGAGTAGTAAGTCCTACTTAACAAAACATGTTTTCTTGTTGCAAGTGCCTAGGGTCCACCGTCGCCGTTTAAAAAGTACACAGAATATTCAGCGGTGACGATGCCACGCCTCACATGTAGACAATACTTCATACATGAGGAGGCAAACATCATAGGCAACCGACATAGGGCTGACTATTCTCGAAAGAACAAGTGAAACGAGACAGACGGTGTGTGCTTGGCTTGCATGTGTATAGGACTGCAATGTGAACAACATGTTGACGTTTACGTGTGAGGAATTGGTCGACATGCATGTTATGTACGGTACGGTAGGCTGCAGTGGTCTGAAAGAAATGCCCATACCGAGTTACTCGCCATCAATGGTTCTATGTTGCAGTTAACCAACACATATAAGAAACAGGTACATTAACCATCACAATAATTATTGTACTATGACCAAGATAATAATTATTGTACTGTGCAGTTGTTTGGTATTTGCTGACTCAGTTGAATTTTTATGTATGCATAAGCGATATCACATCGACAGGCCATGTTAGTACGTTGGCACAACACATGATTGTGTCATTTTACTACATTTCCCACTCAAGTTCCACTTACATCCTCCTAACAACAGTCGGCCTAATATCGGTTACTTACGATGTGTTTGTCTCCGCGTGTTTGAAATATTGTCTTCATGACATGGTTTGTATCGATGCCGCTGAATATTTTGTGCCCGTTTATAAAGGAAACGGGTTCTAAGACTTGCAAAAACAGGACTTTTTTGGTTAGTAGGACGTACTGCTTAATAAGACGGCGTCAAAATTGCATACAATTTGAAGGCACAATGATTGTTTGCTATTGGGTGGCCATCCCAATTATTTCTATAAAGGCAGAAGATCTTGACGCCGAATTTTTTCATAGGTTGATGATATCTATTACACAAAACATCATCCAGAAAATCGTTGTTTAATTTCACATCATTTATTATAATTTGCAAAAATAACATCGATTTTCGAGTGTTTATATCTTCGTTAAGAATTGAGCTAGGCTACGAGTTGTATTCCGTAGGTGGGCGTCATTTTTTGACAAGGTATCACCTCCCGAAATATTTCGGGTGAGTTGGCAAACAACAGCCTGACTATGACTGCAAGGGGTTTTATGATGTGTGCTGCGCATTAGCAGCTACAGCACCTGTTGCGTTATTACAATCAATGAAATGTAAACTTTGTGCTCATCGTAAGTTATATGAAATATTCGTCACCTATAAACATAGCACGCGACATACCAATCAGTATGATAGAGCAGATAAGTATATACTGAGCCTCACAGTGTGTAAGATCCGTCAAAAAGAATCTTCCTTTCCATTATACATAGTGTGTGAGGAAAGGTGAGAATCCTTCATTCAAAAGTTGGCACCTTTATTTTTCCAAAACAATAAATTCACAAGGAATTATAAATAATTACTGCCAACTGAGTTGGCTTCGTCTATATTTCATTGACATGTCCAAACATTACGAAAAATTTCTAAGTGGGATGATCTCCTTTATGAATCAAAGTTAAGAAAATAAAAAGTACAGATATTTAACCTATAGTGTATCAACTTAATAAAGGTAATCTCTTTAACTTTCACCAACAAAATATTCTTTGTTCTTGAAAGTAATATTTACGTGTTTAAAGTACTGAAAGTTTCATGTTAACTATGTGGTCACATTGTCTAGCTGGTCTTGTTAAACAGTTATTCAAGGTATATCATACATTGTGATTAAGTCACCACATGTCAAGGTGAAATAATTCAATTTTTTGTAAAATCTTTTTGGGGTGAGGATATTTTTATAGCATTGCAAAGGGATAATATTAGATGGGATTTCACCCAATCAAGTCAGTTATTCCAGTTTAACATTTTAGTTGGGTGTGTGTGTTTGTGTGTGTGTAGATGTGTGGGATGGGGGAGGATGTCTAGAGCTTGTTTGCACAGATTCCTTAAGAGTGTGAAGGAAAACACAAAGTGGCATAAGTAGTATACAGCGTTGCCTTTCATCGCTTGCAGTAACATTGCACGTAACATTGCACCGTTGCAGGTCTAGTTTGTGATGTGAGATACAGCAAGTACATCATCGCTTGTAGTAACGTTGCAAAGTTGCAGGTCTAGTTTGTGATGTGAGGTACAGCAAGGACATCATCGCTTATAGTAACGTTGCATCGTTGCAGGTCTAGTTTGCGATGTGAGGTACAGCAAGTGAATCATCGCTTATAGTAACGTTGCATCGTTGCAGGTCTAGTTTGTGACATGAGGTACAGCAAGTACATCAACGCTTGTGGTAACGTTGCATCGGTGCAGGTCTAGTTTGTGATGTGAGTTACAGAAAGTACATCATCGCTTATAGTAACGTTGCACTGTTGCAGGTCTAGTTTGTGAGATGAGGTACAGCAAGTACATCATCGCTTGTAGTAACGTTGCATCGTTGCAGGTCTTGTTTGCGATGTGAGGTACAGCAAGTACATCATCGCTTGTAGTAACGTTGCATCGTTGCAGGTCTAGTTTGTGATGTGAGGTACAGCAAGTACATCATCGCTTGTAATAACGTTGCATCGTTGCAGGTCTAGTTTGTGAGATGAGGTACAGCAAGTACATCATCGCTTGTAGTAACATTGCACTGTTGCAGGTCTAGTTTGTGAGATGAGGTACAGCAAGTACATCATCGCTTGTAGTAACGTTGCATTGTTGCAGGTTTAGTTTGTGATGTGAGGTACAGCAAGTACATCATCGCTTGTAGTAACATTGCACTGTTGCAGGTCTAGTTTTTGATGTGAGGTACAGCAAGTGCATCATCGGTTGGTGCTCGCTACTGGCGTGGAGTGAACTTGCACTGTTGTCAGTTTTCACCAGGAAGTCTCCCGTCTAGATGGTGCTTGAACTGCCGCGTGGCAGAGTGTTTCAAATATTCGTTTCTCAACAAAATTATTAAACGTGCGCCCATTGTGCCGATTACGAAAAGAGCACACACTTCAGTCGAGGGCTGTTGAGTTCTTTCAACAACTCATGCATATTAGAAGCACTATTTCCGAGTACTTTAAATTGGCTAACAACGGCTTTTTCAAGAAGCAATATTTCAAGGAAAGATATGCGCGTTAGATACATAGAGAACTGCTCAGGAGCCCTATATTCAACCTTGATATAGACTTTCCATCAGTAAAACAGTAGGGTGACCGCTGAAAATCCTGTAGGTACACGCAGCACGATGAGAACACTGCACGCCCGCCAGTCCAGTGCCTTGCGCTTAGCGGCGGTGGCGCACCTGATGCGCGTGGTAGTTTCACCCCTATTGCTGCTTCACTTCTCGGCCTCAAACTCAAGAAAAAAGCTCCAGGCATGCGGGAGCGTTAAGGTGGTGATGTGAGAAGTTCGGTGCGTAAAAACGCCTCTCTGGCCGGTGGGAAGGTAGGAGGGTCTGTTTGACGACTCGGCTTGGAAGATGCAGAGTAAAGACGCGGGCGTGTGGTTAACCCCGGTCTCCTGGCCGTGGGAGGTCCCGCTGTCCTACGAGCGAACTTCAGCTAGGGCAGGCTGCCGTGCACACCAGGTCGTATTACGTCAATATTGTCGCTACCACTGTTCCGATGGTTTATCGCAGGAAAAGTTGACACATTTCACTGACACAATCATGGTTCTATTCCTCATATAGAACGTTTGTGATTGACCTGCCAAGAAGTTGGTCGCGTCACATACTGGAGTGTACAAATATAAAATGATAAAGTAACTAGAATGTTTTCGAAAGTATGTTAGTTAAAAATATATTGCTACTTTCCAGTGCTTCAATTTCATTTTTCATTTTTTTTTCACGTAAAAAAAAAAATTCAACAACACGTCAGTTCACAATTTGCTGTGTACTGTCTTTACGTTATGCATACAGTTTCGAATGTATTGGAAACGAAATACGCCCCAAATAAATTAATAATCATGATAGACGTTATAAAATTCGTAAAATAATCCCAAAAACAAAATTACATTAGTTTCCTGTTACCGGTGTATATATCTCTAAGATAATATTTTCCTGTGATGTTATTATAACAAATAAACAATTAAAAAATGAGTGTAAGAAAATTGGGAAGATCGACAAGCGTGTAGATACAGCATGTGTAGCTGGGTACTTGTTACATATTGTCTACGCATCAGTTTCTCAAGCACCAATAACTGTGCGTTTATTTACTGTCAAGCGTGAACCTGGACTGGGGGGAGTGATGCCTCTTAGCTAGTGTTAGAGTCCGCCTAAATGAAGGCTTTTGTCGGAATGCATTACTCATAGGCAATGTCGTTCTTTAACCTTTGAATGTATAACTGGCTTGGGTTATGGGAGTGGGAGAATGGCAGCAAAGTAGAGACCCGCCATGCCTCTCAAATGTTTCCCGCGTCTCTTGTAGATATGTAGTCCGTGCACATTTCTTGGGTTATGGGAGTGGGAGAATGGCAGCAACGTAGAGACCCGCCATGCCTCTCAAATGTTTCCCGCGTCGCTTGTATATATGTAGTCCGTGCAAATTTCTTGGGTTATGGGAGTGGGAGAATGGCAGCAACGTAGAGACCCGCCATGCCTCGCAAATGTTTCCCACGTCGCTTGTATATATGTAGTCCGTGCACATTTCTTGGGTTATGGGAGTGGGAGAATGGCAGCAACGTAGAGACCCGCCATGCCTCTCAAATGTTTCCCACGTCGCTTGTATATATGTAGTCCGTGCACATTTCTTGGGTTATGGGAGTGGGAGAATGGCAGCAACGTAGAGACCCGCCATGCCTCGCAAATGTTTCCCACGTCGCTTGTAGATATGTAGTCCGTGCACATTTCTTGGCCGCATGGTATATCCGTTTCGGATTCCCACCAAGCGCAACCACTGGTATGATTTGAAAGTTTTCAGCACCGACTAGTTTCCATGTAGTTCGAAGCCAACTAGAGTCAACAGGCCTCATTGTGTGTAGCTTTTCTTGTATGTCTACAATCCTAAGGATGTAAACCCGACTTTTAACTGTGTCTTAAGCCGTGTTCGAATTCACTGCGAGATACCCACATTCACTTGCCCTAGATCCCTCCAATACCCACAGTTCCCCTCATTTCCTTGAACCCTCGTGACCATGTGAGGATAAACCTTCTTTCGAATACCCATCTTCGTTTCGCAGTTGTGAAAAAAAAATACATTAACGAGTTTTCTATGGTTGCTTTGGTTTGTGTAGGAACAAGTCTCCAGCAAATGGCAGTAAGAAACGATTGGTAAGTACATAAAGGGCATGTGCCCTTTGATGAAGAGGCTATGGGAGGGCGCATTTATTTCCTTGGCCTGGGTTCAACCAATCACAATGAAGCCACGACTTCAAGGTGCTTTTGAAAGGTACGAAGCAATTTAATGTTACTTGGCAGACGAATTCGAACACATCGTTTTATTACTCACACATAGCCTTTTACACCTGTTTGTTTGCATTCATTTTCCTTATAGGTTGTCCGGGATTAATTTAGCGATTTTGAGAACCATGCTTGAGATCTACTTTTACTTCCCATTTTATATCCTTTCACAACATGTATAATTAACGTTTTCATGTGCCTTATCACTTTATCAATGCACCGTCGAAATTAAACCGTAAGTGTGTTGACAATGTGTTACTAATCTGTAAATTCATACTCTAATATTTACAAAGCACGAAATTATAACAATAATTTCCATCAACTTAAACATTAGACTAGTAATAAAGTGTTTACGTTGCGTATAACTAAGGGATGGTTGTAAACATCCCCCTAGCTTCTTTTTCCTTTTTTACTCTAAATTCCAAGCATACAATGGAAGTTTCCTTAAAATATTACACGCAAGCTTACATCGACGATCGTATGGAAGTTCTAAACGACCACTCTTCGTTTCCATGGAGGTTTTCGTAATTGGTCATGTGCGGTTTTCAGTAGTAGAAGGTCGAAATCAGAGAGATGGTGGTGGAGTGAGGTATTGGCGATAATTTTAATTTTGTTAATTTTTTATTTTTAGAAACAGCAAGAAGGCCATTAAACAATAGTAAAGTACAGTACATAGTGAATGAAAATAATTGGTTTTACTCACGATGTAACGTCACCCAAAAATTATGGTAGGTAATCATGAATATTTATCAAGAAAAAAAAAAAACAATCCAACTATCGTTACTAAAGAAAACAAGACTCTGCACATTGACGGTGGATACTGTACAAGCTGTGGGTTATGTCCGCCCTGGAATCACATTTGTAGAAATAAAATGAAAACAATGCAGTTCTATTTACCTATGAGGCAACAGGCTTGACAGGTTATTCCACAGAAACCTTCATAGCTGCTCGCATGCAGTCATGTCAATTTCTATGTTTAGTCATTATTTTCTGAAATGTTTTTTTTTTATTTATATTTTGCAAAAAAAAAAATATATATATATATATATATATATATTTGAAAATTTCTTAACACGGCAGTTTATCTAAGAGAGTTTCGTTGAATATTTACAGCTTTAAAATTGCTCTATTGAGAAGGTATTTTTTTATCATTAATTTCCCATTTAAAACTCCGTGGCCGTAGGCTTGATAGACAGAATCCGCCCAGGCCGCCAAACGGTATGCCGAGATTCTACACAAAACACCTTATTGTAGGCTGTTCACGGTAAAGTGAGCACTTTTTAGGCCCTAGTTACTTTACTTCCAATCAGCCAATTTTCTTATCGTTCCACCACTTTCGAAAATAATATTGCCATTTAAGTAATAAACACAGTGTATATTTCACCACACTCAAACGTTAATAAACACAGTGTATATTTCACCACACTCAAACGTTAAAATATAAAGTTAGGTGAAGCTCATTTTCGCGAAAAGTTTTAAGGAAAAGTTGTGCTCCAAAACACTTTAGTTCAGAACCACTTTGGTGACTGGGTGATTTGAATATTTTACGCGTCTTATCTGTCTGCCCGCGCATCACGGACTGTCTGTATCCGAGAATCGTGATTCTGATTGGCTCACTCATGTAACAGACTCTCTTCAAACAAAGACAAGCGGCCAATAGTTAACTGAAGACTGAAAGAGTGCACATACAATATCGAAGCCTAGACTCCGCGTAAATATTTTCGCGAAAAACAGGTGTGCCTATCTAAAGCTACAATTAAAAATACTTATTTAGTATTATTTAAAATGAGACGTCTTGAAAAAGTGCTCACTTTACCGTGAATAGCATATACAAAACTGTTCAGAGTGCTTGAGTGTCGTCTTCTTAGGAATATCATTTAAGAAATGTTGCACATGTGTATACTAATTTCAGGTTCTCAGTTTAGCAATAAAGGCAATGTAATTTTTGCAATTGTGAAGTGTACGAATTCGAAGTTTTCGCAATCATTTTTAAGTATTAAACCCCCCGGTGTAGAATACTTTTTAAACGTATAGATCAGCGTAGCACATTTCTCCCTGTAACATAGTATTATGGCATAAAATGATATGACCGCAGATGAAAGTCTCGTAGCGGCGCGTTGTCGACAGGAAACGACGCGTAATTTCAAAAATCCCCCCATAGAAGCCACGAAGTGGCATTACGCACAAGGCTGTGTGGTCCTTAGCGATTCCACGCTAGTAGACCTCAAATGTGCGGAATACGTCCAGCTAGGCGGCATCCTTAACCAATTCGGTCAACATGAATGTTTTGAGTTCAAGTGTTGCAGTCACGGAATATTTAGGTATGCACTGTACTTGTGTTGAGAAACTTGTCTAGCAACCAGTGAATGGTGTGTTGCGTACTCGGAGATAGCTGTACTAACCATCCATGTCAAAGGAGTGTACAAATTAACACAGATCAGCTGGATGACTGAGCACTGACCTCTTGATCTGTACAATACCGGCTGTAAAGATCATTCAAGTGCAATGTATACACACTTGTGGACTAAGTGATTGAAACTGTACAATACCGGCTGTAAAGATCATTCAAGTGCAATGTATACTCACTCGTGGACTAAGTGATTGAAACTGTACAATACCGGCTGTAAAGATCATTCAAGTGCAATGTATACACACTCGTGGACTAAGTGATTGAAACTGTACAATACCGGCTGTAAAGATCATTCAAGTGCAATGTATACTCACTCGTGGACTAAGTGATTGAAACTGTACAATACCGGCTGTAAAGATCATTCAAGTGCAATGTATACACACTCGTGGACTAAGTGATTGAAACTGTACAATACCGGCTGTAAAGATCATTCAAGTGCAATGTATACTCACTCGTGGACTAAGTGATTGAAACTGTACAATACCGGCTGTAAAGATCATTCAAGTGCAATGTATACACACTCGTGGACTAAGTGATTGAAACTGTACAATACCGGCTGTAAAGATCATTCAAGTGCAATGTATACTCACTCGTGGACTAAGTGATTGAAACTGTTCAAAGAATGGAATGAAGACTCCAGCCCCCTTTCTTCCTTTCCATTTCCCCCCAACTATAGTTTTATGTTAGCTATAGGCTTTTCACGATAAACTGAGCACTTTTGAAATCCCTGCTTAAGATCTACTTGTAGGCACATTGTGTATTATTCCACCTGATATAAGATTAACATAGCAACGAGCCTCGTATATTTATTCATGCGTCAGTAAAGTGGAATTGTGAAATTATTAGAAAAGTAAGTATTTTTCAAATTTTCTTATCATAACATCTTTATGCTGTAAGAAAATTATACAAAAAATAAATAATTGCAGTATTCACAATGTTTAGCTGACACTTGAAATACAATGTTAAGACTCGGACTACTTTCTTTCCGTAGTTACCAATCTTACTGGGCGCATGATGGCAGTTAGTGTGCCGGTTTAATTATATGCAGGTAGAGGCAGTGACATATTTCAGAGGCTGTGATCACTTTATCACGAACAGCGTTCGGAAGTAGGTAGGGTGTAGTGGGAGGTATGTAGTTCTCGCGAGGGTCCTTAGCCTCTGCCGCGCGTTTCAGTCTTGAGGGCGAGGCTGGCCTCGGGGCACGGACAGTCGCTGCCCTTCACAACTGACACCGCCTACTCCTACTAACACTCCGGAGAGAGGCATTTATAACTATTGTCATATTCACCTTGCTACGAGCAGATTTGTTTTGAGACTCTACTAACTCTATTATTAGTATAACTGTCGGTCATATGTCGCGAACAAAAATCGTTTCTGTGATTGGTATCATTGGCAGCAGGTGTTTCTGTGATTGGTATCATTGGCAGCAGGTGTTTCTGTGATTGGTATCATTGGCAGCAGGTGTTTCTGTGATTGGTATCATTGGCAGCATGTGTTTCTGTGATTGGTATCATTGGCAGCATGTGTTTCTGTGATTGGTATCATTGGCAGCAGGTGTTTCTGTGATTGGTATCATTGGCAGCAGGTGTTTCTGTGATTGGTATCATTGGCAGCAGGTGTTTATGCGGCGACAAAATACATTTTAAGATTCCATAAAAGTGACAAACTGAAGTGGCTATACGTTAATTTCATCATAGAGTCTAAATATGGATATATATATATATATATTGTTGCACTTACTAAAAAGTTATAAAAAATTTGCTTGTCCCAATGAGCTCTAAACTAGGCAAAAAATCCAGCTTTGCCGATAATTTGAAACAATAATGTGTCATTATTTTGAGGCGATATTTGTGTGAATACTGTACAGTTTATGGTTTGTATCGGCCGTAAGGCCTGTGTACGTAGCTTTCCCTTTCGATTTGTTATTATGATTGACACTTCAGTGTTGGCAACCTCCTGGCAACCCATTACCGACTTACGACCGTCCACATATTCCATGTTTTTTTGTGATCATGTAGGCTTCCGTTATTTAAATGTAAACTGCATTCTGATTGCATGTAGAATTAATGGAAGAATAGCTAGAAATGTTTCACAAGACTGTTATTATTTTTAACTTTATATCACGCATACAAAAAATTTTATTCAAAATGTTTTCAATTGTGATATTTTAATAATGGCTTCCTTTTTTTGAAATGCATTACATCGCTTGCATGCAGTTATTTTACAAATTTTAATGTTCTGTATTAGAGAAGTTTTAACCTAAAACAAAGGACATTAAAACTGATAGAATTTTCTATATGCTATTATTGCGACATCAAAATCACTTTAAGTTATAAAAAATCATTAATGTAAAAATTCTTTTGGGATTTGAATTATGTAATATTTCCAAAAAAAAATGTGATTTCCATTTAATATTTTTTGAGAAATATTGTTCCTTATTCTTAACTCCGACAGATTACTTTTATAAATACATCTAAACAGATAACCTCAAGATATAGGTAACAGATAACCTCAAGATATAGGTAACAGATAACCTCAAGATATAGGTAACAGATAACCTCAAGATATAGGTAACAGATAACCTCAAGATATAGGTAACAGGTTGAGGAAGTTCGTATCTTCCTGACAATCAGTTTACAAACAGCGTAATTTCGCACAGAATCTCAAACAAATCGTCAACTGAAATTAAAACGAAAACAAGTTATTCCTTTTATTTCGAGCAGAAAATATAGATTTGAGTTTTCCTAGCACGCTCTTTTTCACCTTGCCAAATATCAGATATCTATAGCTGAATATAAGTTTCGTGTTTTATAATAAATATCAAGTTTTTCTGGAATTTCATGTTTAAGTGGATATTCTTATTATTCTTGGTAAAATAAAATAAATGGATAAAAAATTGTTTCGGCCAAAAAAATATATTTTATAGGCGATTATTAGGGAAGCGCTGAGGTTTTATAAACGCGATAAAATCCAATAACTTAACCAAGAGCCAAATAAAACTCATAATTGCATTAATCTTGAACTACAATGTATTCGTCATTTTGCATATTTAAACTCAGGTGTTAAATCATTGTTTTTACTGGTGTTATTAACACAATGTTGTTATACTGTCAGTCTTCTTGTAGCCGGCCGGCCGGCAAGTAGGTTGCTAGGCGCTGATTGGCGAAAGCTTCCCTACACGACATCTTACTGGCGTGTGTGCAAATATTCTACCTCTGTATTTGTAATTGTCCCGCCTGCCTGCCTACAACGTTCTCTCCTTTATTCATCGAGAAGCACGCCAGCTGTAAGGGCTACAATGGCACGTGCTACAAGAGCGCCATCGCCTCTACGCGCAGGTCTCTGAGTGTTCTCGTAGTGTTGCGTGTAACTATGGCACTTTCAGCGGTCACCCTATCAGTTTATTGATGAAATATCTACAGCAAAGTTCAATACATGTTCCTATAGGCTGTTTACTGTAAAGTGAGCACTTTTTAATTTTTCCTTTCATCCTATTTCCATATTTCTGCTGCTTTTTAATATAAACATTGCTTCGTGGCGAATAAACACGGTATATACATTTCACCACCTTCAAAGTATAATCCCTGATGCTGCAATAAGATGTATTTATTAGTGGTTAAAGCCTGTTGGAAGGGCCTTAAAAAGTGCTCTCTTTACCGTGAACGACCTATATCGTAGTTTGCCTCGTATGCGGCTAGTATGTTTTAAGATACGGCAGTCTGATAAAGTCGTTTTTACCGTTCCTTCATCTCCTGGAGTATAAGCTATTTTCGTAGGTAAACATATACTGGGGGTGGGAGGGGGGCACTTTTAACAGTGGTTTTGTGTAGCGGCACTAGAAATCAACATTTCCGTTATGTGGAAGATGAAACAGACGTGCAAGTATTTAAATATTTCTACTGTGTATTTCTGGATCTTGATTTATATGAACGAATATAATATCCACCTGAAAACTTACTCATTTGTATTTATTTATACGTTCATAGTAACGAAATATTATTATTTACAAGAGAGAGAGTGAGAAGGGTGGGGGGGGGGGGGCAAATATTTCCAGTCTCATTTCCAACTTTTCTGAAGCGCTACTTATGATCTACTACCAGGATATTCCTCCGCCTCGTGTAAACAAGTTTTAACTAAGTGTAGAAACGACACCACATCTCATTCTTGTGCACTTACTGTATAAGTAGTTTGCATAAGAACTATTTCTTACCCAGCATTACCAAGCCACCTATTTCTCTCTGTTTTTATTCCTATCAATAATAATTTAAATATTATAGTTTATAATTAAAATATAACTAAAAGGTCGATTAAACCACAAAAAAGTTACTTTTAGGTTAAGGCAAGTATAAAACGCTTCCGATGCGTGAAATGTGTACGAAACAAACATTCATGTCGTACAAGAGATATAATTTTTCGAAGGTCTCATTTAAAAAGTGAGAAGAAATCGCGAATTGCTATGTCTACACTCTGGGCACAGTCAGCCTTATTGACTCCGGTAGTAATGGCCTGAAAACGAAACCAATTCGAATGCCGTATTGTGCGCGTAGTATTGCGTTTGTACTTCACACGAACTCGAATGTAAATAATGAATGAGAAGTGCGAAGCCTAGTTGACGTGTAATGTCGTCCAAGTGAGATTGTTCAGCGTACTATAACGCATGTATTTATGAAAGACGTAGGTGGTTGGTATCTTCACAGCAGTTTAAAAAGGGAATGTCGACGTTTTATCTGTGGCAGTGCAAGGTGGAAAGTGTTGGCTACACCAATTGTTCGGCGAACATTGTGTGTAAGCGGGTTCCCCTCTGATAGAAATCTCCAACAGTCGCGCTGTAATTAGTCGGCTAATGCCTCTGACAAAGCGCTTTTGTCTGCTTGGCCGCATGTCCGTCCGTCCGTCTGTCTGTGTCTGGTCGCGAAAATACACGGAAGAGAGAGGCGGCCAACTTCCAATGTCTCAATATCCTGCATGACCTTGTTTCAGCTTCGACCAAGTTAGGGAGGACTGTAATTGTAAAATGGCTGAGAATATCACGTCCATTGTACAACAGTCTTCGGTCTATACAGAGTACATGGTCTACGATATCATCAAGAAGAACAGAGTCAGCTGAGAGCATTTCAAAGGAAGAAACGAGGGTCTGTAGATATTTTGTGGCGTCACTATGCAGCACAGGCAAAGATACAGGAAAGACAGAGAAGAATGTGTTATCTGATGGTGCTCGACAAATTAATTCTACAGTTAAACTATATAGTGGTTATTTTATTAAGTCAACAAGAGAATGGTACTTAAACTATAGTCCATGGAGGCTATTGTTGAAAGCGGTAGCAGAAAACCGTTTTTTTTTTCTCGTTCAGCATTTTGGAAAACCTTACAAAATAGTAAAATACATGAATCAAGGTTAACTCAGACACACCACATGCTATAGCACAAAATAAAACTTCGTAAATATTCGTATGCAACAACCAATCTGCGACTTTTCGAAGAATAAAACGCCTTCAATAAACAAAACAGTTCACTGGGATCTCCAGTAGCTTATAATAATAATTTAATGAAATAGTTTCAAATACTTCGGCTTGAAGCTTAGGCATATCCGACAACTATCACTTCAGGTAATGAATGGTATTACGTTCTCTCTCACTTTCTCTCTCTCTCTCTCTCATTTGCTTAGTTTTGTAAGCGTTGGCCAGGGACATCTGAAGTTGGTTTCTCTTGGGAAAAGTTGTCTGTTACCAAGAATTCATCGTACTGTACACATGTCCTACAATTATCTTGACATGAAGCTCCTATCCCATGTCGTTGAGTCAATGAGGATTGTCATTTTCTAAAGCAGAACGTTAGTGATTGGTCTTCAGCCTTGTGCACACGTGTGGACAATGTCTGCGCGGCGCCGTAAAAGCGTTCCTCGAGGGCTTGGCTTCGATGAACAAATGACAGTGTCTGGTTTCTACATCAAACTGTCAAGTCTAGCCTGGCAGTAAAATGTACTGAGAATTTCTCGCGTCTCTATCAATGGCGCTAGAAATATTTTATAACAAATATCGTCACACTTAAGTTTGTTTTTGGTAAATAAGCACCTAAGAAGCGTTCAATAATTCTCACTGGGTAACTGGGTCTTTTTTTTGCGAACGGGTAGTATTGTTCTTCGTATTTACACCTACGCATACATTTGAAGCATGTTGTTTGCCTTGTAACCGCAGCATCTCGAAGTCGATTTCTTTGGAGATTCAGTTGGACCGTAACATCTGTAAGTAGAGTGAACGTCCGTGCGCGTTTATTGAGAGAGGCATTAGAAGAAGAAAGGAAGAACGACCGCTCACTTCGCAGCCATTTGCGATTCGGCAGGACTGTAAGTTCCGCAGACTTTAACGGCTGCAATAGTAATGCAGAAGACGGTGGAAGAAGGGATGAAGAATAATTATGACAAGGTTTCAGATGGTGGAGTTTCAGATGGACTTAAAGAAGGGGTATGTGAGGTAAATTTAGTAAAGTTTGTTCTCGGGTATGTTGGTGTTGGAGAAGGGGGGGAGGGGGCACTATTGCTTTTATTTTCAGCCGTTAAGGTGGGAGGGGTAATAAAGAGGAGTGGCCACAAGTGGGTTAAGTCTCCTGACCCTGGCTAACTCGGCCGTGGATATAACGAGCTCCGGGTACACGAACACGCGGCCCGTGTAAGCGGCAATACCTCCCACCCCCCCCCCCAACCACAGGATGTCGACCATTTCTTCAATGTCCCTGCACTCCTGCCTCCTCTCTCTAGTCCACTTTCCACGGCGAATATGGGCGTGTGCACTTCTTGTCAATATTCGCGTTCACCTCACCTGTCACAAACAAGTCGGCGGAAACTAGCTATCCAACATTTTCTTGCAACTCTACAGCTGAAATATAGTAGGCCTACATCTGCAAAAACATTATTTTAGAAAACATAACAATTCTTATGTAGTTAATTTTTTTTACAGTAACCCTGAAGTCCGCAACACTTGCTTATAACAATTCATCAGTTTTGCACATTCCTTACCAAGGTTTTCTAAAAATTTTCCTTGATGTATTTGTAGCATTACAAAGATATATTTGGTAACTAGTTTCCCAAAAATTTGCGGTACAAATACAAAAAAAGTTCCATTCACCGCCATTGCACTATTCATTCAAAGATCACAAGAAAATGACAATGCAATGACACGTCGAAAATGCCCAGGACGTGCAGGACATAATTTCAACTCGGACGTCAGTTGAACAGAAGCACGTAAGTTGTCAGCCGTTAACATTCTAGGATGTTAATACAAAAGAAGACATTTTGTAAGTAGGGCTTATTCAGTATTTTATTTGGTTTTTCATCATAAATAATG
Organism: Dryococelus australis; assembly: GCA_029891345.1. Classification (NCBI taxonomy): domain Eukaryota; kingdom Metazoa; phylum Arthropoda; class Insecta; order Phasmatodea; family Phasmatidae; genus Dryococelus; species Dryococelus australis. The sequence continues at coordinate 221,461,607 of CM056997.1, read as the reverse complement.
CCAGGTATGTTGGGTTGTATGTTTCAAATACAGTATATATTTATGCATTATTATATGTAGTTATAAGCAATTCTTTGTAAATTGGTTGTTACACGACAAGTAAAATAGAATTTTGCATTGCGTTACTGCAGAATGTGTAATACTAAAGTAGAAATTGAACAAGCAGGTACTGCAGATTTCAAATTTATCATAAACACGGAAAAACATTAACAACTTTGTATGCTTCACAAAACAGTATGTTTTAAATATATCAGTAATATTTTACTGGCAGTGAAACACAAATAATCTTGGCAACTAGCTTCCAAACAATTGTTCGTAAAATGTAACAAAATTTTTTCATTGACAAAAATTAGGTTAGTCTTAAAAGTAATCTACTAACCCAGGAAAAAGTTTTCAATCGTGTCACTGACCCAGGAAAAAGTTTGTAATCGTGTCTATTTACAACGCCCAGGGCGTGACTGAAACAGTGCTATCTCATTGGGGAAAAATGAACTTTACACTTGCGTGACGTTTGGTTTCTCCTAAAATTTGTTCGTCAAATTTTCTGGAACCTGTCAGTTGATTTACAGCTGGAGCCCTATACCAGACTCTGTCTCGTGCGAATCAACCTGGAAATATCTTGACACTTGAATACAAAAATAGCACGGATGTAGTTGTAGTGTTTTCGTATATTTTATCATGGGTTTACATTGACTCTTGGACTCACCAACAAATGTTTTTGTGAAGAAATATTACATTTGTATATAAAGACGCAAATGAGCACGATGGAATGTAAATCATGTTAACCATAAGAGAAACTTAGCTCGTAATACAATGACCTCGGCACTATACTGGCTGACAGTCGGCCAGTATGAACGTTGTACAGTACAGTGTAGTGTTTGGTATGGCATACACTAATAAGACTGTGATAATACAGAGTCCAAAAGAACTTGTGTTTCTGCAGTCGTGCGTAGATATAGCCTAGGTGACTCACTTCAAGATTTTACTTCAATATATGTAAATATGTCCAGATCTCAAAGTGTTGATCTATTACAAGGTTATAGAGACACTACCATCTCGCGTCATGCTGGTTCTACAATACAGCGGTGCGTTGAGATGCGATGCGATACTATGAGATATATCCAATCAGGATGAAGCAGTCTGCGTCATGCAGCGATAGCCGACAACAGAGAAGAAGAACAAGTGTTTGTTTATGTAGAGAGTGAACAACTATTTGTTTACATTTTGAAGACTACAAACGCGTTTGCGCCCACGTCTTTGTATTTGTATTTTTAGTGTTGCTACAGTATGTATAAAATAGAATACGAGGCTTCCTATACATATGGACAATGTCATTAAAATCGTCTTTTAACAACATCGAAACAATGCTCCTTCATTTCGTATGTCACTCATACTCTCTGTATAATAATGCCTAATTTCCATTGCACATCGCGTTCATGCGGCCTTGTTTGTTTATTTTCTACCCAATTAAAACATACAGTGTCAATGTATTTAGCGTGTTTTTTGTTACGTTCGTAAGTTAAGAAAATGTAAGTTTCATCCTTCAAATAAATAGCAGCAGCGCCATCTCAGACAACGTGCATCGCCGACAGATCGTCGTCACCCTTCGCATCGCATCGCATCGCAATGCGTCACTGTATTCCGGAACCAGTTTTATAAGTAAGAGACTGGAAATATTTGCGATCTCAACGATGTGTAAGCTAGACTTCACTTTTTGTTTGCACAAGAAAAGGTATATCAGCGGTTCACTGGTTATTTTCTGCTGTGATGGGAAGCCGTTATTTCTTCTGCAATTTACTGTGTGATTGTAATTTTTCTCAGATACTTGCGTGAATTGTCAAATGAGTTTTGGACCAACTGCAGAATTACACACATTCAAATATTTCAAGTCTAGATATTCTTCGTATATATCGTTGAATGTATCAGGTCGCTAGAAGTAATTACACCAAGCTAGACTCTAAGTCCTCTACACACTCCGGTAGAAGTCACTTGTTCATGGATTGTCGACCACAGACAGAACCAATTCTCTTCTTCACCCGTCCACTCGTAGTGAAGTTACCAGAATGCTGAATGTTTACTTATAGTCTACTCGCGGTTTATTCACACGTTCTGAATCAAACCTTTGAAAAAACACCCCATGTTTGAACTGTTGGGGTTTTTACTAAATATCTCTAGTATAAGAAGCGTACTGTAGTTGTCTTAATATTAACGTACCTTAATATGGTTAAATTGGACATTTACTTATATTTCTTATATAAAACTCGCAATATTTCGTTTATAATTAATATGAATAAACTCTGGGTGGGGGGAAAGGCGTGTTGACCATGTCTAGTAAGAAATAGTTCTGATGCAAAATAATATTACACTGAGGTAGCACAAATGCGGTGCGCTGTCCCTTTAGGGTAGTTTTCTAAACTTAGTTACGCTTTGTTTACGTATAGTAGAGAAATATCCTGAAAGTAGTTCTTGAACAGGGCTTCAGAAAACTTTGAAGTCACAATGAATGGACTATGTTGGGTCTTGCTGGCGTGTCCTATTAGCGGAGGTCCAGTGACACATGTGAAACTAACATATAGGCATACTTGATGCCGGCGTGCAATTATTACGGTGAAGTGTAGAGTATCTAATGATAGTATATTACTGTATGTAAGAGATGTGTGAGTGTGTTCGACGACGGGACAGAATACGGTGGGTGAAGAGAACGACAATGGATGAGGAGAGTGTTGCCGAGTGCAGAAAGTGCTGAGGCGCGCAGGCGAGCCATGATGCAACGCGTGTACGTGCGTGCGCTCTGTTTGCCGGCTCGGCCGCGGTTACGTAAAACAGCTCCTTCCAGCGCAAACAACACATCGGCTCGTGACAGATAACACTACATCCCGCCCACCCACCAAGTATCGCAGCTCTAGCTAGCTACATCGCTCTTATTTCACCCTTCAATCACCCTCGTCGGCTCTCAAAACATTGCTGTTAGGAGCCGCCCAAATCTCTTCTCTCTCTTATTTCATCACTTTTCACATCTGTACGCACACTGCCATTCACCGTTAGATATACGGCATAGAAGAATATAGCAGTCCCGCGTGTGTCATTGGACCTCCGCTCATCTGACACTTCCTGCATAACATAGAAGCATTAGTAAACACTCGGCACTCTGGTAGCTACAGTACACTCCGTGTGGCCCGGTGTAACAGGAGAGTGAGTTCTGTCTGAGACGGCAGCCAATGAGCATGTGACACGCTGCTGTAGTGGTTAGAGGACTGCGGAGTCTAGCTTGGCGCTCTGTAGAAGTAATAGTAAACACTCGGCACTCTGGTAACTACAGTACACTCCGTGTGGCCCGGTGTAACAGGAGAGTGAGTTCTGTCTGAGACGGCAGCCAATGAGCAAGTGACAGGCTGCTGTAGTGGTTAGAGGACTGCGGAGTCTAGCTTGACTCTCTGTAGAATCAATAGTAAACACTCGGCACTCTGGTAGCTACAGTACACTCTGTGTGGCCCGGTGTAACAGGAGAGTGAGTTCTGCCTGAGACGGCAGCCAATGAGCATGTGACACGCTGCTGTAGTGGTTAGAGGACTGCGGAGTCTAGCTTGGCGCTCTGTAGAAGTAATAGTAAACACTCGGCACTCTGGTAACTACAGTACACTCCGTGTGGCCCGGTGTAACAGGAGAGTGAGTTCTGTCTGAGACGGCAGCCAATGAGCAAGTGACAGGCTGCTGTAGTGGTTAGAGGACTGCGGAGTCTAGCTTGACTCTCTGTAGAATCAATAGTAAACATTCGGCACTCTGGTAGCTACAGTACACTCTGTGTGGCCCGGTGTAACAGGAGAGTGAGTTCTGTCTGAGACGGCAGCCAATGAGCATGTGACACGCTGCTGTAGTGGTTAGAGGACTGCGGAGTCTAGCTTGGCGCTCTGTAGAAGTAATAGTAAACACTCGGCACTCTGGTAGCTACAGTACACTCCGTGTGGCCCGGTGTAACAGGAGAGTGAGTTCTGTCTGAGACGGCAGCCAATGAGCATGTGACACGCTGCTGTAGTGGTTAGAGGACTGCGGAGTCTAGCTTGGCGCTCTGTAGAAGTAATAGTAAACACTCGGCACTCTGGTAACTACAGTACACTCCGTGTGGCCCGGTGTAACAGGAGAGTGAGTTCTGCCTGTGACGGCAGCCAATGAGCAAGTGACAGGCTGCTGTAGTGGTTAGAGGACTGCGGAGTCTAGCTTGGCGCTCTGTAGAAGTAATAGTAAACACTCGGCACTCTGGTAGCTACAGTACACTCCGTGTGGCCCGGTGTAACAGGAGAGTGAGTTCTGCCTGATACGGCAGCCAATGAGCATGTTACAGGCTGCTGTAGTGGTTAGAGGACTGCGGAGTCTAGCTTGACGCTCTGTAGAAGCAATAGTAAACACTCGGCACTCTTGTAGCAACAGTACACTCCGTGGCCCGGTGTAACAGGAGAGTGAGTTCTGTCTGAGACGGCAGCCAATGAGCAAGTGACAGGCTGCTGTAGTGGTTAGAGGACTGCGGAGTCTAGCTTGGCGCACTGTAGAAGCAATAGTAAACACTCGGCACTCTGGTAACTACAGTACACTCCGTGTGGCCCGGTGTAACAGGAGAGTGAGTTCTGTCTGATACGGCAGCCAATGAGCATGTTACACGCTGCTGTAGTGGTTAGAGGACTGCGGAGTCTAGCTTGGCGCACTGTAGAAGCAATAGTAAACACTCGGCACTCTGGTAACTACAGTACACTCCGTGTGGCCCGGTGTAACAGGAGAGTGAGTTCTGCCTGATACGGCAGCCAATGAGCAAGTGACAGGCTGCTGTAGTGGTTAGAGGACTGCGGAGTCTAGCTTGGCGCTCTGTAGAAGTAATAGTAAACACTCGGCACTCTGGTAGCAACAGTACACTCCGTGTGGACCGGTGTAACAGGAGAGTGAGTCCTGTCTGAGACGGCAGCCAATGAGCAAGTGACAGGCTGCTGTAGTGGTTAGAGGACTGCGGAGTCTAGCTTGGCGCTCTGTAGAAGTAATAGTAAACACTCGGCACTCTGGTAGCTACAGTACACTCCGTGTGGACCGGTGTAACAGGAGAGTGAGTTCTGTCTGAGACGGCAGCCAATGAGCATGTGACACGCTGCTGTAGTGGTTAGAGGACTGCGGAGTCTAGCTTGGCGCACTGTAGAAGCAATAGTAAACACTCGGCACTCTGGTAACTACAGTACACTCCGTGTGGAACGGTGTAACAGGAGAGTGAGTTCTGCCTGATACGGCAGCCAATGAGCAAGTGACAGGCTGCTGTAGTGGTTAGAGGACTGCGGAGTCTAGCTTGGCGCTCGTGTAGAAGCAATAGTAAACACTCGGCACTCTGGTAACTACACTACACTCCGTGTGGCCCGGTGTAACAGGAGAATGAGTTCTGCCTGAGACGGCAGCCAATGAGCAAGTGACAGGCTGCTGTAGTGGTTAGAGGACTGCGGAGTCTAGCTTGGCGCTCTGTAGAAGTAATAGTAAACACTCGGAACTCTGGTAGCAACAGTACACTCCGTGTGGCCTGGTGTAACAGGAGAGTGAGTTCTGTCTGAGACGGCAGCCAATGAGCAAGTGACAGGCTGCTGTAGTGGTTAGAGGACTGCGGAGTCTAGCTTGGCGCTCTGTAGAAGTAATAGTAAACACTCGGCACTCTGGTAACTACAGTACACTCCGTGTGGCCCGGTGTAACAGGAGAGTGAGTTCTGTCTGAGACGGCAGCCAATGAGCATGTGACACGCTGCTGTAGTGGTTAGAGGACTGCGGAGTCTAGCTTGACGCTCTGTAGAGTCAATAGTAAACACTCGGCACTTTGGTAACTGCAGTACACTCCGTGTGGCCCGGTGTAACAGGAGAGTGAGTTCTGCCTGAGACGGCAGCCAATGAGCAAGTGACAGGCTGCTGCAGTGGTTAGAGGACTGCGGAGTCTAGCTTGGCGCTCTGTAGAATCAATAGTAAACACTCGACACTCTAGTAACTACACTACACTCCGTGTGGCCCGGTGTAACAGGAGAATGAGTTCTGTCTGAGACGGCAGCCAATGAGCAAGTGACAGGCTGCTGCAGTGTGCAGAGGACTGCGGAGTCTAGCTTGGCGCTCTGTAGAATCAATAGTAAACACTCGGCACTTTGGTAACTACAGTACACTCCGTGTGGCCCGGTGTAACAGGAGAGTGAGTTCTGCCTGAGACGGCAGCCAATGAGCAAGTGACAGGCTGCTGTAGTGGTTATAGGACTGCGGAGTCTAGCTTGACGCTCTGTAGAAGCAATAGTAAACACTCTGCACTCTGGTAGCTACAGTACACTTCGTGTACCCCTGTGTAACAGGAGAGTGAGTTCTGTCTGAGACGGCAGCCAATGAGCAAGTGACAGGCTGCTGTAGTGGTTAGAGGACTGCGGAGTCTAGCTTGGCGCTCTGTAGAAGGAATAGTAAACACTCGGCACTCTGGTAGCTATAGTACACTCCGTGTGGCCCGGTGTAACAGGAGAGTGAGTTCTGTCTGATATGTCAGCCAATGAGCAAGTGACAGGCTGCTGCAGTGTGCAGAGGACTGCGGAGTCTAGCTTGACGCTCTATAGCAGCAATAGTAAACACTCGGCACTCTGGTAGCTGCAGTACACTCCATGTGACCCGGTGTAACAGGAAAGTGAGTTCTGCCTGATACGGCAGCCAATGAGCAAGTGACAGGCTGCTGCAGTGTGCAGAGGACTGCGGAGTCTAGCTTGACGCTCTGTAGAATCAATAGTAAACACTCGACACTCTAGTAACTACACTACACTCCGTGTGGCCCGGTGTAACAGGAGAATGAGTTCTGTCTGAGACGGCAGCCAATGAGCAAGTGACAGGCTGCTGCAGTGTGCAGAGGACTGCGGAGTCTAGCTTGACGCTCTATAGCAGCAATAGTAAACACTCGGCACTCTGGTAGCTGCAGTACACTCCATGTGACCCGGTGTAACAGGAGAGTGAGTTCTGCCTGATACGGCAGCCAATGAGCAAGTGACAGGCTGCTGTAGTGGTTAGAGGACTGCGGAGTGTGGCTTGATGGTGTACTATAGAGAGAAATGTTAGTGTCTCTAGACATAATCCTTGGGGGAGAAAAATATATCTACTTTTAACATATTGAGATTTTGAAATATATGCTTATATTTAGACACGTCAGAAGTTAGTCACCATATCCGCACAACAGGAAACACAGTTGTGTTGATCTGTGTCTTCCCACTCACTACTGTACTGTTGGACCACACCATACCACACACTACACTGTACTTACAACGTTCATTACTGACCGCCAGGCTACATAGTATCTGCTGAGTTCACTGTTTTACACTCAAATGTTAGTTTATGCCTAACATGATTTACATGACATTGTGTTCATTTGGACAGCCAATATAGTGCTCTGCTCCCGAAAACGTTGTGTGATGAGTAGATACAGGAAAATTTTGTATTTTACCCGATCTGTATGCTATACTCCACAACCCTGTTTATTTCAGAGACACAGATGGTATGTCCATTGACTGTTGCCCCAGTATTCAGCAGGTTTTACCTCAGACCAGGAGGCCAGGGGAATTCGGTGTTTGTTTCCTTGCAGCTCTGTTATTGATTCAGAGTTCGCCTGGGGTGTCTGACCAACTGTGTTTCAACTGTAAACACAACAGAAATGCACATCGGATTAAAGTAAAATGAATTTGCGAAATTTTCTTGTTGCTAGTGATGAGTAGGGTCACATGATTAAATACTATCGCACTAGCTAGACTTCAATATTCAGTGTTCAAAGCAGCAGCTTACTTGTGTTATTGGCCTCATGTCTCTCTGGGATGCCTAACTGGATCAACAAGACTAACGGTACTCATACACTGAACGTCCGTGATTCGTGGGCAGACAGCTAAGACGCCTAACAGTTCATAATACAGTATTTAATCCCAATGTAACTACATTCGTGTGATTTATGTCTTGGAGTGTCGAGATTGTTCCAGATTTTTCTTGACCCGAGCCACACTCGAACATAATCATAGAAGCGATAAATGCATAAGTGAGACCTTGTTTTTCCGAAAACGTTCCACCCAGGCTATACTTCAATTTCCTACTTGCACGCCTGGCTGGTATCCTTTGGTTATTCGCTGCGTATATTTGCGAGAATACATTGTGGTGTTTGACTGGGCCAATCGGAATTGGCGTACTTCGGGACAGAACATCTGTGATTCGAGGGTAAACACCCAAGATTCGTAGCTAGTAAAAATCTTCCAGTCACTGAAGTGGGTCTGAGATCAAGAGTTTTGAAGTTCAAATTGAGAGGAACTCTTTTCGTGAGGTATCCATAGCCATACATTTTAACTTAGGAATGAATTGTTTAATTCATAGAGGTCGGCACACACTAATTGGCATCCTAGACAAGTACGACATGAGTCATTGATAGGGACAGGACAATTTCTGGAATTAATTTTAGGACAAACTAGAATTCAGACACACGGGTAGGTCGGTTATCTTTTATTATATGGCAGTTTATTAGACACGGCCAGGTGAACTCTGAACCAATAAGAGAGCTGCTAGGAAACAAGTACCGAATGCCGTGCCACCTGGTCCAAGGTACTACTGGCTACAACACTGGGGTAGCAGCCAATCAACAGGGAGTCGAGGCTCGAGAATCATAGGGTCGTGGAGTATAGTGTACAGGTCTTTCAAAACGCGATATTTTCCTCTCCGTAGTCATTGATATGCAACACTGCAGGAACACGCGTTCCGTTGTTTTCTTTGTTCCCACTTAGCAACTATTTACTAGATTATATCACAGCGGACATGCTCGATGTGATCTACGACATCATTACTGGCTGGTCATATGCCGCTGGGGTGCCGGTTTCATTTTCCTCCTCAGTCAAATGTCCTTTATTGTGTGAAAAAATGCTTCTAGTAAACCGTATCCTTTAATATACTATATTTAAGTATAGTCCATTGGCGGTTACTTCAAACTTTTCTGAACAACTGTCATAGTTCTACTTCCACGATATTCCTCCGCCTCATACAAACAAAGCTTAACCGAGTCTAGGAAATTACACCAAATGGACAACGGAACTATTTCATGCCCACTAAGTGTAATAATATGTTGTGTAAGAGCTATTACTTACTAAGTATTACCAACACACCTATTGCTTCTCTGTATGTATTCGTGTTAAAAATTAATGAAATATTATAATTTATAATTAAAATACAATTTAAAGTTCAATTCTACAAAAAATAAGAGGTTGATGTGAGAGATTTGAGCGCCTCCTAACAACGAGGTCTTGAAGACCGTTGAGGGTGAAATGATGTCAGAAGGGAGCAACGCTGGAATGCACGAAATGCAACGGAGAGGGAAACGGGAGATCCCTGAGAAAACACGCCTACCAGCGGCATCGTCCAGCACGATTCCCACTTGCGGAGATTCGGGAGTGACCCGAAAAAGTAAGGTTATTTTATGTTAACACAAGTATAAACAGATTGATACACGACTTATTTCGAAAACAATTTCGAGCACGCAATTGTGTGATTTTTTTAAAAGTTTGATTCAAAACGTGTAAATAATCTGTGAATAGACGATACCCGCGAAATTCGCGTTATTTTCGGCCGTCTAGCTAGACGGTGCAGTCCTGTACTTGCTCCAGCTAGACGGCGCAGTCCTGTACTTGCTCCAGCTAGACTGCGCAGTCCTGTACTTGCTCCAGCTAGACTGCGCAGTCCTGTACTTGCTCCAGCTAGACTGCTCAGTCCTGTACTTTTTCCAGCTAGACTGCGCAGTCCTGTACTTGCTCCAGCTAGACTGCGCAGTCCTGTACTTGCTCCAGCTAGACTGCGCAGTCCTGTACTTGCTCCAGCTAGACGGTGCAGTCCTGTACTTGCTCCAGCTAGACTGCGCAGTCCTGTACTTGCTCCAGCTAGACGGCGAGGTCCTGTACTTGCTCCAGCTAGACTGCGCAGTCCTGTACTTGCTCCACCAGATATAGTGTATGTATTGGCTGCTGCCTAAGTGAGTAGCTTTTTACCTTGTAACTGTACTGCACGTGATTGGCTCACACAAACATAAAGTATTCTTTTATACAGAGTTTTTCATGCAAACATGCACGTGTTTAAGGTATAACTTATCTTCCAATGACAACGCGAAATTTGCAGGTCTTTAGACCAATAATATTTTTGTGCAGGAAAATTGTTGTTGCTGAGCTGTTGCGTTATTGTAAGAACACTAACACTAACACTAACACTAGCGGAAGAATGAGCATGTACATATAGACACTATACGTCTAACATCCGTGCGATTTTGGTTTTTAAACACAAGAAAATTTTAATGGGAGCATTGTTTGAGATAAGTTAGCTTAAACGTTGTTCTTAAAAATATTAAAAGTAATATTGGCAGCGATTAAAAAATCAAATACTTGTGTTAACGCCGTTGACTGGTGCTGTTGCTCGACGCAGCGCCGTGCCTCTCTTCTGGTGACTTGTGTCGTCATGAGGGGTGTAGGCCTATGTCACGTCATGATTCTCTACAAGCAAGGAATATGTTCTCTGACTTTCTTCATACTTTTTGTTTGCGGTAGTGGATAGTATCGGAAATGTTTTTGTCGTTGTTCGGCAGAGATAGAAAGACTTAGGACAGACTCGTAAAAGGCTCTCAGTGGAACTTCGTTGTGTGCAAGGACCAATGGGTACCAGACTTTTAACGTTTTAGTTAAATATTGTGTTTGAGTTTTTATGTTTTCTATGGGCTTTGGGTGTAAAGAAATCTTTGCATTGTAAAAAGTTAATGTTTTAAGTGACTATACTAGTCTGATCCTGGAATTGTATTCAATATTCTATATTTCTACGTCTATATTTTGTTGACCTTTTGGTCGTTTCCTCATAATATGTTTTTAAAATGTTTTTCTATTTATTTATAATGTAGATTTTTGGGGCGTTTTATGAAATAAATTTTGGGCAGAACTATATAACATAATTTAAAATTGATTCTAATTATTTGCAAATTCGAAAAAAAAAACTTGTCCGCTGGTGTTTCATCCGACGCATGGTTGTGTTTTGATGACAATGTATGATTTTCTTATGGAAATTAAAACATATACGTGACTGACTGAAGGAAGCGCCGAGTACATGTCCCAGGTGTGAGTATGCTTCAGTCACAGGTTAGCCGGCTCAGGCGGGGAATGCGTGGGCGGTGTCGCTGCAGGGGCGTCCGGGCGCCTACTCCCCCCTCCAAAGGCCACAACAATGCTGAATAATTTCTGCCAACCTTTTAGTAAATACTGTCCCAAGCTGCATGGAGAGGCTTCGTCCGTCGATGAGAGAGGTGGTTGGGGAAGGGGGAACAAGTTGTCTACGGGGAGGGAGAAGGGGTGAAACCCACCAGAAACAAAAGAGGGCGGCCGGGCGGGGGCAGAAATGTTGACGGTTGTGACGCGATGTCAAGGCAACTTGTACAATGTTGATTTATATGGCGAGTCGAGGAGTAATGCAAAACGCTGAAAATGCTTCTGCGCCGACTTGCGCGAGGAAGAAGCGCCCAGATCGCACACGTCAGCAGCTCGATTTGTTTCTCAAGAGGGGGGGGGGAGGGGGACCTCCCTCGGCTTCAAGGCCCTCCCTCCGCCATCTTCAGCGGGCTCGTCCCCCTCCTTCTACCCACCACCCCTGGTAGCGGCGAAGTAGGAGCGACCGGCGCGGCGCGTGCTGTTTTCGCCAGACATCGCAGTAACACACAACGGTCAGTCGCCACTCGATAGGGGCCGCGGTGGCTCAGTGGCTTAAGCTTTCGCCTCCCAACAAGGCGAATCGCACTCGACTCCCGGCTGGGTCAGTCTTGGATTTTTGGCACGTGGGAATCTCGCCGGACGATGCCACTGGTTGGCGTCCACAATAAGAAATTTTGCAGCGACAGCAAAAATACATCCGTTTCTACGCATGCGCGCTGCTGTATTGTAAGTTGCCACCTTCTGTCTGTACACGGCGTCATATTTGCCCTTGTTCTTCCTCGTAAGTCTAATGTCTAAAGAAATTGGTGATGGATTATGAGATCCACTATGTTGCATACATATGATTCCAGCAAACAAACTTCCCGTGGTGAAGTTCTCAGGCATTGACGTGTGTGTCAGATTTGTGGTATGCTCATGTGAAAGACTTCAACACCAGGCGAGGGGGTGCAGTGCCAGAACACTAACTCGCGTTCGAGAGGACCCAAGTTCCATTCCTTGTACGGCTATCCTAGGTTCGAGTTTCAGTGTTATCCAAAATCACTCCAGCAGATATCTCGTACTCCTTGTTTTGCCTGGGCTGATGCCTTTTTACCGTACCTGCTGTCGACGAGACGTTTAAACAATACATAGATACTATATCCCACAACTCGCAACACACTGCTGTCAACCTCACTATAGGCTATTCAAAATAAACTGAGCACTTTCGAAAGCCCTATTTAAGACCGTCTTGTATACATGTTGTGTATTATTCCGCCATACATAAAATCAACTTTGCCATTAGCTTGATAACTTTTCTCAAGCGTCGTTCAAGTTGAAAATATAAAAAGATTAGAAGAGCATTTGATAAATGTGACAATTCCTACACTGATTTGCATTAAAAATACAAAGAAAACAAATAATTCCATTATTCACAAATGGTTACCTAACTCTTTTAATTGAACGGCAAGACATGGCTCTACTTTGTCTCCACCGTTGCCAACTTTCCAGGGCTCACGCCAGTTTGCCCTGTTGTAATATACGCAGCTAGGGGCAGTGACTTAAGGTAGTTTACAAAAGTCTTCAGTTAAACGTGAACAGTCTTTAATCAATATTGCTGCTAGTATCCCAACATTTTTGCTGCGAGCAGTCGTACATTAGAACACAACCTCAACAATGCGGTAAAGGCAGTTCACGGCAAAGGAAGCACTTTTTTTTAATTATCCTCTGAAATATATCATTACCCATAACTATAGTCCATTCACGGCTACTTCCAACTGTTCTGAAGATATGCTAAAGTTCTACTTCCATGATATCTCTCCGCCTCATGTAAACAGAGATTAACCAAGTCTAAAAAATTACATCAAAGGAACAACGCATCGCATCCTTGCTCACTCAATATAATAATGTTTTACACTAACTATCACCAACACACCTCTTTTATCCCTGTACCAAAAATAAGATACATTTATGTTAACAGAAGTATAGAACACTTGTGAAAAATGCCATATTTAGAAAAGAACTAGGCACGTCATACATACTGTAGAGTGATTTTTCAAAGGTTTGATTTAAAAATTGCGAAGAAATAACGGCTGGACTATATATTCAACGTGTTCAGTAAACATGTGTAGAAACTCGGGCACGTCATTCGTGACCAGAAAAGAGGAAGAATAATATAGGATACCTATGGTCCACCTCAAATAATATGGGCTGTAGAAACATCTAAATACGGAGAGCGACAAACATATTACGTGGGATATTATGCAAAGTACCTGTTATTAAAGGAACACAAATTGGTATACGGATTAATTAAACCAAGATCTTGGATAAAATGAAGGTATGGTACGTCGTAAACATCCCCATCATGTAAATAATAGGGATTGGCACCCTTTGATTGCATGCAACATTTACACTGTGATGTTAAATTAACTGAGGATAACATCGGATGAAGCAGGACCTCGCAATTAGCAAATAAGGCCCCCTAGTTGTAACGCTTCAGGACCCACCGTTTCCGGTTAAATTACAAACAACACGATCAGTGGTAGCGTAGCGATACCAAGACCTTGTGAGTAGGCAACCCAGAGTAATACAGCGGGTATTCCCCGCCGAAGGAGTATGGCTAGCAACCAACACGCAGCAAACACATTAGTATTAGGAAATGTGCTGTACCAAAGTGTGGCTGTGCAGGTGGTAAGACTGTTCAGCACTGGGTAGAAACGAAGTAAACAGTGTGTTGGTTGCACTGGCTAACGTTGATCGTATCCCTGATAAACACACGTTTGGCGCGTCCACTGATGGATGTGTGGTGTACAATGCAGTCGGTATTGCGATACGTTGCGAATAATGATAATCGCTTAATGGACCCAGTACCTTGTCTTTGTACTAATGTGTGTAAACATATGTAAATCCCGTGACGTAGCAATGCGGCATCGGTACTGAGTTCACTCCATGGCAGCACAACAGAACAGACACTGCAATAATTCTAAATTAAGCAGGTGACGTAGCACGACAAATTTCACAACAAATGTTCGATTTGCGACCCTCCAGTGTCAGTGCAGTAGTTCATACGGCGTATTGAAGACTGGCGGACGCAATGAAAAACACCTGGTGTGTCTCGCCCTTGATCGCAGGCAGCCATGACTCTCGCTACCTGGTCCTCGTCAGATATCATGGGTGTCTCGTACATACACGCCTTAAGAAATTCCTACAGCCAGGAGTCTAATAGTGTATGGTCCGGGGAGCGTGTTGGCCAAGTACGAGGTCCGCCCCGTCCTATCCAGCGAGCGGGATACGCTGTGTTGAGGTGGCCACACACAAACATGATGAAATGCGGTGATACACCGTCGTGTTGTAGCCTAATCCGTTCTCTGATGGCGAGCGGAACATCCTCCAGTAACTGTGGCAATAGGAACTGCAGGAAATCATAATATTGAAATCCTGACACATGGTTCGGTAGCAAGAATGGGCCAATAATATTGTCCCCCACTATGCCGGCACAAATGTTGATGGCAAAGCGGTGTTGGTAGCCTCTCATTGCAGTTGCTTATGGGTTGGTGTCATCCCACATGTGGACATTTATGCTGTTGCAAAAGCTTTCCTGTGGGAATGTGGCTTCGTCTGCAAACATTAGAATCGCCGGAAAATCAGGATCAATTTGACACTGCTGTATGAACCACCGCCAAAATTCTAGCCGAGGGCATAATTTTCTGGCCCCATTGCTTGTACCCTACACACATGGTATGGTTGCAGCAGCTGTTCAATCAAGGACACACCATACTGTGCCATTCGATGCATCCATTCTCCGCGCGATCAACCGGGTGCTCGTCGAAGCGTTGTCTGCTACATTCTCCAAGACCACTTCTTCTAACTATGGATTGCGGACTGTTCTCGGTCGACGAGGTCCACATCGACGCTGCAACTTGCATGTTCCCCGTAGTCGCTGTGTAGCTGTACGAATGTCTGGTGGTTCGGCTGACGTCGTGCAGGTAATCTTTGGCTGTATACATGCGCAGCTGCCCGGCTGTTGCCTCGCACTTCACCATACACCAACACCATAACAGTCATTTCAGAATTCGTATACTCGTCCATGTTCACGTCTACAGGTACTGTATACATGCGCAGCTGCCCGGCTGTTGCCTCGCACTTCACCATACACCAACACCATAACAGTCATTTCAGAATTCGTGTACTCGTCCATGTTCACGTCTACAGGTACTGTATTGAATGGAAGCAGTGATAGGCTGCGAATATCAGGCAGTTCGGGCAGACGTGTCGGGAAACTACACCGTTTAACAGAGGGGGAAGGGGAACTGACTGAGACATGTAACATCGTGCATAATCATACCACCAACATGTGTTTATCATAGGCTGCTAAACGTGTGGCCTACTCGCCAGGCCATGGCCTTGCTACCACTGTACTCTTCGTTTGCATTATACATGGAAACGGTTGGTCCTACAATCCGCGAAATACTCGGGGCTCTATGAATTGCCTGTACTAACATTTGTGGGCCCCTAACCTTCCCCCTCCCCCCAAATTCCCCACTGTGAGGTATGCAGCAACAGTAAGTTACACCCCTGATTATTGCTACAACTGATGAACTAACTTCTCACAGAGCTTAAGTTCAAGTAATTCTGTCGGCTGTCTAAGCGGCACAACATATAGCGGGGTTTTGTCTTAGAAACCAAGTAAGTATCAAGTTTCACTTTTTTAAATCGCTATATTTTTTGTATGTATGCATGTAGGCCTATAAAAATTCACACACTCGTAATTATTATGATTTTAATAAATGAGATTGCATAATACAATTTATATAACTATGAGACTTATAATAATTGTCTGTTAAATCACTCTGTCTATAGTTTGATTAAATCGCCATTCTTCGTCAACCGTTTTTGACGAAAAGTCAGACTCTCTTAGAGAGATAACGGTAAGCTTATCGAAATGACGGAAGCGATAGCAAAGTTGACACGAGGCACACATACGTGCACGCAAATACACGGAATTAAAGTGGAAAGGAGAGTTTTGGGCTGCTCTTTACATCGACGTCTTCAGAGTCCATGAGGGTGAAGTGAGTTGAGTGCTGAGCAGAGCTGGAATGAAAAGCCAGGGGAAACGGGAGATACACGATAAAACCCGCCGACCAGCGGCATCGTCCAGTATGATTCATACATGCAAATATCCTGGAGCGAACCCGCCGGGAATGGAACCCGGAACCGCGGCCTGCTGGCAATGTTTGGTTTCCAACCAGGTGGATGGAAGGTGCAGAACCCTGGTGGAGGGAGAAAACCGTAATTGCACATGCGCCCTTCGTGTCTCCAGTAGACACTTGACATATACGACTGTCATGGCTAGGGCCATCTGTTTTTCGCTAAATCATTTACGCGGAGGCTGAGACTTCAATATCGTTTGTGTACACTTTTGACTATTGGCCGATTGTCTTTATGTGAAGAAAGTATGTTATATGAGTGAACCAATCAGAATTAAGTTTTTCCTATACTGACCGTCCGTAATTCGCAGGCAGGCAGATAAGATGCGTAACTATTCAAATGACGCAGTCACTAAAGTGGTTCTGAATTAAAGTGCATTGGAAGGCAACTTTTCCTGAAATCATTTCGTCAAGGACAGGTGCCCATAGTTATGCCGAACAAAGAGGGGAAAACTATATGCCGAAAATTTGAGCTCATACTGGTATTTCTGGTCCCGGAAAAAGTAAACTTCGTTGATATTTCCCAGAAGAAACATGGCTGATTTTAGTTCGATGTCCGTCAATTATTTTAGAATCTTGGTATAAAAGAACTAACGAAATAGAGTGATTGTAGACATTATGCAACCAAACAGAGAAATGTTAACACAAAAAATGTGTCTCGGTGCGAACAAACTTGGGTTGTGCCAGCTCAGCCTGGCGTGATCGTTAAACAGTCTATTCGAGGTATCTTCATACTGTTTTAATATAACCTTTGAAATGTCGCCCCTTGTATGGTGTATTCAGTTGTTCTCTAAATTTTTCATGTATAAATTACAAGCTTTTTTATTCTTCCGTCAATATAAAAGTATTATATTATTAGTTAAATTGAACATTCACTTGCATTTCATCTATAAACTATCATATTTCGTTTATTA
Organism: Dryococelus australis; assembly: GCA_029891345.1. Lineage (NCBI taxonomy): Eukaryota > Metazoa > Arthropoda > Insecta > Phasmatodea > Phasmatidae > Dryococelus > Dryococelus australis. The sequence goes on along the minus strand of CM056997.1, from coordinate 221,444,282 downwards.
ATCATACGGATAAAAGCAGAGCGCAAATAGATATGTTAGTGAGCCCTAGTAATAAATACTTATCATGCAAAGTATTATTAAAGGGAGCGCTCACAAACGTGGCGCGTTGACCGTTTGGTGTAATTTTCTGGACTTGGTGAATATTAGTCTGTACGAGGCGGAGGAATATCCGTGTAGTATAACTTGAGCAGGGCTTGAGGAAAGTTGTAAGGAACAGTGAATGCAAGTAGGTACTATAGACGAGAATGTAGCTTTATTAGGAGGGTGGATGTTATGGACGCGCCTTAGCCGGTTTGTGCCCACGTCGCATTGGCGTGGCTAGTGGCTTGATAAGCGCAGCAGCAGAGCTCTCCATTACCTCACCTCACCTTAACACACCTCCCCTCGGGTAGGGAAGATATAAATAACGTCGCTGTGGCCAAACATTACCTGCCCTCGGCGCTACAGCACGCCGACCCGACCCGGCGCGGCAAACCTAGCTGTACACTGACATAATTATGCCATGCAGCAAGCACGTCTTCTCAATTTGCAATTTCCGATACGATGTTTTAACTCTTAATTGCAACCAGAGAAAACAGGCAACAAGCCGGGCATGTTTACTTTTGTTCTAACTCAACCTCGTGTAACACATCCATATTCAGGTAGATTATATTTCAATGTTTACATTTTCTAGCATAGAAGCGTACTTTTGTGAACAAATGCAACCATAAACATGTGTACACACGCAGACGCCTTTTAAATATTTGTATATTTACATTACTCTAAACAACAGTTTCCCGCCAACTACGCTGCTCCGATTGGGCGTCGCCTTACACGTGTTCTCAATGGACACGCTGGCAGTCAGCGGAGGGAATGTGGTTTCACGTTGAATTCAACTGTTGTGAACACTTGAATTATTTCTTTTGCTTTCTGTTTTTTATGCATATAAGTGTAAACATGAACATATAAGTGTAAACATGAACAAATCATTTTAAGCATTCACTTTTCTCATAGTTTCACTTGACTAACGCATGAATGAAGTGATGAGGCCCACGGCAGCGTTGATTTTACGCATAGTGTAAGAGTGAGAAACGTGCATACAAGTGGATCTTAATACTGCTTTCAAAAGTGCTCAGTTTACCGAGAACAAACTAGGCTATAGACTATTCTACTTGCTGGCACTCAGTCTCTCCGTTTAATTTTCAGCGAATTTAAAAAAAATAGTGCTAATGCGTGCTTCTTGTTATGACAGTGCAATACGTAAATTTATGTCTTCTAAATCCCTAAGGTTTTTTTATTCACACAAAATCACGGGTTTTCATATTATTAACTCATTTAATTTCGAAATAATTCCATGTTTTCTGCTTGTATAACGTATGAATCATGTGTGAGTGTCAATGACAATGTTAAGGTGTATACACTGTTAGTCAGTCAGCAGTAGGATGTGACAGCGAGTAGTGTGTCACCAAAATTTCGTATACACAACAGCGATTTATTTCTATTTAAACGATTGCGAAAACAAAAATGTAACTCACTGCCAAATCCTATAGCTTACTGGTTAAATGATCAATTGTCAAACCCCTGCAATTGTACATAAAGCGGAAGGATACCTATATAGAAGGAAAATAGATTCTAACCAGAATTTTAAAAATTGCCTATATCTAAGGACAGGAAAAATTCTCGAATTCATTTTAGAAAAAGCTAGATTTCAAACACGTGTATATTTCTGTTATATTCACAATTGGATGGCAGTTCATTAGACACGCTCAAGTGAACTCTGAGCGAGCCAATAACATACCTGCAAGTATACAAGCATCGTATCCTCTACCACCTGTTATGAGTCAATACTGGCTACACACTGGGGCAGAGGCAATTGAACAGAAAGTTAATACTCGAAAATACATAGGGTTGTGGAGTATATAGTATATCCCCGGTTTCTTCACATTTTTCGAATCAAATTTTTAAAAATTCATCCCATGTAAGACGTGTTTGGTTGTCTCCTGAATATCTGACACATCGCAAGAGTTTTATACATGTGTCGACATAAAAGTTCATTATTTTCCATTTAAATTGGACTTCTACTTATATCATGTTGACAAATTATAATATTTAACTAACAATTTACATGAATCAAACCAGTAAAGCAATAGGTGTGTTGGTAACGCCTGGAAAAAATAGTTCTTATGCACAATAATATAAGATTGAGTGCGCAATATTGGTTCGCGTTGTCCCGTTGCTACACTCGGCTTAGGTTACTTCTACTACAGGTTGGGAACACCAGTGTTAAAAGTTTGGCAAAGGGAACATTTTCACGGCTACGTAAGCGCTAGTGGCGCATGTGTGCCACATTTTATTTTATATCTATGTTAAAAAACAGAATCATTACAATAATGAACAATCACATATATAATAACTCCATAAATAAGTAAAATCTTTCTCTTTTATTATTCACGTAGCTTAGAATTGTAATTTAAAATCGTCTCTTTGGAAGAGTGCGAATCCAGAAGTGGACATTTTTCCTTTCCCAAACTCTCATAAGAAACCACGTTTTGTCCCTAAACTGAATAGAATTAAACTTAACTCAGTCAAGCTTTATTTGAATGAGGTAGAGTCATATCCATGAAGTAGAAATTTAGCAGGCAATTAGAACAGTTGTAAGTAACCTTGAACAGTTTGTAGAGTGCCGGTCTTTTAAAAAGCGAAATTTTGCTGACCCTAGCTCTATAAGCAGTTTACGGTAAAGTGAGCACTTTTAAGGCCCTAGCAAGTTATTTTCTTTCAGCGACTTTTTATCATTTTACCACCTTTATAAATAAATATTGCGTTGTGAGTAATAAACACGTAAACGTCAAAAGCTAAAATAAAATCCATTTATTGGCTATTATTCACAATGTGAGGCATTTCCAAAGCGCTCACTTCACAGTGAACAGCCTATAGATAGGTGTAGTGCAGTGAGCGAGGCACGCGTCTGCGCATGCCAGAGAAGAGAGAGGGGGGCGGGGGGTTGTAGCTAATTAAGAATTCGCGCCGCCTCACGTCCGGTGGCGGTGGCCCTGACACTCAATCCCCGCGGGTAATTAAAATGAGGAGCTGCGCTTGACGACAGACGACACCCGATAACCGCCCAGCGCGTTTTCACATATAGTTTAACCCTGTCCCGACCGTGTCCTTTGCAATATCCCCACTATGTAGCCTACATTCCCTCCACGTACGTTGGGGGACAGTGTTTTCACATATAGTTTAACCCTGTCCCGACCGTGTTCTGGCAATATCCCCACTATGTAGCCTACATTCCCTCCATGTACGTTGGGGGAGAGTGTTTTCACATATAGCTTAACCCTGTCCCGACCGTGTCCCGGCAATATCCCCACTATATAGCCTACATTCCCTCCATGTACGTTGGGGGAGTGTGTTTTCACATATAGTTTAACCCTGTCCCGACCGTGTTCTGGCAATATCCCCACTATGTAGCCTACATTCCCTCCACGTACGTTGGGGTAGTGTGTTTTCACATAAGCTTAACCCTGTCCCGACCGTGTCTTGGCAATATGCCCACTATGTAGCCTACATTCCCTCCATGTACGTTGGGGGAGTGTGTTTTCACATATAGCTTAACCCTGTCCCGACCGTGTTCTGGCAATATCCCCACTATGTAACCTACATTCCCTCCATGTACGTTGGGGGAGAGTGTTTTCACATATAGCTTAACCCTGTCCCGAGGGTGTCCCGGCAATATCCACACTGTGTAGCCTACATTCCCTCCATGTACGTTGGGGGAGAGTGTTTTCAAATATAGTTTAACCCTGTCCCGACCGTGTCCTGGCAATATCCCCACTATGTAGCCTACATTCCCTCCACGTACGTTGGGGGAGAGTGTTCCCACATTTAGCTTAACACTGTCCCGACCGTGTTCTGGCAATATCCCCACTATGTAGACTACATTCCCTCCACGTACGTTGGGGTAGTGTGTTTTCACATAAGCTTAACCCTGTCCCGACCGTGTCTTGGCAATATGCCCACTATGTAGCCTACATTCCCTCCATGTACGTTGGGGGAGTGTGTTTTCACATATAGCTTAACCCTGTCCCGACCGTGTTCTGGCAATATCCCCACTATGTAACCTACATTCCCTCCATGTACGTTGGGGGACAGTGTTTTCACATATAGTTTAACCCATTCCCGACCGTGTCCTTGCAATATCCCCACTGTGTAGCCTACATTCCCTCCCTGTACGTTGGGGGAGAGTGTTTTCACATATATTTTAACCCTGTCCCGACCGCGATCTGGCAATATCCCCACTATGTAGCCTACATTCCCTCCATGTACGTTGGGGGGAGTGTTTTCACATTAAGTTTAACCCTGTCCCGACCGTGTCCTTTGCAATATCCCCACTATGTAGACTACATTCCCTCCATGTACGTTGGGGGAGAGCGTTTTCACATATAGTTTAACCCTGTCCCGACCGCGTTCTGGCAATATCCCCACTATGTAGCCTGCATTCCCTCCATGTACGTTGGGGGAGAGTGTTTTCAAATATAGTTTAACCCTGTCCCGACCGTGTCCTTGCAATATCCCCACTGTGTAGCCTACATTCCCTCCCTGTACGTTGGGGGAGAGTGTTTTCACATATATTTTAACCCTGTCCCGACCGCGATCTGGCAATATCCCTACTATGTAGCCTACATTCCCTCCATGTACGTTGGGGGGAGTGTTTTCACATTAAGTTTAACCCTGTCCCGACCGTGTCCTTTGCAATATCCCCACTATGTAGACTACATTCCCTCCATGTACGTTGGGGGAGAGTGTTTTCACATATAGTTTAACCCTGTCCCGACCGTGTCCCAGCAATATTCCCACTGTGTAACCTACATTCCCTCCATGTACGTTGGGGGAGAGTGTTTTCACATATAGTTTAACACTGTCCCGACCATGTCCCGGCAATATGCCCACTATGTAGCCTACATTCCCTCCATGTACGTTAAGGGAGATTGTTTTCACATATAGTTTAACCCTGTCCCGACCATGTCCCAGCAATATCCCCACTATGTAGCCTACATTCCCTCCATGTACGTTGGGGGAGAGTGTTTTCACATATAGTTTAACCCTGTCCCGACCATGTCCTGGCAATATCCCCACTATGTAGCCTACATTCCCTCCATGTACGTTGGAGGAGAGTGTTTTCACATATAGTTTAACCCTGTCCCGACCGAGTCCTGGCAATATCCCCACTGTGTAGCCTACATTCCCTCCATGTACGTTGGGGGAGAGTGTTTTCACATATAGTTTAACCCTGTCCCGACCGAGTCCTGCCAATATCCCCACTATGTAGCCTGCATTCCCTCCATGTACGTTGGGGGAGAGTGTTTTCACATATAGTTTAACCCTGTCCCGACCGTGTCCTGGCAATATCCCCACTATGTAGCCTGCATTCCCTCCATGTACGTTGGGGGAGAGTGTTTTCACATATAGTTTAACCCTGTCCCGACCGAGTCCTGGCAATATCCCCACTATGTATCCTACATTCCCTCCATGTACGTTGGGGGACAGTGTTTTCATCTGCTCCCGCTGTGCTTCGTGTAATACAGTCTATTCGCGGTTCCTCCACTCTTTTTTTTTAAATCAAACCTTCTAAATATGCTATGTATCACAAGCGTTTTGCACTTGTGTTATATAAAAGTACCTTAGTTTTATGCTTGTGGTAATATAAAACTTTTTTGGTTAAACTGAAATCTTATTTATATTCATTGTAATTTTTACAGGGTTTGTTAACGTCCCCCGGTTTTATGTTTGAAATAGAAGCAGATGGCTTACATACTAACTTATAACCTAAATTAAATTGACACCCCTGCCTTACCCGGGACTTGAATCCAGAGCCTACTGAACCCCAGATGTGGGCACTAACCAACTACGCCACGGAAGGTCGGCTAAGTTATATTTTAATTATCAAATATAACATTTAAATTTGAAATAACATTAGTAAAGCAGGGATATAAGTTGGTGTTGGTAATGCCTATTAAGAAATAATAACTATACAAAATATTGTTACAATGCGTGCGCATGAATGCGGCGCGTTGTACCTCTGGTGCAATTTTCTAGACACGGTTAAGCCTTGTTTGCACGAGGCTGGTGAATATCCCGCAAGTGTAACATTTGCAGGGCTTCAGATAAGTGTGATGTAACCGTAAATTAACTATAGTGAGTGCACAGAAGAGAGACAGTGCGTTGCACGTTCACGATAACTGGAAACTTTTGAAAGCCATGTGCACATCATGTGCTGTTCTTCCGCCAAAATTAACATTTATAATGGCCTGATCACTCGGTCCATGCCTCGGTCGAGTGAATCTGAGAAATTGTTAGAAAAGTAAGTATTTTGCCAATTTTCTTGTTCTCTCACTTACGTGAATAACAAAAAACCAAACAGAAAAATAATGCAAGTTTTCACGAATTTTAATCTAACACTTTGAATCTAACGTTAATACATGGAATTACTCGCCCTTCGTCGTCACCAACTTTACTTTATTCAGTGTGTATGGTTTCTCACGTATGTCGTATTTAAGTTACTTCTATGGTCGTGTTGAGGAATACGACGAAAGGAAGAAACACCGACGAAGCCAGTTTTGTGTACTTCTTGACCATTTCGCATCCAATACAGTTTGTGCGCGTTGCAAACAATAAATATTTACTTTCACCTGACACATCGGTGAACTGTAAGCTTTGAGTTCGGCTATTGAAATAAGACTCATTGAGAATGTTGAACGATAACAGGGTATACGAAACAATTATACCCAATGGGTGCGTTACACTGTACTGTACTGATTAATCGCCCTCTGTGTTATGTAAACTGTTATATTTTATTGACCTTTGAAAATGTCACTGCCTTGACCTGCGTCTGTTGTAGCGGATACACTGAGTGGCATACGGCCAGAGCGACCCCGCCGGGAATCGAACCCGGTTCGCCTAAGTAGGAGGCGAGTAGTCTAACCACTGCATCTTCGCGGCCCCGAGTGTCTATTAAGCCCTTAAGGGACACATTAACCGTTAGTTTCATCTGCTGCTAAAGAATAAAATGTTAGTGTGAACGGTACTTACAAATTTCTTATAACAACTGACGTATTTGTTACCTGGGGAAGGATTGGTATATCCATGGCACAAAAAGCCACTAATTATGTAACAGTATGATGTGTGAGCAACAACCAATAGCATTACCCAGGGAGAGGCTCTGTTCCCATTGGTGCTAACGTCTAGGGCTTGCACAGTTCCAGCCATTACTTCGCCTATCCCGCGGCGTCTCAGACTCGTGAACGAATATACTCGGGACAAAATGAAGAGCCCGCGTCACCCGCATCGTTTTTTAAAATTTTCCGGATTAGAATTTATGAGGATTTATTGGGAAATGTGAAAATAGAAGCTTAGTTTATTGCATTACCCATCATTACAGACATAACATACCCACCTATCGAACCACATATGGCCCATTGATAGTTTATAGTTGGATGCCAAGCCAGAAAATAGTTGGCTAACCGCTGGCATGCACACTGCACCATTGCTGGTCCTGAAGTGGCACCACTAACTAGCCATACTCTGCTCATATCTGGCCCACGTGTGGTGAACACAAATGGCCCAAGCATGGCCCATATATTTACAACAGCTATGGGCCATCGATGTACCGTTTCACAGCCATCAGATGGCCTACTGATATGGGTAACCATGCTTTCGCCATTTCTGTAACACTACTTGTTAAAAATAATTACTTTTTACCACCATATCAAATTCTCGTTGTTTTTAATTTCCTTTATTTCACCAGTAAACACATACTATACGACTTGAAGAAGCTTATGCTTACCGGTGGAGTAAAGCGGGCGCGAACCTACACCCCTTTCATTGACAGTCCAGCATACTAAACATTATTTCACAGTGTATTCTTGTGTTTAGATGAATTAATTTAGAATATATTCAGACTTGAATTACTAACAATCACTAATATAATATAAATTACACCAGTTATCCCATAGCCCTAAAATTTACCATGCGAACAAATAAGTTTTTAAAAAGATGCAGACAAACTTATATATATATATATATATATATATATATATATATATATATATATATATATATATATATATTGTCGTTGAGAGAAATCTTCCTACATGAATCGCGATATTAACCCAAAAATTTGCCTTTAATGTAATCTTTCGCAGTATCTGTGTCACCTGAATGTTATTCAACTGTTTTTAAATGCAGTCACCAGTTATGAATATTTTAGTGATGTGAAACAACAAAAGCCCTTCAATGTTAATTTTCTAAATGCGTATATATATTTTTTTTTTTTTACTTTTCATTTTAATTACGTAAAATATTACGTAGGGTTATGTCAAATTATTCAATACCAGTCACGAAGTCCACCTAATATTGTATTTGCAACATTTTGCCACAAATATTTCCATCACTATATAATTATAAACAATCTACTCATTGTATCATATGATCTATAATTATATTAAAACACACACATATATATACATATACTGTGTGCAGTTTGAAGAAGCTATCTGCAAAGAGTGGTAGCCTTAAAAATTCCCCACTTCACAGCCATCAAATGGTTTATGATGGCTACCCATACTTTTACCAGCAATAAGTATAGGTAATGTGCTGTCATTGCTGGAATACAGTTGGCAAGCCATTTATAGACCATTAATAGGTCACGTACTCTCAACCATTAGTTTCATTTCCATAAACATTCCATCAGTGGGCTATAAATGGCATGCCAAGTGTCTTAGTGCCAGCAGTTAACCATAGCAGGACCATTAGTGTAAATACACAAGTATTCAGAGCCAGCAGTCATCCAGCAATACCATCAGTAAATCCTCAGTCTGCCGAATGTGACTTGCTACATGGGTATGAACAGTTAACTTAATCCAGAATTAGATATAGTAATTCATTCTCGCCTTCTAAATGACAACCAGGGAACACCTATTAACAATCAGGTACAACAATTTGCGCAGAACTATGTAATATAATGATTCCATAGTGAAACATCTTCAGTAATATCCCTGACTCTTCTGTTATGACATTAAAAGGAATAAGTTGTGTATAAGGGGTGATACAGCCTCTTAAGTATATTATAGTTATATCCCAGTGACTTGTTGAGGAATACAGCGAACAGGTAGAACGTGTTGCGAAGTGCAGTTTTCGAACAGTGTGAAGCGTCAGTATGATAGGTCGTGATGAAGGAGCCAGCTATCACAGCTAGCAACCAGACAGAACAAGTGTGGAACCGACGGCTAGACGGTCTCCACTCACTCCCCTTTCACACGGATGTGACACTGGACTCCGCGAACCTACGCCAGCTTCTACACATTGTGCTGCTGCTACTACTATAGTACAGGCTCCGGCACGAGGAGGACCGCGACAGCGTTCGTCCATAACAAATATCGGTGGCTCGTATGCCCAGGCCGTCTTCAACCTGGCACTATTTGTTTACAAAATATTACACACCCGGAAAAAAAAGCTAGATTCCACAATCCTTTGTGTATTGGAGATGTTCATTGGCTGTGGCTCCAGTTTCACCCTAGACCAGGTAGGACGGAATTCGTTCGTCCATAACAAATATCGGTGGCTCGTATGCCCAGGCCGTCTTCAACCTGGCACTATTTGTTTACAAAATACTACACACCCGGAAAAAAAAGCTAGATTCCACAATCCTTTGTGTATTGGAGATGTTCATTGGCTGTTGCTCCAGTTTTACCCTAGACCAGGTAGGACGGAATTCGGTCGTGTTATTCTTGCTGATTAATTATTTGCTCAAATACTTCCAGGGCGTGGCTATCGAACGGCGATCCAATTAAAAATAAAATAAAATGTGGATGTGTTTGAAGTCTTAGCTTGTGCTCAAATTAACTCGTCAAATTTCCAATCTCAGTCTAACAAAATGGTTGTATACACGCATTTTATGACGTATTTTTGTAATGCATTTCGTCAACTGCGAAGCTAAAAAATTACTAATTACAAATTACCAAATTTCCGCTTTTTTTTTTACCTGCTTGAAACTTTTAAATGCATTTATGGCCGAGTTTATTACAATAAACAAATGTGTATTGTATTCACAATAAATATTTCACAAAGCAGGTTACTGAAGTATTTATGAAACAGATATTTTGTCATGACAAAAATTTTCTTAAATAACAAATTCACGTAGTATTTATTTTTTATTTTAAATTTTAAACCACCCACTAACACCTATCGGGAATAATTTCAATTTATTTTGAAATTTCGTGGACTTTTAATGTTGGGATAATGATAACACGGAAATAATAGTTGCATGGCATTCTAGACATCTGCATGTCGTGTTGTTCCGGCTAAACCTTAGAAAATGCCAAATACAAATTACGAAAAACGAAACTCGAAATGAACTGGAGTACGGCCTCAGTCCATTTTAGTTTAAGCCTTGTGCGGCTTCATTAGGTTTAGCTAGGATGCGTGTTACTAAATACGCGAAAATACGTGAGCTCGCCCGAACTTAACGACGTCAGTTGATCTCTGCCAGTAGGAAACGGCTGAAACTATGTCTGTGTTCGAATTCAGTGCAATGTATCCTTGATTACTACCCCTTGATCCCTTCCCGTGTCACGAAACTTTATTCCCTTCGTGATAAATACACGTTTGTGAAATCGAACACCTGTGTTTGTTTCCACTTCGAAATTTATTCCATAGAACTTGACTCTATGCTACTTTAATTTGCCTTTGTGGAGTTAGGAAGTGTTTTCCGCGGCCGTGCACAGTTGTCAACTCAAGACAGAAAAAATAATTTAAACAATTGACAACGGTGAAAGGTTCTAGGACTCGAGAAGGGCAAGCGACTCGTGCCGCAGCTGAAGGGGTCATTCTAGGGCGTGTCTGTGCCCTTACTACGAATTCGAACAGCGAATATGTGACGTCATATCGGGAGTGCGCTTTTCAAGGACACGGAGAGTAGTAGGGGCGGGGTCGTTCTATTTCACTTTTGATTAATCGTATTATCGATTCGATACCAAATGGATTGGCAAATTAATAAAGCTATTAATACAATCAAAATAATCTGACTACATTCAATCCGCTAATCTTAATCCGATAAAATTAATTTAATGATTGATTGATTGATTGATAAAAAATACATTTTTTAAATTATGAAAATTCGTTTGTGTATGATTGTATATATTTAGCATGTGAGATAAGGGTCCTTTATTAATTTTTGTTGGAGAGCAGCAGCATCGATGTTCTCCCTTGGACGTCTAGAGTTGTACTGATGTGTGATGTGTTAGGGAAGGGGAATGTATTGTGTAATAGTTAACAATGGCATTGAGGAGGGGGCACAGGAGTTCCTTCCCATTTACCATCTGGCAGGTGACTGAGGGAGGGGGAGAGAGCACCAATACAAGTCTAGCATAGCCGATGTCGGAATTTCGACTAAGGTTATGGCAGAAATTACAAGTATTATATTGAAAATGAATAATACGCGAATAATATGCTGAAATCCACAACTTCAGTTTACTAACCCGTCCCTTTATACTAGTAATATAATTTATGACAAACAACAGAGACTCGTATGCAGCATATTCTCTACTCGACATACATAACATATTCAATAACGAAACAATATGTTTTATAGAACACGTCACAAATTAATGACTTACCCCAATTGCAATGCAAACAAGTTGTAATGATATGAGCATTAAAAAAATATGAAGCACTCCCAAAAACTGTATTACTGCCAATATATTTTACGACAAACACCAGAATAAATTACACGAATGACTCATCAAATCAAATAGAAGTTATATCATTACAAATGAATTACAGCCAACAGAGCCTATTTCCATGTGAAAAGTCAGTGACCAGCCCAGCAATCCTGGTGTTATAAAAAAAGTAACGAGTTAAACGAATTATACCTACAACGAAGCCAAAAAGTTATTGTACTTCCATACAACTATAATTGATGACAGACTAACCTACACAATTTGTCATACTTAACAAAACAGGAAGATCATTAAAAATGTGAATAATTATTTACAAACACTTCATACAATCAATTTACAACATTCTTACACGTCATTCAAAAACATTCTTCTTTACATACTATACAATCATCCACTTCAGAAAAAATCATGTACAACAAAACCAATAATTTTGAGCAGTTTTGTGGACTTCTCTATCTATATTACAAATAACTGTACATACAATTTACGTCGCACTGGTGGGGTTTCCGTAATTTCGCACTTATGGGTCGTTCATACATCACATCAGGATAAAAAATTACCAATCCCATGCCAATGATATGTAGTACTGTATTTCCATTGATTAAAAATCTCAAATGATGTTATACGATCCCAAGCTGTGAAGAGAACAACATGGGATAATGTAGAGAATTTCTTTCTTGAATAGTGACGAAAAAACCACAGGGGTGTTGGATCGTAGACATGTTCGAAGGATTTCTGAAGAGAGATAGTTATTAACAGGTAGCTGTTAACATTGCCTGTAGTTAGGCAAGCAGTAGCTTTCTCCAGGTACGAATGTTATCTCGAGTGGAGAGGCGGGCATCGATGTTTGTGCAGCAGCTGCTGTAGATGTTGCAGAGAGCTGTGGTGCTAAATGCGGTGCTGCTTGTGGTACAACCTTTGGAGCAGGTTATGTTGCTGGGTAGGGTGCTGGCAAATGGTCATCGTTAGTGGTGTTGGATGTGGTGCTGACAGCTGTGGTGTAGCTGGCAAGGCTGTATTTAATGTGATACTGAATCCAGTGTTGCAGAAAAAATTACGAAGAGATTTTGTAGTGTCCCCAGGTAAGATCGATACTCCATCCACTTCAATGTAGTGCTTATCATCCAAACCCGACAACACAACTTCGATCATGCATTCCATGTAGACTTCGTGGCCATATGAACGAAAGTGATATTGGGTCCTCAAAACTGTGGTGCAACTTTCGAGACAAATCTTAATAATCCTTGTATCTGTGTTTCTGCAAGACATTAGGTTTTACACCCTTTGCCTTACATATACACTGCTCATTTGCAACAATGTATGTGTATAGCTCGGTGCATAACGTGTATAAAATGTCTGACTATGTGGTCAGCGCATTCATCTTTCATAAACCCCATACAGCCTTTGTTCTCTCATGAGACTTCTTACAGGTTATAGAGCACATAGTTAGATATATCAAACAGCACTTTTAAATTTGGGCAATTAATTTATATATGTCATCACAAGCTACAGAAAAAGATCAAATTATCGGTATCACAAACAAGGCTGACCGAGGAAATTTGGTATGCATATACTTATAATGGAATTCAGAAAGTGTTAATTTGGAAAGGTCAAGAATAACATCACTAGTGTACAAAAGGTTCTTAAATGTAACAGAGCTAGGACTAGATCTTCATCGATGATTTGCCGCATGTAGAATGCAGGACAACCTATCATCTCCACAGCCCTGTATATTATGTCATACCTGGAAACGACTCTTATGTCCCTTTCCTCGGGACATTCTGCAGAGTTTGTCTATATATGGAATTATTCATGAGTTTAAAAGCAATTTCTCAAATTCGTTCACAGCCTGAGCATGCATGTCAATGTTAAATTCGATGTATGGTGCCATCCATGCAACCTACTCAAAGCACAGAACACGATGCACAGTGTCAAGTTTGGCCCCATACCTGAAACAGTGCTCAGTGTTTCAGCATGTATAACATATTTCCTCCGCAGTATTAGTGTCAAAATAAGATTTTAATGCTAGCCGTTCGGAGGTATGCCAGTTACTGGTGCCAAAGGCAAATCTGCTAAAGCATCATGGCATTCATCTGGAAAATACAAATTCACTTCCGCGAAAAGCAAGTGTCACCATTATTCACTGTGTTCGGGAATTCCCACAATGAAAACATGTCACTCAACCCACTCAAAATTGCCAATGGGAACGTTGTATCGCAACGTGTGACAGTACAGCCTGTTTATGCCGAAATAACATATATATTTCAATGCCACACTGGGGTTGTAATCTTCACCCATGTAAATATTATTGGCTTCCACATTACTTCTGGAAACCTTGGGTGATACTGCCCCTAACACGAAGTTCTACAAAAAGATACATGTCTGGGTCAGTCAACAACTCTAGCCACGCATGTGTCATTGGCAATAAAGTGCCCCATGAAAGAGACTCAGCTGTTATGTAAATGGTAGGATCAAGACAGTAATAAGACAAATATACAGTCCTGAAATTCTCAAAATTGGCTGCCAGCAAACAAGTGTCCAAATGTAAATAATGAATGGTGTACTGCAACAAGTTTACACAGTTGAACGTATCCCATGTGGCTTGAACATGAGTATAATCCTCATCGCTAATGCTTTCACATTTTATCACATCATGAAATGCATCATTTAGTAAGAGTGATGTGAACATCGAACTGGCTGGTTACTTAAAGTCATAACGAAAAACTCCCTTCCATTTTGCCAATTCAAATTGTGTGTTATCTAGAAACCTTGAGCAGGTGATACTCAATTGTGCAGGTTGTAAATAACCTGCCAAAGTTTCTGGAGAGGTGCTCATAAACTGGAATGAATCAATAAAATCATCGCTCCTAGTCCCCTGCTACAGGGCTGAATAAAAGAGGGACAAAGGAGTGGGTTGGGGAGGGAAGGGCAGAGGGAGAGGTAATGCCTAGAGGTATGCTTGCTCTCAGCCCAGCGAGGTCATGTTAGTTTCTCGACAAGGCTTGGCTGGAATAGAGGTCAGGGCTCCGGAGATGGAGATCGATCATAGTAGTCCTTTCATAAACTTTCCTTCATAACATTAAAAGCGATAGTTTAATAAATTTTTATGTGTGTCAATATAATAATAATAATGTTTTTTTTATAAAATGTGGATTATCAGGAAACTTGCATTTGAACTATGTTTCTGCAGCTTATCTATGATTGAATTATTATACAGAGGTGCCGTTGCGTGACTTGGTAGGGTTCGGCAGAAATTGTGTTAAAAATCATTTATTTTAAATATGTTTCTCTCACTAGGAGAAAATACATGGCGCAGTAAACTGCATTTGTGGATACAAGTGAATTAATTTAAAGCTTGGGAATGGGGCAAGTTTTTCGTTTTGTGTGCTATTCAGTGAATTCATTTGTTTGCATGGTAAATCTTTATTTAATTTCTATGCACATAGTTGAAACATTATGTTGTAGACCTGGTTGCTGATGAGGGAGAGGTTCGTGTGTGTCTAGTATACTATTGTGATTAGTTTTCATTGGAAATATAAACCAGTGTTTTAAATTTGTAAGTAGGGATAAATAATTTTCATAACTCACCTTTGTTAATTACTTTGTTGTGGGATATGTCGTTCTTGTGTTTAGGGCTAGTATGGTTTAATTCAAGTCGTTTGATTAACAGTTTATTCGTGTAATTTATTCTGTCGTCAATTATAGTGGTACGGAAGTACGATAGCTTTTTGGCTTCATTGTAGGTATAATTCTATTAACTCGTTGCTTTCGTTATAACACCAGGATTGCTGGTCCGGTCATTGAATTTTCACGTGTAAATACGATCTGTTTGATGTGATTAGTTTGTAATTATATGTCCTCTCTTTGCGATTTCTTAGTATTTGATTCGATGAGTCTTTCGTATAATATATTCTGGTGTCTTTTGTAAATTATATTGGTAGGGAAATAGTATTTGGAAGTTCTTCATATTTTTTTAATATTCGTGTCA
This sequence comes from Dryococelus australis, assembly GCA_029891345.1. Classification (NCBI taxonomy): domain Eukaryota; kingdom Metazoa; phylum Arthropoda; class Insecta; order Phasmatodea; family Phasmatidae; genus Dryococelus; species Dryococelus australis. The sequence goes on along the minus strand of CM056997.1, from coordinate 221,428,580 downwards.
TTACAAATTGTTTGTGTCGCAATCGGTGGAAGTCATTTATTTGTGATGCGTTCTATAAAATGTAATGTTTCGTTATTCAATATGTTTTACTTGTCGAGGAGGGAATATGTTTCATGCGAGTCTCTGTGGTATGTCATAAATTATATTCCTAGTATACAGGACTGGTTAGTATACTGTCATTGTGGATTTCAGCGTATTATTTGGGTATAATTTATTTTCAGTAAAATACTCGTTATTTCCACCATAACCTCAGTTGACATTCAGACGATGGCCACACTGCACGTGTCTTGGTGCTCTCTCCCCTCCCTCAGTCACCTGCCAGATGGTAAATGGGAATGAACCTCTATATTACTCAATACATACCCCTTCCCCATCACATCATACCTGAGTTCAATTTTAGGCGTTAAAGGGAGAACATGGATGTTGCCGCTCTTCAACAAAAATTAATAAAGGACCCTTATCACACATACCAAATATATACAATCACACACAATGATATTTTAATCATTAAACATTTTTAAATCAACTAATCAATAATCCATGTGATTTTATCGGATTAACGATAATCCAAATTTTGATCGGATTTATCACGGATTAATTTCTGTAATAATTGGGTCAATCGATTAGATATCAAATCGATCATCCGATTAATCAAACGTGAAATAGAATGCCCCCGCCCCTACTACGGAGTCAGGTAAAGGCCCTTAGATGGTTAATTCGAACATTTGCTTCTTCTCGTACAAAGTAAAATGGAGAGGTCTAACTAAAACCTATATTAGTGAATAAAATGTATTATGTCAGGCGCTATCTAGTTCTACAACGTAGAACGCTGTATAGGAATTACACATTACGTTCGAGAAATGCAACTGTCTTAAACATAAAAAATTGTTCTAATGTAGGATTTCAGTTACGTTAACTCATTCTCATGACAGAAATGTATTCATTTTCAGCCATAAGTGAATGAAACTATTTAAATCTCAATATAATACAAGCTTTGCTATCGCCACATTGCAGAAATCCCCACTAATTGGCAATTTAAGTAGGTTCACCAGCGACTATATTTCTACACTTAAATAGGCCTATAATAAGTCAGGTAAACACTTAATATGACTGAGGATACGAAATGAGCCATCCAGTGGCGGTTTTCCTTGATCGTTTTTAGTGGCAGTGGGGGACTAGGATCCTTTCTGTCCGCCCAGCGAGCATACTTGTACTCAGTGTCGGCAGTCGAAATAATGGCTCGACGAGTTTCTTGTCATCTCATTACCACTCAATGTGTTTCTCAATGATAAGGGGATTAATTTGTAGAAATTATACAACATGCGTTTGATTGAGGTGAAGATTCGTCCTTGCCCTCTTCGCATCCTCGGCAGATAACAGCAACACTACAGTTTCTTGGTTATAATTATTGCTTACCGCCGCCATGATTGATCGTCTGCTACTACCGAGACTGCGCTATAAGTTCCGCACATCTGTGGTCTCAGCGGAAAGTGTAGCCTCCAACCCAGACGCAAAAACAACTCTTGTAGGTGATTCAGCAGCAGCACCAGTATACATGTATAAAGGAACAGTCTCATCTGTTGATAGTAAAAACACATTGACTAAAGATGGATCGGTAGACTGGTCTCGCTGGCTGCGCACAACCGATTTCCGTGTTTCAACATTGAACTGCTTCTCTGCCTACAAGTCCACCAAAAATGGCGTGGTCTGGTTTTTAGGTTAGAAAACTGATTTGTAAACAATTTCTTTGAGATTAATATATACTTCCTCTAACCAGTTTTTAATGCAGTTTCATTATCTTCAATCTGGTAAAACTATTTTATTAATATAACAGTGCTTGATATTTAAAAATTAATATATAAACAAACGCGTACATTGTTTACCATGTGACTTTGAAAGTTGTGTAGGAGTTTTGTAGGATTGGGGTAGGTCAGTGTTGGGTACATGTACAGAAGACGAATAAGTGGTCTACCTCATATTAAGTATATTTAAAAAAAAAAAAGGAACTCAGCCTCAAGGGCTATACACATTGACTGATATATTCCATTTATGGTTACATCCAACATTTCTGAAGCTCTGCTAAAGTAATACTTGCAGCATATTCCTCCGCCTCACGCAAACAAAGTTTAACCGAGTCTTAGAGAATTGTACCAAACGGACAGCACACCGCATTAGTGCGCACTAACTGTTACGATAATTTTCATAAGAGCTGCAAGGCATTACCCACACATCTATTACCTCCCTGTAATTTTCATAAGAGCTGCAAGGCATTACCCACACATCTATTACCTCCCTGTAATTTTCATAAGAGCTGCAAGGCATTACCCACACATCTATTACCTCCCTGTAATTTTCATAAGAGCTGCAAGGCATTACCCACACATCTATTACCTCCCTGTAATTTTCATAAGAGCTGCAAGGCATTACCCACACATCTATTACCTCCCTGTAATTTTCATAAGAGCTGCAAGGCATTACCCACACATCTATTACCTCCCTGTAATTTTCATAAGAGCTGCAAGGCATTACCCACACATCTATTACCTCCCTGTAATTTTCATAAGAGCTGCAAGGCATTACCCACACATCTATTACCTCCCTGTAATTATTCACATTAATAATAAGTGAAATAATATAATCTATATATAAAAAAGTGAAAGTTCCGTTTTATAAAAAAAGTTTAATGTGGAGACAAGTATAAAACGCTTGTGATACGTGCAGGCATATTTAGGAAACAACCAAGAACCTCATACATGGGGGGGGGGGGGATTTTTCAAAGGTTTTATCTAAAACGTGTAAGGAAACTGCGAATATACTATACAATTTCATACAACGAAAATGGGTTTTGCACTATTCGTAGAAAAATGGGAGAACATTTAGGTCAACCATTTGATATCACCAATAAATTGTTATGTGCCCATTTGTTAAGATAATATCTGTGACGCCGTCGTTGGCCGCGGGCTGCCTGAAGACTTCCTCCATGGACTACACGTAGCGTTCGGCCTCACAATCAAGCCTCTTTCGGCGCAGGTAATGGCCACCACCTGTTCTGATAGGCTCACCTTTTTGGGAAACTCCTTCCTCCTTGTGGAGGAGACGTTTAAACTGCCGCCACCAACCAGCACTCGCCTCTTCCCTTTCGTTTCCACTGCTCAAACACTAGTGATTTTATTTCATTTTAAGGGGCCGCGGTGGAGTAGTGGTCAGACTAGACGCCTACCACCTTGGCGTACCGGGTTCGATTCCCGGCGTGGGCACTCCCGGATTTCGCATGTGGGATTTTTGACGGACTATACATCTGGTCGGCGGGTTTTCTCTGGGATCTCCCGTTTCCCCCGCACTTGCATTCTGGCGCTGCTCCATGCTCACCTCGTTTAAACCCTCGTCGGCTCTCAAGACCTCGATGTTAAGAATCACCCAAACCTCTCCACTCCAGTCTCTTTATTCTAATTCACAACTATTTTTTTCGCTGAAAATTATTTTCCTGTTTAGTTTTTTTGGAAACAGTGGCTTAGTTAAATGTTTGTAATTGAATTAATTGTTATTTGACATCCTTTAGCTACAGAGTATATAAGCACACAGAGGCAAAATAGCGAGGTTGTTCCTTTGATGTGAACGCACACATTCTCTGATTGGCTGCGCAAGGCCCTGTGTACGGGCCTGGTGTCTAACTGGCTCCTACATGCTGCGAAATATTATTTCCTATTGTGTGGGTTGATGGGTGGTAACTACGTCACCAGGCGCTGACTGGCGAACAGTTTTGACGTAATGCTGGCTAGTGACGCCATTTTGTTTTTGTGCGGCTAGAGTTCACGCGTTTGTGTTGCGCCTCTGTATTCTTACGTATTGTACAATATAACTAGGATACAAGTTGAAGGGCTGTCGACTTCAAAAATAAAGCAAAAATTGTTGACAAAACAAACTGCAGACGAACACGCTGTTGATACAAAGAAATTTAGTTACTTATCCTAAAAGGTTTTTGTTTTTCTAGAGCGGAATGATGACTGCAAAGTGACATTTATTTGAGTGGGCGGCGGGAGCGCGGAGGCACAAAAACAATCCGTGAATGATCCGGCAGGAGCGGCCGGGCCTCGCAGACAAGTCGCGGAGGAGGGCAAGACACGTCCCGGTCGCCGCCGAAACATGCGAAAAAGACCTTGCCCCCGGACAAAAGACACGCGAGCTACTTTCCCCCTGGCGCTATATTTATACAATCGAGGAGAGGGGAAAAAAGTAAGAAAGAGTAAAATGTGGCGACGATCGGAAGGAACAAAGGGAATCTCCGGGCGGCGGTCTTAAATCACCATCAGCTGTTTGATTATCAGCGGCGGCCGAGGGGAGAAACAAAAGATAAGTACAGTTGGGCATTGTCTTCCCCCTGGAGTATTACGTGTCGCTTGGCACGGGCCTCGTGTGAAAGAGAGGCCTTGAATGAACACACGTCGATACGTTATAGCCAAGATCCATTGTTGGCACCACTTACTCGAGTCACCTCTGCTTTATTAATAAAACCACATGCTTCCCCCCTCCCTCTTCCAAACATTTCCCACCCACTCCTTTCGTCTTACACTTACAACTCCCAGAGACATAAAGGAAATAAAGGTATATTAATAACAGTGTATACATTCAAAGAAGGTGTTGCAGAGTATGTACGTCATGAACATAGCTTAGCAGCCTGGCCCATTGTTTTCTTCACGCAGCTTTGGGTTAAGCCGGGTCCATTTGTCGGGAGTGGGGAGTGGGGCTTGTAACGGTTTTCGGGGCTCTGGCTTGCAAGGTGATGCCTATGGAAAGAGGAGTGGGTCTTGAGGGTCAGAAGGAGGGGGGGGGGGGGGTAGCACACGTTGCGCACGCAGCGGAACGGAAGCGGCTGTGGTTTTTATGAGGGGAGGGGGGAGAGGGGGAAGAAGCCAGGGGCGACGGGCCGTGAATATGGATTGATAGTTTTGAGGCGACAGGAAAAAATTGTCATGAAGGGGAGTTAAAAGAGGCGCATGTGACTACTGTGGAAAGTCCCTGTTACCTCCTGGCGCGCGCGCGCGCGCGTGTGTGTGTGTGTGTGTGTGTTTGGGTGTGTGAAGTCTCGGCGGGACTTGGCGATACGCGATGAAGAAATAACTCTCTGCCGAGCTGAAGACAGTTGCGTGACGAGACGAAGCCGGGCTCCTGGCTGCGGCCGGCCATCTTGTTTTGCGTCCGTGCTGCTACGCTCTGCGCTGACGGTCTTCCGACTGACTCTTGGCGAAGAACATGTTTACCAGAACTGGTGTTTCAAATGACTAAACTGTGTGCTTTATTTAAAAAAAAATAGTTTCTCTGTATTGTGTACACTGTCTGATACACGGTAGTAGCAAAGTCAGGATCAATTTCCTTTTCGCGGTAGTATATTTAAGTTTCTAATAACGCGACTTAATTTACTACCGAACACGTCTGCTCATGACTTACAGTATCTAACTCATATTCGAGACGTCATGAGTCCCACCCTTAACTAATTATATTGTAGATCATTCCCCCCACTCATTTCAGCTGTTGCAACAAAACAAAATTCTGGTCTGGTAAGTCCTTATGAATTTCTGTAACTACAATACAATAAAACATGTGAGAACACTGTATTGGTGCGTCACAATGAGCAACAAGTTATATAGTCTTGGCATGTACGAAGTAGTCTCTAATCGTAACTCACAGAAAAAGTATGGCTTTATGGGTTTTGCATTCCACCACACCCAGCGACAATAACTAAACTCATTATGAAACATGCTGTTAATAAACTAACAATTCATTTACAATTGAATGTAAACGGAATCGTATTTACCTTACCAAACACTTAATAGCCAATTAGATTGAGAGCCTTTATAGCTGCCGTTCATATTTTAAATAAAGAGTACTTTATTACCATTGCTATAGTTTTGTATATAGAAACAACGTGATGCATAAAATGCACTTGGAATACTTAATTGAAAACACGACCGACAAAATCAAACGCCTTGACCAGTCAATAACTTTCGTACAGGAAGCACTGCTAAATCAAATTGTTCCACAAAAAAGTACGGAAACCTAACGCTTCCTTTCCTCGCAGCTCTAGGAAGTGACGAATGTTTACACCCAAAGACACGTTTGAAAATATTTCTTCGACTGTTTGTTACGGTCCATTGTGTAGTTCTTTTGCAGATTTTTTTTAACTTTTTCAAATGTTTTTTCTAACAATGTTTTAATAATTTTTGTTCTATTTCCGTTACTCCAGTAGATGACAGTGGTAAAATAAAAACAATGTGATTACCAATGTTCGGACTAATAGTGCACAAAGCGCGATAGAATGCTACGTCATAAAACATTGACAGCTGAGAAGTATTGTTAAGTATATCTAACTGCCATCACGTCTGCAAACATACTAGCTATGTCAGTTCTTTTATATCGCACTACGTTCGATTTATCAGTATTGCTCATGACAAGCATTTCGAAGCTTAACATTGCATTTTTAATCCCTTTAACATACTACCCTGGGTACCTACTCTTTCACCTATGTATTGCAGAACAGATGAAATCATGGTGTGTGCTGTGCAGACCAGAAGCTAGCACCAATACGGACAGTCCATTTCCCTATGGGCAGTGCTATTGGCTGCTCTTGACAAACCAACATTTTATATTTGTGGTTGTTGCTTTTACCATGGACCTACTGAAACGGTTTATGTATGTGTAAGTTGTTACAACACATTTCTCAGTATTCTTGTCACACAAAAAGTCTCCTCTTTTGCAACTTCTGGAACGAAAAATTAATTCGTACGTTAAGACGCTGAGCCCTCCTTATTCCTACAAAAGTAAAAGGAAAGTTGACCCTTTTAGTCCCGTAGGTATTCATTTACGAGCTAGCTCAAGTGTTGCAGTCGTTTAATATAATGAGACGTGCTGTACATGTGTCGAGCGTGCTTCTTGCAAGCAGATAACAACGTGCTGAGTATACGCTAACTTCAGCATTAAGCATTCTCAGATGAGAGAAGTAGAAACTCTAACTGTTCAGACTACTCGGATGAAAGGCGCTCAAACACAGGCCATTGGTTCCTCGTTGTGTACAGTACAGTGCCCACCATGAGCATCCATCATTTGCAACATGTCTCCTCCTAGACCGTGGTGAGCTCATATTAAAAAGGAAATAATATTATTTTTTCGCAAAAAACCGCAGAATGAAAAAATGAAAAAATAGTCTGATTTGAATCATCTTCCACCTGCAAACTGTAGACTTTGTGTTCGGTAATCAATGATACAGAACTTGTTCCGTTATAAACTAATAAACTGTAGGCTTTGTCAATGATACGAACCAGTCAGAACGTTGTGCGGTAGCACACTTTACGAATCTGCTACCCACAGGAGAAATCATTGGAGAATGAGAGTAGCAGTTCCCAACACCGGCCGGATATAAACTTACTTACGTCCATCGAGCCTGAATGGGTTGAATAATTACTAATCCTATACTGCAGGAGTAACTGGTGAATACTTTCCAGAGTGGTATGACGACTTTTACCACCACCAAGGCGGATGCCATCTAGCTTCCACCAAGGCGAGAAGGACTCTGTTCTGGTCGGCCAACGTACTAGCCGTTGGGTTTTCCTCAGTTACTCCCGTTTTCCTCTTCCTTTCATTCCGTATTTGCTGCATATCCACACCGCACAAACCCCTCAGAGTTTTTATTACCTACCTTAAAACTAAGACGATGGTAGGGATGGAATCTAAGTGCGTCTCAGTGTTCAGTCTCATACGCTTGGGCATGAAGATAATAATATGAAAATAAGGGCACATGCTCGCTCCTCTACTGTAATTGGGCAAACATGGGTGCGATTAAGTGACTGAAGAGATTTGGATGGCTCTTAACATTGAGGTCTTGATAGCTGTTGAGGGTGAATTGAAACGAGTTTGGAACAGCGCTGGAATGCAAAGGCGGGGGAAACGGGAGATCCCGAGAAAACCCGCTACCAGCGCCATCGTTTGGCACGATTCGCAAATGCGAAAATCCTGGAGTGACCCCGCCAGTAATCGAACCCGGTTCGAACTGATGAGAGGAAAGCATTCTAACCACTATAACACCGCGGCCCCATGGCCTTGAGATTTTGCTAAACTGAGCTACTAAGGGAGAAGGGAAACTGGCATAGACAACGTAAAAACACTTCGACAGAAAATAATAATTGCAAAATTGTCGGCAATTATTGTGGAATGTATGTTCTGCTAGAACCAAGACTATGGATGGGAAGCACCTCAGTAACATTACTTATATATATATATATATCCACCTCTCTCTACCATTCCCACCTCTCCCTGTCCCTGTCTATCACTCATTCTTTGCCTTTGCTACAGCCGAATTCATTCACCTGAGAAGATTGCATACTATAGTTGTTTCACGATAACTTTGGCCTTTTATGAAGCACTGCTAAATATCTACTTTTGGTTACTGATTACGTATCCTTCCACTACACGTAAACATAAACACTGTCACGTGCATTGATTGCTGTTTACAGCTGTTCAAAGAATGCTTTCATATTTCCTACGAATGTTCTCTATTTAGGCCTATAACAATATTTAGGTCGGCTTTATAACTATTTTATTACACACGATATAGCACATTACATATACTACTCATTAATATTTAGCCACGACGGTGTTTGTTACAACTGTGATGGAAACAACAGTAGTATTTACCCTGTCGTTATTAATATGCGTTTAAAATAAAAATTAAAATGAAGGGACAACCAGTTCAACGAAATGACGCAGCAAATTCAAGCATGCTACTCGTATTGCTTATTTATTGTATGTAACATCGACAAATGTAAAATATAGTGGTGAACATGCAAACACATAGGCCTACCGTAACATTGGTACTTACTGGTTTGTAGGTTTATTTTATTATTTATTTAAATTTATCTGGTTGGGATTAGTATTATTTTTGGGACTTTGGCAGACATTCAAATCACAGAAACGTTAGATCGTTACACAACTATGTTTCAAACATCTAGCGCAAAGGTACAACGTTGTGATAAACATATGTAAATTTTAATAAGTACCTTCGTCATAACATCAGTTCATGGTTAAAAGTATACATTTTGCACATATTTGAAATCCACACACACATACACATACCTGGCCTGCGTAACGATTACAACGCAGCCACCACGCTCTTTCAAATACAGCGATCCCAACAGAACACTTTTAACCCTGTCGTGGAAACGCATTTTTATCACTACAGTGTAACTTGCTAGGATGTTTAAAAAACACGAGTACGAACTTGACGCTTCATTCGGAAACACGCCGTGTCATTGACACGTCGCCACATCACTGCCAGTCGTAAGGCAATGGGTATAATCACCCGCCATATTGGGTTGGATTGGAACAAGCGCGTGATTCTAAATTCTCCTTTGCACACCACGTCTGCCAGCCTGCTGAAATGGAAGCGTCGCGCCATCGCATCACTTCAAAATAACATATAATAGGTATTTAAACAATAAAATCTCGTTTCAGTTGTAAATTACAATTTCAAACATCATTATTGTTGCTGTAATTAGTATAAAATGTGCTGAAATTAGAAATAACAAGATTTATACTTTTCCTGCCACACAGGTGGTACGAACTTCGAGGGGGGGAGAGAGAGAGAGAGAGAGAGAGAGAGAGAGAGAGAGAGAGAGAGAGAGATAAGAGAGAGAACGAGCGAGAGAGACATAATCCGCTTTGCTTAAACTTTTCTTCCAGTCGGAAAAAAAAACACCGTGCCACTAGAGCGAGCGTACGCACGGTAATTTGATCTGATATTTTTAACAGCAGCAATAAAATGTCTCCCCGTCAGTGCTACCTAACATTACAAACATAACGTTTGGCAACGTATAATTTACTAATAGTTTAGATAAAAACGATGGTTAAAAATATTGTAACTGTAAACTATATCTTATCGAACGTTGCCGACACGTCGTATGCTCTCGCTGTTGTTAATTCGTATTAATAAGAAATGAATATTACAAGTTATAGAAGATACTAAATATATTATTAATCTATTAAAGAACACAGTACTTTAACATTAGTCACAGGGTTATATAATTTTGGAATACAAGTGACTGAACACAACAGGTTGACATGTTACACCTAGGGTGATTTTTCAAAGGTTTGATTCCAAAAGGCCGAAGAAAGCATGGATGGACTATAAATCAGAGTGGACACGGTGTAAACAACTTAGGGTATTTGGTATTTTTACAAGAAAATGCTTTGAGAGCCCTGCTGCCAACAGAATTTTTTGTAACACTACATGCAATTTTCTTGTGAAAAACCAATAAAACACACACACACACACACACACATATATATATATATGTTATATATATATATATATATATATATATATATATATATATATATATATATATATATATATATATATATATATATATATATATATATATATATATATATATATATAAAACTGTAGGCTCCTGAGTAGTTACGAAAAGTTACTTCCAGAACAAGGGATTGGGAATGGGGAGCCAGGGAGCCTTGGCGGCCATCTTGGATGCCATTGGCATCAACCTCCTGCTCTGTAATTCCTCTCCACCGGTCGCCATCTTGGGAATCTGTACATTGGCGGCCATGTTGGTAGTCTGTACGTCTTTTCACGCTCTAGCATTCCATCTCGAAATTTCCCATTTACATATTCCTCTCTGACGACGTTCATCATGGATTCTACTTCACGTCCCATCATAGCGAATGTGTCCACTTTCCGCTCTTGCATTCCGAGGGTTACCTCGGAGTCCTCCTGATATTTCTAATGTTGTTTTCTCTCTTGGTATATACTCTCCTCCTCTCTCTTTCCCTCTCCTTCTCTCTTCGTCTCTCTCACTTCCTCTCTTTCTTCATCTCTTCCACTCGGAGGGTTTTTTTTATATTCTTCCTCTGCCGGCCACCTGGGGTAGCCTTACAGATTCCCAAGATTGACGTCGTCGAAGAGGAATGAGTGTACGTGAAAATTCGAGGCGTAATTCAAGATCGTGAAGAGATGTACTAGCTACCAACATGGCCGCCAATGTACAGACTCCCAAGATGGTGGACGTAGAAGAGGAATGACAGTAGGATGCGATGACATTCAAGATGGCCGCTGAAGCTCCATGGCTCCCCATCCCCAATCCCCTTTTCTGGAGGGAACATTACTTAACTACTCTACTGTGATGACACTATACATCGTATATCAACTTGGGCGAAGCACAAATAATATAACTTGGGAAGAACTAAGGTAAATGATTTAGAGAATTACTGCACTTCAGAATGACCTTAGAAGGCTGCTGACGGTTTGTGCATTTGCAAAGTTGCAGTGTTATAATTGTATATATGTAGTTTTATCAATGTTTGTGTGGGGATAACAGTTGTTATTGGTATTGGGAATATTATTGAAGAAGTTCGGTTGGTTTCAAAAATTATTGGGCAATGAAAGGACACAAAATAAAATTATAAAGAAACACTTACCCTCATCTCCCTTATTCAATTATAGTTATTTAATAGTATGTTGTACATAAAATCATTCATTTGTTTAAGTTAAATACTTATCACAGGGTGTAATAATTTATAACTATGTCTTCGCGATAGCTCCTGGCCTGTACAAACATTATTTCTAGAAGTGTCACACGGACGGTTACGGAGAAGACGTTTTACAAGAATAGTAAAGAATTGTGTACAAAGATTTGAAAATGAAAAGAGCGACTGTCAGTAAAATTAACAAAAACAGGAAAAGTCTAGAGAAAGTCAGGGAATTTTACTTTTCTGAAAAGTTACGGGAATATCAGAGATTTGTGACAGATCAGAGAATTCATATAAAAATAGTATCAATTTATTAAATAAGTGTATATAAACCGTAGAAGTGTTATAGGGCACTTCTACGGCATGCCACCTCATGAATGGACTGTACATTGTTTTCATGTGTTTCTTATTTGTAGGAATAGTTAAATCCGTTATAGGGCACTTCTACGGCATGCCACCTCATGAATGGACTGTGCATTGTTTTCGTGTGTTTCTTATTTGTAGGAATAGTTAAATGCGTTATAGGGCACTTCTACGGCACGCCACCTCATGAATGGACTGTGCATTGTTTTCGTGTGTTTCTTATTTGTAGGAATAGTTAAATGTGTTATAGGGCACTTCTACGGCATGCCACCTCATGAATGGACTGTGCATTGTTTTCGTGTGTTTCTTATTTGTAGGAATAGTTAAATCCGTTATAGGGCACTTCTACGGCATGCCACCTCATGAATGGACTGTGCATTGTTTTCGTGTGTTTCTTATTTGTAGGAATAGTTAAATGCGTTATAGGGCACTTCTACGGAATGCCACCTCATGAATGGACTGTGCATTGTTTTCGTGTGTTTCTTATTTGTAGGAATAGTTAAATGTGTTATAGGGCACTTCTACGGCATGCCACCTCATGAATGGACTGTGCATTGTTTTCGTGTGTTTCTTATTTGTAGGAATTGTTAAATGCGTTGGGGCAATTTTCTCATTTTGTGTTTTCATTGTGCTGTGCTTTGTATATATTTTCGTAGATGAATTTTTTTCCCTTGTTGATACAGCAAGTAATAAAATATTAGAAAGAATGGTTTTACGTAATATCTTGGAATCTATAAAATAAATAATTAAATAGAATTATTGTTCAAATACATTTACATGAATTTTAATGCATTGGTATTGTCTAATGTGTTTCCTTTGCAATGAATCGTGTGGCTGGCCCTTAGTAGGCTAACACTCCACTTCTGTGTCGTATTTATTTCACGTGCCATATTTGTCTATTCTTTCTGGGCTTTGTCTAGTAGTAGTTTATAAATTTGTGTTACTGCATTGAAAAGCAACTGTGTGAGTGCTACCAACAAAAGAAATGTGTGATTGAAACAAATTATATGAAACTATTTCTGAGTTTGGCCGTGTGTGTTAGTGAGGGTGAAAACAGCATATGAAATGGTAACGCTGACTTATTGCCTTCTATGAAGTATGAGGAAATTTTTATTTACACTCTGAAACTTGCACCACGAACCATGCTACCGTTTCCAGTACACATATTGACAATAAGTTTTAAAACCTGTTTGCGGGCACTATTTCACTACAGAGTAGACAAATAGACAGAGGCAAAGTCATGGCGTGGCGGTTCCTTTAATGTGGGCGTATCCGTTCTCTGATTGGCTGCGTGAGTCTCTCGGAACGGACCTTGTTCTAACTGGTCATAGTCTATTCACGGTTTCTTCACACGTTTTTAATCAAACCTTTAGAAAGACACCCCATGTAAGATTTGCTTGATTGTTTCCTAAACACGTAATGTATAATAAGCGTTCTATACCTGTGTGAACATAAAATTACCTTATTTTGGTTAAGACTTACTTTAACTTATATTTTATATATAAAATATAATATTTCATTTATAACTAACAATAATAAAGGCAAGGAAAAAACACGTGTGCTAGTAATGCTTAGTAATAATCGCTCTTAAGCAATATATTATTACACTGAGTGCTCATGAATGCGGTGAATTGGACCTCAGATGCAATTTGTTCGAGGTGGAGGAATATTATATAGGTAGAACTTGGAAGGGCTTCAATACAGTAGGAAGTAAGCATGATAGAGTATACTGCAGCATGCTGCAGGAGTAGAAGTATCCGAGAATGTAGTATACTGCAACGTGCAGCAGAAGTAGGAAGTAACCATTAATGGAGTATACTGCAGAGTGCTGCAGAAGTAGGAGGCAACCGTGAATGGAGTATACTGCAGCATGCTGCAGGAGTAGAAGTATCCGAGAATGTAGTATACTGCAGCATGCTGCAGAAGTAGGAAGTAACCATTAATGGAGTATACTGCAGCATGCTGCAGGAGTAGAAGTATCCGAGAATGTAGTATACTGCAACGTGCAGCAGAAGTAGGAAGTAACCATTAATGGAGTATACTGCAGAGTGCTGCAGAAGTAGGAGGCAACCGTGAATGGAGTATACTGCAACGTGCAGCAGAAGTAGGAAGTAACCATTAATGGAGTATACTGCAGAGTGCTGCAGAAGTAGGAGGCAACCGTGAATGGAGTATACTGCAGCATGCTGCAGGAGTAGAAGTATCCGAGAATGTAGTATACTGCAGCATGCTGCAGAAGTAGGAAGTAACCATTAATGGAGTATACTGCAGCATGCTGCAGGAGTAGAAGTATCCGAGAATGTAGTATACTGCAACGTGCAGCAGAAGTAGGAAGTAACCATTAATGGAGTATACTGCAGAGTGCTGCAGAAGTAGGAGGCAACCGTGAATGGAGAATACTGCAGCATGCTGCAGAATTAGGACGTAACCGTGAATTGATTATAATGCGTAGTGCTGCAAATGGTTTCCTATTGGCTGGGCTGCCGGTTGTTAAGTAAGTTATGAGTCGCTGATTGGTGAACAGCGTTCCATCATGATACTGGCATTGTGGTGCCATATTGCTCGTGTATGCAGATGGAATTCGCTGAATAATCCTCTCTTGTCTTGAGTGTTCTGATATGATGTCAGAAGCGTTTTTCTCTGTCTCACTATAATCTGATAATTATCTCCACTTTCTCTCGCGAAGAGTGTTGGCCTTGGGAGTTATCATCGAGTCATCGCTATCAATGTTCACGCACGTCTTACGTGCACGCAATATGGCGCCATCTGCACCTAGTTCTCTGTCTACTCACATCGGCGTTCATCTCTAGTTCCTCCAAATTGAGTTGCACATAGTAAAACCACTAGAATATGTGTTTTTAAGGAGTTTTGCATCTTAACCCGTGTCAAAGACCGTGTACAAGTTCCGCGTGAAATATATTAAATACCGTGACTGTTCACAGCAAGGCATCATTCCTTGTGGCTATTATGATTTGTGGAATTACCTCTCTGACATTGATGCAGGTTATCTGTGCCACTGTAATCGAGCACGCAACACTTTGTTAACTGGTTGCAAGACAAGTGCTGATCACAGGTACAACGCAAGCAAAAAAATTACGTGATTGCAACAATTGAACTCGGAAATTAAGGTGTGATCAAACGGGTTAAATTGCCCTTAACCGCTTAATCCCTTAGTCACAGCACGCAGAGTAGAGTCATTATGTGTGCGTGCTCGTTGTCTGTTTATCTGCACCCTAAATCTGAATCTGTGAGAATTTTACTGTTTCAATCAGTCAAACGTATCTGACTCATTTAACAGTCACTTCATTGAATTTAACTAATGAGTCAGTGAAAATATGCAAGATTTCCTTCACTTATTGATTCAGTGACATTGTCCACTGATAGAATAGTCATTTTTTTCGCTATTTTCTCAGTGATTAATTCCAAACTGATGGACTAGTTAAACAGCATTAAAAATGGCCTCCAAACAACGGTTAAAAATGGCCGCTAACTAAAGTGTATCAAGTGAAAAATGAACAAATAAACTAATAAACCCAATACAAAATACTTCTCAAATGTGTTTCGTCTTTCAAAACGCCAGCTTATAAGGTAATAGGAACACGCAGCCTATCATTCCGTTTTAACGTCTTTCATTTCGTTTTCATGTAATCGTAACAGCGCTCTGTTTGATGGTTTAAACTGCATATAAAGTGGTGAACAGAGTGCACTTGTATAAACTATTTGTTTTAACAATTGCAACGCTACCAATTAAACAAAAAACGAGTAGTAAGACCGTACAATGTAAATCTTCACGATTCTGCGATCAAATTATAACATATATTTCCCTCGTAATGTTATAAGTTGGCTTGGTAGCGCAGATTGTAAAGTGGCAGCCTTGAATCGAAAGGTGTGTGAGTTCTATCCTGGCCGCCTTCACTATTTCTTTTACTTTTTTAAATTACGGTAATTTGCGTAATACAAACAGTAAACTATCGTAAATATGTTTATTTCACGTAATTATTTGACTGCATTCAATAAATACAATATTTAATACGCCATTGCAGTCGGCCGTCACTTATTCAATCAGTGAAATAATTTCGTGTCACTAATTCAATCAGTGAATATTTTTCACTGAAAAAAAAATCAGTGGTTTACCACTGAATCTAAGTGAGCCATTTTCACTGATTCGAATAGTTGAATTTCACTTCGAATCATTGTTTCCCACTGATTCGAATTTAGAGTTATCGGCTCGCAAGTAAGTTACCAGGCGGTGACTGGCTTCCCAACACGTTGCTGGTCAGTGACATCGTGATGCTGGCGAGTGTGGCTGGAGATCGCACAGTAAGTTACCAGGCGCTGACTGGCTTCCCAACACGTTGCTGGTCAGTGACAACGTGTTGCTGGCGAGTGTGGCTGGAGATCGCACAGTAAGTTACCAGGCGCTGACTGGCTTCCCAACACGTTGCTGGTCAGTGACATCGTGTTGCTGGCGAGTGTGGCTGGAGATCGCACAGTAAGTTACCAGGCGCTGACTGGCTTCCCAACACGTTGCTGGTCAGTGACATCGTGTTGCTGGCGAGTGTGGCTGGAGATCGCACAGTAAGTTACCAGGCGCTGACTGGCTTCCCAACACGTTGCTGGTCAGTGACATCGTGTTGCTGGCGAGTGTGGCTGGAGATCGCACAGTAAGTTACCAGGCGCTGACTGGCTTCCCAACACGTTGCTGGTCAGTGACATCGTGTTGCTGGCGAGTGTGGCTGGAGATCGCACAGTAAGCAGTTGTTTCCCCTCTGTATATTGTTATGTTCTCTGTGGTCACAGTGACGTCAAACAAAGACATGTTTTCATTGGCCCAATACGGGACACCACAGCATTACACTGATGTTTGTACAGTTCGTAACGAAAATGTTGTTCGTTGCAACGCCTAAAATTATATAGTCATCTGTGACTGAAATTGCTGATGTAAACCTTAATTTTTCGTTTTAGGTGTTGCGATCAGAGGAGATTTTCGATGCTACGGGAGCTTACAGATTTCTTTAAACATCTTATACCTTAAAAGTTATAGAAAGTGTTTCAGTAGATCCACAGAACAAGAAGCAACTAATTATAAAATGTAGGTAGGCATACACGTCAACAAGGAGCCACTGGCATTACATAGGAAAGGTACTGTCGGTATGGAAGCTAGCTTCTGACCTCGTACAGCAACGACCATAATTTTACGTAGTATGCAACATGTCATACGAGGACGAGTATATGTACTCAGGGCAAGACCTTAACCCTCTCAGACACACATTATTTTACGGTTTCAGGTATAGCAAACAAATTTTTTTTATGATGAGTGCTGTACTTGTTTTGCACATGACTTGTTTCGCTGTCACAGCCAATGAGCTGTAGGATATACGTTGGGCTACAGCTGTATGAACCAATTATGACCTAGACCAGTAAGAAGTTTTCCGAATCATTTACCCACACAGGCAAGACCATTGGTCATTCAGCTTCGTAGTGCGTGGCACAGACCAAAAATTACCTACACTTGCGTAATGTAAACATGTGTGTACACTGGGTTGAATGGGTTCGGGTGATAAGTTAACACACACATCGGTTTTAGATGCAAAACTACCTAGATTAATTTTTCTAATTGCTTGACTGAACAGTTGCACTTTAATTGTTTTTTGATAAGGGAATGGGGGCAGGCAAAATCGATGCATGGCTTAAATATCAAAGTAATTCACGCTTAGCTGGAAACTGTAATCAGCTACATCCGTGGGTTGTCCTAGATTCATGATACGAATTGATGTTTTAGAATGAATGTCACGTCGGTTGTCTATAATTGAGAATAGAGTTGTAATTTTGGTTGGTTGTTATGAACTCCTTTTTTATATATTTTTTGTAGCAGGGAATAGTATGAGCGAAGGGTATAAAATGTTACAATAGGCCACAATTATCACTGAACTGATGCACATCTTTCCTGGGATCTGAACCTCCGGGACTCCTTAAGCGTTAAAATAGTATGCATAAAATACAATGCATTCGTGGTGAACTTTGAGCCTGGTGGCTCCATTCCTCCATCTCACACTAAATTCAACACACGATAAGCTCCTTCTACTCCATGTTTGTTGTTTTAACTGTAAGATGGCAGGAAGTATTACAAAATCTTCATGAAACCTATTTACCATATATATGCCTACGTGAAACATATCAGTTATTCCAAAAGCTGTTCTACCATTATTTGTTAACAAGCCGGGATAACCGAAAGTTTTAATTGAAAGCAAACACTCTCGGCCGAATGCAATTATTATTTTTTTTTTTTTTACCTAAGGGCGTAGAATAACTTTTTGCGCAAGGAAACTGTAACCAAAAGTTACTTAAAAGAACTCCAGTTGTCATACAGTTATATATATATATATATATATATAGGAGTGTTCCAGGCACAGACGTCCAAACAGAGGCGCATGACAGAGGGGCCCAAGACCAACCAAAATGACCCATACATATGTGGTCCGATTCTGGACATCTTATATATTACAGATTTTGTTGGGAATGTATGGAACTACTCTACACTACACTACAAGTTTAATGCTTAAGACTATAGTAAGTGTCCCAGGGAAGTAATATTCGTAGAAATTATAGCTGATAAGTGGAAGCACATAACCAAACATAATTCATGCTATTGTCATTACAGCGTTCTGGAAAATAAAAAAAATATCATGAATGATGTTTGGTTATGTGACTCCACTTGTCAGCTACTATGTCTAAAACATTACTTCATTCGCAACAAAATTCGTAACATTTAAACTGTCCAGAATCGGACCACATATGTATTGGTCATTTTGGTTGGTCTTGGACCCCTCTGTCATGTGCCTCTGTTTGGACGTATGTGCCCGGAACATCTGTATATATATTATATATGTATAAATAATATATATATATATATATATATATGTATATATATATATATATATATATATATATATATATATATATATTATATATATATATATATATATATATATATATATATATATATATATAGCTTTATCTTCGCAGTTCCAGATTTTTCTCGGAAGTTGAAATTTATTTGTTGCTGAATATTTACAGGGAAATTTTGAGGTTGTGCCCCACAACTATGCACATTCACACCATTGGTGACACATGTTTCTGGCTACGTTGCATTCCTACTTGAGTAACGACACACTACTCGATAGTAATGCCAACTGGAGGGGGTGTGATCAAAGTATTATCATTTTTGCCTCCGCGACACATGAACATGTCTACCTGTTCTAGTTTGGGCTACATTCAAACGACGAGGTGAACGGTATAGTAATGCTTTTATTTCTTGGCAAAGCTAACGGTGTTTTACCTGAGCTTAGCAGATATTAGTAGAGGTCCTATAATTTCTCGTTATAATTCAGCACCAATGTAGGCGGCAAACAAGTATAAGTTAGTTACTCAGGTGTCATTGGACCTCCACTATCCGATCCGACGACACGTCCTGCAGCACTCAGGACCAAGTAAACAGGGAGCACTCTGGTAACTCCTCTCCATGTGGCCGGACCATACAGGATGATGAGATCTGCCTGTTACAGCAGCCAATGTAGGCAGCAAACAAGTATAAGTTAGTTACTCAGGTGTCATTGGGCCTCCACTATCCGATCCGACAACACGTCCTGCAGCACTCAGGACCAAGTAAACAGGGAGCACTCTGGTATCTCCTCTCCATGTGGCCGGACCATACAGGAGGATGAGATCTGCCTGTTACAGCAACCAAAGTAAGCGGCAAACAAGTATAAGTTAGTTACTCAGGTGTCATTGGGCCTCCACTATCCGATCCGACGACACGTCCTGCAGCACTCAGGACCAAGTAAACAGGGAGCACTCTGGTAACTCCTCTCCATGTGGCCGGACCATACAGGAGGATGAGATCTGCCTGTTACAGCAGCCAATGTAGGCGGCAAACAAGTATAAGTTAGTTACTCAGGTGTCATTGGGCCTCCCCTATCCGATCCGACGACACGTCCTGCAGCACTCAGGACCAAGTAAACAGGGAGCACTCTGGTAACTCCTCTCCATGTGGCCGGACCATACAGGAGGATGAGATCTGCCTGTTACAGCAACCAAAGTAAGAGGCAAACAAGTATAAGTTAGTTACTCAGGTGTCATTGGGCCTCCCCTATCCGATCCGACGACACGTCCTGCAGCACTCAGGACCAAGTAAACAGGGAGCACTCTGGTAACTCCTCTCCATGTGGCCGGACCATACAGGAGGATGAGATCTGCCTGTTACAGCAGCCAATGTAGGCAGCAAACAAGTATAAGTTAGTTACTCAGGTGTCATTGGGCCTCCACTATCCGATCCGACAACACGTCCTGCAGCACTCAGGACCAAGTAAACAGGGAGCACTCTGGTAACTCCTCTCCATGTGGCCGGACCATACAGGAGGATGAGATCTGCCTGTTACAGCAGCCAATGAACAAGTGGCTTCTGCTCGAGTGTGTAAAGGACTGTAGAGTTTAGCTTGGTGTCGTCTTATAACGTAAACTCATACGGTCTCTAGGTATTTGTAACACAAGATATTCTTAATTCTTCTCAAAACTCTTTTGAAACAAATATATTAGATACTACTATTATGTAAAGAAATTCAATCATATAGAACCTATGATAAAAGTTTACATGAAAGTGACATTTAAGTTCATTCTGAACTATGTTTTCAACTGGTAGAATTAGTTTGTAAGCGTTCGCCTTTCTTCATGTTGTTATCGCGTTTCTAAAATGAGGCATGGAACGGTATATTTGAAAAGACGCATCTTTAATTATGTATATATTTTTTTGTATTGGTAAAAGAAACATCATCCCTATTATAAATAAAAGATATGCCGGGTGAAACGTTATTCTAAATATTTTCTAGAACTGTGTGTAAGCATATTGTCTAACCTTTACGAATAGGTCACAAATACAGCAACAGAGATGCAAATTATTATTTCACTTAAAAGGCGAATTTTTAAAGTGGTGGAAAGTTAGTAAATATTGTAATGATTTTAATGATTGCTAAAGTTTTAACGTTACGTGTTGGAAAGTTTTTACACTTTTAATGAATTCTGATTTAACATTGTGGAAACTTTTTAATGTTTTTCAGACGTATAATGATTTCAGATGTAACATGGTGAACAATTTGTAATGATTTTTATGACGTAAGATGACGTTTTTATTGTTTTAATGATTTCTGACGTAACCTAAGGAATTTTTTTTTAAAGTTTTAATGATTTCTGATGTGAAATGGTGGAAAGTTGGTAAACTTTGTAATTAATTTTAATTATTTCTGAAGTTTTGACGTAACATGTTGGGAAGATTATACAGTTTTCATGATTTCAGACATAAAATGGTGGAAAGTTTGCAAACTTTGTAATTATTTTTAATGGTTTCTAAAGTTTTAACTTAACATGTTCGGAAGTTTTTACAGTTTTAATAATTTCAGACATAAGATGGCGGAAAGTTTGTAAATTTTGTAATGATTTTAATGATTTCTAAAGTTTTAACGTAACATGTTCGGAAGTTTTTACAGTTTAATGATTTCTTATGTAACATGATATGATGTTTGTTAGATGATGTGATGTTTTTTTATTTTATTAACGTAACATGTTTTGATGTGCTGTTTACATACAGTATGTTCCTTTTGAGTGATTTTATATTTGTTTTGATAAAATTATTAATTTCTAAGAAATATCTACAAAAAAATTGCTTATTTAGATGTATTTTTTGCATCTTAAAAAAATTGATGTTAACTATCTTTTGTCTGTGTGTTTTCATACTTTCTGTTTCAAAAATGAAAAAAAAATAATTAAATGTTAAAATTAATTATATATCTTATTATTTAATAGTTTTGAATTTCTCAAATCATTTAATGGATCATATGATAGCAATATTAAACTTTTGAATGACTGTGAAAGACGAAGTAGATGAAGTGATTTTCAATACAAAACGGTTATATTATGTTAAAAACTTGTTTATAAAATTCTATTTAAGACTAACATTTAATATTTTTTGTAGAGAACATAAAAAAAATGATAGTAAGTGTGAAAGTTTTCTCAGTGGTATGGTTTTCCAACAGTGAAATGGCTCGTTATTCAAAGGCATTATCCTCAGGTAGCAGTTAGCGGGGTGTCGGCTGCCTTGCACGAGAAATAGAACTTTCTTGCTTAGAGGTAGCGTTCAGCCCTCTTCTTTGTTTGTGAGAAAGAAATATGTTTATACATTCACCTCTGACACAATTCAGTTATTATTTTATTTAGATGCATAACAGGAAAGTATAGTTTTCAATATGACTTTATATTTGTTTACAATAAATTGGAATATATTATTATTACTTAACATAAAAGGATAAACTTCAATGAGATTGTAACCGAATATCTTGTATCGGAACTTTGCTCTCGTAAAGAAATTATATGTGCAAAATATACTTTTTCTCTGCTACCCATAAATATTTGAATACATAAGTTTTCCAAACTTAAAATCTTTGATTTGTCTAACACATAAATTTTAGTAAATCGAATGACATATGTTTTGAAAACTATGTTTTTGAAGGAAAAAAAACATAACATTTATTTAGTGAAAATATTTCTTGTACGAAATTTTACTTAGTTATAGTTTCCTGGACTGCTTTCCAAGAATTAGAATGCTGTAGGTTTTTAAAAATTTATTCGATGTTTGCTGGAAAATGGGATAAAGTTTAAACTTAAAATTTATTCTAAGTTAATGGATTAAACTGAAGAATTTTCTTAGAAACAGCTTACATTTTTATTGAATTTAGTCGATTTAAGACATTTGGAATGTAATTCTTAATGTTGATTAAATAATTTTTTTTTTCCAGCAGGACATGTGAAATTTTATTTTGCTGGAAGCAAATATTCAAACAAGCTAGTGTCTGGGGTTGGAGAATACGGCAAACCGTTTTCTCGCTAGGTCAACGCTCTGGGAAAGTTCAAAATTCCCGGTCGGAGAGGTGGGAGGCAGACAAACAGCCCTCGAGCTGGACAAACAAATGCTTCTTGGATAGGGGTGGGAAAAGGGAGGGTGTAACGGGATCTTTTCAACCGCAGGGCAGAGCTACTTCCAACCACTGACCAGAGTCGCCATTTTAGTTTTTCGTCAAACCTCAGGCTGTATACATGGTTACCTGTCCCTGCTCTAATAACTACCACTTCACCGCATGCATTAGGCAAGCTGCCAGCCTCTCGTCTGAGGATGGAGGGTATCCGGACTTCTATGTCGGCCAACCTACTGTACGCCTGACTGCTAGTCACGATTCTCGTTAAACCCTTTCTTCAATTAACTGTAAATATTTGTTCGGCCACTCAGTTGATTGCCTTCGTTCGAAAATACGGTTCAAGAATTTTCTGTGGAAATTTTGATAGCAACGGTATTTGGTAGTTCATTTATTGAAGCTTAAAAAGGGTATAAACATCCGAATGAAACAAGCTCAACAGGAAACTAAAAAGTAAATCTGTAAAACTTGAACTATTTTTTTACATGTTTTTCAATATTCGAAATATATTTATTTGAAAACATTCTCATTGCATTACTAGTAATTTCAGCCGTGGTTGTTACGACATTTGGACTTAGTACTCTGGCGCAAACGACATAGGTTCGTATCCCGGTTGGACTTCCAACTATGCTTATGTTAACAAAAACCGTTAAATTTACATAGAGACTAACAAATTTTTTAGTTTCACCAACGAAATCTTAGTTTGAAGCAACAAAATAATTTGTTTCAACAACAAAATATCACATTCCCCGTATACATTAAATTTTTAGCGCGTGGTAAACTTTGTTTGATTCGACAAAATATTTTTCACATTGGAAATTTTCCTATCCGTAGGCCACCTGTTATTCGCGCAAATACGCGGGGATTAGGCCTCAATATCATACACGTACGCTTGCACTCTTCTTTTGGCTATTGGCCGCCTGTCTTTTTTTAAAGAGAGTCTGTTATACGAACGAGCCAATCAGAAATACGTTTATCCGCTACTGACTGTTCATGATTCGCGGGGCAAGAACACAACTTGTCCTGAAATCTTTTCACGAAAAACAGATGCCCCTAATTATGACATAATGAAAGCCCTGACTCCGTGTCACCCGTAGGCTTCATAAGCTTGTAAGTACGAGATTATGTCCCGCTTTCATTTGATCATATTCAGAATAGTTCTGCCCTTAGTCCATATTGCATGTTGTGCGTGCTTTTCAAGTAGTGCGTCGAAAGGAAGCTGCAAAATACTGCAGTTTCATACTGCCCTTTACCCCTCGGATGTCCCATTACTTCATTCGCCGCGTTCTCTAAACGGACCTTCGAGCTAAATACGTCAGTACGTACAAATATATTGTCGATATACTGTCACTTCCAGGCTATTCCTCCGCCTCATGCGAGCACAACCCAACTGCGTCTAGAATACTACACTAAAACGACAATATTTTTGCGCACTCGGTTCAATAATATTTTTAATTATAACTATTTCTTACCAGGCATAACCAACGCTTTTTCTCTCTCTCTCTCTCTGTTTTATTCGAATAAATTATTAATGAGACATTTTATTTATACATAAAATACAAATGAATGTTCTATTTACCTGCTAATAAGATGATTCCCAGTTAACAGAGGTATAACAAGGCTTGTGGTACATTAAATAATAGGAAATAACTAAATTCGTTATACATGAGAGGATTTTCCAAAGGTTTGTTTCAAAAGTTTGTAATGACTGCGAATAGACTATAACCCGACAAAGTTAATATTTAATAATGGCCCCGCATGCAGATAAGGTAATTCTTTTGTGTTTGCTGTGAATGATGAGAGAGATGAGATATCTCATTTAGACCAGCCATTCTAAAAGGAAGTAAAGTTTCCAGCTCTCTAAAGGCAGTAGCAAAATGTTTTATGCAATTTAAAATCAGAATTCTATGGAAGAAACTGTGCGTTTTTCAGGGAACTGGTGACAGTTTATTTAATTATCTTGGTCGATGATAGTGTAAAGAGTTGTGTTTTGCATAACCTTGTGCGAGTACGTGACGGTTACTCGGCAGCCAGCTTCATGGACTTTGATGGCGGTGGTGGAGTGACCTTGAACAAACGTGACGACAGGTATCCGGATGTACATACTTTGCGATCGTTTTGTAAGTCGATGTCGTGAAGTAGTTCGGCAGTATGACAAGACGTAAAAACACACAACATAGGTGACGTGCTGCAAAACTATTATGAGTAGTGTAATGTAGGTGTAATCACTTGGTGATCTGTTTTGAAACTTACTGTAGTTGTGAACATCGTACTGGCATGTGTTGTCAGAAAGTGATGTGAGGTCTTGGCAAGCCAGTTGCTATAGAGTATACAAGCTTGTGTCTGTGTGAGTATACAAGCTTGTGTCTGTGTGAGTATTATTCCGCTAACGAATGTTTCAACTAGATGATTCTGTCATTTAATTTAAAACTGTGTATTGAGATAGTAATTTTTCTGAAACTGAAAGTTAAACCCCATTCAGTTGTCAACATAGTCGAGGGGAGAAGTTGGTAGGTAGCTGACTGAGATGATAGGTATAAAAACGTTAGGAAATTCAGCAACGGAAATTCTCCAGAGTGCATTGGGTACATTCGCCATTACATATTACGAGTGAAAATCTTGAAAAAGAGGAACTACATAAACGCCCATTTCTTTTCTTATCTTATTAATCCTTCCAATCACAGGATAAACTCATCAGTGAATTGTAATAATTAAGATATTTTTCGTTAGAATATAAATCAGAATTAATATAACACTACTTAACCGACTACATAAGTGAAACAGCTACTTTAGACGAGTACGTACTGAAACGTAGTCTGTGAAATAGTTGTTTGTGCTGAAACGTGTATCTCGGAAAATAAAACTTCTTGAAATACACTTTTTGCCAAAAATGTTAAAGAAAAAAAAACTATTATCAATGTTCCTTTTTTAAAATTAATCACATATACAGTATATCCATAGAAAAATTAATAGTGAAACTTGTCAAATATCGCATTTTCAGAGCTTGCGACAAAAGTACGAATACATGGGTTTAGCCTAATATGTGGGCTTTCATCTCGTACAATAAAGTTCCTCGGTTATATATCTAATTCGCACGAGAGAAACACTCTAGGCCTTGCGCGTAGAAGCTATGAGACGCTAGGGGCGCGTGTTAGTGTCGCCCGTATCGCTCCTTCGCTTCATCACCTTGAACGTGCATCAGTTTCACAGGGGCCACCGTAGCTGAGCGGTTAGTGTGTTCGCCTTTCGCAAAGGCGAACACGCTACTTCAATCCCCGGTCGGGTAACTCCCGGATTTTCCCATGTGGGAATCGTGCCGGACGATGCCGCTGGTCGGCGGGTTTTCTCGGGGATCTCCCGTTTCCCCATCCCTTCATTCCGGCGCTGCTCCATTCTCACCCCAATCAGTGTAATCGGCTCTCAAAGACATCGCTCTTAAGAGCCGCCCAGATCTCTTCACTCATCCGCTCTCTCCAGCCGCGCAGGCACAGCGTCACTGGCCTGCAACATGTCGGGACACCGTTCGCCAATCAGCACCTGGCAATCTACCAGCCATCAGGCAGCCCAGTCAATCAGCGCCTGGCACTCTACCAACTATCAGGCAGCCCAGCCAAACTGCGCCTGGCACTCGACCAGCCATCAGGCAGCCCAGCCATTCAGCGTCTGGCACTCTACCAGCCAGCAGGCAATCCAGCCAATACGGAATTTTCCGCAGCACACAGTAGAGAGTCGGACACAATGATCGCACTGGAGCTTCGCGTAGCCAATCAGAGAATAAGTACAACTACATGAAAGGAATTGCCACCTCATTTCATCTCTGTGTCGGAATACAGTACAGAAACGAATGACGTCTGCAACGTCGCGAGGAACTTTTTTTATTGAATGTATTTTTCTGCTGAGTGCAGTATTTTTTATAACAAGTAGTCCTTGTGCAATGACCTATAAATAGGGACAGGAAAAATTCGGGTTTCAAACGATCTGTAGGCTAGACTCCGCTGTTCTTTGTACACTAGAGACACAGCTGGCTGTTCATTGGCTGCTACCCCAATGTTGTAGCCAGTATTATCCTGAACCAGGTGGTACGGGATTCGGTGATTCTTTCCTTGCAAGTATGTAATTGTCTCAAAGTTCACATGGTCGTGTCTAATAAACCGTGATCCAATTGTAAACATAACAGAGATACACATGTGTTTAAGGCCTAACTAGTCCTAACGTAAGATGAGAGATTTGAGTGGCTCTTAACAACGAGATCGTGATAGCCGATGAGGGGGAAATGAGGTGAGAATAGAGCAGCTCCGGGAAACAAGTTCGGGAAAACGTAAGATCCCCGAGAAAACCCGACAGCCAGCGCATCGTGCGGCACAATTCCCAAATGTGAAAATCCGGGAGTGACCCGGCCGGTGAATGAAGCCGGTTCGACTTGATGGGAGGAGAGCTGTCTAACTGCTGAGCCACCGCGGCCCCTAGTCCTAACATAAATGCACGAATTTTCCCTGTCTCTACCCATAATAGGTCACTGTGACTGTCACATGAGATAACATTGGGCGTTTCTTCACTTCCTGAATCAAAGTAGACGCGTTTGTTTCCGTAGTGTTGTGACGTGCGAACAGGTGTCCGCTCTGCATTTCACCAGCTCAGCACTTGAACTGCACATGACACACTTGGCTCGTGTGACGCGGCGTCGTGACCTCTGCTGCGACGCACGCATTTCATGTCGCTCCGCGTGTGTGGTTCTCCGAGAAGACGTCGTGTTCGACTGGCACTGGTCGCCCGAGCTTCTCGCTCGTGTCTTCCTTGTAGCACTCGCCGGGAACAGGGATGGACTAGATACTTCAGTCGGGGGAGAGGAGATCTGCCAGCAGCACTGGCAAAAATTTCTTTAACCAGTTTACATACTATCCCGAAGATACTAGTTCACTTTGACATGTTGCAGACTTCCCTTCGCTGGACAATGCCTGTTGCTGACACTCCAATTATTTTATAATTTGTTGTTTACTGCGCCATGGATCTACACGCGGTGGGATTTCCTAGGTCCCAACCCTGGTCTGTCCGCCGTTCTCCAATCAGCGCCTGGTAACGTACTTTCCAGCTGTTAGTCCTTCCAATGGGGCACAGGGCCTCGAGCAACCACTCACTCAGCGAGTGGTTATGGCCATATCAATGGAACCGCCACGCAATTCTGTCTCTGTATACTTATCTACTCTGTGATCTGGTCGTAAAGTTTGTTTTCTTCCTTCTTTATTTGTTCTAGAGGATGTTGTTACCGACTTCCGCTCGTAACAGTGAATACTTTATTTTCTATTTGGATTGGGTTGAACGTGAGTAGGGCATCGTGTAGGTTGGTATTTCCTTCTCGTTCAAAAGCCGCCCAAGGCCTGTCACACAAATTGTAGTCCAACGACTACAGCCAAAAATAAGCATACATGTTTCAAGCGTATTTTAAATGTTCAAAATAACAACAAATTTGGCAACTAATACGCAAGTTTCTATATCCCCGAAGATTAAACTTAAGCGAATAAATCTTCATTAACTCGCTAGTATATATCACAATCTTACGAGATAACTTCGTCGCACTAACTATAGCTTTCGTGAACGAAGAAAATGTTTGTGTAGCTAAGCAAAATTGTGTAGAACATGTAGCATACATATCGGGTGGGAACGCTGTTCGGATTTTGGCACGTGGGAATCGTGTCGTACGCTGCCGCTGGTCGGCGGGTTGTCTCGTGGATCTCCCATCTCCCCGCCCTTGCATTCGCACTGAGTGGCGGCCAGCTAGTAGAGAACGTTGCGTCCAGTGTTGTCGGTGAGAATACAGAGAAAAAGAACTGGTGTTACTGCGGTGCTGAACACACGACTAGCTTATCTGAAACGAGTGCGGAATTAAATATGTTCCAATTTATTCCAAATACAACGCTTGTGTGCTCTTGTTCTTAGAGTACATGCGTTATATAATGCGTTTTTGTTGAAGTGGATTCATTCATAAAATTCTTGCTGGATAGAATAAGTCGCCATATAATCCCACACGCTTTTCTGAGTGCCATTATCGTAATTGTATAAATTTTATTGCAAATGATTACCGTGCTATCCTTTGTATACTTAGCCATAGGAAGGTAAACTGTGTAGGGAATTGTGGAGGTCCAGTGACGTCCGTTATTTGGGCCATATAGCGGTAACAAGTGAAACAAGAGTACAAACGTGAGCCGCTGTACTGTTTCGCAGATGGGTCAGACTGTGTAGGGAATTGTGGAGGTCCAGTGATGTCCGTTATTTGGGCCATATAGCGGTAACAAGTGAAACAAGAGTACAACCGTGAGCCGCTGTACTGTTTCGCAGATGGGCCAGACTGTGTAGGGAATTGTGGAGGTCCAGTGACGTCCGTTATTTGGGCCATATAGCGGTAACAAGTGAAACAAGAGTACAACCGTGAGCCGCTGTACTGTTTCGCAGATGGGTCAGACTGTCTCTGACTGTTAACTTTGCGTAGGAAATTTACTCACATCGTCTATTAGATAAACCATGAAATATACATATATAATGAAATATACCATATACCATGAAATATACCATAATATACCATGAAATATAGAAAATATACATTGCAAAGTCTTCCACATTTATTTCTTTGTCCAACACACATTAGATCAGATCCACTTCTTTCATTGGATGTTTTAAATTATTACGCTACATAGTTGTCTGTTGACCAATCACGGCTGTTCATTTTTGGAATAAGTTAATTCTCATTGTCCCAGTTGTTTTTGAAAATGCCACACAGATGCAAAGGAAATAACCAAAGGTATAGGATCTTGACATTAAACTGAGCAATTTAGAAAGTCCTGTTGAGGATCCATATAGGCTATTCATGGTAAAGTTAGCACTTTAAAAAGTGCTAACTTTTTAAGGCCCTACAAATTGTTTTCATTTCAATTAATTTCTAATTTTCCGGCACTTTTTAATGTAAACATTGCAATATGACTAATAAACACAGTGCATACATTTCATCACTCTCAAAGGTTAATGTCTGAGACTGCAATCAAATATAATTATTAGGGCTTACTGCCTTAAGGGAGGGCCTTAAAAATTCCTCACTAAACCGTGAACAGCCTATAATTGTATTTGAATACATTGTATATTCTTTCATCACATGTAAAATTAACATTTTCATGGGCCTGATCATTTTATTAATGCGTAGGACAGTGGCATTTGAATTTCTAGGAAAGTAATTTTTGTACAAAGTTGCAAGTAGTTACATATACATACGTAAAAATGGAAAGCAAAATAAATAGTTTCAATACTCACAAATATTAAACCAACACTTTTAATTGAACATTGAGTCACGTAACTACTTTCCCTCCGTCGTTACTAACTTTACAGGGCGCGTTACAGACAATGTGCCCGTTACAATACACGCAGGGAGGGACAGTGACAGACACTGTGCCCATTACAATACAAGTAGGGAGGGACAGTGACATACACTGTGCCCCTTACAATACATGCAGGGAGATACAGTGACAGACACTGTGCCCGTTACAATACATGCAGGGAGGGACAGTGACAGACACTGTGCCCGTTACAATACAAGTAGGGAGATACAGTGACAGACACTGTGCCCGTTACAATACATGCAGGGAGGGACAGTGACATACACTGTGCCCCTTACAATACATGCAGGGAGATACAGTGACTACACACTGTGCCCGTTACAATACATGCAGGGAGGGACAGTGACAGACACTGTGCCCGTTACAATACAAGTAGGGAGATACAGTGACAGACACTGTGCCCGTTACAATACATGCAGGGAGGGACAGTGACATACACTGTGCCCGTTACAATACAAATAGGGAGATACAGTGACAGACACTGTGCCCGTTACAATACACGCAGGGAGGGACAGTGACATACACCGTGCCCCTTACAATACATGCAGGGAGATACAGTGACAGACACTGTGCCCGTTACAATACATGCAGGGAGGGACAGTGACAGACACTGTGCCCGTTACAATACAAGTAGGGAGATACAGTGACGGACACGGTGCCCGTTACAATACATGCAGGGAGATACAGTGACTACACACTGTGCCAGTTACAATACACGCAGGGAGGGACAGTGACAGACACTGTGCCCGTTACAATACATGCAGGGAGGGACAGTGACAGACACTGTGCCCGTTACAATACAAGTAGGGAGATACAGTGACGGACACGGTGCCCGTTACAATACATGCAGGGAGATACAGTGACTACACACTGTGCCAGTTACAATACACGCAGGGAGGGACAGTGACAGACACTGTGCCCGTTACAATACATGCAGGGAGATACAGTGACTACACACTGTGCCCGTTACAATACATGCAGGGAGATACAGTGACTACACACTGTGCCCTTTACAATACATGCAGGGAGGGACAGTGACAGACACTGTGCCCGTTACAATACAAGTAGGGAGATACAGTGACAGACACTGTGCCCGTTACAATACAAGTAGGGAGGGACAGTGACATACACTGTGCCCCTTACAATACATGCAGGGAGATACAGTGACTACACACTGTGCCCGTTACAATACATGCAGGGAGGGACAGTGGCAGACACTGTGCCCGTTACAATACAAGTAGGGAGATACAGTGACGGACACTGTGCCCGTTACAATACATGCAGGGAGATACAGTGACAGACTCTGTGCCCGTTACAATACAAGTAGGGAGATACAGTGACAGACACTGTGCCAGTTACAATACTAGCAGGGAGGGACAGTGACAGACACTGTGCCCATTACAATACAAGTAGGGAGGGACAGTGACATACACTGTGCCCCTTACAATACATGCAGGGAGATACAGTGACGGACACTGTGCCAGTTACAATACATGCAGGGAGGGACAGTGACAGACACTGTGCCCGTTACAATACAAGTAGGGAGATACAGTGACTACACACTGTGCCCGTTACAATACATGCAGGGAGGGACAGTGACAGACACTGTGCCCGTTACAATACAAGTAGGGAGATACAGTGACAGACACTGTGCCCGTTACAATACAAGTAGGGAGGGACAGTGACAGACACTGTGCCCATTACAATACAAGTAGGGAGATACAGTGACAGACACTGTGCCCGTTACAGTACACGTAGGGAGGGACAGTGACAGACACTGTGCCCATTACAATACATGCAGGGAGATACAGTGACAGACACTTTGCCCGTTACAATACACTCAGGGGGGGACAGTGGCAGTCACTCTGCCCCTTACAATACACACAGGGAGGGACAGTGACAGTCACTGTGCCCTTTACAATACACGCAGGTATGGATAGTGGCATTTTTTTTTCAAAAGTTGATAGTCAAAACTGCTCGATTAACCGTGAACGGCTTTCATGTTACAAGTGCACACTTGAAGTAGAGAAATCTAGCTTGCACATTAATGTGTTCGCAAAAAAAAAAACAGGTGGCTGTAGAGTGAGTGGCTGAACAGATTTGGGTGGCTCTTAACAGCCAGGTCTTGAGAGGCGATGAGGGTGAATCGAAGTGAGTATGGAGCACGGCCAGAATGAAGGGACGGGGAAAACGGGAGATCCCCGAGAAAACCTGCCGACCAGAGGCACCGCCCGGCTCGATTCCCACTTGCGAAAATTTGGGAGTGACTCGGCCGGAGATTGAACCTGGTTCCCTTCGTGGGAGGCGAGTTGCTCACTGCTCAGCAACCGCAGTCCCAGATGGCTCTAGACATCGCAGAATATGGAACTTTTTTTTTTTTTTTTTTAAGGTGTAACTTGACACATTACTGGGAAAACATTCTGACTACTGTGTGTGCACGAATCATATTCGTTCCTTATCAAATCGTTGAAAACGGAAGCGCCGGTAGACTGAAACGGCGAGGACTCGCTTCACATCCCGTGCACTCGCGGCTGGCATCAGCGCGGCGCTGATAATAAAATACGACCCGACGCGTAGCTGTTCGTAATTTACGCATGATCAAGACGATGTGCTCGAGCAGCGCTTTTTTTTACGCCTCTCTCGCTGTGCGGTTTAGTGCCGGAGGTGGCCGTGAGCTCCGACAAGCAGTATAACTTGTTTTATTGGCCGTTTGCGGGCTCGAGTAGCCAATTAAGGCGGCGAGCGGAACATATGTCATGCGGCCGCCCAAGAGGCTACGACACTGTCGCTGGCAACACACGCTACTCAACAATACAGACGCGAAACTGTTAATTTCTCCCCCAGCTCCTGCGCGCGACACTAACATTCCGTTACTGGCCAGCATCATATTGGGATCCTAGAGTGATCACGCTAGCTGAGCATACCCATTCTCCCTGCCCCGACGTTTTAACTACTCACCTACCAATACGACTGTCATGGACGATGTGTATAGGATTAGAGATTAGAATACTGTTTAGTAAACAAGTTATTTGAGATGCTTATATACTTCCTCTTACCAATTTGTAATACAGTTTGATAAAATACAAATTGGTAAAAGTATTTTATTTATTTTTATTTATGTTAAAGCGCTTGTCTTTAGAAAACTATATATAAAAAAACATGTTCATCACTGTTCACCATGCGACTTTGACGATTGTGTTGGCGTAGGATAGGTCAATTTTGGGTACATGCCCAGAAGTCGAATAATCGGTCTACCTCATCTTTAGTCTACGGCCGGAACGCTGCGCCGTTCGCCAACAAGTACTCGGTAATCTACTTGCCAGTCGACAAGTCAACCAATAAGTAGTGCTTCGCAGCACGCAATAGCCAATCAGACACCACGCTCGCATATGAGAAAATGGTAACGCCCACATCGAAAGAGCTGGCACGCGATTTGTTCTCTGCGTACTGAACTACTATGAGGCAGTCGCCCTGGTAACGTTTCGCTCTTCTGATCGCCGTGTTACAACAAGGTAGGCGTCGTGAGTGCTCGGCTGGGTAGCCACAGGCACATACAAACACCAGGGAGGTCCGTTAAAGGTAATACGTGAAGGTGAGGTCGTGTCGACTAAGTACTCCATTCAACATGTCCCACACTGCGACACCAGCCAGTTCCTCCCCGCTTGTTTTACTCTGTGTACAAATTGCGAGGGGGTTTCTCTGATGTGTGCGTAACCAAACTCTGATTTGTTGCGTGAGACTCTGGAAAGGGTCTTGAGCCAGATTGGCTGCGACCTACCGCGCCTGCAAGTTCAAATTCGCCGGGTTGCCGGCTTAGCTGGCGTGTACGGCTGCAATTGGCGGAATAAGTGGCTGGTTCACCTCTGTACCCTTGCATACTCTGCGATTGGGTGTTGAGTCCGCGAACCGTTGTAGAATATTTAGACAATTCACAGTTATTTCCAACTGTTCTGAAACCTTGCTAAAGTTCTACTTCCAGAGTATTCCTTCGCGTAATGCTAATAAATCTTAACTGAGTCTAGACAATTACCCCAGAGGGACAACGCGCCGCATTCGTGCGCACTCTGTCTAATAATATTCTGCATAGCAACAATATATTTCTAGGCATTACCAACCCACCTATTTTCTCACTGTTTTCATTCACAAGTACAGATCAAATGTGCAATTTATGAATCAAATATAAATAAATTTTAATTAAATTAACATTAAGGTTCTTTTATGTCAATTTATATTAACACGAATATAAAACACTCGTGATAATTGATGTATTTAGTAAACAAGCAAACACGTCATACACTGGGTGATTTTTCAAAAAGTTTGATTTAAAAAGTGCGAAGAAACCGCGAATAGACTGTAGCTGAGGTAGTGAAATTTCGCGAATTCATTTTATGACAAGTTAGACTTGAAACAAATGTGTATTTCTGTAATGTTTACAATAGGATGATAATTTGTTAGACACGTGAGGTGAACTATGAGCCAATAACAGAGCTGCAAGAAAACAAGCTCCGAACTGCGTGCCACCTGCTCTGAGGTAATACTGGCCACAGACTGGGGTGGCATTGGCCAATGAACAGAAAGCTGAGTCTCGGAAGTACACGAGACCGTAAAGTCTAGCGTACAGGTCGTATAAAAGGCGAAACGAAATGTTGGTGTTCTTAACTGTAAGTGATGCCACAACGGCAGTAGTTTGTCAAAGAAGTAAGTACGTATGTAATGTAGCCGCCGGCAGTGAGGCGGACTGCAACACTTGCTTCTGTACATGTCTTATCTCTGCGGCGTGGCCGAGGAGTCGTCGAGAAGAGGAATCCTGCGTCCATCACGCAGCGACGCCGAACCACAAAAAACCATACAGCAACTGCAGGACACTGAGTTGCAACCCAGGCGCCGTCAGCTGATAATCTCCCCCTTCGTCGATTCTTCGCCAACTTCGCTTCCATTGCGTGGACTCAGTGTTGCCAATTTAGCTCCTTGTTCGCCAAGTATAGCTTTTACAAAGTTCAGTTTAGCGACATAACATTTTTAGACCGCCTAGCGAGAAATCTAGCTTTTTCTTCAATATGAGTAAAACAGATTGTGGGTTTTATTTAAACAATAAAACAGTCACATGTTGTTTCCTTCTCTTCTGAGGATGTAGAAATTAACCCCGATAACTCAGAGAAAATCACATTTAATAAATACACATTTTGAATGAATGTATTGTTACACTCTGACGCGAGCGAGCTCAATGCGTTGACCGTCTCTATGTGAGTGACCCCAGGCAGATCCGTTCACTGCTAGGTCGCTCGCCGCAGGGGGGACTGAATGGACATGTGATACGGACTTTTATGTAAATATTGGAACTGTTAAATATGGACATATAATCAATGAAATAATTGATTAGGTTTTGATACACTCTCTATTGGGACTGATTTTTAATTATTTTATTACATTAAATTCTTCGAGGTAATTGTAAATTTTTATTATTCAATTCATTAATTGTAAACAGCAAGGGATATCATTTTATTGTGAGATGTTGGGTAGAGAGAATTTTTTTAATTTATTGTAAATAAATAAAATCAGGAAATAATAATTTAACTCTGATTACATGATTTTAAGTATATTTAGATAAATCTAGCTTTTTTAAATAGGAAATGGCTTATTTTCATTTGGGGTCAAGCGAGATTTTAGAAAACCTCTTGACACCACGCAAATTGGTGTCTACGAGTAAGACACTATGGGGAACAAATTAAACTGCACGTTGTAACTCATTCAAGCATATCCTCAAACACACACACACACACCCGCGCGCACACACCCACACACCTACACTGGCGTTGCAATAAACCCCGCTTATTCAACGTACCTCAGCCACACGACAACAAATTTGTATAACGCCTTCGTAATTCATCGTGTGGTAACTTACTTGCCAGCCGGCAGGCAGTCCAGCCAATGGACGAATTTCACAACACGCAAGTAGCCTGCAGTTAGACACAAGGCCCGTTCTGGAGCTTCGTGCAGCCAGTGAGAGAATAGATACGCCCACATCAAAGTAATCGCAGCGCCATGTCTCCTCAGTGTGATTATCTTCAATGTCCTGAAGCAGTAGTATGTCTTACGAGTCAATTTCTGTACAGGGAAGATAATTTGGAAATGGAACTTAGTATTATTCAAGACCGGCCAAAAATAACCTGCAAGAAGCCAATGTTCACAATCGTGTACATTATGTGTCAATGTGTTCAGCGAGATCAATCTCTCCATTCTCAACTCATGGCAAATTTTTTTGGCACAATTATTGTTTTGTAAGGCTTATGCCTATAGAATTTTGACGACCTAATAACTTCCCAGAACGTTTTAAATTATTGCACATGAGTTACCATGAATATTTTCTTTCTTGTAACAGCCGTGAAGAAAGTAGCAATTTGCCTCATACGGACAACTTTATTAATGATAGTAGCAGTCATAGTGTAGTGATAGCAGCAGTCTGATAACGAACTGCTCGCAATAACATGAAATAAAATCACGTTTTTAATTGGTTCCGACATGTAACAGTGCGTTGTACTGATATATGCTAAACTCCAAACAAAAAATTAGTTCTTTGTTCTCTCAAGACCTAGCTGTTAAGAGCCGCCCAAATATCTTCTCTCTCTCTCTCTCTCTCTCTCTCTCTCTCTCTCTCTCTCTCTCTCTCTCTCTCTCTCTCTCTCTCTCTCGCTCTCTCTCTATGTGTGTGTGTGTGTGTTCGTTGCAACATCTAAAATCATATGACTGTCTGTGGTTGAAAGGACTAAGGGATTCGGGTGAACATATGAAACTTGTCAATTCCTCAGTACATTATCCCGTGTGTATAAAACTTTCCAAGCATGTTATCAGCAGTTTGAAGGCTATGTTAGAAAATGCTGGAAAGTCATGATGTATTCTGTATGTTCCGATCGATATCTTCGTTCATGGCTGTTAACTTGAAAGCGAGTCCGTCTCGAGTGTGTTTCATCTCAGGCCTGGTTTTCTTCCACTGCCGACAATTCTGCAGCAATATTGTTCTTCCCGCCCGCGGCGGAAATGACGGCAACCTCCAGCCATTACCAGTGAATGTGACAGCAGCGCCATGCGGCGGAAGAAATAAACACTGCTGCCATTAAACAATAGCTTATCCGACAGCAGACTACCGTCAGTTAGTACTACGGCGCCTGTTTTACGCCAAAATATTTCATCAGTATCTGTATTTAAAAACACACCAGATACACTATGTTAGGAGTATTATGTGCTTGTCTGCCAATCAGAGACGTCCAGTACCGGGGTAACCGTTTTATGATTGGCTAGTCAACAAACGAAATGTCTTCTCATAAAGACATGTGACGAACACGAAATTAAAGCTGATGGAATGTCCGACTCTTTTCGCTACAATCTGGTGTCCCTATAGTTATAACCTACAGTTTCGGTTGCCATAGTAATTAGCTATTTGGACGTAACTAGTGTATTTTTCCAGAGAATCCCAAGCGTAGTATACCTATGGTACAATAAGTTGCGGGCATATTTGAAGCGATTGTTTTTTATTTTATTTTTGTGTGGAACACGATTTTTAAAGCTTGTCCTAGACGTACAGAATTAGGTGGTTCCAATCACTAACACCTGTGATTTTTGTATTGGCAGCTAGGACTTGTCACTAAACTCGTTTGCCAAGTGTGAACATGTTCAGAAATATCCAAGCACGAATTGTTTCCCTCTCTGATCGTTGCCG
Organism: Dryococelus australis; assembly: GCA_029891345.1. Taxonomy (NCBI): domain Eukaryota; kingdom Metazoa; phylum Arthropoda; class Insecta; order Phasmatodea; family Phasmatidae; genus Dryococelus; species Dryococelus australis. The sequence goes on along the minus strand of CM056997.1, from coordinate 221,390,571 downwards.
TTGAATATTGACATTCCTGACCAGGACACAAGATGAGTGATCAGGACTCAAGACGAGTGACCAGGACTTAAGATAAGTGACCAGGACTCAAGATGAGTGAGGGAAACAAACTTCTAATCAACGATATTTGAACGATGAAAATTTCTTTGAAAAATGCTCGTATTTAAAACACGATTTTATAAAGCAAAATCGCGCAGTGTTCGTAGGTAATCTACAAATACTTGTGGTACAATATACACAAAACTAACCTGGGTCTCTGTTGTCAATCAAATGTAGGTATAGTTGAAGCGATTCAATCAGTTTTCAAGGGCAGAAAATGTTATGTTAAGTCAACCTTAATGGCGACAATACATATGAAAATGTTATGTTAAGTCAACCTTAATGGCGACAATACATATGAAAATGTTATGTTAAGTCAACCTTAATGGCGACAATACATATGAAAATGTTATGTTAAGTCAACCTTAATGGCGACAATACATATGAAAATGTTATGTTAAGTCAACCTTAATGGCGACAATACATATGAAAATGTTATGTCAAGTCAACCTTAATGGCGACAATACATATGAAAATGTTATGTTAAGTCAACCTTAATGGCGACAATACATATGAAAATGTTATGTCAAGTCAACATTAATGGCGACAATACATATGAAAATCGTAAGAACTTCACGAAGTACGCCATGCAGGTAGGCAGTTGTGAATATAAATTTATTGTCAACAAAAATAGTAAGTATTTAATAAATTAAACTGTTTCTTTTAAATGCAGCTGAACAAATACGCCTAAGCATTATAGCGTACAGCGTTCTGCAGAATGTTCCCTATTGGCTGGGCTACCGGCAGGCGAGTAGGATACTGGGCGCTGATTGGCGAACGGCGTTCCAGCATTGACCAGTGCCGGCATTTTGTTGGCGTGTGCGGCTGTAGTTGGCAGTCAAGTGGTTCAGCGGCCCAGAGGAGTGACGGTGCGGCGTGGCGTGGCGTGGGAAGGGTTCAGGAGTTCACAGTGGTCAGTCAACAATGTGACGGGAAACAGGAGCGCCGACCGATAACAGCGCGTGCCTGCAGCCCCTCTGAGACTGCCACGTAGTGTAGCCTACTTAATAACACTGCCTGCCACGTATTCTGCCTGGCACGTGCCACCAGCATTACGTAAGTGGCTCTTAACATCGAGCTCTTCAGCATTATAAATTCGAATCAGTGGAAAACCACTGATTCGCAGTGAAATTCAACAACTCTAATCAATGGAAATGACTCCGCTTAGATTCAGTGGAATACCACTGATTGTTTCGGAGAAAAAATTCCACTGATTGAAATAGTGACGTGAAACAATTTCGCTGATTAAATAAGTAACGGCCGACTACAGTGGCGAATTAAATATTGCTTTTATTGAATGTAGGTAAATAATTACGTGAAATACACATATTAACGAAAGTCTACTATTTATATTGTGCGATTTACCGTAATTTAAACAAGTAAAAAACGTTCCGCATATGGCCGGGATGAACTCGCGCACCCTTCGACTCTATGCAGTTACCTTGCCACCTGAGTTAACATACAAAGTTTGAAATTATAGGAGGCAAATATATGTCATAATTTCGCTGCGAAATCGTGTAGTTTGAAGTTGCATGCTCATACTTTTCGTGTTTGGTTTGATTGTTACAGTTAGTATTCTTAAAACGAATAGTATATATGAGTGCACTCTCTTCGCCACATTATATGCAATTTAAACCTTCAAACAGAGCGCTGTGACAATCCCATGGAATCGAAATGAAATACGTACAACCGGAATGAAAGCCTATGTGTTTATATTACCTCGTAAAATGGTGTTTTGAAAGACGAAACATATTTTAGAGAAAATATCTTGTATTAGTTTTATTTGTTTATTCGTTGTTACTTCACTTGATACACGTTGTTTAACGGCCATTTTTAAACTATGTTTGATAGCCATTTTTACACGCAGTTTCACTGATACATCAGTCAAAAATAGACATGGAGCAAGTTTCTCAGATGTTTCACTGATCCATCAGTCAAAATATAAACCACAGAGAAAACAGTGGAAAAAATGACTAACGAATCAGTGGGAAATGTCACTGAATCAATCAGTGAAGGAAATATGGCATTTTTTCACAGGTTCATCAGTTAAATCCACTGACCTGACTGTTTTACAAGTCAGATACGTTTGACTGATTGAAACAGTGAAATTCTCACTGATTCAGATTTAAAGTGAGAGCCGATGAAAATGAAGCGAGGTGAGTATGGAGGAGCACCGGAATGCAAGCGCGGGGGAAACGGGAGTTCTCCGAGAAAACCCGCCGTCCAGCGGCATCGTCCGGCACGATTCCCACATGCGAAAATCCGTGAGAGACCCCGCCAGCAATCGAACCCGGTTCCCCTAGGTGTGAGGCGGTTAGTCTAAACATTACATCAGAGTGGACCGAGAATCATGGCGGCACGCCTCAGTCAGATTTTGACTTCACGTTTGCTTTTTACTGTCAGTGATAACCAAGCCTTTGGCTTTGCAATATGGAAAAGTTCGAACTTATAAAACCAATAACAAGCAGCCATTTTGCCGAGAAACTATCTGAGGTGTGGAGCGGATTTCTGTTCACTATAGGGCGATTTTCATCTATATATATTAAGCCAAGCTCTACAATGATTTACATAACAATATAATCATTTTTATAAGCTGTTCACGGTAAACTGAGCACTTTCTGAAGATCTACTTGTACGCACACTGTGTATTTTTCCACCACATTTAACATCATCACTGTCACGAGCATGTTCACTTTATACTACTTGCGTCGGTCAAGTAAAAACCGTGGAATTATTGGACAGGTAAAAATTTTATAAATATGCTAATTCTTAGTCACCTTTACATTAAATAAACAGAAAGCGAAAGAAATATTTTCAGTATTCACAAATGTTTACTAACACATTCATTTAAATGGCAGGGAAATTATTTCCTTATATCGTTACCGACTTTACTGGGCACATGCCCGCCAATTTGCTCGTTAAAATATTCGCGGACATGAGGAATGTCGCAGGTAGGAGGAATGTCGCAGGTAGGAGGAATGTCGCAGGTAGGAGGAATGTCGCAGGTAGGAGGAATGTCGCAGGTAGTAGGGATGTTGCAAGTAGGAGGAATGTCGCAGGTGGGAGGAATGTCGCAGGTAGTAGGGATGTTGCAAGTAGGAGGAATGTCGCAGGTAGTAGGGATGTTGCAAGTAGGAGGAATGTCGCAAGTAGGAGGAATGTCGCAGGTAGGAGGAATGTCGCAGGTAGGAGGAATGTCGCAGGTAGGAGGAATGTCGCAGGTAGGAGGAATGTCGCAGGTAGGAGGAATTTCGCAGGTAGTAGGGATGTTGCAAGTAGGAGGAATGTCGCAGGTAGGAGGAATGTCGCAGGTAGGAGGAATGTCGCAGGTAGGAGGAATGTCGCAGGTATGAGGAATGTCGCAGGTAGTAGGGATGATGCAAGTAGGAGGAATGTCGCAAGTAGGAGGAATGTCGCAGGTAGGAGGAATGTCGCAGGTAGGAGGAATGTCGCAGGTAGTAGGGATGTTGCAAGTAGGAGGAATGTCGCAGGTAGTAGGGATGTTGCAAGTAGGAGGAATGTCGCAGGTAGGAGGAATGTCGCAGGTAGGAGGAATGTCGCAGGTAGGAGGAATGTCGCAGGTAGTAGGGATGATGCAAGTAGGAGGAATGTCGCAAGTAGGAGGAATGTCGCAGGTAGGAGGAATGTCGTAGGTAGGAGGAATGTCGCAGGTAGTAGGGATGTTGCAAGTAGGAGGAATGTCGCAGGTAGTAGGGATGTTGCAAGTAGGAGGAATGTCGCAGGCAGGAGGAATGTCGCAGGTAGTAGGGATGTTGCAAGTAGGAGGAATGTCGCAAGTAGGAGGAATGTCGCAGGTAGGAGGAATGTCGCAGGTAGGAGGACTATCGCAGGTAGGAAGAATGTCGTAGGTAGGAGGAATGTCGCAGGTAGGAGGAATGTCGCAATTAGGAGGAATGTCGCAGGTAGGGGAATGTCGCAGGTAGGAGGAATGTCGCAGGTAGGAGGAATGTCGCAGGTAGGAGGAATGTCGCAGGTAGGAGGAATGTCGCAGGTAGGAGGAATGTCGATGCAGGAGGAATGTCACAGGTAGTAGGGATGTTGCAAGTAGGAGGAATGTCGCAGGTAGGAGGAATTTCGCAGGTAGGAACAATGTCGCAGGTAGGAGGAATGTCGCAGGCAGGAGGAATGTCACAGGTAGTAGGGATGTTGCAAGTAGGAGGAATGTCGCAGGTAGGAGGAATGTCGCAGGTAGGAGGAATGTCGCAGGTAGGAGGAATGTCGCAGGTAGGAGGAATGTCACAGGCAGGAGGAATGTCGCAGGCAGGAGGAATGTCGCAGTTAGGAGAATTGTCGCAGACCTGGGGAATGTTACAGTTAGAAGGAATTGCATTTTTTAGAGGTTAATTTGTAAAGTGCCCCGATTACCGTGAACAGCCTATACGAATATTGCAGAACCGTATTTCAAATGTCTGAAATTTGACTTTATAATTGTGTTGTGTACGCTGGTTTCGTCAAAGGAAAGGGAATGTCAGTCGAACGCTAAAGTTTTTTTTTACGGTGTAAAGGCCTATACTTGCATTACAACAGGCAGCTCAGCTAATAAGGAATGTTAAAAGCGCGCAGTAGCCAGTCAGACACAAGGCCCGCGACAGAGCTTCACGAGGCCAATGAAGAAATGGGCACGCACATATCAAAGTAACAGCCGCGTTATTTCGTGTCTGTATTGTTGTACGATCTATGTGGTCGCCCGTGGGCTGCGCGTGGGTCTAGAAAGTGGTTCTGCGGCGAACATCAGTCGCGTAACTTGAGTATTTGGCGCGGCGCACACGAATGCCTCTGGTTGTGAAACTGTGCAGTGCCAGCTTTTAGCACGCCTAAACAAAGATAACTGGCCTCAAACTTTTTTTGCCGGCCCTGACGAAACGAGAAATAGGCAGCCGCGGATAGCGTCAAAATATGAGTGAAGAGTAAACATTCGCTAACGCTAACTAACTTCACATTTAGGCCACCCACGTTCCGCGGACTTTACGTCCGCGCCCACGACAGTCCGGGCGCACGACAGTCCGGGCGCACGACAGTACGGGCGCACGACAGTCCGGGCGCACGACTGTCCGGGCCCACGACAGTCCGGGCGCACGACAGTCCGGGCCCACGACAGCCCGGGCCCACGATAGTCCGGGCGCACGACAGTTCGGGCCCACGACAGTCCGGGCCCACGACAGTCCGGGCGCACGACAGTTCGGGCCCACGACAGTCCGGGCCCACGATAGTCCGGGCGCACGACAGTCCGGGCGCACGACAGTCCGGGCCCACGACAGTCCGGGCCCACGACAGTCCGGGCTCTAGTTTTGTGTAAATATCCCATTACGAGTATACTTGTTGCCCTATTGTCAAATACTTGCATGGTAACTGACTACTAAATACTTCTGGAGTCCCCCCATCAAATTCGTCAATTCATATCTGCACGAATACTGGATGTTTCATGTTCGAATCGTCGATTGCATAAAAATAAAAAGGTGTTCAATGACGGCAATGTTCCCCGTGCAGTATTTAGTGTTATTGCGGCCACACTTCAGACAAGTACAGAGATGAAATGACTCGGCAGTTCCTTAGGTGTGGGCCTAATCATTCTCTGATTGGCTGTGCGAGACACAAGGCCGGTTCCCAACCGATATTGCGTCTGATTGGTACTACGTGCTGATAAACTTACGCTATTGGCTCGGCTAGTGGCTGAAGAGCAAATCACGAGGGCTGAATGGCGAACGGTATTCCGTCATGTTGCTGGCTAATGGCGCCATATTGGTGGCGCGTGCGACTGGAGTTGGCAGAATATGCAGCTATTTCACCTCTGCATTCTAATTTACTCTCTGGCTCGGTCTCACTATGACGTCATATAACATACATATCTAGGGCCACCTGTTTTTCGCGAAAACATTTACAAGGGGACTAGATTTCAATAACCTATGTGCAGACTTACAGCGTTTGGCTACTGGTGGCTTAAGACAGATGGTTCGCGAGTGAGGAAATCAGAATTAAGTTTCTCCGATACTGGCGCACGTCAGCAAAGTGGTTCTGAACTAAAGTGCAATGGAACACAACTTGTCCTGAGATATTGTCGCGAAAAGCTTATATTACTGGCTCAGCCACATATGTCGTTGTTCACAGAAGTGCAGACCAATAGTACTACTTTAATAAAAAATAACAAAATTGAAGACTATCATGTCACCGAATGAATTTGTAAAACTTACTTGTGTGCAATCATTATTTACAGAGACTGGGGAATTTCGCTGTACATAGGACATCTGTTTATATCGGAATTGATACAACATGTTTATTGGGTTTTGTCTTTATACAGTCTAAAATTTAAACAGTTTAAACTGCTCCAAATGAGCGATTTTTACTGCATATGTGTTGAAACTGTCCCGCTTGACTCAAAATCACTACCACACAATCAATGAAAGTGAGAGGTAAAGTTAGAAAGAGGACGATCTATAAGGAGTGTAGTTATGGGGTAGGAGTTTGAAAATCGTTCTTTGCATATAGCTAGTGACCCGAGAATTTTGCGGGCTCATTTCTAGACAAGTTGGGATTCATACACATGTACGTCCATGTTACGTTTTTAATTGGTCGACACCTCCTGGAGATAAATGAGCCAATAACAAACATGCAATAAATTGTGCGTCCAACCACCGCCTTTTACTATCACAACAATCAGCCAATAAACAGTTGATATCTGTATGAGAGTATATAAGACTGTGAAGTCTAGCCTACAGGTCATTGAACTCGCGGATTTCTCGGGTCTCTAGGCTACATATAGCAGAAAAATATGTTTTTATCCGTTTCGTAGTCTACTTGAGTGAATTTCACACGATGAGTTTTTCAGTTATTGAGGATTTACAATTAACTCGGGTTACTGCAGGCCGTGTCAGATAACGTATACTACTCCAAATTTAGAACTAACATGCACGTCAGTGATTCCAGTAGAGCTAGTCACCAAATAAAATGACGGATATTTACAGTCGATCATTGCTTGTTGGCAATGTTAATGTCAAAGTGGTTATCTAACTATACTAAAGATTGAAATAGCTTTACTCAAAGACGTAGGTACACTCTAAACAAGGTTTTGTACTTTTAGGAGGAAAATTATTGGTAACCCACAGTTGCCGAGAAAATCCTTTGGAAAACTACAAACAGTTTTCTTGTTAAATCTGCAAAACATATCATATTTGTGATATTACAAATTATGGCCTTGTATTAGGGACTACAACTTGCATTATTGAAAAGTGTAAGTAAATAAATATAAATTACTTTTTTCCTGGAAAACACGCATGATGAATTAATAACAGAGAATAACTAACAAAAAATTTCAAAGTATAATTTAGGAAAAAATTACACTTCGCCTTTTAATACAAGCCAGCGCCCTTAACCACAAGATCAACTTGACTTACAAGCTCAACACTTATATTCATAATAAATATAGCTGCAAATTCGAACAAGATGATGCAACATCTCAAGTTTACCAATGTTATGATAATGCTATGAATGTCCATGATTTAATGTACATTTCGTAAATGTTTGATGTGTGAAATGTTTTGCATAGGTTTAGCATGTTAAGGGGTTTATTTTGACAGTTGTATTGTTTCGTAGTGTGCAAAATTGTTTAATTGATTCATGAGTTTTGTCTATGCCAGTGAAAGTGTAATTTTTATTTGAATAATTGTTGTATTGTTCTCTTTTAATCACTCTAAACAAGTAAAACACGAAGGGCTCCAGAATTATTTGAATCTTATGTCCGTAAATTTGTCAAATGGAAATAATTTGATACAGCAACGCAGTAAAAGAAGAAAAGCTAAATAATATTGGATAAACTAATGCCTAGAAGAGGATATTTGAAACAAGAGAACAACAAGCCCGAAGAGTATGATCTCGTCAGTGGAATTCAACTAAGTATGACGACAGTACGACGGAAGTTGAGCGACGGTTTCCAGAGGTAACAGGTGACGTCCCCATCCAAATAATATTGGATAAACTAATGCCTAGAAGAGGATATTTGAAACAAGAGAACAACAAGCCCGAAGAGTATGATCTCGTCAGTGGAATTCAACTAAGTATGACGACAGTACGACGGAAGTTGAGCGACGGTTTCCAGAGGTAACAGGTGACGTCCCCATCCAAATAATATTGGATAAACTAATGCCTAGAAGAGGATATTTGAAACAAGAGAACAACAAGCCCGAAGAGTATGATCTCGTCAGTGGAATTCAACTAAGTATGACGACAGTACGACGGAAGTTGAGCGACGGTTTCCAGAGGTAACAGGTGACGTCCCCATCCAAATAAATGTAATTGTACACTGTCCAGAGGTCAGAGGAGCATCTGCCTGCATCATCGACGTCCAGTGTTCCAGTCCTGAATTCGACGCCATGGGTCCTGCTTTGCGGAACGACATCGGGATATATACCTCCTACTGAATTGGTTTCGACTTCGGGAGTCCTGGTTCGCAGAGTGACTTCAGGACATCTATTCCCCCGTAGGACCGTACGCAGTGGAACTGTGGTACTACCCTACAGTTCGACAACAGATAAGTTTTAGCTTGCACGAACAGCTAACAACAGCTTACTCCTTTATAATATAATGCACTATTAATACTGGCATTTGTGGCAGATGTGCAACGGCAGTTTTTCTGACTGGTGTAGTGTTTATTTGAACTTTTAATAGTTAATTTTAATATAAGTGCAGTAATTCTAGTGTTCAGAGTTGAAAATATTAATTTCTCTGTAGGATATTTTTGATATTTTTGCATACCCCAACTTTAATAAAAAATGGTGTAGCAGAGTTAAATGTTACAGTATTAAGGAAGTTATATGATCCTAAAGAATACGTTTATATCATTTTAAGAGTTCTGTTGTTGAGTTGAGAGTTTTGGACTGCTCTTAACAACGAGGTTTCGAGAGCCGATATAAGAGTTCTGTGTAGCAAGGAAACATTAACACTTAATGAGTAGTGCGTTCACGTTTTATTGCAATTGTCGTCTTATTATGACTATTTGAGTTGTCTTAAGTGTTTTGCGTTATTCGGACTTGCAACACATTAATTTTTGCACGCGCAAACAGCTATTTAGGGTTTGACGTTGTTGAGTGTCCGCCATTTTTCTGAAGCTCGTGGATATGGCTCAGTATAGTACAAACATTTCTTGAGTTCTATTACAAACACAGCCCTTGTATAGTTTTACAAGAGAAACTTCTGTACTGTTACAAGTATTAGTAACATTGCATACAATTTCTCAGTAAAAATTACACTTTTCTTACAGTGTAAGGCCACCCGTTTTTTTTTTTTTTTTTTCGAAATTATATGTGCACATTCTACTTAACTTTAATATCTGCGTACAAATTTGCTCATTTCCTTCTGCTATTGGCCGCGTCCCTGTGTGAGAAGTATGTCCTACCTGACAGGGCCATTCATAATTACGTAACTCCAACACTAAATGTCAGTGATTTGATGTCAACAACTAAGAAGCGTGACAGTTAAAATAATCCAATCATGAAGTTGGTTCTAAACTAACGTGTTTTGGCGTACAACTAGTTAAACACCTACCCCTAGACATAGACAAAAGAAAAATTCTATTAAACTCTAAATTAATATAAGTATTCACGTTTAGAAATGAGAAATATTTTTGCCTATGTTAGTAAGTGATTCTTGTTGATGTGGTCACAAAGGTAATGCTGCTTTCAGAGTGGAGCAGATAAGTTAAAACCAAAGTTGTAACGTGTTTTGAATTACTGATCGCTTATATGCGCTCAAAACTGACGTGACATGCAACGTTGTGGAAAATTGTGAATCTATCGTACAGTAACTTAACAAAACACGCGAAAGCGAAATCCGTTATAAAAATTGAAATTTTGGGTAACGGGGAATTTTGCAACTATACTAATTTATATAACACCTTTTGTAGTCATTTGCAGACCAGAAAAAATACACTTAAGATATGGCTAGAGAATTCAAATTATCTTGTAGATTGTATAAAGATACATAAATTAGTTTTACTATCATACTGTAAAGCAGAATTGACTTTGATAGCTGATAATTAATTGAACTGAATCACCAGCTTCAAGTACATCGTAATGTTCGCGAGCTTTGTTATTTCTCTCACATGTAATTATACTTTAATTTTTGCAAGATAAATGTTGTCAATCACTGAGCACTTCTAACTTCCACAAACAAACACGTTAGAAAAGATTTCACTTGTGTGACCCCGTCACCTAACAATATTGCGTGTTTCACGGGCACTAGCAATGTCCATCAAGGTCACATTATTAAACATACTTCCTAGAGCTCCGAAAATCGACTGTTTTGATTAGCAGCATGAGTCCGTGCATTTCCGTTCATTGTATCGGCCGGCAGAGTTTATAATTTTTTCTATGATCGTTGTAAGGTTTCGCACGTGAGTTGCAGCTCACCGGATCCTGCAGACGTTTCTCGCTAGCGCGGCCCGGCACCCAGCTTATGAAAGCGTTCGGTGTAAGAACGGGTCGTTTCGAGCTGTACGTCCTGCATACGTTGGTTTGGCAACACTGCCGCGAGCTTACTCCGCACAAAAAATACACGTGTGTACTGTTCTTATAGCAGACGTGGGAAGGCACGCATGCGACAGCGCAACTACCAGAATCTTGGTTACGTTTTTTGGTTTCTTTCAGAATACACAACAGTACAAACAGGCATTTCGTGTTTTTGGACAAGATAATACATGCTGTCCACGGTTAATTGACATTGTTGGAAGTACTGATTAGGATCCACTATCCTGCCTCATTTTGAATCTTTGCAGCTCATGTAAAATTTACTTTCCATGGGCCTAATAATTTTATTCGTGCGCCATTCAAAGTATAATCGTAGAGTAAGCGAAGAGAGTTGGGCGGCTCTTAAACTCGAGGACATGAGATCCGATAAGGGTGAAAAGAGACGAGTATGAAGCTGCGGTGGTATGAATGACGGAGGAAACGGGAGATCCCCGAGAAAACCTGCAGACCAGCGGCATCATTCGGCACTATTCCTACTTGTGAAAATTCCGGGATGACCCTGTCGGGTATCGAATCAGGTTCGCTTGCGTGGGTGGCCATTACATCAGCGCAGCCCCGAAGAGGGATGGAAACGGCCTTCTTTACCTCCCCTTTGCGTACTCGTAGACTTATGGGCACAAGATTGTGCGTGTACCTTCCCAGGTGAGAGGCGGTCTTATCAGTTGTGTGGACTGGTGACCCGGGCAGTCTGCTGCGCTGCACGCCACGTGTTTCTCACAGAGGTCACTTACTGCAGAGAGTGTGCGTACGCACAGAGTACACGACATTACACAGCTGCTAGCAACATGGCGACCACGGGGTCGAGGCGCAGATCTCCGGCCGGGCCTGGTAACCTGCCTGTCAGCTGGCCACCCACATAGTAGGCCAGTCAAACACAAGGCGCAACCATACAGAACATGGCCATGGCCACATCAAAGGAACCGCCATGCCGTACTATCTCTGTGTACTTGCGAACGAAAGGATAAGTTTGACTGTGAAATTATTTAACACAATGGCAGTAATTTGGTAGGGGCAAATAATCCTGCACTCCAGTGGTTGATGACAAACCAGTAATAAACTTGTAATGTACAGCAAACATGCTCGGAGGCGGGTGTGAACACAGAGACCGCACTGTGAAAAATAACTGTTTCAAGAAAACAAATATATTTGTTTCTGCTAAACGATGTTTTGGTCATACAACCAAACATCCATTACACAAAATGAATGCAATTTGTTCGAAATCTAACTTATTTATTTAAAACAATTTGTGTTTGCGCCAAACAAATATGTTGTTGTTATAGTATCGTTATAATTTGGCAACAAAATAATATGTTTAGTTACGTGTGGTATATATTGAACAAAGTATGTATTTGCAGCAGCCAAATATTCTATTGGTTACACTTATCTATTTGGTTGATTTTCACCTTCTTTGTTAGCTGCGCGTTCAAAGCAATTGTCAATTTTTAAGTTAAAAGTCCGTGAACGAGGTAGTCTTGATAATGCCTGAGCAAATAACCAAAGGAAATGTTACAAGTTCAGGATGCACAATCGGTGTTCCTGCAGGGGTAGATATGGGTGACTTATCTCCAACCTGTCTTAAATGCCAAGTAAATACTTGTAAACGTTAATGAGTTAATCAAGAATCGTTGTAATCATGAGCAAGTTATTCTCTGGCCGTAACAGAATTCATTTAACTGGTGCACTGAAATTTGTTGTTTATTTGCGAACTATATTTAGGGAATCAGCTCTCCAGATAATTATTGAAACACCACAAATCAATTAGAGCAAATTTTGCTCTACTTCACTGTGGAGTACGTAACACTAAAGTTGAATTTTAAGAAGAAAATTTATTTCAAATGTGTAGATACGTACACTATTTTGTTCATTTCAGAAAGTAATATGTTAACATACACTATTTACGTGCAGTGATAAAAAAAATAAGTAGTTACCAAAGAGTTTTTGTTAGTTATAAAAAATTGGAGCAGTACGTATTTTGCAGAGCCTATTTTAACAGAAAACTTTGTATCTAGGCCATTTATTTCTCCCACCAGTAGGCTATTTTAACAGGAAACTTTGTATCTAGACCATTTATTTCTCCCACCAGTAGGCTATTTTAACAGGAAACTTTGTATCTAGACCATTTATTTCTCCCACCAGTAGGCTATTTTAACAGGAAACTTTGTATCTAGACCATTTATTTCTCCCACCAGTAGGCTATTTTAACAGGAAACTTTGTATCTAGACCATTTATTTCTCCCACCAGTAGGCTATTTTAACAGGAAACTTTGTATCTAGACCATTTATTTCTCCCACCAGTAGGCTATTTTAACAGGAAACTTTGTATCTAGACCATTTATTTCTCCCACCAGTAGGCTATTTTAACAGGAAACTTTGTATCTAGACCATTTATTTCTCCCACCAGTAGGCTATTTTAACAGGAAACTTTGTATCTAGACCATTTATTTCTCCCACCAGCAGGCTATTTTAACAGAAAACTTTGTATCTAGACCATTTATTTCTCCCACCAGTAGGCTATTTTAACAGGAAACTTTGTATCTAGACCATTTATTTCTCCCATCAGTAGGCTATTTTGGAAATAGGCACAAACATATCTCGATGCTCGCTGTCTTACTGTAAGTACGGATTGTAGACAGTATAATGTACAATTGGTATTAGCTGGGAGGCGGGCGTAGACACCCCTGACAGGATGTCGCAGAAGCCCGCCTGTAGGTGACTCCAGGTCAACTGGCCGTGTCTGGGGGAGGTCACGCCTTCAGACATGGTCGAGCTAGAGCTGTAGGGTTGTCGGTTCCCTTCCAGCCAATGCATTGGTCTTCTACCAACAAGGCAATGCTTCATACTGGTACATATTCTTAAGTCAGTGGGCTTAGCAGGTTTAAGCCAGGTTCTTTAAGGAATGGAGGTCTTAATTAAATAAAAGAGTTAATAATAGTTTGCATATGTATTTACAAACTTTACAAACAAAATACTCTCGTCTTAATATCTAACAGTAAATTGCTATCACTCGCTACTTACAATTAATTAATTTAACAATACAATCTACAAGCGCCTCGAAAAGTAAATGCAATGAAATAACTAAAAATCCGTCCCAATAAACAGTGTATCATAACCTATTGAATTATTTTGTAATTTACATTATCATATTTGACAGTTCTAGTATTTACAATAAAGTCTGTACCACATACTGAAACAGTACCACCTAAATTCAGTCAAGATTCCACCAGAGCGAAATGTGGTAGAGATCTCCGCGCGCCCTCATGTACAATAGCACTTTACTCGTACACACGCACAAACACTTGTCCGCCCTCCGTCATCCCTCACTGCATCACACTTGACCCGATAGCCATAGCCCAGACATTTCTCTACATGCCGCGTTGCACCGTGGGACATGATTACCAAACCAGAATATTCGTGCTCATCCTCTCAATTCGTCGACTACTCCGGCAATGGAAGAGGAGGGGCTGTGACGCCAGCCAGGTCAGATTTCAAGCATTCTCCCGGCCACCTGGCGGCGGAACGGTGGGCGTGTTTGCCAGGGGACGGGAAGGTTGAGGTGCACCCCCCTTCCTCCCCCCCAGTGCCGGGATCACGTATAACCGGTAACACAAAGTCCGCTCCCAAAATACATACAACACTGTGCCTATATGCTGTCATTTATTTATATTCCCTCGCTTTTAAAACGTCATCAATTTATATATCAATTTTATTATGAAGTCTGATCATCAAATAGCACAAGACACAGTTTGTGTCCCTCAAAACAGTTATTACGGGTGAAAAACACAGCTCAACCATAAAAGACGCAGAATCTTGATATGCTTACAAACACTATTTGTTGTGGTTTGCTGTTGTTAGCGGCGGACATGAATATGATCACAGCCTTGAACATAGAGGACCATTAACAATCCTTCATCGGTACATGCGATGAGTTCTCCGTGGACCAGCGAACAAGATACCTGCAGAAAGGAATAAGCAACGGACAATGAAATGTTAACCTCCTCATTGACACACATATATGTTTCGAGTGTAGCTTGTTACAGTCTTTTGTTATGTAACTTCTCCGAGTAGTCAAAGTGTCCGGAAATGTTTGCAACAAACTTTTACAACATAGACTATAAAAACATTCACAATTCAGTTTCTTACTCAACTGGATCGTAGTAGATGCTGCCCTGTCATTTCGCGTTATAAAGCGGCGCTAGCCTAGGCTTAATCGAGCAGAGGTCAACTACCTAATTGGTTGTAGTCCTAGTTGGATCTCATTCTCCTGTTCAATTCAAGAACGTGCCACCCGAGCACATCACAATAAGTCAATATCAGAATGGAAAAATCCAAAACCTAACCTTCAAGACAGAGTGTTAACAGTATTCCCCAACCCAAGCAGCAAAACACATGAAAACATTTTTACTTGCATTATTATGACATTTATATATGATGTACAAAAATATAAGAAACATCTATACACATAGTCTATAAGTTAAAAGTTAGGCTCTTTTTAAGCAAACAGATATGTGAAAGCGCAATGCAAACATTATGTGTTTTAATTAAATTGAAAAATGTGGCGCTTCTTAACCAAACAGATACGTGAAAGAGCAATGAAAACTTTATATGTTTTACAGATATGGGGGAAAAAAATAAATAAATAAATTAATTAATTAATATTTATATATATATATCCTTTTGGATCACACTGCAAGAAATGTACAAACATCGAAATTTCTCCAGACTCATAGAAAAATATTGTATCTCTCTGAGGAGAAAACTTACAAAATGATTTTCTAATCATTTAATTACTTTTTGGCTAACCAGCCCAACACTAAAGCCATTCAATCTCGGAAGATCGAATATGATGTAGCTACTAGGCTTTTACCAAATTACAATTATGAGATTATTCTGATTGTGAAATTACTACTGATTGTACAAGTTTTGGCCAAGCCGTCAAAAGGCTTTACAGGGACAAAATATTAAAAATGTCACTTATACTTTTAAATCCTTGCGATTTCTCTACAAATACGATTTATTGTTTCGGAAAAGACGTATTAGAATATCGGTATATATCAAGCCTTCTGAAGGCTATCCGCTATTTATTACAAATTGAAATCGATATTTTTCCTGCAAGTTTCCTTTTACAAGCACACGTTATCATTTTATCTCCAAAACCGTAATGGCCACATCACACAAGTTTAAAATACGCGATAACAAAGAGTTCCTGGACTAATTAATATATTTTATTTTACGTGGTGACAAAGCAGCGGTTGTAAGTGTTACAAACTATTCTTCGTTCTAAAGTAGTAATGAATAGGTGTTCAAAATCAAATGCACAATAAGATGATTCAGAGTTGGATGAAAAGCGACTTCTATCCTTAGATCTGTTCATGTCGTATTCCCACTGTCCATCCTTGCTTTGCACATGTGCTTCATATTAATTCCAAAAACCTACAGAAATATTGCATGATAATAATGAATTATTTTTTCAAATAATTTGACGAAATGTATTTCAAATTCGGGTCGTTTCGAGACAGTAGTAGTAGAAAAGTCAAGTTTTAAGAAGCATGATCTAGAGGCGGCGAACCTGCTGCTATCTGTCGGCTCACAAAATTAACCATATCGTATGCGCCATCTGTGTGTACTTTCTCGAACCTAACCAGCTATAACGTTCAAATGAATATGTTTCGTATGTGAAATAACAAATTTACGAACATATACCAATAGTTTTATTTTTCCGCGAGCTCTGCATAGTTTTTAAAGCAACATACATTTCGTGTACAGCGATTTTAATTACTAGTAATCTCTATTGGGCCAGTAATTATCCGCCTATGTCCTAAACACGCCATTTTTTCTTCCGAAACCCATTTCCTTGTTTTCGTGTAGCATTAAACTGGCACACCAGCTGATGGCGAAAGGATACATAAACTAAAAGTAAACATTAGTTGAACTGTCATAATCTTGCCATCTTCTATGAGATAGGTAGTACTGGTGTCTCCCTAGCCATACATTAACCATTAAATACATATTTCGTTATTCTTACAGAGTATTGATACAAATCGATTCCAAGTGAAAATTATTAAACCAGAATTGGCGAAAACTCACGCCAAAAATAAATCTTTAAAAATCTCGTTTTAAAATTTGCCACTTCCTGGTCCCTCAAAAATCGCGGCAGAACTTGGTACTTTTTACAATAAGCCGCATTTTTCTAAAAAGGAAAAAGGAAAGTTGAAAAAGTTTTCTCGTGCTTTGATATGAACCCTATTTTCAAAGTTTGAGCTACAAGGACTTCAGCAAGTCCTTCCTACTTCCGACCATGAGGGTTATACTGATGAGAATTTACAATATCTCTAGTTCATACTTAACTCAAGTCTGAAGTTGCCTGGGCCGCGCGTTCTCAACCGACTGAGCCGCGCAGGAGTAATACACCCAATAATTAATTTACTATCTCGAGAGGGGTAAGCCCTAAATGAGTAGCCAATAACATGACAAGGAAATCTCCATAATGCTCTTCACTAAACACTTCAAGCTGAACTGGCGTGAGAAACTCCTGACCCCGTGGAACTGCGTAGGCCATGACGTCACACCTGCGGCGGCTGCTCCAGCCGCAGTACGCTAAAGCCGTTATTACACGATACCTGCTGCCGTACTTGGTTGTTGTCAAGCTTGTATAAGGCCTGGTGTACGAGCCGGTTTACCAGCCGCTATATGAGTCGCCATGGAAACTTCACGTTACACGACAGCAGTTCGCGTACTAACATTTGGCACCCTCGGTGGGTGCGCAGTGTGTGTGTGTGTGATGTGTGTGTGTGGTTTTTTTTTTTTTTTTTTTTTTTTTTTTTTTTTTTTTTTTTTTTTTTGTAATTATGAACCCCATTCGTAGAACTGTGCAACCAGTTAGTAACTTGCATAAGTCTATGAAAAAAAACTAGCTAGCATGTCTTAATATTGCTATTACTGTCCACCTTTTACTTACATTGATTGCGTACTAGTAAGTTTAAATTTTTTTTATAACGCGAAGTCACTAGAGTATGAGTGTATTATTTTTAATTTTGACGGAAACTGCTTACAGGTTGCAATAATTGTTTTTTTTTTTTTTTCTCCGGGATATTATCCACATGCACAATTTAATGATAAAAATTTTGAGTTTGGCGGAGTTTTGAACTCACGCTCAAATATTACACTATTCTCGTGGGCGTCGTTACTCTACCATTACACTACCAATTCTCGCGCTAGAATGTGAGTTCATACACCATAAATATGAGTTATCTTTGAATTAATATTTTACATACCGTAAGAAATTTTTTTACTATTTAGAACGGTTTTAAGCAGTAATAAAATTTTTAATCACCAATATTATTCGTCGTTGTCGTATTTTTAATCTATATGAAAGAGTTTCAACCTCACAGATGTATAATCAAGATGGAGGCGTCGTTTTCTGTTTCGTCATCAATTCGTGCAAGTAGTAGCCACGGGGAGCGCCCTACGCTCTGAAACTGCGATGAGATTGGCCAAGTATGAAACCTGGTATGGGATCTGCTACGGAAAATAAGACATGTCCAGTTACCAAACCTGGTATGAAATCTGGCCGTGCAAGGCGGGAAATGCCATGACGGGTGCCATACTAGCCGGTATAACGGTCGCTATGGCAGACCTTTCACTTTACGGAATCTGGTATCGTGAAATATCGCCTTAAGTGCCGGCCGTGCAAACGGTCGTGCTGCAGGATGGCTGTGCGCCTACTTTGTCGAAAACAAAGTCCGTCCCAGAACTTCCAGTGTTCACAGAACTTCAGGTTGGTGGTTTAAAGTAAGCGTACGTAGATTATAATACAATTTCACTATTAATTTCGGAAAAAAACAAAGGTTATTTAACAAAACTTTTGGTTGTCGGTAGTTGTGAAGGCAGCAAGTCATGGCGGTCGGTCGAGCGGTGAAATGGAAGACTATGTACGGGCGAGTAGCGGGGGAGGGGGTCAGAAAAATACGTGAAAATGAGACCCCCTGTCTAAATAGTCTACAATTTATTCAAAATTATCGATGGTGTGTTTGGTATGCGTAAATCCAATGACTGGTGTCAAAAACTTCATATTTTTCAGTAGCTCCTTGGTATGTTATCAAATAACATTCGGTATAACGAGAGATTGCAGGGCCTCTAGGTCACAGTGTTTTTAACACACGCTCTGAACGACTTTGAACCGATATCAAATTTGCAGGAGAACAAGGACAACATTTCCACGTCCCTTGGTTTTGGTAGAGATTATTGTTCGAATCCGGAAATTCATTCGGTGTGCTCGAGCCTTAGTTAGTTGTTCATTGGTTGTTGATATACCTTAACTCCGTAGCAGGTATCACGATATTCCTTCCGTTCTTGTTTCCCTTGCAAGTTTGTTATTGGTCGAAAGCGATCCGGGGAGTGCATAACAAACCGTAGTCCAATATATTGATAATTCAAATGTTCATGTTGTTGAAGTTTAACTTGTCCTCAATTGAATTCGCGACATGTCCGTGTCTCTAATGATGGTTTACGCCGGGAAAAGTTGACTGCTTACTATGATCCAATGTGCTGTACACTGTCCGACGTTTTTCTTTAGTCATTGGCAGTCTTGCATATATGAAGCTACAATCCCATTCATGAGCCAATGGGATTTATGATATCCTAAACCAGAAGGATTATGTGTGAGTGGGAAGATTTAGGCGTCTATTAACATCGAGCTCTTGAGAACCGACGAGGGTAAACGAGGTGAGTATGTACACTCTAAATCGGAATCAGTTATTTTTTACTTATTGTGAGTTGAAACTGTTCCTTCCGGAATCAGTAGCAAAAGAAAACTATTAATCTCTTCAGTTTAATGAAATACATTAATACGAACAGTAGAAAATCAGTTATTTAAGTCTATTAATAAAAAGATCAAAGATTAAAAACCGTGCATTACGATTTGAAATAAATAAATTACAATTATTTTGTCTCAAAACAAAATTATTAGCCTACATGTACAAGGAAATTTCGGAAGTGGTTAGTATCGAACCGCCATCCCAAAACGCAACACATTTTCTTGTTTCTTTTGGCTAGCGTTCTACCAACCCTGCTACGTTGCCGCTGAGATACACGGTCTCGGATTTGCGTAGTAACATAAACTTGCAATGGCGAACTGCTGTAAGTGTAATGTGAAAGTACTTCATGTTGTCGAAATATACGCATTATGCGTACGCAGGTATATTTCTTTGTAAGACTCGAAAGTCATTCCAAGTTAAGTTTAGTTCAGATTGTGTATTTTGAAAGAGATATATAGTTGTTTTAACGGTGTTGTCGGTGTTTTATATGTATCTGCCATTTAACAATGCAACGGGATTTTATTGAATGAAACTGTTATTTTGAAGAGACAGATTGACTAGTAATACCTGTGTTTGTCATCTCCTCATTATTTGATCTGTTAACTTGCGGACCACAAAACTTTTGTTGGTGTAAATCTACCTTTCTTATTTAATCACCGCACTATCGAGCCCGTAAAATTATCACTGATCTATATGTCACTAAAAATAATAGTTTAAATCTGTAGTGTCTCGTTACATTGTAAAAGGGCGGTTAACATCGATAACCTCATACATTGAAATCACTATATTTATATTTTAAAGCACAGAATCCTAACTCAACTAAAGATAGATTGACTTTTGAACTTAGCAAAGACATGTACTTGCATTCACCAACTATAAATAACTAGTTTTCTACTTCTTGAATTAGTGGATTTATTTTAGCTGATGAATTAGTGATATTTTTTCTACAGATTCCGGATGGAGCAGTTTCAACTGACAATCTGTAAAAAATAACTGATTCCGATTTAGAGTGTAGCAGCGCTGGAATACAAGGGTGGGGGAAACGGTAGAACCCCGAGAAAACCCGCCAACCATTAGAATCATCCGGCATGATACTCACATGTGAAAATCTTGGGGCAGCTCGGCCGGGAATCGAACCTGCTTAGCCTTGGTGGGAGGCGAGATTGTGATTCGTCTGCGAATGACTTAGCCGGCTCAAAAAAAAAAAAGCATTAGCCAATCGTAAAGGGATAAACTAGCCGCAGTGTAGTAAAATATATGTTGGCTCAAACACTTTCCACGATATTCCAATGTCTCTAACCATAAGCCTACTTACTTTTATTATTAATTATAAACAGTGGCAACAAAAATTAATGTTATCGGCAGCAATATTGTCAAATTATAAGAATACGTATTTAACCATCAACATTTCCTGTTGCTTTTTGTATTGGTTATGCTGGAATTTAAAATAATAAAAACCATGGTGCTCGCGGGCAGTTGATTGCGTAGTTGTGCATTTTAACTGGCTGTTCAATCGCCATCTTTACAGAAAGTTTCATTTAGCATTGTACCGGTGTGACATACTTTTCAAGTTTACAGAGCAATACAAGAAACACTTTTTTATTGGTGAAAAAGAATTTACACAGGCCATTTACGGATGGCCACATTATCTAGCCTACTCAACCTGCCATACATACATATATATATATATATATATATATATATATATATATATATATATATATATATATATATAATCATGTTTTGCACCATTGTGATTTAGCATTCTTGTTTTTCGCGGAATTAAGTTGGCCCAGAGCACATAGCAAAATAAATGGATATTTTCAGTTTGTGCATACGTCTGTATATCAGTGTGTACTCATATGTATAGGCTGTTTACGGTAAAGTGAGCACTCTTTAAGGCCCTTCCAACAGGCATTAACCACTAATAAATATATCTTATTGCATCTTCAGGCATTAAATTCTGAGGGCGGTAAAGTGTATACACTGTATTTATTAGTCACATTGCAATGTTTATATTATAAACCGCAGGAAGATGGAAACTAGATGAAAGGAAAAATTTCTCAGGGCCTTAAAAAGTGCTCACTTTACCGTGAACAGTCTATAGATATATATAGGCATACGTATATGTATTTGTACCGTAATACGTACATACATTTATACTGAACACACAAACATGCATATACAGTCCATTCATGGTTACATCAAACTATTCTGAAGCCCTGTTAAGTTCTACTTTCAGGATATTCCTCCGCCTAATGCAAACAAGGCTTAACGAAAGTTTCAAAATTACATTAAAGGTGACAACACAACACGTTTGTGTGCATTCTGTTTAATAATATTTTGGAACTATGCACTACGAACACACCTATTATATTTCGCTTATTATTCGTATTAATTATAAATTAAATATTATAATTTATAAATGAAATGCAGCTAAAAATTAAATTTAACCAAAAATAATATACTTTTATGTTAATCAATACTAGAGGTAATGTGAGTTTATTTGTTTATATGTCTCGGGTATTCTCGGAAATTATACAGCCGATTCTTATAATTCTGTCACTATTAGAAAGCTACATTCTTCCAGATGACCATAGGCTGTGTTAAATTAAAAAAAAAAAGGTCCTTGAGAAATTACAAAATCTTTAAACCATGTCAGAAAAAAACCAGTTACTTGGCTGCTTTCTAAGCATGCTCTACCAAAACTACAGGGCCAATACTTATAATTCTTTCACTGTTAGAAAGCTACATTCTTCCATATGGACATAAGCTAGAGCGATATCAAGTGGGGCCACAGAGGCCCAGGGGGTAAAGTAATGCCAAGTGGGGCCGCAGTGGCCCAGTGGCTAGAGCGATCCCAAGTGGGGACACAGTGACATAGTGGCTAGAGAACTCTCAAGTGGAGCCGGAGTGGCTTAGTGGATAGAAATAATCAAGTGAGTACGCAGTGGCTCAGCGGCTAGAGCGATCCCAAGTAGGGTAGCAGTGTCCCAGTGGCTAGAGCGATCTCAAGTGGGGACGCAGTAGCTCAGTGGCTAGAGAACTCTCAAGTGGGGCCGGAGTGGCTTAGTGGATAGAAATAATCAAGTGAGTACGCAGTGGCTCAGCGGCTAGAGCGATCCCAAGTAGGGTAGCAGTGTCCCAGTGGCTAGAGCGATCTCAAGTGGGGACGCAGTAGCTCAGTGGCTAGAGAACTCTCAA
The DNA here is from genome assembly GCA_029891345.1 of Dryococelus australis. NCBI lineage: Eukaryota > Metazoa > Arthropoda > Insecta > Phasmatodea > Phasmatidae > Dryococelus > Dryococelus australis. The sequence continues at coordinate 221,367,920 of CM056997.1, read as the reverse complement.
GTGGGGCCGGAGTGGCTTAGTGGATAGAAATAATCAAGTGAGTACGCAGTGGCTCAGTGGCTAGAGCGATCCCAAGTGAGGACACATTGGCATAGTGGCTAGAGCACTCTCAAGTGGGGCCGGAGTGGCTTAGTGGATAGAAATAATCAAGTGAGTACGCAGTGGCTCAGCGGCTAGAGCGATCCCAAATAGGGCAGCAGTGTTCCAGTGGCTAGATCGATCTCAAGTGGGGACTCAGTATCCCAGTGGCTAGAGAACTCTCAAGTGGGGCCGGAGTGGCTTAGTGGATAGAAATAATCAAGTGAGTACGCAGTGGTTCAGTGGCTAGAGCGATCCCAAGTGGGGACACAGTGGCATAGTGGCTAGAGCACTCTCAAGTGGGGCCGGAGTGGCTTATTGGAAAGAAATAATCAAGTGAGTACGCAGTGGCTCAGCGGCTAGAACGATCCCAAGTAGGATAGCAGTGTCCCAGTGACTAGAACGATCTCAAGTGGGGACTCAGTATCCCAGTGGCTAGAGAACTCTCAAGTGGGGCCGGAGTGGCTTAGTGGATAGAAATAATCAAGTGAGTACGCAATGACTCAGCGGCTAGAGCGATCCCAAATAGGGTAGCAGTTTCCCAGTGGCTAGATCGATCTCAAGTGGGGACGCAGTAGCTCAGTGGCTAGAGAACTCTCAAGTGGGGCCGGAGTGGCTTAGTGGATAGAAATAATCAAGTGAGTACGCAGTGGCTCAGTGGCTAGAGCGATCCCAAGTGGGGACACAGTGGCATAGTGGCTATAGCACTCTCAAATGGGGCTCAGTAAATAGAGATATCTCAAGTGTAGCCGCAGTCTCAGTCGCTAGAGAAATCCCAAATAGGGCAGCAGTGTCCCAGTGGGTAGAGCGATACCTATTGGGGACACAGTGCCATAGTGGCTAGAGCACTCTCAAATGGGGCCGCAGTGGCTCAGTGGATAAAAATATATCAGGTGGGTACGCATTGTCTTAGTGGCTAGAGCAATCTTAAGTGGGGCCGCAGTGGCTTAGAATATTATCTTAATATTATAAGTTCGCAAGTAGTCGAAAGATGTCGCAGGTGCTCGCAAGTAATCGTAAGTAGTCACAGGTAGTCGTAAGTAGTCGTAGGTAGTCACGAGTAGTCGCAAGTAGTCGCAGGTAGTCGCGGGTAGTCGCAAGTAGTCACGGGGAGTAGTAAGTAGTCACGGGGAGTAATAAGTAGTCACGTGTAGTCGCAAGTAGTCCGGATAGTCGCAAGTAGTCATGGATAGTCGCAAGTAGTCACAGGTAGTCTCAAGTCACAGATAGTCGCAAGTTGTCGCAGGTAGTCGCAGGTAGTCATGGGTAACCGCAAGTAGTCGCAGGTAGTCACGGGTAGTCGCAAGTTGTCGCAGGTAGTCGCAGGTAGTCATGGGTAACCGCAAGTAGTCGCAGGTTGTCACGGGTAGTCGCAAATATATGGTATGTGTTTAAATAACTTCAAAAAACCTGAGCGAATTGATGCTGCGGTGCCAATGGTAATATAAAACGCTGGTGATAGAGGGCATATTAAGAAAGAACCATTCGCTTCATACACGAGGTAATTTTAGAAATGTTTGACTTACGTGTGATTATACCGCGAATGGACTATACACATGCGCACGTGCATGTGCATTTAATTTAATTGTTGTCAGTCTGAACATTAGTGAAGAATGTCTAAACCTGACTTTTTCCGGTAATGTATGATGCACCTGAAAACAGGTGTTGCGTTACAAATCAATTACATGAGGAGCGGGAGTTGAGATAAGTTAAAATAGTCCCAAATTTGTGGACTTTAAATAAAATACAGCGAATGTGTTGCTTAATGCAGTGTTTTTAAAATACAAAAAAAAAAAAGTTAATTTCTCTTTTGAAACGAAAATAGTGTTTTACACTTGCATTAAAGAAGTGCAGGTCTGGTGAATGAATCGCCCATTCCAAATGTGGTAAAACTGCAATCGCATTGAAATAATTTGCAGTAATATTTGTGATGAAAGTAGTCGTGGCCAACTGGCAAGTAGTAAATATGTTGTATCATTTTACAGTCATGAATCAAGTTGGAGAGCGCAGGGAAATGTGCCACTTAAAAGAGAAATTATATTCAAAACGCCTTGTTTAAGTCAAACAAGGACAGGATATCTCTCCGTGCAACATAGTTATTGTGCAAAAAACGAAACTTATTTTATATGTAGTGTGTGTTGTTATAGTTTTATTTAATTTTTAAATGTTTTTACAGAATGGCCACTTACGTTCTTTGCATTGAACGGTTTCTCTTCTTTGACATATATATATATATATATTAGCTGTGGACCGAATTAAAGACTAGTAAGTGACGAAAATCAATGCAAATACGCTGGGTAATATTGCAGGGCGGGACGTTTGGAAGATACTTGTGTCCTATTGGTCCAGCCAGCTGTCTGCTAGGAGCGATTGCACTGTCCCTAGCGTGACATTTCCCGTCGAATGGTATTACTTCTCATTTCGTTAACTGCAAACATTGCACTCTCAACAGGCGAATATCGCGAACAGTTAATTCTAATTAGGCGGCTTGCCTCTTTACCCTCTTGGACTCGTCTAGAGTAAGAAACTAAGTAATATATTACATTTCATCACGCCTCGTTTAAAGCCTCATACATAATATTTCAGTGGAATCATAGCAAATAATTATAAACGTACTACGTACTAAGATAAAATAACAGTATTCGTCACTTAAAGTTACATCAGGTATGGAAAGAAAAACCACATCAAATTTAATAAAATCAATAACTAATAAGACAACCAGCTCATATGTTTTCAAAACACTAATGGCTTCCTTCGTAATTGTTACAAATCCTCGCCACCAGGCTGTAGCACTCTCCAGTGGAGTAACAGTTCACGGCCAGTTCACCCGCATTGTCCACTTTACCCTGCTCTCCCATAATAGTACGTCAAGGAAACTAACCATGCTTATTATAATATTGTAGATATATGTATACAGTAAAACACAAACGTTTAAGTAGTAAAGCAAAAAAAAAGTATTATTAAAAAATGTTTAGTTTTACTACGACTAACAACTATTACAAAGGCAAATTTAAGTCGGTTTTTCTACACAAGTTCCATATACTTAACTTGTCGAAGGCAGTAATCTGTTGCATGTGTATTACAGTGTTTCGCAAGGGCAAATTTGATTTGTTTAGGACATATTTCTACTTTGTGTTATGAAGTTACGACGAGATTGCTTTGTGTTTACTTAACTACAGGTTATAATAGTGTGTTAACATAAGAAAAATTCTTGATTAGTAGTCAGCGAGGAAATTTTGAGGATTTTAAGTAACACAAGCTTTAGTCCAACGTTAAAAATGATGTAAGTATTGTTTTAAATAAATGAAAAAGATGGGAAAATATCTGTGACTCAATGACAAATACTCATGTATACCTACATGTAGCTGAAGTTTGTAAAGTGATTTCTAGGCTCTCGTATACAATTCCGAACACCATGCCATTAACTTATTCCATTTACAGAAGCCAGAATGACTATTGTAGAAGTTAAGTTGTTTGTTGGCCGTGTCAAAGTTTTTTGTTATGGGTTGGGGGGGGGGGGGGTTGCCTTCGTGTGTGACGTCACCCGGTGAGAATCTCAACAGTCGCCTGTAATTTAGGCAGACCCACTAAACTCCTGTGCCAGGCATGCTGTATACACTCTCCTCACGGCAGGGATCTGTCGCGAGGAACTGCTATCTCACTTTCACGCCGTAGTAGAAACGAACTGACCACAACTGTTCAATCATTCCTTCCAGGTGGCCTGGCCTCACTTTCATAGGAAACAATATGACATTAGAACCAGATTAACAAAGCCTATTAAGTTTCTGGAAGCTCAGGGCGTTTTCACAAAATTATATTTATTTCCTTCGTTATTTATTTTTTACTTAAGAAACAATTTAATGCTCCTGCCTACATAGAGATTTTCCCCGCATTTAAGACCGAGAAGCGCTGTAGTGATAAGGGCGACATTACTACATGTGTCAAGTATACCATTGCTGCTACACGCAAGGCTCTCTCTCAACTCACGTGCTTTGATATAGTCGCACTGCACTGCTTGTATCTACGGGACTTTCAGCTGTGACCCTATTGTTTTGTTGGCGGAGTGTCTGTAGGAAGGTCCAGTGCAAGTCCTTCGAGTAGTTATGTATGCATCTGATGCGTATATTTTGAAATATAGCGCTGTGAAAAGGCTGTTTTCAGCCATTTAGGAGTACCCTGAAATTATGTTTCTAATTGACGTGACCTCTTGAGAGCACTCTGCAGTCTTCGTTTGGAGTGTGTGCTATTCTCGTAGATCACCACATTGGACGAACTTCTAGTTCGTTTAAAAACCTATAAGTATTTCAAACTCACTGAAACGCTGTTTAAACACTATGTAGGTGGAAGACTTAATCTATGGTATTTGGTGCAAATAAGAAATTTTAAAATACTACATGTTGTACATTAAGCCGACGCATCACTTATTCATTACCACAAGCAATGAGCTGTAGGCTATGTGTTTACTTTTATAAATAACCATTAGTGGTCTAGAACAGTATCAAGGTTTACAGATCAGTTACCCATACGAAAAACCATTGTGTATATTCAACATAAATTAGCAATCTTTTTTTAACTTGTCAGTATCCCTTAAGTAATGTTGCTCAGAATATTATTTTTTAAAGCAGTTATCTTTCAAATTAATGTATTAAGAAGGAATTTCTTAACATTAATTCCCAATTTAAACCCCGTGCATGCTGGCTTGGATGGTAGGCGGGCTCCTTAACCAACATAATATTCTAGTAACAGTGTTCATTCTGTGGCATAAATTGTATAGTAAAATGATTTATTGTTTAACAGTTTTGAACATATAACCAGTGGCCAGTAAATAAATTATATGTGATGTAAAAGAAACCATTTGTTGGTAAGGCTTTTGCTTAAGTTCATAAATCAATACATCGATTGCATGTTCAAAGAAACATTACATTGAGACATGTGCTGTTCCAAACACAAAGCTGGTTGCTTGCTGAAAGTTTAATGTATAGTTCTCCGTCACTGAAAAAGGTAAAGTGTACTAGCATAGCTGCGCTTAATAAACTCATTAACAAGTATAAAATTGGCTAACATTTCGCTGTCTTTAGGAAGAAGATAAATATTGTGCTTCATCTGTAGACAGGCTAAACGTAAAAAAATTGAACTTCAGTGTTAATATTGTGTTCCGTTCTGAGCAGAGAGCTCTATTAGCAGCTTAATATTTTTCGTGCTAAAATAATTGTCAAATACCTTCAGATGACTTACTTTAATAAATGTAGGCTAAAATTACTGATTCATTGCTAACAAATACTGAGAGAAGATGGATATTTCAAAACTAGTAGATTATTGTTACTTGATAAAAGGAACATAGAGAGGAATTCCCAGATATGCAGTATGGCATTTGTCTTCGTACTTCAGTGTTTGTTAAAAGGTTTCATTTCAACGACGTAAACCAAGTTTCGTGGGAATGTATTCATGATTTGATGAATTTTTAATTTCTGTAAAGGCACGAGTATGTTGAGACTTGAACAAGAGTAAATGGTGGTACTTGGATTTCACGAATTGTTTTTGCCCCAGCCTTGACTTCGCTGTTATTTATATTCTCGAGTCACAACTGTTTACTCATTGACTACTGCCTGGTGGGGCTGCGGTTACTGAGCGGTTGGACTGCTAGCCTCCCACCAATGCGAACCGGATTCGGTCCCCGGGCGGGTCGCTCCTCAATTTTCGCAAGTGGAACTCGTGCTGAACGATGCCACCTGTCGACGGGTTTTGTCGGGTATATCCCGTTGCCCCCAATCGGCATTCCGGCGCTACTCCATTCTCACCTTATTGCACCCTCATGACTCCGAGAGAATATGCGAAATTCGTGGATTGGTTGAATCGGAGTGTTAGGAAGTTGTGCGTGTGACTCGTGAGCCAGTGCACTGACGATGTGCGAAAGACGATGCTCAGTCAGGCTGGTGTTCGGGGCAGGCACACCCCTCGACCCGCCGAGATACGCGCCGTCAGCACCCCGTCCCACTCCCCTCCCCCCTCCATCAACACGAGAAAGCAGCAGCTGGCAGCACGAGTCATCGACAAGAAATCAAGCCTGGACAGCAGACATAGTTTGCTCGTACTATTTTCATACTCTTGGAATCAAGCCTTTGAGAAATCCGGTCATATACGACGTGTTTGCTTGTTTCTTAAGTAAAACTTCTATCACATACGATTTTTACTTTTGTGAACTTAAAAGTATCTTCGTTTTTTGTTAAATTGGACTATTACTTATATTTCATCTATAAATTATTGTACTTTATTTAAATTAATATGTTTAAAAGCAGGGATAAAATAAGTGTGTTTGTAATGTCTAGTAACAAATAGTTTTCATGCAAAAATATTACTGAACCAAGTGTTCTCAAATGCGGTGCGTTGTCCGTCTGGTATAATTTTCTAGACCTGGTTAAGCTTTCTTTGCATGCGGCGGAGAAGCAGTCCCAAAGTTAAGAATTAGCAGGACTTCGGAAAAGTTGATATAACCACAAACGGACTATACAACAAGACATGAGGCTTAAGACTAACTTTAATTTACAATTGCAGGTGTTACAAACAAAACATTTTATTACGCACACTGTACTAAGGTCGACAAAACACTTGCTTCGTTGTGACGGCCAATCAGCTGTAGCCTATGTTTTCGGCTACAGTTATATCGCCTGGTAGCCTACTTAACAGCTGGCAACCTAGACAGTAGGAGACCTATCGCAGCACGCAGAAGCCAATGAGACACGAAGTCCGTTCACAGGGCCTCACTCAGGTAACCAGAAAATAGGCACGCCTATATCAAAGGATCTGCCATAACATTCTGCCTCTTCATGCCTATCTACTCACGGTGTATTTTCTGATATGGTTTGTACTAATAAGACTATGTTGAGTGGCAATAAAGAAACCAAGAGGATTAGACTTCCTGTTGTGGTCGACTTCTAGCTTTTCTCGAATATCTGTGAATATTCCCAGACCGCAATGTGTTAAACTAACCCGTTATGTCACCGTGTCCACAATTGTGGCCACTTTGCACACGAAGAATATTTACTGCCAGTGCTGTACGCAGCGAGGCATCAATATCCAATACTCTGAGAGTCTTCCCTACGGGTATTCTTATTTGTGAACGTTACCACAACTATGGCTTATGACGTAACGGAGTTACTCCAGCTCACGTCAATTTGACTCGGCTCATGGGCTCTTGCGTTGCTGAAGACATTTGCCAGTTGACGGTAGCCCGAGGAAGAGTTCGACTCCATGACGCTGGTGCCTGGTAACTTCAGCGACGGCCGGAGTTTCGTTCGGTTAGCAACTTTTCCTTCCACCTAGCGGTGGCTGGTATGACTGTGGGGGTCGTCTTGTGACGTCAACGTCGCCTTTGAATTTGATTGGACGCCACTATACGTCCGTTTCAAGAACGTGTTCCACAGCTTTGGGGAGGACGACGGTTGCGGAATATGTACTATTAATTTCCTGACAAACTCGGTGACGGCCAGTTAAGTACCTCGTATATTTGTATTATTTAAATGCTACATTTTTATGTAACACCTTAAAATTTGATATTAATAATTATAATGTTTAAAGGTATTTGGGGAAATGTAAATTTATACATGTACACTTTTTACAAAGTCATAATTTTTGTACCATGTTTTATTTACTATTTTGTATCTTTTGGGGAGGAGGAAATAAAAAAAATAAAAAGATGTGAGGTGCTCGGAAATTAAAATTCTAATTGGAAACTAGTTTTATTTTTCCACTTTTTGCTGTTACCCAACTAAACGAAATATGTACTGATTTTATTTCCTTATTTGCCTCCAATTTTTGTGCATCATGAATGACATGGTTGTGAAGTTGGGGGCAAGTTTTGTATACGTGATAGTGGTCTTGGTCTGGTGGCCACTGAGACACTCTGTTCCAATGAGTGACTGGTGGTGATGTCTTCGAGCACGCAGCCACATTGTTGGCTGGTTGCGAGAAGTACACTACACAAGTACAGCGCACATCGAAATATTACACGATTCTAACACTTCGGCTCACAAATGAATACGTGACCGAACGTACTAACTCGTTTAGCCCGCATGTTCCACCATCAAATATAAGTTGCACAGGGGTATTTATTGTCAACACCGTGTTTTGAACCTTTTTGGTTCCGAGTCATCGGATTTGTTAAGTTTCTGCATCTCTCATTTGTGAATGGTTAATGCTGATAACGACTAACACGTAGCACGTCGTTAATTAGTTGTTAGTAGCTCTCTCAACATAAGTACAGCACACATCATTAAATTCAATCATTGGAACATTTGAGCTCGGAAATTAATTCGGAACTGAACGGACTAAGCAGATTCTTTTAGAATAGGTGTATAAACGCGAACGAGCCATAGTGACGTAAAAAAACAACAAACCATGTCCTTAGCTCAGAGGGGACGATCCTTTCTTAGAAGAAGACCACCCTCTCCCTCCCCTCCATCAGGGAGGGCAAGAACGGTCTCTCTCGGGCACCACGGTAACCTTGAACGGGGACAGGCTCCCCGCCCGAACCCACATTCTTTTTCGAAAGTCCCGCGTATTTTGAGGTCATCCTCCGGGCGGGCCGGCGCACAAAATGCGCGCTCTCCTTCCGTTCTTCATGGAGGCTAGTTGGTGGGGGGAGAAGGGGAGAAGCGGGCAGGTACAAAAAGAAAATCGAACGGCAAGCGGCTTGTGGCTTGGAGAATGTGAGCCGTTCTTTAAATCCGATGATAGTGCACATATTGACGAGCCACACGCAGCGTTGCCGCGTATAACGGGTCCGGTCTCTCCTGCTGCTTGACGAGGCTTTGCTCTGGCGTATAGGCAGACAACTGATCGGAGATCGCAAGCTCAATGACACCCCAAAAATGAGGGGGGGGGGGTGGGGGGGGGGAAGAGAGAGGGACTGTATGTTTGCGTCGTCCAGCAGGCTGGACGTAACGGTCTTTACACGAGAATCGCCACCGCTTCCTTCATAGGCTGTTCACGGCAAACTGAGCACTTTGAAACACATGCTTAAGATCTTCTTGTATGAACGTTGCAAATTCTTCTGCAATGTGTAAACATAACATTGTCATACGCCTTATTGCTTTATATTTACGGTTCCGTCAAGTGAAACAATAAAGTTATTAGGAAAGTAAATATTTTACAAGTTATGCTAATTCTTACACTTATGTGCATCAAGAGGCAATGAAGTGTTCACAAATGTTTATGTAAGACTTTGAATTCGACGTGAAGACCAGGAACTTGTCTCTTTCCGTTTTTACCAACACTGGGTGCATGAGACTCAGTGTGCCCAGGGGCAGTACCACTTCTCGAAGGTTGATTTCTGACGTTCTCAATAATCCCGAACAGCATATTGAAGTCGTTCGCCTGTTGACTCGACTACAAACAGCTACTCCATGCTCGTGATCGGCTCAGAATCTTGTAGGACTGTGTCCAATCAGAAACGACAAAATGAAAGGTCCATTGTTGCATCGTGGTGTGACCGCGAAGTACGGTTGTTTGGAAATGGCTAGTAGCTGTGAATCTGTGAACATAGCAATGGTGAGAGACATTGCCATAGAAATAACTAGGAATTACCTTAGATTAAAAATGAGTTAGACCAGTTTTAGTCTTGTGCGCATGGTCCTTGAGACTGATAAATATATAACCAATATAAATTTTAAAGCCACATTGTTAACAGTAATGAACGTGTTTGTTTACCTTTGATTTGTAACATATTCAGACTTTTATGTTAATAAAATACTTGCACTAACTTGAATATACTATAGTTCTATTGAAACTAGGTTGGAAGCATTATACAGACATCTCAACAAACTTACTTACACAGGCAGCCTTCTAAACTTGAATGATAATTGACATTGTTTTTTACAGTGCTATTGGCAGAAAATTAGTCAAATATTGGGACATGCAAAGTGGTAACGTGTATCTTCCACGCACACTCTATCTAAACGTCATCTACTGTTTCGATGGCTCACTATAACAACTTTCAATATCTGCTTTTGAAAAAAGTTCCTCTCGTACCTGCATGAATTTATACTTAAACATAGACATACATCAAGTAACCTTGCAAAAAATTACAATAAAATCAATTTTTAATGTGTTATTAAGAGCATAATATAGTATTTAAATAAGTGGTGGTAGTGGTAGGTTTCTTGTTGTGCTGTAGATATAAGCATACGGATTTGCACAGCCTAACACAAGTTTTGCTGAGGGTGGTTATTTGGTTCAATATCCGTCAGAACACTTCAGATGAACTGTCGTTCGACTGCTGAACAACTGCAAACATACACACATTTTAAACTCATCGGAATAAATTCGTTGTCAGTGAAGTTATGCCTTATATCATCTAATTCTGCCTGAACAATCGTCCAGGACATGTTAAACTCTAATTATAAATGAGAACCAAAAGGACGTCAAAATTGCAGTCTACTGTCACTTAACAAGAAATAAAGAGGATTACGCAGACACCATAGCAGACAATGTTTTAGTTCGAAACACGATTATTTAGAGGCGTAGTTGTGAGAAGCGATCCCGCAGCACGATCCAGTGACGACACATTGATGAGCCTAGAAAAAGTGTTTCAGCGTACAGGAACTTGAACACGCGCCTCGTATCAAATGGCGGCTGGTGTGATTTTACAAGCGAACCTTATCTAGAAGCGGACTCCGAATTCATGACGTACCCTTGTGGACATACCCATTATCTGATTGGCTTCGCGGTGCCCTGGAAACGGACTACTGCGCTCTGATTGGCGAACGTCGTTTCTACACGTTGCTCGTCAGTGTCGCCATTTTGCTGGCATGTGCGTGCGGCTGGAGATCGCGGAGGCTGGCGTTACAGAACGTTAAGTTCGCATTACGTATGTGCTACCATCTTGGGCGATTGGAAAGCCATCACTATAGGCCATTTACGGTCACTTCACACTTTTCTGTAGCGTGCTAAAGTTCTACTTTTGATTACCGAGTATGTTTACTTCCGCTACATGTAAACACGGCCATGTGACTACGTTTAAAATTTTAAATGGTTATTGTTTACTGTTTTCAGCTGTTCAAAGAATTGTGTATTATGTCAACAATAATTTCGTACGAATGTTCACGATTTAGGCCTATAACCATATTTAGGTCAGCTTTGTGACTTTTTAACACTGCCTATGTTGACAATAGTTTTTGCGATTATTATTTTACATTGACATATTTGTTTCGACATAGCACACATAACACACGTTAATATTTTACCGCGGCTGTGTTCAACACTGTTATAACTGCGGGGGAACTGTAGTATTTTACCTCGTGTTATTGATATGTGTTGGGTTATTTCGTTAGAAGTATGGCCTCAGATGGAATAAAAATTAAAACGAAGGCGCAACCATTCTAATGAATAGACGCATTAAATTTTAACACGCAACTCGTGTACCACTTTTTTTTGTACGCAGCAACGACAAACTTGAAGTATAGTAAACACGTTACACAATTGTGATACAGAAGCCTAGGGATAGGTTACAAAGTTGTGATACGGAAGCCTAGGGATAGGTTACAAAGTTGTGATACAGAAGCCTAGGGATAGGTTACAAAGTTGTGATACAGAAGCCTAGGGATAGGTTACAAAGTTGTGATACAGAAGCCTAGGGATAGGTTACAAAGTCGTGATAAACAGACTTACAAACAATCAATTTCGTCTTAAACACAATTCACGGTTAAAACGTATAAATTTCACAAGTTCGATATTTGCAGGCACACACACTGGTCCAACGTAACGTGATGGCAACAGTACTTTTTCACACACACACACAGCGGTCACTACGCACTTTATTATAGTCTCTTTATTTCTGCCGTAGAAAAACCAAATTTATCTCAACATCGTAACTTGCCTAGAAAAGTTTAAAAAACACAATGAGTACGAACTTGACGCTTCGTCAAGAAACACGCCATGTCATGTTGACGTTGCCAGTCGCTACTTATGCCAACTTCAGATTTGTAACCGTCCCGCCATCACATCTAAATATATTATAATAAGTATCCAAAAAATACTAGCTCGTTTCAGACGTTAATTACAAATTAAAACATCATTATTTTTGATGTAATATGTATGAAATATGCTAAAATGGAGCACATGTATAATTTCCTGCTACTAAAGCCGGTGTGAATCTTCCCGAGAGAGAGAGGGGGAGAGAGAGCGAGAGAGAGAGACAAACTTCGCTCCACCTACTGAATATTCTTCCTCAGGCGAAAAAAAAAACCATGTCGCTAGAGCCTACGCACGGTGATTTGCACTGATATTTTTAACTGTAACAATGAAATATGTTTCCTTCAGTGATACCTAGAAATTCAAATATATCAATAGGCAACGTTTTATTTACAAATAGTATACTAAAAAACTAGGTTAAAATAATATTTTAACTGTGAACTATTTCTTACTGGTCGTTGCCAACACATCGCTGCTCTCGCTGTTGTTAATTAATATTTAATACGTTATAAATATTAAAAATAATAAAGGATACTAAGTTAAAGTTTCATTTATTCAATAATACAGTATTTTAAAGTTAATCACAGTATTATATATTTGTGGTACACAAGTAATTAAAAAAGCATATTGATATGTTACGCCTAGAATAATTTTTCAAAGTATGGTTTCAAAACATCCCAAGGAACCGTGAATGGACTTTAATCCTTAACTCGCGAAACATATTTGTGAACGTGTTTTGTCTATATCGTGATATGTTGTCTGATGTGTCGCTGTTTGTTATTCGCCGTCCCATGCGATGCTATAGACAAATTAAAGCGACATTATAAAGTGATTATTTATAATAGTTTCTGCAGAAATAAACATGTACATGCGGGGTTTATTTGTTACGATATAAGTAGCGCTGGCAGTTATTACAGGCTTAAAATAACTGTTCATAGAATAATAGAAATATTAATTAATATTATTGTCTAATGTGATATTGTTATTTTGTTTTCTCTGTTACGTGATTACTTATGGAACGTACATGATATGTTTCGTATTTGTAAAGTGGAAATTGTAGACGTCAATTTTAAATGGTGCAAATGCTTTGGAAAAGCATAAACGCAACTTTCTGGTTATGTGACCATACCAGTAAATAAATCCACGACATTTAGCGGTTCTGCAAATCTCAGCTTTATTGTAGGGGTCTATTGTTGAAGCAAAAGTCAGATAGTGATAAGGAATAAAATTGCACGTTGATCAAGTTCCTAACCCCAATACGAGAACACTGAACAAGAATTAAGTCTTACATTTATGGAGTATGCAGCATGGGAACTGACTTTAGGTAGTAAAAATTTTGCTACCTACCCATGTGTTTCAATAAAACTTATCTACTGATATATGTGCAGTTCTAAATATTCTCTGAAATACACATATCAACCACAGTTGTAATTCGTTCCGTCACAGATATGGTTTTACCTTTGTAGAAGCGGCCTCGCAAATACAGTTTGTACACACTACATACTCTTTTTAAAAGTAAGGTTTTAAAAAATGGAGAAACGCAAAATATTACCATTAAAAAAAATTCATATGTCAAATAATTGCCATTATATCGCACTGTCAACAATCCATCAGTTAGCTCGATTATGCAAGTAAATATACTTTATTCAACAAAATACTTCTACAAATATAACAGTTCTAGTTCATTTAAAAACCTTAACAAACAATTGACATCGGCCAGGACTTGAACCAGAAACGCACAAACCGCCGGCTGACACAATACCAGTTGCGCTACCACGACTCGTAGAGAACAAACGTGAAACAAGTGTATATATATACACATACACACACACACAGAGAGCTATTATGTGTTTTGCGTTGTTGCTAATGTTGAAAGCCTATAAAACATGCCATACATATTACACACTATTCTTGCCAAATTGTAACTTCTATTTGCAAAACAACTCAATTATGCTGATTTTATCATTTTTAAATAAATAATTACACTAGGGCGTTTAACGGTCAGGACGTGTAGTCATTTTTATGGAGTTCGTCGCGCTGCTGGCACCAGCTAAGTGATATGCGTTCTGCCCATGCATAGGTTTCATTTGGCCAAAGGATAAATCACCCTAAGATTAGGGCTTCGGCCATGGCTTAACTAAGGCTTCGGCCATGGCTTAACTAAGGCTTCGGCCATGGCTTAACTAAGGCTTCGGCCATGGCTTAACTAAGGCTTCGGCCATGGCTTAACTAAGGCCTTAGACAGCATTACAGCGTTTTGGATTACTAATAAGGTGTTGTGTACATGGCTTATAAAACGTTCTGTAATACCGGTCTTAGCGCTCTGTGCACATTTCCTGGCATTCAATACATGCTACTTATATCCATCGTTACAAGAACAACATTATTGCCAGTATCTGCTTTTCCAATCACCAGCGTCCTATTGGTTCACACAACACTTGACACGCCTACTCCTCGAAATAAGGCTTATCACTGGTTGGCTCTCAACCAATGGAGTGCCGAGTTGTTAGTAATTACCCTATCATTTATTCATGTGTAACATGTAATACCATCTACAATATTATTTTGAGCTGTTATAAAATATAATTATTATTATTACTACTCACGGTAATTAGCAGTGATCTGCTGGAATGTCCTTTTAAGTTCTTGGCAGTCGTTTACGAAATAATGAAATTATATCCAAACGAATTTGATTTCCAGAGGCAGAGAAATGTTCCTCCTTTTAATGGCACCCCAAATTACGCTTGGGCATTGTGTTCTAAGTGATTAAACTTGCTACACGATGAAAAAGTGCGTGTCAAAATGAAAGGCAGTCTTTGCGGCACCGTTCTTGTATACGTGAACAGCCCTAACTTAGACAATGGCAATGAACTATGCCATAAAGAATACGTACTTTCATCTTCATACGTACAAGTTCGTTATACACACGTTTTTCATCGTGAACCCAGTTTAAGCAGGCAGCGTTTTAACCTCCGTGTTGTTAAGAGGACTATGTACTCAAATATTTTCTGTGGAGTTGTTATTCCCGCGCACAAGCGTGTCTCAGTAAATGAATTATTTGGGAATACGACTTTTTGCTAGAAATAAAAAAAAACAATGATCTAGTGCCTTGTGGTTTGGTGTTATTCATATAAAGAGTACGTATTCTAAAAAAAAAAAAAGTTGTATGAAGAGTAAAACAAAAAATGTCATTTGTAGAGCCATCCCGCGCAGTTTCTTGGGAAAGTACAACTGTAGGTCTGTAGTTAAATGTGTAGGAGTATAGAGAAGTGCCACTTTGCAGATAAAAGCGTGACGACAGAATCGCTGTACGCCGCGCGGGTTCAGCCGTTACGTCTATGGGCGAGGAGGCGGTAGGCGCGCGTCGTATAGTATATTCATGTTTTCTTCATACTTTAGAAACAAAACTGAAAAATCACACCGTCACAAGTATTTTATAGTCGTGTTAACATAAAAGTACCTTACTTTTGGTTAAATTGAACTTTAACTTTTATTTTACTTGTAAATAATATGATTTGAATTATAATAAATATAAAATAACCCAGTGAGAAAATGCGTATTTTGGTAAGACCTAGAAAGAAATAGTTCTTACACAAAATGGTATTACAGTGAGTGCATACGAATACGGTGCGCTGTTCTGTGGTGTAATTTTCTAGACTTGATTAAGCTTAGTTTTCATGAGGCGGAGGAATATACTGGAATATTAGGGCTTCAGAAAAGTGTGAAATAACCGTGGATGGCCTATAGTGTGGCTCAATCACTCCCTCGCTTCTGGGACTTGAACGGGCAAAACAGCTTCAGGTACATAAGACTCTGTGTCGCAGGTGATAGATTGGCATCTGTACGGCGAGATGATCTGTGTCCAGTGCAGGTTTGATGAAGGGCGCGCGGTCGGAGTGGAAATGAGGGCAGTAGCAGGACGGGACTGCAGCTCGCGAGCTGGGACATGACTTCGCACATCCTGCTGTTGGAGCCTCCCCCCCCCCCACATTTAGATCCACCCCTTGTCGCCATTGTTACTAGTAGAGGCTGTTCTCATTTTGTCTGGTTGACAGTTCGCTCTGACAAACATGCAATCTGTCACGTTCACCTGAACACATCATTCAAGATTGTGCAAAGTCAGAGACCTGAGAATCCTATTTATGTATAGATATTTATTAGAAATACACATAGGAGAAATGTTAAAGATAAAGCGTAGGGCTTATGAACTTTCTGACGTAATTTGGGAGGAGAAGATGAGTTTTTGTCCAACAAGGACTGCGTCTTCAAGTCGCTAAGATGAAGTGTGAAGTGGAAATTGGCTCGGTGGATGTACATGAGAATGCTGGAGCGTCGCGCGTGGCCCTGGAATTCTGTTGTTTACATTCAGGAAGTTGTGATTATATGTATTTCTTGAGATGTACAGGAATATGACTATGAAGGCTTGCCTCACGTCTGATACGGAGGAGAAATGAAACAACACGGTACCGCAGATTAAATAAATTCGCAGATACGAAATGACATGGTCGTTCCTTTGATACCAGCGTACCCACTTACTGGTTAGCTATGCGACTCTCTGATTGGCCACTGCGCATTCCCACGTCTTGCTGGTCAGTGACGTCATATTGATGGCTATTGCACCTCTGTATACTTACGTACTCTCCGGCGGTACGATCTTCTCCAGTCTTCGGCAGCACAGTCAACAGATAATTCATATCGAAGCAGGCGGTAGCCAGTCAAGGGCCTCGCGCGTCCAGTCAATCGAGCATGGAGTGAGTGAATAAATGTGGGCGGTGTGGTCTTGACAGCCGATGAGGTGAGTAAGGAGCTGTGCCGGAATGAAAAAATGTGAGGCAACGGGAGATCCCCGAGAAAAATCCGCCGACCGACCAGTGGCATCGTCCGGCACGATTCCCACGTGAGAAAATACGGGAGTGGCCCAGCCGGGGATCGGACCCGGTTCGCCCTGGTGGAAGGCGAGCAGTCTAACCGCTCAGCAACCGCGGCTCCTCCAGCTCAAAGGAATCGCCATACAATTTCACCTCTGTATACTGTGGTTTTGAAGTACCTTCCCAATTATAATGTTTAGGGTTTCGTTCCTAGCATTCTGATTCTCGGACATAGAAATATGGAGGGAATTACCTTGGTTTTCTGCCTTGTGCAGAGAAATGTCGCATACTCGCATGCCCAGTGTGGGACTAATCACTCTGTTTATAGGCAAGATGCTCTGATCCCCGCACCTCAGGCGCTTGCATTTTCTCATGGTTTACATTCTTCGGACCTATACCCAAATAATAATCATCTCTTTAAAAAATATTAGTTTTAATGTGCTCGTGTCTCTTATCTCCCGTCTGTGGGTGTCTCTGTCCTAAAATCATTTGTAGGTTCAATAAATTTTAACACACCTCGGTCCACGTTTGCTCATTTTATCAGTGGCATTTATTCCAGTTTTTCATTGCAACCTGCTTGCTTATTCGTGTATACATTTCTTTCCCTAGCTTTAAATGGTTTCCAAACGTTCTTCATGGTGCCAGAAACTTAGTCGGAAAATTACCTAAATAATAACCTAGTCGCAAAACTAAATACCTAATACTAAACTAATTTAAAGGCATGTGGTAGAACACCCATGCACTACCTAAAGTTCCAAACTGGTTGTGACTCTTTAGCTGTATCAGCCTCTGAGGTATAATCAGAAAATTTTTTTGGAACTTAATTTAAGAACTCACGTATTACCTGTATTTCGGAAACTGTATAAAACGTCTCAAATGTATAGTTACTACTCTTCCAAACACTGCTCATGCGAAAATCGTGGCAAATTTTGTGAACTTATTTATTGACTAAATTATATAATACTTGATGTATGGCATGTGGTGTCCGTAACTGCATTTGTGTTAAAAATGTAGATTTCATTGTGCTTTAGTGTCGCTTCCGTAGCCAAGAACTTTAGCTTATTTACGCAAACTGTCTTGATATGATTAATTATTTCATTGTGCTTTAGTGTCGCTTCCGTAGCCAAGAACTTTAGCTTATTTACGCAAACTGTCTTGATATGATGAATTATTTCATTGTGCTTTAGTGTCGCTTCCGTAGCCAAGAACTTTAGCTTATTTACGCAAACTGTCTTGATATGATGAATTCTTTCATTGTGCTTTAGTGTCGCTTCCGTAGCCAAGCATATTAGCTTATGTACGCAAACTGTCTTGATATGATGAATTATTTCATTGTGCTTTAGTGTCGCTTCCGTAGCCAAGAATTTTAGCTTATGTACGCAAACTGTCTTGATATGATTAATTATTTCATTGTGCTTTAGTGTCGCTTCCGTAGCCAAGAACTTTAGCTTATTTACGCAAACTGTCTTGATATGATGAATTATTTCATTGTGCTTTAGTGTCGCTTCCGTAGCCAAGAACTTTAGCTTATTTACGCAAACTGTCTTGATATGATGAATTCTTTCATTGTGCTTTAGTGTCGCTTCCGTAGCCAAGCATTTTAGCTTATGTACGCAAACTGTCTTGATATGATGAATTATTTCATTGTGCTTTAGTGTCGCTTCCGTAGCCAAGAATTTTAGCTTATGTACGCAAACTGACTTGATATGATGAATTATTTTATGCTATAGGCTATTCATGGTAAATTGAGCACTTTTTGAAGATCTGTCAGGTGGAATATAATTATATATATATATATATATATATATATATATATATATATATATATATATATATATATATATATATAGTTGTAGCCTTAGACGGTAACTTCCGAGTGCTGTGGAATACACACACTGTGTTTGTTACTTACACGGCAAAAGTTATTTTCAAAGGTGGACTCAAGGATACAAAATGGCCGAAAGTAAAAAGTAACTATGACCTCAAAAGTGCTCACTTAAAGTGAACAGACTATGTGTACCGAGATACCAGCCTATCGTTGATATATCATGCGTGCAAGTTAAAGGCTTTGTGTGTATTCCTGTGTTCACAGCGATCGCTTTTCCTTTGTTTCTGACTGTGGGAAGCCGTTTTTGTCTGAACAGACCACTCGGAATAAATTTGCTATATACATATAGTTCTCAAATCTTGCAACAAGAAGTGAGGCTTTAAAATACAACCAAGTAAGACAGTTTTTATAAAAACCGTTTTATTAACCTCTCTTGTATCTAATTTTGCATAGGTAGTGTAGTTGTAATACATTTGAAATGTTTCCATAGTGTTCCATTACAACTTAATTTTTAGGCTAAAAAAAATTGGTTATATGTAGAACTGATAATTTTCTAAAAGGATGATTATATATTCTCGAAATAGTTTTAAACCTGTCCTTGAATCTTTTTATTTCCTTTCACATAATATCTACCCGCATCCACACAAATCTGGTTTTTTGTAGCAGAAAGAGATGGAGTAAACGATATTTCTTTGTTGAAGGACTCGACTCTGGCTTGAATGGATTAAGCCTGAACCTTCCTCACAATCAGCTTGGCCTATATCCAGTTTATCTGTAGATGAATCTAGAAGAAATTCATAACTGAGAGGGCGCCCCGCCTGTCTACGCATACTAATGCGGAAGGTGGAAGTCTGGGATTTGGTGCTTTGGTTACAAAGGTTAATTTAAATCTTGGGAGCAGCTAGCTTCGGCTCACTTCCTGAAGAAACTTTCTGTGGTCCCTGGCTTCCGCAGAAGGAAAAAAAATTATGAAATGTCACAGTAAGGTCTCTCCTACCCGACCAAGCACAGAAAGCATTCTTTTGTATTTGGTACATCCTAAACACAATAGGGGAGACAGGCATGTCTATTGTACTGCTGAAACAAACAGAACTACAGTCATGCAGTTCGGTTTCCCTCAAAGTATCTTCAGATAAAAATGTCTGTATGAATTTTTTTAAATGTGTTTGAGTTTAATCAGAACTACATAAAAATATTTTTAGTACAAATATACTGTGGTTTTAACACATCCTGGTAATTAACGTAATTCTTAAGTTACCATTCTGAATTGAAAAGTTGGCCTTGGGATTGAAAAATCCCCACTCCCCCCCTCTCTCTCTTGAATGTGGTACAGTAAATAATGCCACTATAAAAATTTAGCTGGGGTTCCGAATACACGTGAGGCAAGAGTGCTGAGTGCGAAAAAAAATATTGCCATAGATTTGTAGAAAATTTTAAGGAAATGTGCACCTACCTTGTAAAATGGTGTTTAGTTAACTTTCTAAAAGATAATGGAAGTTTATAACCTATACATAGTATGGAAATTATACCACATAACTGGCTGAAACATCGGAATGTTAAAGTGCAAAGTTGGCAAGTTCCCTATGCATTCCACTCTCACCTGAGCCAATGTGGGGACACTTACGTGTATGTATGCTAAAAGCTATACATTACTCGCTTTTTCACTGTGCGTATACACTAATGTGGTAAATTTGCAAATAAGGGACATACGAACTGTAATGTCGGCGCAAAGTGAGAAGAGAGGACTTGTGTATCACATATGAAACTCGTTCGTATTTAAGCTTTATCTTCAGGAGGTGGATACGAAAAATACCGAAGCTGCACATAGAGATATTTGCAGTTTTAATCCTCAGTTTTACCGTTTCTGCTGCAGTAGCATCTTCTCGCAACGTACATGTATACCTTTATGCATCAAAAGTTAGCAGAAAGCACTTGGATAGGCTCTAGCAATTTTGTACTTCAACAATACGACTGAGTAAAATTTAGGTCCCGTCGTTTGGCTCTACACATTATTTAAAATAATGCTATAGACAAGAGTAGTTACGATTATTTGCTCTAACCATACTCCAGAACAAAAAAATAAAAAATACGTAATGCAATGTCGCATTGAAAATTAAGCTTTTGATTTGTTCCACTTCACAAGTCTACAAAATATATATTTATCAAAATTACGGAATCTTCCACACATTTACAAAGGTGCCCATAAAATTCACTGAAATTTATTTTGCAAAGAAGACTAATGTGTAATTTCATGGAAATTTCTGAATACTTTTCAGTGGTAAATTTCTATAATTTCTCGAAATTTACTTTGCCAACACAATTGCCTCACAGCGAAAAACCACTCTGTAGGAATGTCACTGACAGAACGATAGAACGTATCGAAGTTATCGTATTACTTTTGCGATAACAGCATTTACCTCGACGTTACATCTTCTTCCAGACAAAGAGCGCCCGTTAGCTGTCCCCTTCTGTAGAAATGTCACTGACAGAACGATAGAACGTATCGAAGTTATCGTATTACTTTTGCGATAACAGCATTTACCTCGACGTTACATCTTCTTCCAGACAAAGAGCGCCCGTTAGCTGTCCCCTTCTGTAGAAATGTCACTGACAGAACGATAGAACGTATCGAAGTTATCGTATTACTTTTGCGATAACAGCATTTACCTCGACGTTACATCTTCTTCCAGACAAAGAGCGCCCGTTAGCTGTCCCCTACTGTAGGAATGTCACTGACAGAACGATAGAACGTATCGAAGTTATCGTATTACTTTTGCGATAACAGCATTTACCTCGACGTTACATCTTCTTCCAGACAAAGAGCGCCCGTTAGCTGTCCCCTACTGTAGGAATGTCACTGACAGAACGATAGAACGTATCGAAGTTATCGTATTACTTTTGCGATAACAGCATTTACCTCGACGTTACATCTTCTTCCAGACAAAGAGCGCCCGTTAGCTGTCCCCTACTGTAGGAATGTCACTGACAGAACGATAGAACGTATCGAAGTTATCGTATTACTTTTGCGATAACAGCATTTACCTCGACGTTACATCTTCTTCCAGACAAAGAGCGCCCGTTAGCTGTCCCCTACTGTTACGTGCGACGTAAAATTGTTGTTGTATTTCTACAAGGAATTCTTTAGAAACTATTTGCCTAAGATATTATTGTAACACTACAAATAAATTCGAGAACACTCTATAAAACCTTAGTTGAGTTGAATATGTAAAACTATAATGACGATTTTTTTAACAAACGAGTGTTGCGAAATTCAAGTTTATTATAAACATTGAGGTACATAAAGAATTTTGTATGTTTTCTAAAATAATGGGTTTTCAAATATACGTTTCATTTGTAGAGTTATAAGAAAATATTTGGCAACTAGTTCACAAAGAATTATTTGCCCCAAGTGCAGATAGTGTGTCTGAGAGTAATGCACTTCCTTTAACATGATCTACATCACACAAAGCCTCCAGAGAGAGATACGTAAAATTTTCCCTCAGTATCTGAGTATATAGAACGTAGAGACCTACATAATTTGCAATTGTTCGCTGCCAAAAATATTAACCGAATAGCAATTATTGGGAACCGGATATACCCGTTCGACACCAGGATATACAAAACACGCCATAATCTATTCACAGTTTCTTCACATTTTTTGTTTCCTAAATATGTCTTGTATCACAAACGTTTTATACTTCTGTTGATAAAAACATACCATATTTTTGGTAAAATTGCAAACTCTTAGTTATAGTTCATCCATAAATTATAATACTTAATTGACCAATAATATGAAATAAAACAGGGAAAAAATGGATGTGTCTGTAAAGCCTAGTAAGAAATATTTCTTATACAAAATATTATCTCACTGAGAGTGCACGAACGTGACACGTTGTTTCATTGGTGTAATTTTCTACAGTTAACTAAGCTTTGTTGGCACGAGGCTGAGGAATATCCTAGAAGCAGAACTTAAGCAGCTGTTGGGAAAAGTGCAAAGTAACTGTGAGCGGATTATAGATCTCGGTTCATGTGGTCGCGTAAGAGGATTGAGCACAGGAAGAATGAGTCTGCTGCTGTGCACCTGAGAGCACCTCCTGCCTATGATCACTATTAACGACAGTAGCGCTACAGAAGCTATCGGTTTTTCTCTCTCCCACTACTTCGCCGCCTCGCATTATGCTGCTCCCGTATTTTATATCCTTTTATTACTTTATTGTAAAGAGTGCAATGCCTTTGGAATAATCGTTTACCCCTACAATATTAGCGGCTACAACGGCGGATAAAGCGAAATCGTTTCAAGGTTATAACTATGTTCTTAGTGAAGATAATTAAAAACATGTTTAACCACAATTTGATAGCTTTATTAGGTTGCTGGTGAATATAACATGAATATTTAAAATGAATGACCAGTATGAAAATGTTCTGTTTTGAAGTATTATAAGGCACGTCATTTGGCAAAATACAAGAGTCAACATTGTACACTGTAATGAATCCTCCTGAGGCAGTACAGTGGCGCTCGATATACGGCGTCTTGAGAGCTGATGTGGGTGAAGCGAGGTAGATATGGAGCAGCCCCTGAATGCAATGTAGGGGGAAATTAGAGCCGCCAGAGAACACTCGCTGGACAGCAGCATCGTCTGCCACTATTACCACATGCGAAAGTAAGGAGTGACCCAGCCGGGAATCTAACTCGGTTCGCCCTGGTGGCAGGTGGGTCAGGGCGTCAAACGTACTACGTGGTGAGGAGAACGGAAATGCAACGTCGATAACGCGACTGCCACCATGGACCAGGAGTTCACGTGTTAGGTGTGGATGTCGCTGATATTACCTCTTACTACTGGTTGTTTCCTCAATTATGTTGCCACTGGATCGCTACAAATACCTCCCCGCTTTCCTTCCTGGAGCCGCGATGACGCAGTGGCTAGGGCGCTCGCCTCTCACCAAGGTGAACCGGGTTCGATCCCCGGCGGGGTCACCCGTGGGAATCTTACCGGATGATGCCACTGGCTGGCTGTTTTTCTTGGGGATCTTCCGTTTCCTCCGCTCTTGCATTCCAGAGCTGTTCCATACCCACCTCCCTTTGCATTTATCGGCTCTCAAGACCTCGATGTTAAGAGCCGCCCAAATCTCTCCACTCCACATTGTCTCCTTTCTCTTCTGCTGCTCTTCACTCCTTCACCAAATTTACTTCTATCACCTGTGTACACACCCCATGATTATTTTTTGTAATCTGTGTTCTGGACATTTGCCGCCAAAATATTTACTTTTACTTAAGCATTACTGTGTGCCCGTTTGCCAGTTTTGACGATGAAACTCCTGTGACCTCGGCGGAACTGCGTTCTAACTGCCCCACCCAGACACGACATGCGACGATCTACGGTGACCTGCCATGTCAGTTCCCACAATTACTGAAACAACCTCTGGGGGACTTCCTCGTTGCTTGTGAGGATGCCATTTCGAGACACGGGAAGCGGAAACCAACCCCGTATTTTGGGACTAACTGCTATCTCGGGTAAGACACGTCATTTAGAAACCAACGTTCGCACAGTCGTTCTTAACAACAGTATGTTTCATCCACGAAAATTTGTTGTGTTTCTCTCCTAACAAAATTGTTGTGTAGCACCAAGCTACGCTGTTTTTGTAATACAATACTTGAACAAGTTATTACAGAGGTGGTGACAAAAGAAAAATACAATACTTGAACGAGTTATTACAGAGGTGGTGACAAAAGAGAAATACAATACTTGAACGAGTTATTACAGAGGTGGTGACAAAAGAGAAATACAATACTTGAACAAGTTATTACAGAGGTGGTGACAAAAGAGAAATACAATACTTGAACAAGTTATTACAGAGGTGGTGACAAAAGAGAAATACAATACTTGAACAAGTTATTACAGAGGTGGTGATAAAAGAGAAATACAATACTTGAACAAGTTATTACAGAGGTGGTGACAAAAGAGAAATACAATACTTGAACAAGTTATTACAGAGGTGGTGACAAAAGAGAAATACAATACTTGAACAAGTTATTAAAGAGGTGGTGACAAAAGAGAAATACAATACTTGAACAAGTTATTACAGAGGTGGTGACAAAAGAGAAATACAATACTTGAACAAGTTATTACAGAGGTGGTGACAAAAGAGAAATACAATACTTGAACAAGTTATTACAGAGGTGGTGACAAAAGAGAAATACAATACTTGAACAAGTTATTACAGAGGTGGTGACAAAAGAGAAATACAATACTTGAACGAGTTATTACAGAGGTGGTGACAAAAGGGGAATCCAAGTGAAACACGCAGTGAAATATCTGTTAAACCACGTTATTTACTAAATATGCGCATCTTGACGTCCTGCGAAAAGAAACAACGTTGCAATGTAATACAATGGCAGTATACAATTTATATAGAGTAAAATTAAATTCAAGTATAATTTTTTCCAGTTTTTTTATTTTCCTGAGTGCTTCTCTTGTAAAAATTTTGAGTATTTCGGCAAGACTTCAATAACGTGTACAGCCGGGTCGAATCATTTCTCCATCGAATGTTACTGTCGAATAATTCTACATTTGTGCTTTTGTGAGCGTCCTATTAGACACATGTGTCTAAAACAACTATGTTTCAGTTCCATTATCGTTGATCAAGTTTACTTAATACTTAACATTTTGCTAACAATACAACTAATAAATATTTCGCAAAATGTCAGTTCTCCAAATAAGGAAGTGTGATTCCTGCTGTCGTGGACATACGTAATGAACATCATATCCGATAAAAGATCAAGAAGTTTCAGCTATCATCCGTGGTTTCGTACAACGAACCTGATCAGGTGTGTCTGGAATACTACATTTTGTTTTCGAAAGTAATAACAATTAAAGACTCAAAACGTTATCTTTTGCCTTAAGAGACAATATTTTCCTGTCACTAACACAAAGATGGACCGCTTTGGCTGAGTGGTTACAATGCTTTCCTCTTACCAAAGCGAACCGGGTTCAATCCCTGGCCGTCTCGCAAGTGGGAATCCTGTCAGACGATGCCACTGGTCGGCGGGTTTTATCGGCGATCTCCCATTTCCCCCGTCTTTGATTTTAAGTCTGCTCCATACGCACCTCACTTCACCCTCATTGGTTGTCATGATCTCGATGTTAAGAGCCGCCCACTCACTCATCTTACAAACAAGACAAGATAACTACGAACTCATGAATACGTCACAGTATTAATTCTGCCGAAATTATGGTGAAATCAATATCATAAATACGAGTTCGTAGTTGAGTAGTTATGTGTGTAATGCAGTGTAAGATCAATAACTGGTTGGGTACAGGGTACAGGGTACTTCCGAGAAGTTAGCCCTCAATTGCAACCTCTCGTGTACTTGCCTACGGACGACGGTGCGCGAACAAACAATCCTCCCATCGTTGTGAATGTTTATCGAGTCTGACTCCGCTGCCTGACGAATGGCGACAACCAGTGACCGCCAAATACAGCGGCGTCCTTTGTGGATCCTGTTCCCATCCCTCGATCTATTATTACATAAGTCACATCGCGGCTCCGCTGATAAATAATTAATACGCGCTGCCTGATACGGCCAGGAGAGGGGACGTATGTGGGTTCTAGTTTTTTAGTTCGCAGGGCCTTGGGACACGTTCGCGCGGGCACATATTGCTTGTTCACGGTAAACTGAGTTCTTTATGTATCTCTCTTTAACCTCTACTCGTTTTTGTATTCTTACACCGCATGTAAAGTTAACATTGTCATGGATTTCAACATTTCATTTATACGTCGGTAAGGTGAAAATGTGGAATTGTTAGAAATGTAAATATTTTATAAACCTGATATTCCTACTCGTCGATGCATTAAAAAAGAAGACGAAATATTGTCAGTGTTCACAAACGTTTATCTAACAATTTTAATTAAACTTTAGAACTTGTAACTATTGTTCCCTCTATCGCTACGAACTTGACCGAGTGCATTCCAGCCAGTGTGCACATTACAGCGCAAGCAGGTAGGAGCAGTGACATTGCACAGCGGTTGGTTTCAGAAGTGCTTCATTGCCGTGGACAGACTATAGCGTACGGAGATACCCTCGTCCGCGGTAGAGGCCACATGACCAGCGGTGTCTCGGCGTCTTATTGGCGATGGCCTTGTGGAGCAGGGGGAGGTGCGTTTTACCAAGAATTCTTGTTGCATGTAATATTTGTATGCCAGGTGCGGTAAGCAGTCCAACCGTAGCGACAATTTACTTAGACATGCAAAGACCTGTAAAGGTGAATACCATTTCTTATCAGTACCTCGGTACCTGGTTTGCTGCAAGCAGGTTTCTTGTGACTTCGGTACATGTCTTCATAATTATAGTTACCTACATAACCTGTACTGCACAGTGGGTTGGTGTAATCAATGGCATGATATTTTCGCGCAAAGACAACACGAGTGTAAATACCGAGATTCCTTAAAGACTGTAACACTGTAATAAATTAGTTGAATAAAAAAAAAGCCATATGATTAAAATTGTGTTGTATTTTATAGTTTTTTTCCTAATTTTGCAGAATTTAATTATAATTTAAATGCTACAGAAATGGAATAAATTTAATTAAAATTATTTTATATAGTACCATTGTACTATATGAAAAACTAGCGACCCGCCCCGGCTTCGCACGGGTGCAATTAAGATAAAAAAAATTGCTTAACCCGGCGTTAATTATGTTGGGTAAACTCTCCTAAAGCATTTAAAAAAAGCACATTATAATTTAAAGTTTTTTTTGCTATTTTTATTTGATATATTTTTACTTTTTTATCATTTTTCATATTAATATACATTATATTACAATGCAATTTATCTGAGATAGAAGTATTTAATATGTTATTGGCTAAGACATTCTCTGTAGACAATGTTTGACGTCCTGTTATTGTTTGGTAGCAAAATGTACTGTGTCTCGGGACTTCCAACTCGTGATAAACCAACATATAGTTGGTCATGGGAAAAACACTCTTTTCGTAGGTCGATTCCAACCAAAGAGAAAGTTTGGCCCTGGGACTTATTAATAGTAATCGCGAACGATGTTTTTACGGGAAATTGCAACCGTTTGAAAGATATTGGCAAATCCGTGGGAATCATGGGAATCCTCGGGATGTTTGCCAGCTGGCCGGCTGCTGGACCGGTGAGGATGGTCGCGACAATCAAATTTTCTTTCAAGTCTTTAATGAGCAATCTTGTGCCATTACACATGTTAGGGGGGCTCATATTCCTTAAAAGCATGATAGGAGTACCGACTTTTAATGATAGTTCGTGAGGTGGCAAGCCAGAAGGATTAAGCGAATTTAGAAAATCTTGAGGAAAGTGGACGACATCGTCAACATTGGTGACTGTGTCAATCGACTTATAGGTTTTGACTTGGCCGGGAACTCTTTGTATAATGAGATTGTTGATTTCATTGACAGTGTTGTTCCTAGGCGATACTATTGCCCTGGAACACAACCAGTGAAAGTCTCTTTCTAGTAAATTTTCGAGGCCCAGATATATTGCTTCTATAAGATGCTGCAGACTGTGGACTATCTGACCTAATGTCTCATTTAAAATGATTTCAGCAGAAATAGTGCCCAAATTTAGAGAAGGAAAAACTCCTTCTCCAAGTCTGAGTAATTGTTGTGGGAAATCTTTATGCGTGTCTCCGCCAAGATAGGCTCTCATATTCGTTCGCAAATCTGATCTGCGTTTTGAGTGTACTTGTTCCTTACAGACAACTTTTGCTGTTATTCAGTTGGCGATTTGATGCACATACATCAGTGTTACTTAGCTACTGGTTACCGTGGTCTGATAATTATTGGAATCTAAGGGGAGTATAACAGTTATTTTTAATTACGGAGTCACTGACACCTCTTCATAACTTGGTTCACCCTCCTTGTCATTATCGCTTTAAAGGTGTTGGCTTTTAGCGTCGAAATTGCTAAATAATGCGTAAACAATACTTTTTTCTTCCGGAGAGAAATTCCTCTCCTAAGCTGCTTTCATTTGTCAATGTGACAACGATGTTGTCAATGTGACAACGATGTTGTCAATGTGACAACGATGTTGTCAATGTGACAACGATGTTGTCAATGTGACAACATTGTTGTCAATGTGACAACGTTGTTGTCACATTGACAACATCATTGCAACTGAGCATCCGCACAGAAAAAAAAAAGAGCAGTTTTGTGTGACAAAAGAAATGTGGCTGGTTGCCACAAAAACGTTTTCGAAATAAAGGCACCACAAAATATTTCGTGGAACCAACGATTTTTTTTTTTAATTTCAGTGACTTTTGTGGTTACCAATAAATCCAGTGTGTTCGGTAGTC
Source organism: Dryococelus australis (assembly GCA_029891345.1). NCBI lineage: Eukaryota > Metazoa > Arthropoda > Insecta > Phasmatodea > Phasmatidae > Dryococelus > Dryococelus australis. The sequence goes on along the minus strand of CM056997.1, from coordinate 221,338,851 downwards.
ACGGCAAACATTTAACTGGTTTGTGGGGCTCACAAAAATGTGTTTCGGGTTTTGGTAGTTAAGAATGGTTTAACATCATGGCGTCAGCAGGATCGGGGGAGGAATCAGCAAAGACGGTTATTAAGGCCCTTTTACCACCTCACTCCGTGTAGAAGGCTTTGACTCCAGCACCCACATAATTCAAATATTACAAGTGGCAGGTACGTAGAGGCCTGGACACTTCCCATCACGCAAAGTTTATTTTCTGGAATAACTTTTGCGCAACACAAATGATTGTGTCATCCATCTACGATTTCTTTAGAATATCCCTCATAAATCAGTTCGTAACCTGACGTAAGGAGTATAAAGATGGCGTCGTGGTCAAGCACAGGGTGGCAACTTCCAATACACTAGAGCACATGCGTAGAATGTAACGGATGTGTTGGTTTGCAGTCGCAGCAAAATATCTTTGCATGGGCGAAGTGAATGATTTTGCTGCCAACTAAATATTTGACGGCAGTATACAAACATTTTCTTTTTTTCGATAGACAAATATGGTATGAGCTCTTCAGTACCTACGTGTCAATGTAAGTGTTACTGTGCACTACAAAATACTGTGACCAAAATCGCAAGTATGTTCCTGGTGCCTTCTCCTCTTCTTGTTTTAGGTTTTTTTTTTTTTTTTTTTTCATTTTTATTATTTTTGGACTTTTAGCGCGCAGTTGTACACAGCAAAACTCGCATACGAGCTACGTTTCAATTTTCTGTAAAGAGCGTGTTTCCTGATTTTACTGATCCGTTAAAAAGTTCCAGTTGCTCCACTCTGACTGTACGTTTACCCTTAAAATAATTATGGCGTTCAACAACTATGTAATCTTATCAGGAAAGGAACAATTATATTTCTGGCTTATATATATATAATAAATCGCTTGATTGTTAGATATACAATAATTCCCTCCTTTACTGGGGGTTGAAATGATTCATGGCTATTCAAACATCAGAGTTTAGTATAAAGCTGTGGCTAATGGTTTATGTTCAGGCCATTTATTTCCCAGCAGTAAATTAGAAAATTAATAACCATTTAATTATCTGTCATATATTCTGTACAGAAGTACGCAAAACCACTATCACGCCGCATGGGCGGTGCGTAAAAGTACTTGCCGAATTAATTACTTAATTTATTGTTCACTAACTTATTTCGCTAGGCGCCTAAGAGCCCGTGGACTGCGAGGTAGGCATTTCCTCGCTAGATTACGATAATGTCATGTCACACAGCTCCAAGTGTGTAAGAAATCTTAACCTCGCTGGAATTGGTAAATACAGACTTCGTCAAAAATTTCTTTCCAGTGATTTAAAAATGATTTGTTTATTACCGTGTAGATGAATTACTGTGTTGTAATGCGTGATCATGAAGTTTTACATTCACCAATGAAAATCTGTTGTATTATTTATGACACAATTATTTTTCCTTGCGGTGTGTGGTTTTGTATTTCATATATCGCGCTCATGTCTTTAAAAACAAAATGTGCGTCACTTTGTGAAAAGTCTGCATTTAGGATTACAATGTTATGGTTTCATCAATATAAATAATAGCGGTTCCCGCATCTATGCCTTGAAGCTGTGATAAGAATACGGCAAGTAAACTTTGTCGTGGTTTAAGTTTTCCTGGGTTGTGCTGAGAAGTTTATATCTGGGTTGCTGCAACTTTCATCAACGTGATCGTCAACTTCATTCCTGGTTCCTGCTCCTACCGACATGATGACAGCCGAACCATCTGGACCTACTAGTGTATCATCTACATAACTTTCAGTGGTTAATCTGTACCGCTTTTTGATGCAAATACTTTGCTTTAAAGCTTACTGCACAACGACACAAGTTTATAAGTGCCGGAATAGTCGGTCTCATATTTAAGAAAGGACTGAGATTTGTATAAGGATGTAGACGAACATGAATATTTTTTTAAGTGTTGTTTGTAGTAATAAATTACGAAATTACTTTGAATATTTTATTTCTTATTTTTATACTGCTTAATAGAGTATCCAGTTTGTTATAAAAATTACCGGTAAAAATGCAAAATAGTATTTTAAGCTAGTTACTATTATGGTTACATAGGGCTTAAACATACATTCCTGGAGCTAGAAATGTTACTTGCTAACTAACATTTTGCGGGACTGTCTCCTAATAGTTCGCAAATTCAAATTATACCCACATTAGACTATGAATATTCGCACCAACATGAGAATTTTCTCGTTTTTTTAAATATTAACAACTGTTATGGGAAAGTGTGAAATTAACATAATATAAGTTCTTTAAACTGATTTTGCTTTAGGAATGCATTAAAAATTCATTTTACTGTGATTTTATATTATATTTTTTCAGCATTTGAAAACTTATAAATAAAATAATTTTAAATGATTATACTTGTATATAAATGTATAGATTCTAGATGCTTAATTTGCAAGCCCGGTCAGCTGAGTGCATCTTGGTCATTTACACTCGGCCTCTTCCTCTCCTCCCGTGGTGCTTGTCATCATCACTGCACTCTTAGCCTGTCACAGCGGGTATGTCTGGCTCGCGTACCTGTCGACGCATGTGTGTGTGTGTGTATTCGTGCGCAGTACAAGGCTAGGCGACATAATTTTTGTACGAAAATAAAAACAAATTGGATATAGCTAAATATTATGAAAAACGTTGATTAAAAAAAAAAAGATGAAGTATTGAAAATCGAATAGTATTTACGAAGTCCTACCTGGAATGTGCTTTACAATAATTTTTATATGCCTTCTCCTGTATGGAAAATTACATTTATATTCCTAAATAATTATACACATTAGTGATTCGCACTCTCTAGCGGGCGATGAAGGAACTATGCAGACGGTGGTGACAAACAAGTGTGAGTAATCATTGGAACAAATGTAATTAATCAAACGAATGTGAGATATAAGAGAAAAAGACAGAAAGGAAAGAGAAAGACAAGACGGAATGAAAGAGAGAAAAAATGGGAGGACTCCGAGAAAACCTATTGAATGATAGCGAGACATGCGAAAAATGAAAGAGAGAAAGAGTGAGAGAGAAAGAGATTGAATGAGAGAGACAACAGATAAAGAGAGAAATCCAAAATGGAATAAAAGAGCATGGAAATCCGAGACAGAATGGTCGTATGACTTTATGATCGCATGCGCCTTGAAAAGGCGAGTACGGTGATATATAACTCTGAATACTTACATCTTTAAACTTTTTAATTATAAAAATATATATAATTTTAAAAAATGATTAACTTAATTTCACTTTGTCATCTCCTCTATGCGGCTTAGTTTCGGGGTATCTAAGCCATATTGAGGAGGTGCGTCAGGCACAACGAGGAGAAAGCACTTTTTCACAAATTTTTGGAAAATCGGAACTTTTTTAGGGAAAAACGCGAAATTTAAGGAATCAAGGGACATTTCTTTTAAAAGGAAAACAATACATTTTGAGGGGGAAAGGGAAATTATGAGAGGAAAAGAGAAATATTGAAGGAAAAAGGGGAAATCCAAGATGGCAGTATCCAAGATGGTGATCGTCCCCTCGTCCCGACCCCAGACTCCTGTCCTAGAACATACTCGAGTGTCTCACCTCTACATAGTTATTCTCAAGCTGCGTCTTCACCGGCGAATAATTATGTGATTTACGGTGGTCTTCGAAGTTAAGGAAATTTCGCTTGCATGATGTTCGTGATTCGTTTTTCACTCTGTGGTCCAGCCAGTCTCCTAAGGCCTCGCAAAAAATACGAGCAGCCCATCTGCCAGCAGCATTCTTAATGAGGTTGTGGCCCCAGGGCGGGGACATTTTACTGCGCACTAATTGTCGTGGTCGGTTATTGACGTTCTTTCGCTAGTCAGCTGGCAGAGCCCGCCTACCTGGACATTCAACTGAGCTGAAGACTGTTTGAAATGAACGTTTCCCCACAAAAGTACTAAACGTCAGTCCAATGTGTCTGTCTACAAAAAGCATACACAAATAACGCGACAACTCATGGGTCATTCAAGACGCCACGTATTGTAATCTCCATTTCAGAGTACTCCAATGTAGGCGAAAACAGCGATTCCAAATAGCTGTAGCTAAAAATATACACGTCTGTTACATAGAAAAGTACTGAAGAGCCATGCAGTGAAGCCTGCCGCATACTTTCCACCAATGCCACCGCTGACAGTCATAGGCAGCACTACAACACTGCACGCCATCTCAGAGCCTCGCGCTTTGTGGCGATGGCGTACTTGGTTCGGGTGTAGCCAGATAAAATGTGCAAACCTTCACGTAAGAAGTTGAATAGTATAGTCTGTGTATAAATATTTTCGTGAAAAACAATGGCCCCATTTATAAGCCTTAACCTCAAAACGCAGCCGTTTTGATCGCTTTGAAGGCCGCGCAATGAATTTGTGTGTAATATTGGCGTTGTCTGCGCGGTAGAAGTTGAGGTCGGCTTAGCTGTTTGAGCACAGGCAACACGAATAACGAAGAAGTTTCGAGACGCCATCTGATTGGCTGTTGGCGCTGCCTGCTTGTCTGTTCGCCGTGATCTGCGAACATGTGAATCCACGTTCACTTTGATTCAGCTCGGCACCGCGGAAGGTATATGGGATAGAAGTGTTTATTCTAGCTGCACATGCAGCAGCCACTGTCCGTCTCCTAACAATGTGTACAGCCATCAGCTGTCACTGTCTAAAATAACGTGGAGAGGTCTGAGCACTGATTACGTGAGATGTTGGTATACTTTCTCTAACGTAGTGTTGATGCATCTGGTATATATCCAAGTTTATCAAAGTATTAGATCCATGTAAAAGAGCGAGTTCGTTGAAAATTAATACGTAAACAAACGCGTTCCCCACTGTTGACTATGCTTTGACAGGTCAATGATGTTGACATGCACAGAATCAAATAATCGTTCTACGTCATCTTCACTTTATTCTCGACCTCAGTTTGCTCCAATGGCGGTCGGCAAACCACTGCAAGGAATAGCAGTGCTTGCTGACTACAGCAAAGTTCAAATGAGAAAATTATCTTCGCGCAGCATTGGGGGAGGCAGTGTAGGGGAAGTGATGTAGGGGTGAACTCTCCACTGGAGAGAGGGAACCCATGCGACACTATTAGCGCTATACAGACCAAACTGATGACATCGCTCTTTAGTACCGTGCTGTTAAAGACCGCACTGCGCGACTTACGTTTTGTCGCCGGGTAATACAAACACGAGGAGCAGTTCTCGAGCAATACTGTAATTGCTCTCGGCCACTCCCATAATTAAACCCCATCCCTTGCAACAGCAATGGACAGGCCACGGCGGAAACATAGTCATTCTGGGTACAAGGGGTATGACGTCATTGTACCTAGAACATTATCCGGCACGATTCCCAAGTGCGAAAATCCAGAAAGCCACCATGAGTGCTACACGTTCATTATTGGTGCAGAGTGGTGAAGAGCGTGATGGATGAGCGAAGGCCACTGCTACACATCAAGCTAACTTATATGACACTTTGTCTGTCACATAATTATAACGCGAAATAATAAGGACTGTATTTATAACAATTTCACGATGCTACGTCATCGGTTCATGGCTGTTATTCACTAGGTTTGTGATAAATTTTACGTAAGCCGTGACTATTCGCAGCGGATTTGAAGAAGAATAAAGACGGGACATCATAAGTGTCAAGTTAAGTACTGCCGCTGTGTTGAAGTGCCGATGCGTACTTGCTTATGACAATCGCGAGAACTACGACAACAGGCGCGGTATACCGTATGGGAGTGGAACCCATGCATAACACGTCGTGCATGTGTCGGCGTCTGGCTACGTTAATCCGCTCGACCAGCATCGCATCTCGTCTCTCCATCGCGGCGAGTGTAGTTTCATCTCGCAGCTTGTGTCGCGTGGGGTGGCTAGAACCAGTGGCTTACCACATTTCAGGGAGAATCACGTCTTGCAATCGTTACTTTCCTGTACAGCGCAGTCACTTCCCGGCAACACCAGACAAGGGAAGAACAACAATAGAACGACGGGCAAGACTCCCGCATCTTGTTACTTTTTATCTCCGTAATCCTATAACGCGAGCTGCATGTTTCGCATGCTGGCGGTAATTAACATACGGGATAATTAATTAAGTCAGACCAGAAATAGATCTGCGCGTCTACCGGATGTGGCCACTTTTTCCCGGAACATCTATCAAGAATGCTAGATCGTGTGCCGGTTCGTTTCAAGTGGTCGGATGTGCTAGCTCATTTGTAGTATAATCGTCTGCTGGAGATGTAATATTATCACGGTGTAATAGTAGCATAGAATATTTAAGAATACAGAGCATGCGGCTTGTGCCGTTGGATAAAGGAGACACTATAGGGTGCGCCTGTTTCCTTACAGCGACAATGTATCGTCTTATTCAGGATGTACTTTTCAAGAGCACGATGCCAGTTAAGTGCCCTTGATTGGTGAATTCCAACACGGCTGTAGAATCTATGTACTTTCACCAACTTCCGTGTATTAGCCCTCTGGAACGCCAGCCTGCAGTACGAGGGGTTCTGGGTTCGAGTACTTGGGTAGTTTACACCTGATTTAATCAGGGAAGACAGCCTTCCCCCCCCCCTAAAAAAAAACAAAAACGTTGCCAACTATAGCCAAGTGGCATACAACTGGAAAATTTTTCAACGCTCAATTAGAGCTAAATGAAGTTTACATAAGCCTGATTGGAGACCGTGGAGAAAAATTGCTTTGAGTGCGCGTGCGAGATGCGCAGTTGGCATTTTCCACGCTCCAACACTGGACCGCTTCTCTATCAATAACAACGTTGGTAGTAATTGATATAAGAACAGTATTTGAATAAGTAGTGGATTTTTGATGATTCTACGCTTACTTTAATATAGTTTTCTAATGCAACTAGATTTGATAAATGTTGTCATAGTATTTTATTCATATAAAAGGGCGAGTTTGTATAAAACTGAACTGTGAGCAAACACGTTCATCACCGTTGGCCATCGTGTTGGTGTGGTGTAGGTCGATGTTGGGTTCATGAGCAGAGGTCGATAATCGATGTACCCTAACTTCAGTGTATTGTGGCTACCACAGCACATTTGAGAACCCGAAGAGTTTGCTATGATACTAGAGTAACTAGAAGGTACGATCGCCCTCAGCTCTCGTGCGTCTGACCGCGTGACGACGACAGATCACTACAGTAAAGTACAACACACGTGGATCGAGCCGTGGCCACTGAATCAGTGGTTAAAGTGATGGCCTTCAGCTTCTGTGCGTCTGTTGGTCAGAGCCTCCATCGGGTTAGTGATGTGCTCAAGGTAAATATGTATTTTTTATATATTTTATGAAAGCGCTGGTTAATTTGCGTAGTTCGATAGACTGGTACAGCCGAGAGGGGGGTAGAGGGGTTTTCACTATTAAAAACGTGAACATATCGAAATGAAAGAAGGTGTTCTTAAGAAACGGTTCATAGCCATTGCATTACGTGTCATATAGGAACATCCTCAACGTGTTGAAAATGAAGATATTTTTTTCGTGTTGTGTGCTGTAAAAGCCTTCGGCCAATATAATCAAAGACATAAAAAAGGAATACCAAGTAATATATTGTATTAAATTAATATCTTATTTCTAAAATCTTTTGTTTCTATTTTTTCATATTTTCAATAAAACGCCTTAATTATTAGATTTGCAACAAAATCACTACTTCGCTGAAATCAAATTAATTTATTGTCGTGTTCGATTGGTTGGACATAAGGCTTGTACATTCGTTACGAAACACCTATCTTTGTTAGCGTGCAGGAAACTGATAATGAACCGACCTCGAGGCTCTCGCAGAGGGCATATTGCACTTAACTCCCTCTGACACCGTCTTGCCACATCATCACAGTTGAAATCCCCAATAGGCTGGCAAAAAAACGCGTTTTACTCTCAAAATTCCCGTCCTAACACAATTGCAAATATGTGTGCAGACCATGTATTTTACTATTAGATTTTATATGTTGATTTACTCCAGTTTATTCCCAAACAGCAATAGAAAGTTCATTTAGCAAACAAATGAAGACTTATACTATGAAGATGGAAGACAAAAGAGTGTGTGTTAAAAATATTAATCGTATTATTTTGTCTTGGGAATCAAATACCGATGTTTATTGGGATTATGCATTTTAATTTAGACAAATTTGATAAGTCGCAATTTTCCAGTTTTCTTTATTTTCTTCACTTTTTCCCGCCAGCTACCGAAATATCGGGGAAAAGGGGAAAATTTGCTGCCACCTGGCAACACTGCAGCGGCACGCGCCTCAGTGCGCGCGCGTGCGTGCACTACGGGTAACCAATCACCGCTTCCTCATCGTTCCTACAAGTTGTTCGCCTTTCATTGTCCACTTTCGTTAAGTCCTGCTTAGGTTTCGTCTTGTGTGCGTTGATGCAACACTATACGTCGTTCACGGTAAAGTGAGCACTTTTGAAGCCCTAGTTTCTTTGTTCCTTCAACCAATTTATATCCTTCCACCACTTGTTAATATAAACCCTGCTGCCATGTGAGTATTAAACACAGTGTATACATTCACATACCCAAATCCAAAAGTCCAAGGCCACACTGAAATGTATTTATTGGTTATTATGTCTGATGAAACAGCTTGGAAAAGTGTTCACTTTACTGGGAACGGCCTATAGGTGGCGCGTTGTATGTAGAGAAGAGCAAGAGGTGTACACTGGCATGCACTACAGGCATCTCAACTGGCACAGTGCACTCTTTTCGCAACGCTACCTCTACCTATGGCACTTTCAGCGGTGACTCTTTTATTTCAGTGGTAGAAAGTCTCTAGCAAAGTCCAATGCATGCCTCTAGTGTACTTTTGTGTGTACCTATATAACACGTATATTTTGAGATACAGCGCTTTAAGAAAGCGGTTTTTAACCATGTTACAGTGCTCTGGAATGGTGTTTATATTGCGCGTGACGTTTTAAACGTAACCGACAGGTATAGTCTGGAGCATGTGTTGTTTTCGTGGTTCAGTACATTGGACACAATTGTTATGGTTTCGTTAAAGCTACAGCGTTCTCCTATAAAAGTACGAAATAAGCAAAAAACTAAAAATTCTAACAATTATGGCATCAGGTGACCAACCGCATGTTCAAGCGTCGACTTATGTCAACATGACTCTGAAAAGGGGTGGGGGGGGGGGGGACGCTAATTCAATGTCGGATGTAGGTAGGAATTAGTTTCTCGTCGACTGCGGGGTAATTTTATATATACATATACATACACACATACACATCATATGTATGGGTGTGTGACGAATGATTATAAGAGATGCATACTAATTTAATGAAGTATAATTTAAATTCTTCAATTTACGACTGTGCAAGATTTTTTAGTTCTTAAAAGGTTTTATTTACGAGTAGGGAATTTCAAACAAGCGATATTCTAATGAGGTAATGAGGTAGAGTGTCTGGCAACAGCGCACTCTATCTGTAATACTGTCCAAGTACCTACTATACTGCACTCTGCATTGAATTTAGCCTCGTACTTTTTATCGCCGAAAACACCGGCTCATAGTTCGAATAATTACGCCTGCCTAGCTGTCTGTGGTTTGAAAAACATCTTCAGTTCCTAGTGAAGAAGAGTTAATGAGGCTTTGTTCAAACGTGGAATGATGTCCTTAAACAAATGCTTCATGGATTCTGTTTCTCGGCGCATATACTGTACGTCATTTAAGGCGTATGATTTATTTCGTACTTGTAACTGTGTTAAGTACAAAAAATGACTGTAACGCATTTTAATACAAGCGGTGTTGTAAGTAAAATTATCTGTCTGGGTGCCAATATATGAATTAACATTATTTTTAATTTCGTTTGTAAAATTAATCGTGCCAACACCAAAAAGCAAGCTTATTATCACGACATGACTAGTGATAGCAAAATATAAAACTTGCACACATTTGTGAAAGACGATGCAAACTGTAATGTATATCGCAGTGTACAGCATTGAAAGTACTAGTAGACCCCACGTTTTGAAAATCTTAGCATGTTACTGTACAGAAAATATAACCGAGTACTGTTAGTACTAACTATGTACTAAATGTGTCACCATCTGTTATCGATAAGCCTTTTTACTATATGTGAATTTCCATTAAGATAGCCATAGCAAATCTAAGCACATAAAACGTAGATCCCGTAATCTATTGTCGTAATATTTATTTTTAATTATTTTTTCGTAATATTTAGAGCAAGCAACCAAAAATGTATGCATTCAAAATTCAACGACACATTTGCATTTTCAAGTTCTGTTGCTAAAATATGATCATATATAAACATATAATCACATTCCTGAAATAATGATGTAAGTCTGGCACATTATTGCAGCACTCTTATATCAATGTGTATGGCTCATTGCGATCCGAGTATTAAGACTCATTATTCAATTCGTACAACGACTTCACTCCAGCACGGGTCCTGGAATACTAACTCACAAAGCTTCTTGCTGGCCGAGCACGAAACTAGCAAAATATGAAGTGATTAGGGCGTATGCCATCCGGGTTGGCCGGGGGGGGGGGGGGGGGTATGAGTGGTCGCCAAGATCCAAGAAAGAATGCGACGGAAAGTAACAGAGGACGTGAGCAGGTAGAAATACCATCTTAGGAATACCTTTCAGGAATCAAGGTACGGTGAGGTACTATTGCCTATGTTATTGTCACACACTTGAATCCTTGAAACGTGATGTCAACTGAATATTACTGCCTACTTCCACGGTAATAGAGTGTGAAGAAATGGGAGAAGAATACTTACAGATAAATTAAAAGTATTCGATTAAACTGGTTAAAATGCAGCTATGGGTTTTTAAAAATTCTCTTAATCAAGGGATGAGATTTACCATACCTTGCACCACACTGGGGGAGGGCAATGCCCCTCCTGCCTCACCCCTCCACGGCGACGCCGCCCATGGTTCGAGATAAAGTTATGCACAGTAGATTCTAGAAGTAGATCTCTAAACTAGGCGAAAAAACGCTCGCAGAAAAAAATAAATTCAATAATTGCATTTTTTTTTTTTTTTTGCTTTTATTGAAGTCATAAACTAGTCAGCAAGTAAAAAATATTCCGGAAACACGTTATAAGTTAACTCGTTTTGTCCTCGTGACGATGGTCAAGGACATGTAGCACATGAACAATATTTATGGTTCTCATTGTACACTACTGTGCCCTGTTTTTTGGCCGCTTTTTCTCGAGAAATCTGATTTGTTAAAGTTTTAGCACATATCATATGTGCATGGTTAACGCTGATGTCAGCTAGCACGCAGCTCGTTGTGCAACGGTTGCACTTGGCACAGGTACTGCACTCATTAAAAAATTACACGATTGCAACACTTGAGCTTGGAAATTCATTCGGGATGCATGATCTCACATTCATCGCAGCAAATATGGGGGATTTCACTATCAGTGTACGAATTAAAGATAAGAGGCGTAATTATGAGAGATGACACCACCACCCCCAGTTATGAGCGGTATGACTATACTGTCATACTGTTAGCATGCTCGCCTCCCACCAAAGTGAACCGGGTTCAATCACCGGCCGGGTCACCGGACTTTCGCAAGTGGGCATCGTGCCGGACGATGCCCATGGTCGGGGGGTCTTCTCGGGGATCTCCCATCTCACCCGCCACCTCATTCCGGCGCCACTCCATATTCACCTCAATCACCCTCATCGGCTCTTAAGACCTCACTGTTAAGAGCCACCAAAATCTCTTCACTCACCTTACTGTATGCCTACTTCATTACGTGAAATTTAAAAAACGATTAGTTTTGAAGTGAATGTCTGTTAGCGTACTTCTTTTTATAACTAGGGATCAAGTTTGTGATATTTTCCTCTCTATGACATCTGCAGTTTATACCAGCGGCGAAACACAATTACTGTTCGTCAGAGTACGTAGAAATTTTCTAACGGCCTTCTAGTGCTTAGCAAGTTATTTTAATAAATGAACTGCAAATACCGGTAACTCAAGTGATATGGCGCTAACAAGACCGAAAACGTTAAATGAACTGGAACCCGGTGCATCATAGCTATGCAATTCACTGTAAATCAGGAGAAATCGCTGTTAAGCTCAGTTGCTGCATGTTTATAATCGATGAGATTTCAATTATTTTAGTAGGGCAGTTATCACTGTTTCATGTTTAGAAATCGCTCTTTGCACTTTAAATTTGTATCAGTGATCTCAACCAGTGGGATTATTATACTGAAACTTCAGTTACTGACTTTTTATCTACTGGCTAATCAGTGGAATGCAGAATACAGGCAATTAAGATGATCGATACGTTCTTATTGACTTAAGAGGAGCAATTTCAAAAGTCAAATTCGCTGATTTGGTGCAGTTTGAACTGTTTCGATTTTTTTAGGGTGTGCAGTTTTTTAAAGTGTGTGTGTGAGTGTGAACTTGACCCTGACTTACACATAGGCGCTGTGAAATTATTAGCGCTTAAGTCACAAAACTCAGAGACACTGGAAAATGGCAAATACTTGGGAGAACATGTCGTCGAAAACAGCCCTATGTGCACGATCCTTTTACGATTGGATGATTCAGTATTTTACTCAGCTTGCTTCTTCGCAGACCAATCACGAACGCCCTACTTTAAAATATCATAGTTCTCATTGCCCAGTAAAATGACATAGTAGCTTCACACATGAATGACAGCAAGTAAATAAAGAAAACTGTCGAACTCGTGTATAATACGTTGAAAGCCGACAGTCAACATTCCCCCTGCCTGGTTAAACCATCGTCTCTGCCCGTACTAAATCCTGAACCGGCATCTTTGACGATAAAGAATTTTGATGGCTTCGAAGCACTTGTTTTTCTTAGGCGCGAAACATTTTTCCTGCGATTTTTTCCGCCGGAGCTACCTACAGACGGAAACGATCCAGGTACGTCTGGGAGAGCAATTTGTGGGCAGCCTTGATACAATACAGCCTCACTGAGTTTTCAGTTTTCTTAGCTGCAGGTGACATTCCAGGCCGACCGCCTGATCTGGCCTCCGCGTTCACCAACAGAAAAAAAATCTCTTGACATGTTGGCGTATGTTCCTTTCATTTAATAATTGGTTCGGTGTTTTTTGACTTCTTCGCCCGTCGCCGACAGTAGCGTGTACTGCGGAGTGGAATGACGTTCCCGAACGACGACTGGGCGGTCTTGCCGTCGCCTCCCCGTTGGGGCACTGACGACCTCCTCCTCTAGCACGCCTGTGTAGTATAGTGAACAGGTGGTAGAGTGATCACGCTAGCTGCGCACAACCAGTCTGCGTGTCCCAACATTGGACTGTTTTTCCGCCAATACGACTGTCACAAACGACGTCGCTATGCATATGAATTTGAGATCACAACACTGCGTATGTATTGTAAACAAGCACTTTGAGATCACAACATTGCTTATGAATTGTAAACAAGCACTTTGAGATATTTGCACATTTTATCTAACCAATTTTTAATACAATTGTATTCAATTCAGATTAGTAAAAGTATTTTATTCTTATAACATAGCCTGTCTTTTGAAAATTATGACAAACAGGCTTATCACCTTTGCCGATGTGACTTTGACAGTTGTGTGAGTTTGCGATATTTCGATGTCAGGTACATGTGCAGAAGATGAAGTCTCGATCTATCTCATCTTTAGTCTATTGTTAGAGCTGGTGATTTTTCGCAAATAATGATAAGTACACGGTATACTTATATACTATAAGCCCCTAACAGCAGTTTCTCTATTATCATTGGCTGCTGTCTGCTTGAGAAGGCGTTTTCATTGTCATTCAGAGCTCAGCACCATCGGCACTGTTCCTACGTGATTGGTATGCAGACAGTTCACACGTTTCAAAACTAATCCAGCGAATCAAGATAGGTAAACGACCCTACATTCTTCTGAAATATAATTTGTTTTTGGAATATTTTCGTGAAATTTCACTACCCTTATCTATGGTCCATGCAGTCTCCTTTTTACGACATCAAGACACACATCCGCAATGTTACAACTGGATTTCCTAGCACAGAGCACATAACAACATAGACGCGAAGTGGCTTAGTGGTCCTTTTGATGTGGGTTAACCCACTCTCTGATTGGCTGCGCAGGTGTCTGGGAACAGGCATTGTTCTGGTTGGTTCCTGTGTACTGCGAAAAGTTCACTATTAGCTGGGCACTCGACTGGCGCCAGGCGTTGATTGGCCAACAGTACTTCTACACATTGCTAGCCAGTGACGTCATATTGCTGGCGTGCGCGGCTGGAGTTGGCGGAATGAACGGCTGTTTCGCCTCTGTATTCTTATATGTTCTGAGTTCAAAGTTTGCAAAGTGGGGAATTGCCAGTGGGCCACACATACACAAATCATTAGCTTTGCATTTTAAAGCAAACATCTAAAAACTAACTAACAATAATTCGCTGATGAGCTGTGTTACCAATTAAAGCTTTATTTTATGACTCATAACTGCAGGCACACCGAACATTTCAGACATGGTGATAATTTCGAAGCATATTTTGCTGTTTGCATTAAAGAAATAGATTTCCCAGTGTGCAAACTTGTAACTGATGTCCATGACCGTAAAGTAGCTCAGCGTAGTAGTAGTGTTTGGGATATTTTGTGCCTAGTAGGTTGCTGGTGACTCTAACTTTATTTGTTCTTGTTTGTTTTTTTATTTTGTAGGGTTGGTGATGTTGTAACAAGATGGCTGATGTGTAATAAAGATCGTGTTTGTAATGATTTTCAATCGGGCATTTTTCTCGTTACTCTGTGCTATCCATCAAACACTATAAACATGTTTGGTCCTCCGGGCTGGATTGAGATGTTAACAACCAGAGTCGTGTTTTTACAGTGAAACTAAGTCAAACTGTTACATAACCGTCGGCGCACGTGCGTATCAAAGTAAGCCATGGTGCAGCAAACTACCGAGCTACTATTAATCGTGTTTCATTGCCTTATAGCTAATATAGACGAAGCGAACGAGTTGTTAAATGCAGTGGTGCAAGATGCGGTGAAACTTGAAGAGTTCGTGGTGGCTTTTGATGAAGTAGCGGCAAAACGGGACGAGTTGTTAGCAAACTATTTTGCCTTGTGTGCTGTCCCGCCAAAAACCTGAATCGAGACCTCTGAACGAGAGTAAGAATGCAATCGTGAACTTTGAAAATGTTTTCCGACTTTTGCGTGTCCAGTATAATAGATGTACTATAAAGAAACCCGACATAACCTGCCGGGGTCCAGTAATCGGTACGCGTGCAGTGCTGCCACCTCTGCCGCTTCCAGTGTTTTCGGGCAATCACGCCGAGTGGGCCGCATTCGCTGAGCTCTTTAAATCCATGGTTCATCAAGATATATAGTTTTCTGATGTTCAGAAACTACATTATCTGATTGGATGTCTAAAGCGTGAATCTCAGGAAACTGTAAGTAATCTACCGATACCTAATGAGAATTACAGTGTTGTCTGGTCATTGCTGGAGAAGCGGTACAAAACCTTGCGCGTTACTGTTACACTGCATGTTCAAAAAATATTGCAACTTCCGAAAGAGTGTACCAATTTTCCGGACTCTTTGTCACGCTTTGTTAGTGTAGTGCCTGGAAACTTAAATGATCTGCGTGCTGAAAACTCTCCAGTTTCTGATTGGAGTTTTTTGCTCTTGGACTTTCTTCTTGAAAACATAGATTCTTCTCTTCGCCAAGAGTTTGAATTATCCGTAGACCAGGACCTACCACCTTGTGACAATCTGTTGACATTCCTAGAACGATATGATGTGGCAAATGATAATGTTTAATTGGTGACCAACCTTTATGCCTCAGGCAACAGTAGTACGTTTGTAAAGAGTATGTTTTCAGCACCCAGTATGAAGGGCAATTCAAAACAAGGTCATAGTAGAAGCACTTTACTTGTTGCAGTAGAAAATTATACAGTATGTCCAGTACGTAAGAACAATCATCCATTGAATAATTGTGAGTGGTTCTTGACAAAGTCTATTCCGGATAGAGTCAAGTTTGTGAACGAACAATCCATGTGTTTCAACTGATTAAAACCCAATCTCAGTGCACAAAAATGATTGTCTAAATTCACTTGTAGACAATGTCAAAAGAAGCACCACTCGTTCCTCCACTTTTCTCATGGCTCATCACGTAGTCAGAGTATAGATACAGAAAATGCATAACCTGATGGTTCTCCTCATGAGAGTGCTGTAACCAAGGTCCAAATGTTACATTTGTCTAATGATACTGAAATTCAAAATACAATTTTGCTCTCGACAGCTCTGGTCTAAGTGAGAGATAGTAGTGGACATTTTCAAACATTAAGAGCCTTGCTGGATAGTGCATCACGAGTCTCTTTTATAACTGATAGATGTTTCCAGCGGTTAGGCCTACAACACCACCGTGAACAAGTAGACTTATCTGGGGTTAGGCAAATCCTGTGTCAGGGTCAATATGAGTTCTTTATTGTTGTGTTAAACAAATTGACTATCACGACATATATTTTGATGTTAAGGCTACAATCTTGAAGGAGATTACTCATCCCATGCCTGCATCAAGGGTTGTTCATAGTACCGCAAGCCATCTGAAGGATTTGAAGCTAGTGGATCCAGGTTTCAATGTTCCTGGACCTATTGACAACTTGTTGGCAGCTGACATAGTGAGTGATGCTATGACTGGCAGGAAAATTGTATGTGAGCCCAATGTTTTTCACACAGTGTTTGGCTGGATTGTGAGTGGCAGGGCAGGATTGTGTGTGAATCAGAAGGGAGTCTGTCTGTGTCATTCTTGATACGAGACAATAGTCTGGATGTACAACTACAACAATTATGGGAGGTTGAAGAGGTACCGACAACAAAGGTGTTGTCAACTGATGAGGAAAAATGTGAAGAGCACTACATCGAAACACACTCACGAGACATGGATGGTAGATATGTGTTACGACTGCTGTTCAAACAAAATCGGCCCGAGTTAGGAGAGTCGCTACAACAAGCACTAATAAGGTATGAACATCTGGAGATAAAATTCACTAAATCTCCGGAGCTCACAACCGTGTACCACCAGTTTCTCAAGGTATATGAAAAAATGGGCCACATGACAAGCATCTCAATTACTCGGTCCTCTGGTGGCAAGCCAAGTAACAATTGTTTGGGTGCCTCAGAGATCTCGGAGGTAGCATTTGTTATTCCTCACCATGCTATAATAAAAGAGTCTAATTCAACCACTTGGGTGAGCATCATTTTCGATTTCTCATCAACAACTTCAAATGGTGTCTCATTAAATGATGTTCTCCACACTAGGCAGAAATTGCAGAAGGGAATCTGTGAGATTATTGTGAAATTCCGAACACTACATGTTGTCTTTACTGCTGACATTTGTAAGATGTATAGACAAATATGGATACATTCTGCTGACTGCACTGCAAATATCAGTGTATTCAGTGGCAACCTTCATCTGAAGAATATTTGTTGCTATATAGACTCAACACTGTAACATACTGACTAGCATCATCTCCTTATCAAGCAGTGAGAATATTAAGGCAGTTAGCTACTGGTGAACCACAAAACTTTCTTCAGGCAGCTCAGGTACTCTAGAGAGACGTGTTTGATGATGACGTGGTTTTGGGGGCTTACTCATTGGAAGAAGCAATCAAACTGAAATCTGAACTTGTGTCACTACTTCAACAAGGAGAATTTGAGCTTCAAAAATGGTCCTTCAGCAGCGCCACGAGTTGAGGATGTGCCTATATCACAGCGAGAAGTTTTGAAGAGCCTTGATCAAGAGACCAGTATGGCTATCAAAGTGCTTGGTGGATACTGGTGTCTAGAGACTGATGATTTCACATACCACATCAATGTACCCCAATTTTTTTTGCGGGGAAAAGTCTTGTTGCAGACACTGTGGACAATGGGGTTAGAGTGGGATCAGCCTGTTCTTATAGATATTGCTTCGTAGTGGTTACATTTTAAGAAGACACTGGGCACTCTGACCAAGGTGAGAATCCCATGACACATTGAGTGGACTGGTGCCTGCAGTATTGAAATTCATGGGTTCTGCGATGCTTCTGAGAAAGTGTATGCTGCTGTGATTTATGCTCGCATTGTCAACAACATTGGAGTCGTTTCAACTTGCCTGATCAAACAAACTCAAAGGTTGCACCATTGAAGACACTATCAATTCCGAGGCTTGAGTTGTCAGGTGCCTTGCTTCTAACAAGATTGTGGCAATGGGTTAGCGAAATGTTCGGTGAAAGGGCTCATCCCTTCAGCGTGTACATGTGATCAGATTCTTCCACTGTCCTGTCATGGCTCCGGTCATCACCACACAGGTTCAATACCATTGTCGCTAGCCGAGTCGCTGAAATTCAACTAATTGTGTCACCTAGGTCATGGCATTATGTCTTGTCAAGCTATAACCCAGCAAACCTCGCATCGCGCTGTGTGTTTCCTGACGAGCTGGTGAACAGTTCTGTGTGGTTCCATGGACTTGAATGGTGGACGGATTCTGAAGACACGTGGCCTGTGAATAAGTTCGAGATGCCCGACGAGCTGAAGGATATGCCTTAATGTAAATCCAGAGAGTACAAGCTCTAGCAAGTGGTCCAAGAAGGTGATGGTACTCTTTGGACCTTGTTAGAAAGTTTTTCACCACTCTCAAGACTCATGAGGGTAACAGTGTGGATGCAGAGTTCCAACGGTATTTATGAAACAACCTCATTGTGAATCGACGTGGTTGAGTGCTGGAGAATTAAAGGCATCATTGTTGTTTTGGGTTCAAGTGGTGCAACATAGCTTTTTTTCAGAGAACTTAAAGTTGTCCTGTAATAAAGGCTGCTTCAGAAAGGAAAGGAAATTACATCCTTTCCTTGATCCTCTGGGTGTCATTAGGGTAGGCGGCCACTTGCAGCACTCAGCATTGCTGGAAGAGACTAAACACTTAATACTCCTTCCAAAAAAATGCCATCTATCCATGTTAATTGTGAAACATTACCATGAGAAGTACCTCTGTGTGGGACTCCAGAAAGTACATTCCCTTTTTCAGAGGCAATTTTGGATATTGAATGCTCGCCATATCATTCGACATTGTGTGCACTGGTGTGTTAAGTGTTTCATATGGTTAGCGAAAACCTTCACCCTTATTATGGGCAAACTCCCTGCTGTGGGATTCTCAGAAGTGCATCCCTTTTTGAAAGTTGGCATCGATTTTGCAGGGCCATTCGTAACAAAGTGGACAAAGGCATGGAAGGCTCCAGTGGACAAAAGCTATCTAGTATTTTTGTGTGCATGTCGACGAAGGCTGTCCATCTGGAAGCTGTATCTTCACTGTGTAACAAAGCTTTCTTGGCTGCCCTTAAGCGATTCGTGTCGGTGAGGGGAACCCTATCAGACATACTGTCAGACCAAGGCACCAACTTCATTGGGGCGCAAGTAGACACTTGAAGGAAGTTCATTGAGAACTCTTCACTGGACCCTCACGGCAGAGTTTGTAGAACCGCTTACATGATCTCAACATTGTTTGCCATTTTAACCCGCAAACTGGACCTTATTTTGGTGGCATGTGCGAGGTAGCTGTGAAATCGGCCAAACTCCACATTAAGTGTGTTATCGGAGAGCAAATACTTACGTTTGAAGAGATTATGGCCATTTTTGCTGAAATCTCTGCGGTGCTGAAATCCAGGACCTTTGTGTCCCTTGTCATCAGGCACATTAGAATTTGATGTCCTTACACCAGGACACTTTCTAGTCTGCCTGAGCAAGACTTGAGACATGTTGTAGACAACCGTCTACATCATTGGCAGCTGTTCACCAAGCTGAAGCAAAGCATTTCGAAATGTTTGAGTTTGGCTTCCACAAAAAGACGGCCGACCCCACAACTGCGGCTGTATTTATAGTATCGTCGGTCATCATCCAGAAATTTCTCTAAATGCCATGTTATGCCATGTTATGCCATGTTATGCCAAGGGCCCTAGTTCCCAGAATATCCTTGTGCGTCCTCCCAAATCGTCGGAGGGGCTGTGACGCCAGCCTGCTCCAGCTGTCAATTCCCGGCGACGGGACTGTGAGTGGGTCTGCCTGGGAAGTGGGTAGGGTTGAAATGGGTCACTCCTCACAGAGACGGACTATGAATGGAACTCGCGTCTAGTGCAAGCGTCGGCGCGTAACATTATTAAAATTCTAACTAACCACCATCCGTTATTTCTTCGCGTCCATCGCACCAAATGAAAGCAGTCCGTCAATCAACCTACAGTTTGATGACAATTTCACCGAAACATCGTAGTGGTAAGTTGCATTATTTTATGGTAAGCGAAGTAGTGTTTTCAGTTGACTAAGGTATTTGGGGAAAAAATTTTGCGAAAAGCTCAAAACTTAAGGACATTACTGCTTTATTTGCTTATTTGTTTTGTAAGCGCTTTAGTTGCTTTCAATAGCCATCGCACTGGAACTGTTACATCTGGAGAACTCAAAAAATTTTAATGATTGATTGAAGGTACTAATGAACGACCTAGCATTTATGATTCCGGGTAACCGGCGAGTTGCTTGTACACTGAACTGGACCTGATATATCCAAAGCGACTACAGGCTGTCGTCCATGATCTGATCTCTGTACATTCCTCTCATCAAAATTGGGAGTGAAACCAACTAAACGAAAGTTTTCCTGCAGATGTTTGTAATTATTGCAATACTACAAATTACGATATCTAATAGTAGTGCTTTTAATAAACAAAAAGTGTTGCAACTTTGGTTTACGTTGGTCACAGCTGACGAATAATTTGAAGATACGCATTGCCTGCAAGGACAGGAAAATTTCGCGTTCTGAATGACCCGTACGTTAGACTCCATGACCCTATGTTTAATTTTCAAGCCTCAGCTATCTGTTCATTGACTGCTTCCCCAGTGTTGTTGGCCGTCTTACCTCAGACCAGGTGGCACGGGATCCGGTGCCCGTTTCCTTCCACGTCTTTTATTGGCTCACAGTTCACCTGGCAGTGTGTAATAAGCTGTGATCCAGTTGTAAACATAATAGAAATACACACATATTCGAAGTATAGCTTGTCATTTAATGAATTCGCGAAATTTTTCTGTACCTAGCTATCTATAAACGAATCTCTGACGTCAAGTATTGGCACGCCGAAACGAAAGAATGACGTAATGCAACGGCCTGCTACTGCGACGATCACACGGTTAAAAATTTCCGTACGTTTATGGTAGTGTTTGCGTGGAGCTATGTACAGAGTTTCCTTCAGTGATGACAAAAAATGGAACTGAGCTCCGTAAATTCAAAATACGTAAAGTCTCCAAATTTCCTATAACTTCGGGTTCCGAAAACTTACAATGCCGACTCTGCATGAAGCCTTCTTCGCCACAGTAAAGAGATAATTATAGTTTCTGCTGCAGTTAGGCCATAGACCAAAGACTCATCTTTAGTCTATGTGTTAGGACGGCTGCGGTGGCTGAGTTGTTCCGTAACTCGCCTGCCACCAAGACGAACCGGGTTCAATGTCTTGCCGGGTCACCGGATTTTCGCATGTGGGAATTGTGCCGGACGACCCCTTTGGTCAGCGGGTTTTCTCGGAGATCTCCCGTTTCCCCCGTCCCTTCATTCCGGCGCCTCTCAATGCTCACCTCAATCAACCTCAATTGCTCTCAAGACCTTGCTGTTAAGAGCCGCCCAAATTACTTCACTCACTCACTCACTCACTCACTCTATGAGTTAGGTTATCCACGCCATATAAGTTTATACCATCTGGCATAAAAAAGTAAGAAAGGTACTTGCTCCATCTACCATCACTTAAACACTCAAACAATGCTGTAAACTGAAAATTTTCGTATGTGACATTTTCATAAATAGCATATTTATCCCTTACATTGTCACACGATGTTCGTAGATGGGTAATAATAGTCACGAATACATAAAGTTTTGATTCGTGCTCAAATGAGAAAAAAAAATTGAAATTTGTACACAGTTAACCCACTCGCATAACAAAAATTGATTACACTTTTCTTAATCTCTTACTTCTTAAAGTAAGAGATTAAGCAGCTTCGGAAAAGCGCAGCTTCGGAAAAACCAAGTAGAAAAATTACGAAGAATTGCCGCGAATTCACGCAACGTTATGTGAAATTCATGGGAAGTCTATTATTGGAAAAGCAACGTGACCGTAACTTACAGAGAGTTTTGGAGTGTTCTTTAACGAGAACTTTGCCGTAAAATGACGGGAAATTTGTCACTGCAGTATTGGAATTCCGGCGGAGTCACAACAGAATTTTTGCATGTGGGATGGTTGGCGGTCATTGTCGCTGTGGGATGGTTGGCGATCATTGTCGCTGTGGGATGGTTGGCGGACATTGTCGCTGTGGGATGGTTGGCGGTCATTGTCGCTGTGGGATGGTTGGCGGTCATTGTCGCTGTCGGATGGTTGGCGGTCATTGTCGCTGCTGGTGGGTTTACCAGATCTACCCTTACCCAACTTGACATTTGTCCGCACTACCTGTGTCGGAAACTTCTGCTATCCGAGCATGGATGGAAGTATGTATAGAGGTTTACCTGTAGTAATCTTGCCTACCATATATGCTGCCGTAAAAAGTAAAGTCAAGTGCGAGTGTTTATTTCAGTAACTGTTGTTCGCGAACGGATTTCACTTATGACTTCTGCAGTGTCATTTTGTGCACAGAGCCTACTTGTTTTGTTGTCACAACCGGAACTATAAATAAACACAAAAACTTGTCTTTTGTTTGACATAGTAGGGGAGCGAGGGGCATGTTGTAACAATTTTAAGAAAATGGTGTATATCATGAAACCTATCAGGTATTATATAACTATGATTGCTTGGATCGATAAACCAATCATTCATCTATTAATCCAGAACAGCAACAATACCAAAAGGAACACTCTTTCCCTCAAGAGGCGTTTTATTAAAGAAGGTCGGTTGTTAAAATTTGCCCCGTGTTTGGGACTAACTGTAACAGCAATGGGGCAGGTAATAACAATTATAAAATCGTAAAATTTATAATAGGCTATAGCGTTAATTTTGAAAGATAAGTACAAAAACAATCATTTTTAGAAATCTTATATTTAAGTAAGTGTTGTAGTTTGTTCTTTATTGAAGTAACCAACAGCTGGTCTTTAAACTAATGTTTAAAACTTTCACTTCATCAACAACAAACAACAAAATTAAATTGGTACGCCATATAAACGTTTTCATTTACAGAACTATCGAAATTTTTGTCCTTGCATTAAAAATAAGCTTTGTCATCAACAGTCAACTGTACAAATTAAACAGCGTTTTATTAGTTTACTTAGTTTCGATTATCTATACTTAAAAATCAATATGGCTCTTTATTTACAGGTTTACAGCCTTGGAAACCTTATATAAATATGGCACTATTAACGTCAATTATTCATAATTATCTTCTTGGTAGGAATAGACCTAATTGACACATAGTAAGTACTTAAATCAGTCTTCTTCAGAATTGCCATTAACACGAATAAATGAGTAAACGTCTCCTGCCACACATTGGCATGTGCCCACATTTAGCACACTATATAGTCTACCCATCTTCTTTCCTAGAAGTGCTATAGGCGCCCTTGCAGACTAAACAATACCATTCTTCGGTTTCGGAATCTGAATCAGAACTCAATATTTTTTTCTTAACCTTATCTATTCCGTCTTCGACCATTGTCGTCGACTTTCTTTGCTCTTTCCTTTTCCCCTTGCCATTCTCTTACCCGCTCTTTTCCCCACTCCCTTTGTTTTTTCCATCCCTTTGATTCTATTCTTATCATAATTTTTCTGTTTCCTGCTCATTTTTTCTTCATGTTCTCTTGCTAAAGCATCCTTTTCTGGTATGTCAGTTAAGACGAATGATTTTCTTTTGCGACGATTGTGGGTAGTTTGTTTTCGATGTGGAGCCTTTGGGAGGTGTCTGATCTTTGATGGCGAAAGATCATGTGACTTTTGCAAGCCAGATGGACCTGGAGTTGGAGACGCAATTGCACTTTCTTTATTTAGCAAGCTTGAGAATTCTGGAGTTGGTGATGCAGTTGCAGCAGTATTTTGAAAGCTAAAGGGGTCAGAAGTTGAGGCAGTTGCTATTTCAATTGCTTGTATAATTTCAGTGGGCGTTTAAATCTATTTCAGGAGCCGATTATAATAACTCTGGGTTTTCAAGGTCCAGTGTCAAATTGAAAACATTCTGTGTGGGATTTTGAAGATCTTTTTCGGGGTCATCAGGATTTGGGTGATCAGTGACAAAAGATGGTGCAAAGTCACTTCCTGAAAAATATCAGCATTGAAGGGTCATGTACCAGACGCATTAAACCCACTCATAATATTTGCTGGGTTTGAGGCCTATGGCAATGAATCCTTAACCATACCTGGGATGTCACATACTGTCATCGTTTTTCTTAGATGATTAAGTATCCAGGCGGTCTGTGCTCGGTTTACCTAGTTTTTAAACGGGCAATAGACTCCCACATCTAATGGCTGTAGATTGTGGGAGCAGTGCGGAGGAAATGAAAACATCACCATGTTGCTGTTGTTGGCATTCTCAACGACTTGAATATTAATATGTGAAGTGTAGTTGTCCAACAGCAGCAGGCTCTTCGGTAGAAGGTTTAACGTACTTAACAAAATGATATATGAATATTAGAAATTCTTTTTCTGACATCCATCCCAAAGAGTTACCATCTTCAATGAACACTGGTGAACCACGACGGAGAAATATTTCTGTGTATCTTACTCTAGGGAATACAAACATTGGTGGGATAGAGTTTCCGGCTGCGTTTGTGACGTATGCGAGTGTTGCCAGTGTTCCTCTTTCGGAGGAAGTAATGGCACCTACTTGTTTCTGACCACGCGCAGGATTTTGCAGATTCGTGACCTTTGTTTCGTCCACGTTCCATATGCGGGAAGGAGTATATTCATATTTTTGGAGTAACCCTATATATTTTCCGAAAAAATCGTTCACATTGATTTTGTTGAAAGATGTTGCTCGACGTAGTGATGGTGCTTCAGGTATTCTTAACGATAGTCGAGGATTCCTGCGTATGAAATTTTGAGACCAGTCTGGTCCGGCCATGTTATTCTCATGCTATAAAGAGGGGATGTTTTTTATTTCAAGCATTACAGCACATTGGTAAGCTAGCTTCCTGACTTCTGTAGGCAATAGTCCAAAATATACATCTAAATATTTGAGTAAATTGGAAGTCAACTTATCTTCTACTTCTTGCGTAAATATCAATCTAGGTTTGACATAGCCAACAGTAGGACATTCATTTTTTTTCAGAATGTTCATATATAACGTCACGTGGCACAAATCAAACGTTTTACTAGATTTTCGTATGCTTGTATTGTTCTCTAAAACTTTAACTGCAGCTAACTTATACACCTCTTGACTTTTCGAATGCTTGTATTGTTCTTTTAAACTTTAACTGCAGCTAACTTATACACCTCTTGACTTTTCGTATGCTTGTATTGTTCTCTAAAACTTTAACTGCAGCTAACTTATACACCTCTTGACTTTTAGAAGCCCTCTCACTTTTTCTTTTGTGGTCTCTGTTACTAAAAAGGAAACAAATAATATATGAGAATGAAACGCAGTAAATAAATAAACTATCACACAAAATCAGTCACGCAAACATAAACATCAGGGGCATGTAGTTACATCTAACCCTACGAAATTGTTACTACGTGCCACACGGTATGCATTTCTAGGTTAATTGAGATTGCCATTGGTCTATGTCGTTCGCACTAGAAATCAGTCAAACATAGTGGAGGTAGATATATTTAGAACCTTAATGCTCACAATAGTCATGGAAAAAATTAATAATAGGTATATATTAGTATCATATATTAGCAGATAGTATAATATCAGAGATCAAAGTTTACCTAAATGATTTTTTTTTTCGTTACCTGGCCAGATCGGAGCGTGTGCACATAACATCTCGCTGCGCCGCTTGGCGGAACACTGGTTGTGCTTACGTAATGCGGGGAGTTATAAGGACAAGATCGAGTCAAATAGTCGACGTCAAAGACTTCAAAATCCCGGTAAAAATACGTGTTACTATTTACTCCTATTACAACAAGCCCCTCGCTCCCCTACTGTTACATAAACAGTAAATAATTTCACAGATTTTTGTTTGCTATTTATTTTACTTCGTTACGCCCAGTTAAAGAACACGGTGGTCTTATTTAGCAGTTAGTTGTGGTTTCTTCTTCTTCCAAAATATCTTCATCTTCTCGCTGGAGTTTTTCTTGCGTTCTTCTGTCAAGGTTTTGTTAGTTCGGGTTTTAGGTTTATCCGTAAAGTGATGTTTGTCAATTAATGATCTTAATATATATTTATCCCGTATTGTCTCTTCGATTATATTGATTTATTCAAAGCCTCTTTCTATTTTAACTAGCCAATTGTCTTTACTTTGTATGATAGGAAAAAAATGAGATTTATTTAGTCAGTCTATCATTGTTCATTCTGAGAAAGTGGCCGTAGAATATCAGTTGTCTTTTCCTGAAAGTGTCTGAGATTTTTTCAGAATGCTGATTTTTTTTCTATTCTCTTAACGCTGTTTATCTAAACAAAATTACAAATCGTCTATACCGCACTCCATTTCCTGCTCTCTGATCACCTAAAATTTCAACCTGATGGAAAACTCCATCGAAAATTGCCCACCGCCAATTACGAAAACATCCATGGAAACAGATAGCAATTGGCCAAATCTCCCAAAGAACCAACATCTTTACAAGCAGCCTTGAAAACTCAGTATCTTCCAAAGAATACATGCAACTCTCTGTTTGGGTTATTGTTTTCATCAGTATCATTTCGCGTTATAATTCGGTACAGAGACAGGAGGCGCACAAGTATACAGATTGTATCTAAATTAGACAGACAAACTTTGCAGTAGGCCGAGTACAAAAAAAAATGTGTCTGCATAATTTGTAAGTTATTTGATGGCGGCAACACACAGGTGTTGCGATTTTTTACAGATTTTTGTTTCGTTACACAATACCCATACACTCGTGGAATATTTTCTCCAGTATTTCTAAGAAACTAATTAGTGCTTCTTCAGGTCCAGCTTCAAAGATGTGAACCGCTCTTGGGATTCACTTCTGACATTAGGCCGTATACATGATTTCACTCAGCGTGGCCTGATGTAACATGAGAGTGATTTATGTCTGTGGCCAACAAATAAATACGCGATCTCTGCTGGAGTGTGTAGAGGACTGAGCAGTCTAGCTTGGCGCAGTCTAAAAACCCACGGGGCCACAGTGGTCGGCCGGTTTCCTCGGGGATCCGGCGCTGCGCTTCACTCTTATCGGCTCTCAGACCTCGATGTAACTAGCCGCCAAAATATCTTCACTCACTTATAGGCCTTAACTGAAAATGGTAGGTTCTCAATATTGACGAGATGTTGCAGCGTGGCGGCCAGGAGAAAGCGTGCTGACGTTAGGGGCCGGCGCGGTGGCGGAATGTATAATGAGGTGTGCGGCGTGTGGGAGGGCGATTATTCAGCGACGTGTCGTCTCCTTAACGAGACCAGAGTGGCTGTGCGGCAGTGCAGTCACGAGCGCGAGGTACGACGTTACGTCAACCCCTACTGGTTATCATTGCCCGCCATTATTGCTCAGACGTGCGCCAGGCAGCGTGCTAGGGGCAGCAGATCAAATTCCGGATTCTCCTTTCTGTTTTCAATGTTTTTTTTTTGTTCAAATGGTGCTTTGTTCTGCGCCAAACTTTGCAAAAAGCAAAGCTGCATGTTTTCTGCTGTTTACATTTCCTTCTGAGGGGAACAAATGTGCACTTTGTTTGCAGAATTGCAAACGGATGAAGTGAAATCCTTTGCTTTATTCAGGGCTTCGGAAAGCAATCACTGGGTTATTATAGTTGAAGCTAAAGATTTAAAAACTACTTGAACTGATTAACAATCCTTTAATCTGGAAACCAAAGACAATGAGGGCAGTTATTATTTAACACACTGTGGTGTTCTTTGAGTTTTGAATGTATGTAGCTAGTGTATAAGACGTAAGAAATTTATACTGAAGTTTGTGGGTTCGAACCCTTCTAAAGTTTAGATTTGTTTAACGTATTATTTTCCACTTTTAATAGATAATTCAGATGCATTGTAGTTTTTTGTGTTATCAAAACCATAAAACACGAAGTTCTAATTATATATTGTTTTTGTTCATAATAACATACTGTAAATCATATATGTTAGCACTAAACCAGCAACGTTTTTTAAGTGGTATTTATTTCCTATGCCCTTCACAGGCGTCCAGCAAACAAGGATGAATGTCCTCTTGTTTTCCAAGTTTTCCAGTTAAAAATAAAAATTTAAAACTGGAACAACAATACCGAATGTGTAAAAATATATTTAACAACTTCCTTTATCACAAAATATTGGCAAAAAAAAAAAAAAAAAAAAAAAAAAAAAAAAAAAAAAAAAAAAAAAACTGCGGACTATGGCAGTTTTACTAAACTTTGAGAATTTTAAACCCGAAACGTTTGTGCGCCAACAAAGTGCTGGGTCAAGTATCCACGTAGGATTAAATGCAATTTTCTTGTACTTTCATTTTGCTGCGGCCAAATACATAAATTAATTTACATTCTCAAAAACATTAAATAATCATTAGTCCTGCCTTTCTACAAGTCATTGAAAATTGAGCCAAGGAATTTGTGATGTATTGTCCCTACGCAGTAGTTACGCGGAGGAAAATTCTGTTCATTAAGCGAGTAATATGCATTAAAAACTGTATCGCGAAAACCGCTATAACCGTCTCCAAAATTATCACCAAATTACACTGTAAAAAAGTGTAAAAATACATTTTCATTTTCTGTTCGTAATTTGTAAAAAAAACAAGCACAGTACGTGTATATTTACACCAGTGTACAACTTTATTCATAACATAGCACAATGGTATTATAAAAAAACACAAATATATTGGTATGTTAACAATAAAAGATGCGTAAATTTACAAATTTGAAAGTACGTGTAAAAATCCATAACATGAAGCATTAAAACCCAAATCTGTGAATTTTTACAACTACACCAATATTGTATTGAAACATGTGCTGTACATCACTGTAAAAGTACACGCTTTTCTATTTCTCTCACTAGGTAGTACAATCTTACTGTAAACAAACACAAATATACTGGTATATTGATATTAACAAGGCAATTGAAATTAAACATTCCAACACATACAAATTATCGGTAACTTTACATTTCTATGTGTAATTTCCTAAAACGAGTACAGTATTTGTAATTTTATATTAATGTTCCCGTGAATTTAAATATAACTACAAGTATTTGCTTAAAACATGCGATCTGGCGTTAGGGAGTAGAACTATTTCGAACTCCTTTTGTGTGTTGAAAAGGAAATCTTAACGCCCACTAATGGAATATGTTGGCTTTTGTATATAACTACATATTACATATCAGAAGTTAATCGTTATCCACATTTTGGACATAACTTTTTATAACTCTGTTAAACCATCAAGCTACAAAACGGAGTAAAAATACATTAAAATGATAAAATTACACAAACAAAATGATATTTAACCATCACAATAAGTAAAAATTACATACTCCTATGATAACATTACACCTACAGTGTACATGTAATTGTGTATGATAAACATTTAACAGTAAAAGACTAGTGTAGTTAAATTACCATAATGATTGTGTTAAATTACACTGCGTGTTAGAAAACTAGTAGAAAGTATAGTAAAATAACATGTGGAGAGTACATGTTATTCAATGTGATGATAATTATTATGTGTAAGATAATTATTAAGAAACTGACAGGTATGGTAAAATTACACTAACAAAGTTTGTGTAAATTTACATTGTGTTGCTCGATATTGGTAGCAAAAAATGTAAAATTACATGTGATTGAACATAATGATTAGTAAAAATAATAACAAGTATAGTAAAATTACACTGGCATTATATTTGTAAATATACATGGGGCACACAGTAAAAGTACACGTACACATGTGCATGTAAAAATACATGAACATGTGTGAAGATTGTGTTGCCAAGTACATTCGTGTAAAATTACACACATTTTTTACAGTGTTCCTGACCACCAAATATTCATGATTTTTTCAGGTTTCCCAGGTCGCCGAACACCCTGCTTTCATTATAATATGCGCCGTAAAATCATGAGACGGGCTATGTTAATTTATAGATTTATTTTAAATACTTATAAATAAATATGTATTATTTGTTTATTTTAATGTATAGCAGTTATACGCTACATAACTCGTAAAAACGATACAATTTCTACAAATATCCAGGAAACTAAAATAATACATACCAGAGATCAGCATACATACAAGCAACATGTAGTTATAATTTTAAAACTTATAATAGGCAATTGTAAAATCATTACATTCTGACAAAAACATAAAACAGTCTTATAAAGTAAAACAATAATGCAACATGAAACAACTGGGTAAATACATTTAATTGCAATAAGAGCTCAAGTACTTGTAATTTTGTTATGGGGCAAAAAGTTTATTTACATCCTAAAATTATATTTAATAGATTTCAAATAGTTTGTTTTAAATTGTAGGGTTCTGATTAATAGCTATTACGGTTTGAGGTATCAAGCTAAACAATTTTGTCCAGCATTGTTTACAGATTTTATAAATTTTTTTCTGGTTGCCCTATAACTATAGAAATTTTGTTTTGTACTTGTGTGATGGTTTTGGCGCCCACCGAAAATAAACTTGGTCAAAGTCGCCTGTCGCTATAATTTACGGTATAATTTCGATGTGTGCCACAAGCAGCGAATTTGTGTAACTAACTTCCGTTCTGTAGAAATTAATAAGAGTAGGGATTTAAATTTAAACGCTTGTTTTCAACCAGACAGCAATATGAAATGCTTAATTAAAAACTTAATTAGTTTTCTGGTCCATTTGTTTGAAACAAACCTTGGGAAAGTCGGAAGAATAGAAAGCTGCGCCAGTTGACGCACGCTGAAGTGAAGACCAGAATGAGCAAAAATGGCGGACGTTTATATCTAGTGTTTGTAGCGCCCAGTATACATACTTCCGCTGCTCAGTGTGTGTGAGAGAAGTCACCTGCGCCACACACGACTTGAGAGCTCTCCCTGGTTGGACGAAGGTCACACATAGTATACACAATATTGTATACATTACGTACGCGTACGCTGTTCACAGTAACATGTGCAATTTTGAAAGTCCTACTTCAGATCTGCTTGAATGTTAATAGTGTATTCTTGGAATTAGTAGTGCAATGTGAATGAATGACAAGATGGAGATTTTTGAACATTCGCCATTGCGATGCAGATGTCTGTCATGGAAAAAACATTACTGAGCACGAAAAAACTTAAGAAAGACAAGCAACGTATGAACGAGAAAATTAATATATATATATATATATATATATATATATATATAACACTGGAGATTTACAAGAGGGAATAGAGTTAAAAAAACTGAACAGCAACTAATTACGAAAAATAAATTTATAAACATGATCAACAAATAATACCAAGAAACTAACACAGGCAAGAAACCTGCTGACAAAGTTAGGACAGCACTGACAAAATAAGTAAGAACAAAATCGGACAACACAGCAAAGAAACACACTAGAACACAGCAGTTTAACCAGACAAGACAGAATACAACCCAAGAATGCTGTAGTCAAGAATATATAGGCACAAAGCCAGAAAATTCCATGAAGGAATCGAGTCAATTAAAACAGGACAGCAAGCTAAATGTGAAATATCTAATTTGATATATATGAATACGAAAAAACGATATACGACCAACAGATAAGATGACAGAGACGACACAGTCTAGTTTTCACAAATAAAACAAACACAGCGAGCAAACTCGCACAAGAACTAACAGTAGTTCTACCACGACTGACAGAATGCGACGTTTCGGGAACTGTAATATTTTCCCGTCGTCAGGCAGCGAGACACAGGGCCCGAGAGAACACAGTTGCGACTAACCCTTTTGGAAGTTCCCAGTGTTGTATACATATATTTATTTTATCGTCCATAGGTTGCTTTTCTTTTTTAAGTATTTTTCGTGCTCAGTCCTATTTTTTCCATGACAGACATCTGTATCGCAATGGCGAATGTCCAAAAATCTCCATCTTGTACATTGTGTATTCTTCCGCCTTATGTAAAATTAACATTTCTGGGGACCTCGTCACTTTATTCATGCGTCGGTCAAGTGAAACAGTAAAATTATTAGAAAAGTAAATATTTTTAAATCTGGTTATTTTTATACTTTCGGTGCATAAAAATAAGAAAGCGAAATAAATATTTAAAGTTGTCACAAATGATTACCTAACGCTTTTTATTCAACGTTAAGTATGGAACTACCTTCCATCCATCGTTACCAACTGTATTGGGCGCATGTCCCCCAACGAGCTCGTTGAAATATACGCAGGCAGGGGCAGTAAAGTTTTTCTAAGGCTGAATTCAAAGTGCTCACTTTATCTTGAGCATTCTTTACCTTCCTATATTGCAACGGACATAGTGACTGGCACGAGCCCAGTTAACTTGGTAACGACGGAGGGAAAGTAGTTCCTTGTCTTAACGTTTCATTTAAATTTTTAGGTAGACAAGTGTCATTTCTAGTAACTTTATACTTTTTTTTTTTTTGTGAAAACGAAAAAATGAGACAATATGTGAAATATTTACTTTTATCATAATTTCACGGCTTCGTTTGACTAACGTATTAATGAAGTGACAAGGTCCATGGCAATGTTGGTGTTGCATGTGGTGGAAAATACACAATACGCATACAAGTAGATCTTAACAAGGGCTTTCGAAAGTGGTCAGTTTACCGTGAACAGGATATGACATTTCTCAAGAGTTGATTTTCTATAGGCGAACACCATATACGTAATTTTTGGTCTGTAGTACACACTGCGAAGCATAATGACCAATAATCTTACTTGTAGGATTAATGATTCGAAACCCATCCTACTGTCCTAGGTCATAACTGTTTCATACAACTATACCCGAACGTTAATTATACCGATTTTTAGCTGTGACAATGAACAAGAGTTGTGTTGTCTTAAACACAGCACGCATCATATTTCTTTTTTACATCTGAAACCATAAACTAAGGATCCCACCTACTTGCACGGATAGTATGTTATGAGATATGGCAGGTTGTAAAGTCAGTTTTTAACTAACATTGGAGAGCTCCGAAATATAATTTACTTGAAGCGTGGTAACTTTGAAGTACCATCCCTTCCTCATTTGGGTAAGATGTTTTTACCTAGGTAAACATACTCTTTGTAACGCTATTCAAGAGCCAGGCACCCTTAAGTAGTTGTATCTATTATAATTTTTAAAAGTCTATGGAATATTTCAATCTAAATTATTTTCCAGGACAGAAACGAAAGCCGATATCTGGTTACCAATTCATTAATTTTATTATTGAAACATAAATGTGGTCGTTGTAATGTGTCAGCGTTAGCAACAATCTCTGCAAGTATCCAGCCGCCTCTGTTTACCACATTTAATCTTACGTTAAACGATGTTTTTAACTATAACGACAATGCTGCATCTTTCCTGAACTGGTGGCTGTATTCAAACCCTATAGTCACCGTTTTCAATTCTTAGGAAACCGAATACGCGCGAAGATTGTGTGTGGTATTTTCCACCGCCGCGCCGTCGCAATGCTTCCTTACTGCGTGACTTAACTTTGCGGCACTAATTATTTTTGCTAGGCCAGCCCTTTAATGATGCAGAGGCGAAGCATCGCTAACTCCAACCTCACGTGTTAGCAACGTGGCAGCACTGGCCATCGACATGTAGGACCACCACTCAGACTTGCCAGCCGGCCAATAAGGAATCCTCCTCAGCGCGCAGTGCCAACCAGAGAATGGGTACGCACACATCAAATACACCGCTATTCTGTTTCGCCTTTGTGGACTTATATAGTCCATTCACGATTACTTCCAACTTTTCTGAAGTCCTGCTCAACTTCTGCTCCCAGGATCTGCCTCCGCCTCATGTCTAGAACATTTAACCAACGGGTCAACGCACCGAATTCGCACGCACTCAGTGTAATAATATTTTACATAAGGATTAGTACACATTTCTAGACATTAACAACACGCCTTTTTCTCTCTGTTGTACTCGTGCTAATTACTGACGAACTATTATAATTTATAGATAAAATGTAAGTTAAAGTTCAATTCATAGTTGAAACGGCTAGGGAAACTGTCCCATTAATAAAGCAGAGGAAGCATCCCTGGTTGACACATGAGTGTGATGAAGTTATAAAGCAAAGACAACTTGACTGGCAGCGATGGGATATGCAGAAGAGCGAATATAACTGGAAGCTGTTCCAGGGCGTGAGAAAGTATGCTGCCAAAACCATCCGAGGAGTAAACACAGCCATGGACACAGAACAGAGCAATACATATACTGTAGAGTTCCTGAATTCTCTACAGTTGTCAGGTGTTCCTTCACATAAGTTCAAATTAAAATTAAGCGTTCTGGTCATACTTAAGGGAAATTTAGATTCACTGCGATTATGTAACGCGACGAGCCTTAGTGTCATAAAAATGCATTATTTTTCCCTATAAAAATGCGCGTGAAGCAGTGAGTAAAATCCAGTGTTCCTGTAAGTGCTTCTTTCCTACTGAATACACTGGCATCCCCAAAAAGAGGTTTCAAGTCAACTTTATACAATTTTCTATCGCATTGGCCAGCACCATTTTGCCACACTAATTTAACACCAACTCGTGCTTTCAAAATTGCTGTGGCTCTCTTCTGCACTGACATAACAAGGAGTCTAATTTTTTGTTGGATATGTTGGTGGATCACGGTTAATGTTGGCCAACATGTCTACAGTTGTGTATTAAAGCATTCTGTTGATTGTATGTGTTGCAAACATCTTGGCCGGATGTTGTTATCAGCGGAAGTTGATATGCACCGTGCTGAGTCTCGTAATTTCAGTATAGCTTGATGTGAAGGAGGTGTGAGGGGGTGGGGTGTAGGTATGTGAATGGTAAGGAGCGTTTGTTAGTGTACCAGGCATCAGGTATGTATAGCCATATCAGAGGAGGTTGTAGGGCGTAGACTCTCACAGCAGACATCCACTTAATTCCAGAAGTAATCACAGCATAGTAGCAGAGGGGAGGTGGGGGTGCAGGTAGGTGTGGTGCTGATTATGGTGCTAAGTGAGATGAAACCCTTCCGAGGTTAATCTTATGGCACTACGCCTGCCTGTAGCCCCGCAGTAGGGCGTCGATTTAGTCTTGGATTGGTACGCCCCTACTACTTGAAGTACTCATTAAAAATTGATCACATATCGAAATATTAAATAAACATAGATAATAGTTCACGTGGAATTATTCCATTTCACACATCTTATCCAGCTAGGACCTCCCCCTCCTTGGACATGCACTGGGTATGAGCAGTACGACACTGCAGCGAGCTCGTAGTGCGAGGAGGACCTAGGTGGTGACGACGTGGAGGCAGGAAGGTCACGTGACAAGCCGCTGCCCGTCTCACACCGCGTACACATGTCCACGTGACTTGTAGCGGGGTCATGTCACCTCGCACACACACACATGCCTCTCTTCCTGCTCCACCCGCTGCTTGCTCTTGCACGTGGGGTGAGCTAGCGATAAGGGCGATATTGACCTGCGTACCCATCGCCCCGGCGCATCTACACGCTAGGCTCTCAAGTGACGTGTTCAAGTACCCTCGTACCGCTGGAACTATATGCCACTTAGCAGTGACCCTATCCCATTGTTCGTGCAAAGTATTTGCAGGCTATTCGCTGTAAAATAAGCACTTTTTAAGGCTATTCTAAATTCTTCCTTTTAACCAATTTTTCTGTTTCCGCAACTTTTTAATATCAACATTGCAATGTGATTAATAAATACGGTGTATACTTTCAAAACGCTCAAAATTAAACGTCTGAGGCAGCAATGAAACATATTTATTAGTGTTTAATACCTATTGTGAGGGTCTTTAAAAATGCTCACTAATATGAAACGATAGTTTTCCACTAAGTTGGAGAGCTTGTGAAAGTGTTTGCCATGTGCGCGGTATCTTGAAAGTTGCCTTTGTACTTCGTCTAAAGTGTAGTTTATTTTCGTAGTTGAGTACATCCGACGTGCATAAAGTGCTTTCTTGTAAAAACGAGTATTTCAAACACTCTGCAACGTAGTTCAAGCTCCACGTACAGAGTCCTCTTATCATTACTTCAGGTGTGCGGCTTCAGAACCAACCTTTCGCTCCGAGACTCCGCGACACAGCGACAGAGCAACAACAACAACAACAACAACAATAACAAAGGTTTTTAATTGATCAAGAGTCTCCAGTTGGTCTGTCATTACTGGAGTTGCGACGTACTCTAGATGCGAATGTATTATACTTTGGGATCATTGGTAGGTCAAATCCAGATCAAAGCTGTTTTGTACTAATTTTAGACCAATGGTGCGTCCATGTCTTCAAGCCTCCATGGATGCGTTGAGAAGCCCCCCGCTCCCTCCCTCCCCACCCCCCCAATACACACACAAGATCCTGTTCCCACACCCTTCACGGTTTTTAACCACTTCTGCCCCACTGGGCGTATTGTCTGAGATTATTCGATACTTCTACCCAACTGTGTATATGCCTTTCTCCGGCTTATGGCGATATGAATAAATCCAAAACAGTTCCATCTGCCGGCCCGTCGAAATGCGGACCCTTCACCCCCCCCCCCCCAAGATTGTTAATAGAAAAGCCAGCACCTCGACAAGTAAAGAAGGCTTCACTAGCGGTCTTAGTAATCGTAATGTCGTCTTCCGACGATTAGGGCACTGCCGGGTGCAATTTCCAAACACACTGCCCGCGCGAGTCTATCCTCAGTCTGACCTCAGGGCGCCAAGGGGAAATCGGTGAACTCCAGGATACAAGCCCCATCAGAGCTTAGGGAGCCTCTAGAGTGTAAGGTCAGCCCTTGCTCCTCCTTCATTTCCCCAACACTTGTGAGTTCTCTACCCGAGTGGGCTAATGCCTCAGCCTCCGAATGGTCCATTACGATACCTCTTTTAGTAAAACATTGTATAGGTAACACGTGGGAGTTTCCCACGTTTGCTAACCCCAACGAGGTGTGTTATCCAGAGCTACCACAAGGAGGTGTGGGTTCCCTTGATCTGGCAGAGGCTATTGGTTGATGAACTACCAACCCTTCCCATAATTATGTTTCCAGCTGACCTACGATATTAGGAGTGGCAATACCCCCACACAATTATGGGCCAGCTGAATTCTCTCCTCTTCTAGGGTGATTCTGGGGCGGAAAGGGAATGCCCCTACCGTGATCGAGGACACAACCACTAGGTATAGTAACCAGCCCCGGACACTCTGGGGGGGGGAAGCCAGAGGGTGAATCACGACAATCTCTGGGTGATTGCGAAGCCCCTAGAATGCCCCAAAACTGGTACCATCATACATCCATTATAGCCTGGGCCCCCGCCCAAGGGTTACCACCAAAGAACTGAACTGCTTGTTCTTGGTTGAGACAGGGATAACCCTTCCGCAGTTGAGAATATCCCCACCAGGTATAGTTATATAGCTAAACTGCGCGGACGCAGCCAGCAATGTACAAACTTACAGCCACTTAAGGTCTTTTTTCCCTGTCACCCGGAGCCTCCAGAGAAGCTGTGGAAGAGTCACAGTTGCTCCCTACTGGCGACAGAGCACGACACATAAGCTTATTATTGGAACTCCAGTAACACGTGCCAGGAAACTGGCGTTACTGGCCAGCAACACATCAGGACGGGGTTCTCCAATCAGCGCTTGGTAAACCTCTTGCCATCCGGTAGCTCAGCCAATGGGGAACCTTCCGCAGCATGCAATAACCAATCGAATACAATACAAGTTTCCAGAGACTAAGGCAACCAATCAAACAATGGGCACTCCCATGTCGAAGTAAGCGCGACATGTCGTTTCTGTGTATTGTCTAGACTCTGATACGGCCATGAGATATCATTCTTTCACATTAGCTGCGAAACATTTAATTAATAATGTTATAGGCAAAACTGTGTTGTATGCTTGGAATTTGACGTTTTTATTTCAGTTTGGTAAACAGTATCCTCGTGTCGATCTTATATGGAGTCCTTAACCGGTTAACGTGTACGTTATTTCAGTTTGGTAAACAGTTTCCTCGTGTCGATCTTATATGGAGTCCTTAACCTGTTAACGTGTACGTTATTTCAGTTTGGTAAACAGTTTCCTCGTGTCGATCTTATATGGAGTCCTTAACCTGTTAACGTGTACGTTATTTCAGTTTGGTAAACAGTTTCCTCGTGTCGATCTTATATGGAGTCCTTAACCTGTTAACGTGTACGTTATTTTGTATTTAAAGTGTTGGAAAATAAAAAAATGTTTGGTGTGAAACGTACTTATATATGTCCTACAACTGGCATTTTAGACGCTATGGAAAGAATCTGAGCAGATGAGTAACAGAAGAGGTAACAAGTTATGAAATGTTGGTGTGTCAACAGCAGCCAGTATAGCATAGCCCAGGGAAAGGTGTTTACTGTATAGGTTATAGCTTCTGTACTTGCACAACAACGACCATATTTTTGCGTAATCTACAACATGTCATAGGCTAAGTGGACGAGTACACACGGGGGATGTATGTTACAGGGTTAATAGACAATGACGGTTTTATAATAATTCGGGAAAGTGTGGCCTGTTATGGAGGGCATAACGGGAAATGTCGGCAGAGGAGGGGCCGACGTAGCGGGTATCTCACCCACTATTGAAGTCGTCCTTAATACATCAATTAAAAAGCTACGGCACCTGGTCGCGTGCCATTGTGATGCTAACTAGTTCCCAGAGTCAGGCGACTGTCGTCGCACGGCTGGACCGGTTCTCTCTACGCAGGCAGTTTAGTCAGCACAGATGTCGGACATCGCGCTGGAGACTGCATTAGGCTCGCAAGTAGGAGCGGCTTGAGTGAATAGCCAGTGTGACGACCACTGTGCAGCTCATGATGACGAGCGACGGGAAATATTGTGCTCTTAAGAGTATTTAGCCGCGTATTCCACACACTACTTTCTGTAAAGTTTTTGTAATTTTTACTGCGAAATAGTCTGTAGTTTTACAAATGTTTGTAACTGTACAAACATTTCTATTGTAAGATTACTCGCTTGTAAAACTGTAAGAGACTTGTTTAATACACCTCAAGATATGTTTGTATTACGTTGACCAGTGTCCATGAGCTCAAGCAAAATAGTGGACACTCAACAACGTAAAACCGCATATAGCTGTGTATGCAAAAATTAAGGGCGATGTAAAATGTAGTTGCGTGGAAAAATAACTCTATTACAAGTTTGAATAACATAAAGTACTAAAAACACCTCAAATAATCATAATCAAAATAAAATTTAACATGATGCTATTACTCATTAACTGTTAATGTTTCATATCAATATACAATTCTTAAAATGAACTAAATGAGTTCTTCTTAACCGAATATAATTTCACTAATATTTTGTACATGCATATTTACTACTATATCCACAACAAAATAATTTCAGCGCTTGTAAGTCATTCTTTTCGCGAATTACGTTTTTAAAAAATGTTTTCCATATTCCCTGATATTAATTCGTTACATTTCTTTTAAAGAAGAAAAATAATATTTTAATTACCACTTCTTAATAATGTAGAATGTATTAAAAGCCTATGGTTTGTAATATTACAAGTATATGTTATGGAGATTTTACAAGAAATCTATTTGTAATTCAACAAGGTATTTTCTGGCAACTGGATTTCCAACGATTTTCTCCTTAAAAGTAGAAAATAAATTACACCACACGCCAGCGAAACGGCAGCACTGGCCAGTTGTCCGCCAATCAACGCCTGATGACATACTCGCCAGCAGTACAGCCAATGGGTAACGTCTCGCAGCACGCACTAGCGAATCAGACTCAAGGCCCGATCCCAGAGCCTCAGAGAGGGAATGGTTACGCCCACATCTTAGGAACAGCCATGATACTCTGCTCCCGTGTGTGTTGGTAGCTGCTGCGATGTGTCCAAGCAAGACTAGGGGCGCGTTGGCTCTGTTCATGTAGCCCATAAAGAGGACGTGCCCAGTGTCTACCGCTGGTTGACCACAGCTACAGATCTTACCATTTCTCGTAATAAGATGGCACGAAGCTAGACTCAATACTTCTCTACACACTCTAGCAAAGTTACCTGTGGAACCGCCGCTGGCCTCTAGGTGGTCGATACCAATTAACAGGTTATACCTAGTATACACACTCTAGCAGAGGTCACTTGTGCAATTTAATGCCTCCACGTGCAGAAATCATTTTCCTGTAGCATCCGTCCAAATGGTGTGAAGCTATCACAGGGCTGAGTCATTGATAAATGTTTACTATCGGTTCTGAGTTCAGAACGGTACGAAGGTTCAGTGATTAGAACCCGAGTATTTGCCGAATTCATTTTGTGTCGAAGCAGACTTGAAAAATTTGTTCCTTTCTCCTGCTACTGTGATTGGTTAGCAGCTAATTGTGCACGTCTAGTTTAACTGTGAGCAAATAATAAACAAGAAGCAGTAGTGCGAGTTAGCTTTGAGGAATCCTTTACGAAGGCCTCCAATAAGCACACGATAGTGTCTCGAGTGT
This sequence comes from Dryococelus australis, assembly GCA_029891345.1. Lineage (NCBI taxonomy): Eukaryota > Metazoa > Arthropoda > Insecta > Phasmatodea > Phasmatidae > Dryococelus > Dryococelus australis. The sequence continues at coordinate 221,298,271 of CM056997.1, read as the reverse complement.
ACAGAGGACTGTGAAGTCTAGTGTGCTGCCACCACCATCCGCGAAATACTCGGGGATCTACTCATGGTGCACACATGACACCGCCATATTCTTGTTTGTCGTCTACCTATGTACATAATTATAACGCGAAACGGTGGAGTCTGTTTGTGGGACGAATGAGAGCTCCCCAGACGCGCGCAGTCTCTTGAAGGAGTGGGTTGGTGCCGGAAGCTTGCCACGCCAGTTGCCAACAGGGACCGAGACGCCACGTATCTCATCATCGCGGGTCGACCAATAAGGAGTCCGCCGCCGCCGGATGTATTATTCAGCGCCGCTAGCCACGGCGTCCATCATCCTCCCACCAACACTGCGGGCTTCCTGGCCAAGAGGGGGAAATATTATATTCAGTTGGCATTATATCTATTTGAGAGGGCACGCACAGCTAATATTCATTGTTCTGTGTTTGTGGGGAGGAGGATCCGCAGTGGCACAGCGGCTAGAGAGCTTGTCTCCCACCGAGGCGAACCGGGTTGAATTCCCTACAGGGTCTCGCTCCCAGATTTTTGCACGTAAGGATCGTGACGAACGATGCCGGGGTTCTCGGTAGTTACTGAGTGCTGCCACCGGCTGGCGAGTAGGTTAGGTTGCCGGGCACTGATTGGCGAACTACGCCCCATGCGCGGCTGCAGTTGGCGGGTGTTCCACCTCTGTATTCTCAACTTGTCTGTGTCCACGCAGTGCGCCGACAGACGCCACCCGACAGCCAAAAACTCATTGTCGACTTTCGCTGGCAGAACGCGGGATTCCAATCGTGCTTGAGACGCCAGCCCGCGTGTGCTGTTTCGCACGCTCATAATTTCGCCGCCAACCGCTTTCACCTCTAACTGCCCCTCCCCTTCCACTCGAAGCCCTGGGCTGAGATCCGCCAATAAGGTCTCCTGCATGCCAAAGAAAAAAGTAGGAAGTGGTCGGTTTGATTCCAGCGACAACTTCGGACGTGTCCGTAGGGTTAAATTGCCCCTTGAAGCTGCCGTCGGCAACGGACTGTCCTCAAGGAAGACAGTAAGTTCAACTGTATGCCAGTGTATGTATGTACACAGCGCATGCCATTAAAGGCAGCTGGCCTCCGTGACTGTATAAAAATGGCGTGTGCATATAGACAAGTAATACTTCAAAAATAAGTGCGTTTGATTTCTTTAGTTGAGTCTGAAGGACTTTGACAGGCATTTCTAGAAGAGAAGATAGTAGAAGGGTAAAGGAAATTGGTACGTGCTTGGTTGAGTAATAAAAGGAAGTTGGTACGTGCTTGGTTGAGTAATAAATGGAAGTTGGTACGTGCTTGGTTGAGTAATAAAAGGAAGTTGGTACGTGCTTGGTTGAGTAATAAATGGAAGTTGGTACGTGCTTGGTTGAGTAATAAATGGAAGTTGGTACGTGCTTGGTTGAGTAATAAAAGGAAGTTGGTACGTGCTTGGTTGAGTAATAAAAGGAAGTTGGTACGGCTTGGTTGAGTAATAAAAGGAAGTTGGTACGTGCTTGGTTGAGTATTAAATGGAAGTTGGTACTTGCTTGGTTGAGTAATAAAAGGATGGCAGCATCAGAAACTAATTATTAGAGCGCTACATTCAACAGATCCTGAGGAATATAAAGCAGTTATGAGACTTGTGCCAGAACAATTCGAAGTTGCTACGCCTAATATATATACTAGTTACATGTTAAAATACTGTGTTAGAAATAACTGTAGTTTTTCTATCATCTGGAACAAATTTCAGCATGTTATCACTGTTCTTTCGTGTATCAAAAGCCTCCATTTTAGATTTTATTCCTGAAGTTTATCATGCCATCTACAACGTGTTGAATTATTTTGTGAATGTAAGTAATGCCTTTATTTGTAGTAATCGTAAAATATTACAATTTTACGAAGAGATTTTTTAACTTGTAATAAAATTATACATTTAATGAAAATTACTCACCTTGTGTACCGTTTTCCAGCGACTCCTAGTACTGTATTGTTAAAAATATTGCGTTTAGTAAAGTTATAATAAATCAATTAATAGTGTTATCCTAAATATCTGAAGTAATGGTTACAAATAACGATTTAAATCTCTTAGTTATGCAAATCATTGTACAATATTACCAAAATATAGTTACATACATTATTGCAGTTAGTATTAAGTCAGCTTCATCGTTTGCAGTAGTAAACTGTTGCCCACTACTAGCCAAGGCATTTGTAATGAGATTCGTGTTCAAAATGGGATTGGGTGGTTCAAGCTGGTCAGAAATTCCTGTAGAAGACGGTATTAAGATGGTATACGTGTTGTCACAGGATGACATTGCTGGCAATACGGCAGACCTGGAGTTCAAGTGCTCGATTCTCGAAATCCATTAGAATTCGTTGTATGTATGTCAAGGTTTTCTCTAAGTCGGCCAAGCTCTGGCAGTATACGTAGTAGCACTGCGATCTACTTGCTCATAATTTCACACTCATCCTCAAGGATGGTAGTCAGTGAAATTAGAGAAGTAGAAGGGGCAAAGAGTAATTTATTGACATCTTTCAGTTCTTTTATTGCAGCGGTCATTGTACCTGTTTGCTTTTTGGTTTTTTGTCCTCTTTGTAGTATAAATACAGTAGAATTATTATGACGAGTCTAGGACAACAGGATAAGGGATAGGAGCTCGGAGCTGTTCATTCTGTGTCATTCCGGTCCCCCGGCGGCCATCTTGTCCGCCATGTTAGATGTCTGTGACCTTGACATTGACATTTGGCCTTGACCCATGTGAGTGAGGAGATTTGTACTGGTCTTAACATCGAGGCCTTGAGAGCCGATGAGGGTGATTGAAGTGGGTATGGAGTAGCGCCGGAATGAGGGGGCGGGGAAACGGGAGATACTCGAGAAAACCCGCCGACCAACAGCATCGTTCAGTATGATTCCCACAAGCGAAAATCCGGAATGACCCGGCCGGGGATTGAACCCAGATCGCCTTGGTGGTAGGCGAGCGGGCTTACCCCTCAGCCACCGTGGCCCCTTGACCCAGGTGATCTGTGACTTTGAAAACCCGAAAAAAAAAAATTTTAAGTATCACGAAAATTTTCAAATAAAAAAATGTATAACAAATATTTTTAAATTTTGTTGAAATTTTTCTAACGAATAAAAAATATTACCCTCATTTCATTCGTTCTCTATGTAGAACTCATCCATTTTAAACGACCTGAGTAAGACACGCACATGCTCGCACAAATGTTATCTAAAACAAACACTCATAATCGATTCTTTACACCACCTATTTAATAAATATTTCAGAGAAGCAGACGGGACTATATAAGAAATTAAACACACATTATTATGTCTATATAAATTGAATTTATTTACCGTTTATATACATTTTATCTTTCTAATTATTATGTACATTCGCCCTTTACGTGTCTTACATGTTTCCAAATCATGGATGGTAGCCAACAGCCTCTTCTAATGTAACCTCGATCATTCAGTTCATAGATGATTGAAGATATCTCAACAATGCTTGAGAAATCCCTGCCTTTTTGCAAGTCAATCAAATATTTGAATCTATCAACAAGTTCAATCGGGTCCTCGGGAAATATGTAACGAGCGTTCTTGACGCCTTCTTCCTTCTTCGCGCCACTTGTCGAAGGAAAGTCGTTGGGGAAATGTGTGCAACGTCGAGAGAATCATCATTTTTTCCTGTCAGATACTTCATCATCACTGTCGCCATAGACATTATCATCAATGTAGTCTTCATGATCGTCTTCGCCTCCAGTTTCATCCTCAATATCAAGTTTACTTTTCTTTGTAGATGTCACATGGTCATCACCAGTATTTAGAGCTGACAACCATTTATTTTGAAGATGGTCGAATTCACGTGTGAATACCTTGAAAGTGTACATTCCACACATACCGACTCTATCATGCCTCGTATGTCTCTTATTCCGCCATTATCATTAACTGTCTCATCATAATAGTCTGCGGAAACAGTATCCATCGATGTAGCAGGTGGTATTGGCGACATAGCATTCTGGCCCCTAGTAGATGAACCCTTGCAGATCTTTATGTGGTCCTTCATTGTATCACCTTGCATAAACTGCATGTGGTCATTGTCGTAGTGCTGCATCATGCAAGTTCCCTCGTCGTCTGCAAACATCTGATGTAGTGTATTAACAGGAGGTAACGAAGTCATCACATGCTTTTTCTTAGTGGACGAAAAAACACTACATTTATCAGCCTTGATATGTCGGTTTAAGTTATCATGGTGACTGAACTGTCTGGAACATTTACAGCGGCTAAGAAAAACATGAGGGGGTTCTTCAAACAGTCACGCTTCTCATGTCGCCGTGCATTGCTACTTTTACTGAGGAACTTGGCGCAGTAGCAGCATTGTTTCACATGTAGTTTTTGGCAGTCGTTGAAGGTATGCATGTAGTCTTACATGACATACTCGATTTCACATTGTCAGTGACTTGCATCGTCTTCAAACACAAATGAATTCATACACTTTACTCCTGCCGACTGACTTTTGCAGACTGATTCTTGGAGATTGACTCTTGCAGACTAACTCCTGCTGGCTGACTCCTGTTGACAGACTGCTGCAGACTGACTCTTGTCAAGATGTTACTGATTTGCTGGTCCAATAATAACTAACCTATGAGGCATGAATATATTCATTTATATATGCTGATAATTCATTGCATTGATTGAATGTGTCAAGTAGCGACCATTTGTCATATGGCGCATGATCAATGCTGTTTTATAAGCTATTTTCCGAAGACTTCTCGAGCTAAACGAGCTGACGCTGGATAACTAACCACCCATACCGCTCACTTGCGAGCATTCCCATGATAGTTGATTTAGCACCATCGATCGGAAATCGAACCGACGACACACTCGTCATCATCTTCGATGTCCGGAAACAAGTTGCCCCTTTGCGAAGCATTTCACAAAATTTTCAATAACCATTCATCCATTGTAGGAACTTTCCTCATTGAAACACTTCACGCGAATCACATTGTGAATGATCCTTCTGATTGGATCGTTCCGCCTAGAAGAAAACACGGGGATACTACTATATATATAATGTGTGTGTATATATGCAAACATATTACATATAGAAATACACTTATTATGGACAGACTGAAGTTATATATTTTTATTATCAATGTTTCAAGTTACACCTGTGTTTATGTTTATTGATATGTATCGTGATTATTTGCATATGTGTTTTCAACACTATACCACTGCACTCTTGCACAAGGGTAGCTAGAGTCTTGGTCTAGGATATCGGGTGACTAAGTAAACTCCATTCGAGAGCAAGGGTGGATAGAGTCATCATCTGGGTTCTCGTCTGACTAAGTACACTACACTCGAGCGCAAGACTGGCTTGAGTCTTGGTCTAGGATCGCGTGTGACAAAGTACTCTATACTCGAGAGCAAGAATGGCTAGAGTTTTGGTCTGGGATCTCGTGTGAATAAGTAAACTTCACTCGAGGGCAAGGATGGATAGAGTCTTGGTCTGGTATCGCGTGTGACTAATTAAACTACACTCGAGTGCAAAGGTGGCTAGAGTCTTAGTCTGGGATCTCGTGGGACTTAATACACTATGTTTGAGGGTAAGGGTGGCTAGATTCTTGGTCTGGGATCTTGTGTGACTCAGTACACTACACTCGAGGGCAAGGGTGGCTAGATTCTTGGTCTAGGATCTCGTGTGACTAACCCAAGTAGCAAAAATAGTTGACACTCATGTGAAGATCTGATTGTGAACAAGCAGCCCACATGCGTCATCCACAGGCATTAAAGATGCGGAATGGACCCGCAGATGCATGTTGCGCACATGATGAATGATGAATGTGGTATCATTTGTTTACCCGTGGGCTACATAAGGATTTTTAACTGGCAGCTGATGTCTGTCAAAACCAGAGATGCTCCGTACGTTAACCACAAGCGGGCCACTTCTAGATGAACTGCTGATGTCTGGCAAAACAAGAGTTGCCCATTAGTCAACCACAAGCAGCCATTTATTCTTGATGAACTGTTGGCTGATGTCTGGGTAAACAAGAATTTCCCGTAATTTAACCCCAAGCGAGCCACTTCCAACTTTCAGCTTCTGGCCTGCCGTAAGTAAACCACTTGTCGTTAGCCAACTGTTTGTATTCCACTTGTGGCCCACATAGACGCAGCTTGCCGTGCTTTTTCAAAAACAAAAAAATAAATGTTTGTATCCCAAATAAAATTGTTGTATACCATATTCATATGTATTAACTTTAGCTTTATTTCACAAGAAGTAAGATTCTTTGGAGAAATCTAGAATCGAACTCACAAACCTTTCGTCTACTGTCAAGTATGCTATCAACTACTCTACCATATATTCATATAAGCACTTTTAAGTAAATCGGGATACTTACTTCACATACATAATGCATTATTAGCTTTGCTATACAGACAATGTTAGTATCACGAGTCAATACTGGGATTTATGTGTTTTGTTTAAATGACTAGTATTTTAATTTCGGACTACTTTCAGGTAGAATTTAAAATGCAAAATAATGAATTTTTCTTTGCATGTTATGCTCTGCAGGTTTCTCGTCAAAAAACTATTGTTTTACTATTACTAACAATGCCATGTGATAATTTAACTTCATATATATGTGAAATAAAAAAACTATCTCTATTTGCTACCTCACAACAACAACAACAACAACAACAACATATAGTCGGTATGCCATAAATGGAACACAAGCTTGCAGATAATGTTTCCTCAGTAATAAGGAACAGTTGGAATACCACACAAGGCGGTATGTGCCCTTTGGCAGACATCACCCACACATTCTCTACATACTCTATTGCCTAGTTGCACCATTGTGTAAGATTTTCACAAAAAATTGTTGCACCATCTTCTAACGTCTTTGGTTGCACTATTCGAGTTCCAGCTTCCAACCAAAGATGTTAGACTAGAGTGCAACCGTTTTCTGTGAAAATATTACATCCGATTTAGCATCGAGTTTCGAACCACGATGATGTAACTGGGCATAAGATGCATGAGGGTTTTTTTTTATAGACATTTGCTTGTGCGACATATATGAAATTCCGTCAGTCATTTTGTGTTAAATGGCCCACAATTTCCCACATGATGATGCCCAACTATCATAAATGAACCATTCTACAACGCGAGGGCTTTATGCGCAAATATGATCATATAATCATACTCTTTGGCATACATCAGCCACACATTATTTACATACTCTATGATGCCTTTGGGTATTTCACTGATGTTTGCTTGTAGGCCACATAATTGAACCCGTCTACCACATGATGGTTTTATATGAAAAAAAAAAGATCTTATTTTCATACTCTTTGGCATACATCAGCCACATGTTCTCCACGTGTTCTAAGATGCCAGTGGGTGATTCACTGATGTTTGCTTGTGGGCCGCACATTAAATTCTGTCAATCGTTTTGTGTTTAATGGCCCACATGAAAAATACTTCCTAATAAAATACAATCATTATTGTTAACCTGGTCTTATTGTGTACCACATAAGAAAACACTTAGTCATGTGGGCGAACATGTACCACCTGTGCCAACAGTTGGCCAACTGTTATCTGCTTGTTGTTTACTACTTGCGAAGTACACTTGAGGGCAAGGATGGCTAGAGTCTTGGCCTAAGATCTCGTGTGACTAAGTACACTACACTTTAGGGCAAGGGTGGCCAGAGCTCTGGTGCCAGCAAGTGCACTTAACTTTAGATCGTGGCGAGAGTAGAGAAGGGCTGTAGCGGGCGGGTCGTGGTCGCTGCGCCATGTCGGCGGAATGAATAAAAGAAGAGCTGCGCGTGTAATTATGCACGGATGTGTTAGCATGCTAATGTATGCCAGCAGGCAGCAGGCGAAGAAAATGAACCCGGGGCGGATTCCTGTGTAAACGTTGCGGGTTATTACGATTCCCTCCTCGAAGAGGTGAGTCCGGGGGACAGCTGTGCAGGGTCACAAGTATCGAGTCCTTGACGCTGTGCTCCCTCCTCTACATACCACTTCCCTCAAACCCCTTTCCCCATTTCTTATGCATATGTTAGCGCGCTTCGGAAATGAAAGACGCCTACGTAGACTCAGACAAAAGCTACGAAAGTGTTACGTTAGTAAAGCAAACCTAGGCACTGTACATAACAACACATCACTTTCGTAACCGGAGGGAAATATTTTCATTTAATATCACGTATAGAACGCCAAGCAGACAACACCCACAATTAGGATCACCTGTTTTTCGCGAAAATATTTATGTGGAAACTGTACTTCCACAACTTGCGGGTACACTTGCACCTTTCCTTGTGATATTAGCCGTGCGCCTCTGTGGAATGCTCTACCTGACTGGGCCAATTATAATTAAGTTACGCCTGCATTAAGCTTCCCTGGCTTGCTGCCAGACAACTAATACTCACGATAATTCAAATCATACAATAACAGGATTACATCTTAATTAACGTGATTTGGAGTACAACTAGTCTTGGAATCTTCTCGAGAAAACCAGCTGCCCCTACCTATAGTGAATAGAAATGAATACAGCGCTGTATTGTACTGGCCTCAGCGTACTATAATTAAGCCAGAATAGTATCTGAGTTGTGTTAGTTTGACCACTCTGTCACTATTAAATGAACCTGATATGGCTATTGTGAAAGTGGTAACAGGACTTATAAAAGTCATTCTATATTAGAAGGTTACCTGTGAAGAGTATACACGAATGTCCAGATCCGTAGATCTCTGTGGGGAATATTCCTACGATAAGGTATTTTTTTCAGCTATGGAGTATCCGGGGAAGTGGTCTGGGTTTTTAAGTGCGAAATTTTTCGTCTCTTCATGTTTGTATACAGAAGGCAACTACTCTTGTAATTGTCGATTCCTGACAATGGCGCTGTTAGAGAAATGCGTGGCGAAACCGCAAACTCGCTACGCAAAATTCCCCGTCTCCTCCAAGCAACGTGAATTAGTAAGGGGTTGCGAGTCGTATATGATACTGGCATTCTAATAAAAGATTCTAACTTGAATTACATCAGCATTGTCACACGTTGGTGTCTGGTAAGTCAAGGACGCATCACGTCCGCAAAATGCGTCAATAAATGTTACTGAATTATTCTGATGTGCAGAAAAATCCGCGTAGTTTATCTTATTTACTTACTACATCAGGCTAGAAAACTTATTACTATATCTTTTAATTTTACATTGCTTTGATTTTACCAGTCAGGATTAGACACCACCTTCCCTAAGACCACGCAGGGATCGGATGAGTCTACAGTAGATTAATAAAAGCCTGAATTAAGAAACACATTTGGGTGTCCTAGCAGTTTAATTCCTGCCACACTGTAAATGTTTTCGATTAACAAAAAGCATGAATCGTGTGACCAAACAAACTAGTTATAACTGAACCTAATCTAACGAATTACAAAGCTGATTTTCGATGACAAACCAAATCAGTAAATACCCTTAAATAATTGTCTTAAAACTAATAAGATAATATTATCAGAAACATTATGACTATTAAAGTTATATATCTAGGAAAAAATTATTATTTTTTAACAGAATGTTACAAAACCTTCGCTTGAATGAAATTCAGTTAAAATAAAAAAAGAGTTTTAAAAAAGGTTTTCAAAAAATATACAGAACACATTTTTTTATATAATTTAAAACTATTTATTTTGTATATGTACTGATTTTATGGATTATCTAAGTCGTTTTTCGAAAAACAATCGACAGCATTTTATTCGGAAACTATACACTGTATAGATTGTTCACCATAAAACAAGCATTTTGAAAAGCAGTGTTTAAGATCTTCTTGCATTCCCAATGTATAATTTTACAACATATGTAAAATTAACATTGCCATGGAACTGGCCACTTAATTCAAGCGTCGGTCAAGTGAAACAATGGAATTATTAGAAAAGTTAATATTGTAAAACTCGGTTTTCGTGATGAGAACGGACGAAAGGAAGTGAAACCCGACGAGTGAGGCCTACCGTACGTGAGGGCGCTCGGAGAACTCTATAACATCGCGGATAGGTGGGACATGGACTAAACTGACGGATTTTATTGTAAATGTTGGAACTGTTAAATATGGACACATAATTTATGAAATAATTGAATGGGTTTTGATACACTCTATTGGGACTGATTTTTAATTCTTTAGTTTATTTATTTCTTTGGGGTAATTATAAATTGTATTAATTGAAGACATTAATCGTAAACTGTAAGTAATATCAATTTATTGTGAAATGTTGAATTGAGCGAATTTGGTTTGTAGTTAGAATAAATAAAATTAGGAATATATAATAAATTCTTTTATTTAATTAAGACCTCAATCCCGTAACGAACTTGTTTTAGCCCACTGAATTTCTAGAGAGACAGTGTAACATTATATAAGCTCACATTATTAGTCTATTCATAAAATTTAAGCTAAAAATCAGTAGTTTATATAATAGAAGCGGTATTTTGAGGTAATTTTACTCAAACAATGCAATTTGCCGAATAGAATATTCTCTTTTAAAAATGGACCGCGGTAATGCTGTAGTTAAACTACTAAAACGGCTGTTTTTGGGTCATTATGTATGCGCACCACGAATTACTGTTAAGAATGCAGATTATAGTCAACAGATAATATTTTTAAATATGTATTTAATTTTGTGACACATATAAATATTTTTTATTCTCACTCTATTTTCAATCAGAATAATTTATTTGCAAGTTACTTCGTAGTATATTATAATTTCTACATTTCTTGCAATCTTTATAAGTGTTTCGGTTTATGGAATATTTGTTTATGTCACGTGGCCGTAAATCTGAATAACCTTTGTTGATAGTTGCCATAGTAACGAGATGAGGTTGTCATCGCCCTTGATTGGCTGACCATCGAAGCCTCACCTTAAGCAGTTCGTGAAGGGCTTAGCCATTTTGTCTTTGTCTACCGATTGGCGGGCTGCGAGGCGCGTCGCAAGGCCCCGGTAGATTTGGATAATTTGCTAGGGAACCTGGTTCGAGTTCCATTGTTCCAGACAGCAGACTGCCTGACGGCGAAGCTGGTGTTTTGTGAAGACAAGAAGATAAGTCTGCGAGCGCTTTCCGCGTTTTATGATTAATAGAGTTCACCGCCCGCGAGTGATCGGAGTGGTAAACGATGAACTGTATGTACGCGTATCTAGGCTCGTAGGCCTGAATTAGGGAAGACGCCGGAACTGAACACACGACCCACACATCGCAGAACTTCAAGACACTGCTGGCTGCTAGATTTTATCTCTGAGTTTTCTGCCAGATGGTACAATTTATCACGATAGCCAAATATTAGTTTTCGTTAGAAATGAAGCCAGCCAGTTACGCCATTTAGGAAAGTCACCCAAGTTTCCAAGCTTTGCTAATTACTTATGCCCAGGCATCCCCCGTAGATATCTGGTGACTCAGGCTTCCAAGTCAGATTGCTGTGAGCTTTATAACAATAGTTATTAATAAAGAAAATTATCTTAATGGAATGCAATTTTGATTTGGCGTCAATCACTCGGCTGAACTGTATCAGTTACGGCAACGTTAATGTATGTATTTTTGCTCTCAATTTATAATTGTCTCAGATATTTATTGCGTGCTTAACTACGAGTATTTACATGTCTTCGATAATAATCTTAACTATTGTCTGAGATATTGTAGTATTTAATTAAATATTGCGTTAGTGAAATTTTATGGAGAATATCCTTTCTGCTAGTTGAGTAGGTAAAGTCTTATAATTTCAATTTTCAGCGTTTATTCCATATGTGATATGTTTGCTAGCTACTATCAGATATTTTCCTACACTCTCCCGTGGTAAGTCTTAGGAGGAGAGAGTGCTGGAGAAGTAATATCCTGACTACAGTGATCCATATACATGGTACACGCCTTAAGGAGTTATAAGTGTTGGTATTTAAGTTTAATTAGTATGTATAATTGCTATTCTCAAGATACACATTCTAAGAAAATTTGCATTTTTTTTTCACACTAACCCGCACTTGTTGTCTATATCCGTCTACCTCACTCTTATGAATTACAACCAACCTTTAAACGAGGGAGCATTACGTATTATTTTTGGCTCTCTTACGAGGGGCCTGTCACATCCCGCCCTGCCGACGTTTCACTATTCGCCTCCCACTAAGGCGAACGGGGTTTGAATCCCGGCGGGGATGCCCCCGGAATTTCGCATGTGGAAATCGTACCGAACGATGCCGGATCGGCGGGTTTTCTCGAGGATCTCTCGTTTGCATTTCGGCTCTGTTCGCTTCGCCCTCAGCATGCCACCAACAGTCGCTGACACCGAAGTGAAGAAGCCACCAAGCTATTTCGTCTGTGTGGTGCTAGTCAACTATGTGACTGTCCTGCAGAGCGTATTCATCGTCGACGGTCGCAGGGACAGGAAATGCAGCATGTCCGTCAGAAGGACCACGGAAGGGCGAGCAGGGGAGCAATTAATTGGAATGGTTTTGGCGGGAGCTGTAGCGGTAAATTGCGTAATGTGGCCTGGGTTGGGAGGATGTGACGTCACGGCGGGGGTCTCGCTGAGCCGACGTCGGGGCGGAACGCCTCCTGACCGCCCAACCAGAGGTCCTGTCTGCCGCGAGCAGCGCCGGAAGTCGTCCTTCTCCTACTCGCCGTCTTCCTCTTCGCCTGCTGCTGCATTTCCCTCCTCCCATCTCTCAACCTACACGTATTCACTCGCCCACATTGCTACACACTTCTTATCAGTAGGGACACCCGAATTTCGCGAAAAGATTTCATAGCTAGTTGTATTTCGTAATTCTTTAACTCTGATCCCCTTTTATTATTGATTGAATGACTAACGTAACATTCGTGTTACGTGTCTACCCGTGAATTACAAACTCCTATTATAGGAGTAACCAAATTCTGATTGACCAGTCTCATAAGATGATGTCATACCGCAGAGATAAGCAGCCAATAACACATGTCACAAAAATCAAGTGTCGCTAGTTATAATACAGTACCAAGCTAGACTTCACAATCCTCTACACACTACAGCAGAAGTCACTTGTTCGCTGTTTGTAGCTTCAGGCCCAGCTAAACGGAGTAAAGACAGAGCACAGAATGTTTACTATTTGCAGAGCGGCGAGTATTTCGCGAATTCATTCTGTGGCGAAGTAGACTTCAAACGCTTGTTCTTTTCTCCTGCTACTGTGATTGGTTAGCAATTGTTTGTACACGCCCCGTTTAACTGTTAGCCAATAATAAGCAGGAAGCAGTAATATTGAGTTAGCTTTGAATGAATGAAATTAATGAAGAGATTTGGGCGTTTTTTAACAGGGATGTCCTAAGAGATGATGAGGGTGATTGAAGAGAATATGGAGCAGCGCGGAATGAAGGGGCGGGGGAAACGGGAGATCGCCTAGAAAACCCGCCGACCAATGGCATCGTTCGGCACGATTCCCACTTGCGAAAATCCGGTGTCCCGGTCTGGGATTGAACCCGGTTTGCCTTAATGGGAGGCGAGCGTGCTAATCGCTCAGCCACCGTGGCCCCGGTTATCTTTGAACAGTCCTGTACAAAGGCAGCACTTGACTGTGGCAAACAATAAGCAAACTATATTTTTTTATACGAATAAATCGGTGTTTCCCGCTTTTTTCTGCTCTCTATATATCTATCTGTTTATCTGTATATCGCTAGCTATCTATCTATCGCGTCCACATGATTAGACTAATTCCATTTTCGATTGCTTTGAATAAGTTTTTTTTTTTTTTACCTCGCCCAATACCTCTTTCTACCATGTTGGTAAAAACACATGCAAGAATACTATCAATATTTATGCGTGTTAGAAAACAAAGAGTGGATTCTACAGCATATACTTCTTCTTAGCTTGCCGCAGTAGGCGGACTGGTCGGAGATACGACCCCTGGCGTTAAAGCCGACCTTCACATGTGCATCAAATGCGCTCTCGCCTCTATAATCATCATGTGCAAGTCACGTGTAGCTGGGAAGCAAAAACACATGTCAAAGGATTACATCGAACGAGCTTAAATACTGATAGCATTAGTAACAAAATTAGTATTGTATGTGAAACTTTTTGTCGTTGTATTATGAGTTTCCACGCACGGATGTTTGTCCGTGGCCGGCGTCGCTAAACAGTAGCTTCATACCACGAGCTTCTGAGTTAAACAGTAGCTTCATACCACGACCTTCTGGGTTAAACAGTAGCTTCATACCACGAGCTTCTGAGTTAAACAGTAGCTTCATACCACGAGCTTCTGGGTTAAACAGTAGCTTCATACCACGAGCTTCTGAGTTAAACAGTAGCTTCATACCACGACCTTCTGGGTTAAACAGTAGCTTCATACCACGAGCTTCTGAGTTAAACAGTAGCTTCATACCACGAGCTTCTGGGTTAAACAGTAGCTTCATACCACGAGCTTCTGAGTTAAACAGTAGCGTCATACCACGAGCTTCTGGGTTAAACAGTAACTTCATACCACGAGCTTCTGGGTTAAACAGTAGCTTCATACCACGAGCTTCTGGGTTAAACAGTAGCTTCATACCACGAGCTTCTGAGTTAAACAGTAGCTTCATACCACGAGCTTCTGGGTTAAACAGTAGCTTCATACCACGAGCTTCTGGGTTAAACAGTAGCTTCATACCACGAGCTTCTGAGTTAAACAGTAGCTTCATACCACGAGCTTCTGGGTTAAACAGTAGCTTCATACCACGAGCTTCTGAGTTAAACAGTAGCTTCATACCACGGGCTTCTGGGTTAAATTCCTGGATAAACAACGGGCACGTTTAGTTGTAAGGCATAGTTTATGTTATTTTGGTTCTTTAGTTGTCAAGACCGCCCAGCCTGCCCACCCAACATAAAGCGAGAGAGAACGCTAACCATTTTACTTACAGCGTCCTATAAATGACACCTTTTACGAGAAGTGTCTTTTATTATGTAAACTGTACAGAACAGAAAACAGTGTACAATAAAATAAGTCTCTTACATAATGGTAGACATCATTCGGTGTTTTGATTACATTCCGCAGTGTCATAAACACCTGTTGCCAATTACATCAAACACAAGCACATAATGACTGATATCGACATGTAATATGGCACAGCGCTATAATAACAATTTGGCAGTGTCATAAACACCCGTTGCCAATTACATCAAACACAAGCACATAATGACTGATATCGACATGTAATATGGCACAGCGCTATAATAACAATTGTGCAGTCTCATAAACACCTGTTGCCAATTACATCAAACACAAGCACATAATGACTGATATCGACATGTAATATGGCACAGCGCTATAATAACAATTTGGCAGTGTCATAAACACCTGTTGCCAATTACATCAAACACAATCACATAATGACTGATATCGACATGTAATATGGCACAGCGCTATAATAACAATTACATCAAACACAAGCACATAATGACTGATATCGACATGTAATATGGCACAGCGCTTTAATAACAATTACATCAAACACAAGCACATAATGACTGATATCGACATGTAATATGGCACAGCGCTATAATAACAATTGTGCAGTGTCATAAACACATGTTGCCAATTACATCAAACACAAGCACATAATGACTGATATAGACATGTAATATGGCACAGCACTATAATAACAATTGTGCAGTGTCATAAACACCTGTTGCCAATTACATCAAACACAAGCACATAATGACTGATATCGACATGTAATATGGCACAGCGCTATAATAACAATTGTGCAGTGTCATAAACACCTGTTGCCAATTACATCAAACACAAGCACATAATGACTGATATCGACATGTAATATGGCACAGTGCTATAATAACAATTGTGCAGTGTCATAAACACCTGTTGCCAATTACATCAAACACAAGCACATAATGACTGATATCGACATGTAATATGGCACAGCGCTATAATAACAATTACATCAAACACAAGCACATAATGACTGATATCGACATGTAATATGGCACAGCGCTTTAATAACAATTACATCAAACACAAGCACATAATGACTGATATCGACATGTAATATGGCACAGCGCTATAACAACAAATACATCAAACACAAGCACATAATGACTGATATCGACATGTAATATGGCACAGCGCTATAATAACAATTGTGTAGTTCCGAACAGAAAGGTTTGTTGCGATATCAAAAATTATATACAGGAACAGGAAAATTAAGCGAATTGATCTCAGGATAGGTAGGGTGACCTTTTTTCGCGAATAGGTATTTACGCATGCTATAGCTAGCGACACCCGAATTTCGCAAAAATATTTCACGACCAGTTGTATTACATAATAATTTAGCTCAGATACACTTCAGCGATTCTATTATCTAGGTGTTACGCATCTCAGGCGTCTACCCTCGAATCATAGACGTACAGTAGCGGAGTAACCAATTCTGATTGTCTAGTCAAGTAAGAAAATGTTTTCTCACAAACACACGCCTCCAACAAGCAATAATACTGCTGGAATGCACGTAGGATATTGAAACCTAGTATGTGGGGAGATCTTTTCGCGAAATTCGAGTGTCATTAGCTATAGCCTACTTCGACATTCTACGTGTACACTCGCAAATTTGCTTGTGCTATTGGCCGGGTGCATGTGTGAGGGAATACATTTCACACCTGACTGGGCCAATCAGTATTAATTAATTCTGACTGTAAACGTCCGTGATTTTCTGGTAGATACTTAGAATCACGACTGTTAAAATCATCCAGTCACGAAGTTTTCTTTAACTAACGGGTTTTTGTGAGCAGTAATAGTCATTGATGGAATATTTTTGTGAAAAAAAAATGTATCTCAAGATAAGATAAGACGTGTAAGTAACTTTACAATTGGATCATAGTGGAATGAAGATGCACGCCTCGGAAGGAGCTGAGTGCAAACAACATACTTGCAAGGAAACAAGTAGCGAAGTCCCTACTACCAAGTGTGGAGTAACATTGGTTTCTCTCTGGGGTAGCAGCATACTCGAGTATACACTGGACTGTGGAGTATAACGTACTCGCGTAATTTTCCTCTCCATCATTATACTGCACACTTATCTGTAGGGATGGGAGAATTTCCCTTTTTAAATTATCTGTACACTAGAATGAACGATACTATCGTTTCTAAAAGCATCAGCTTTCTGTTCGTTGTCAGCTGTCCCAGTGCGTGGCCAGTATTACCTCAGACCAGGTGGCATGCGATTTGGTGCTTGTTTACTTGCAAGTCTCTTATTAGCTCAGAGTTCACTTGGGCGTGTCAAACTGTAATGTGTTTGAAGTCTACCTTGTCCTAAAATTAATTCACAAAATTTTTCTGTCTTTACTTATCTGTGATTTTCAGGGTTAAGAAGTATCTGTTGTAACCAAGTTGAAGCATTACGTACTCTATTGTATTTTTACATGAAAAAATTGCCTTCAAAAGTTAATTGCATCGTTTTCACGATTTCATTAAAGTAATATATTGTGGTTTAATGTGTGCCCCCCCCCCCTCGGGCCTTGGTGGCTGAGCGGTTATACTGCTCGCCTTCCACCTAGACGAACCGGGTTCAATCCCCGGCCGGTTCACTCCCGGATGTGGGAAACGTGCCGGACGATGCTGCTGGTCGGCGGGTTTTCTCGGGAATATCCTGTTTCCCCCTCTCCTGAATTTCGGCTCTTCTCCATTCTCACCTCATCTCACCATCATCAGCTCTCAACTGAACTGTGAACACCGCCCCAAGTGTGAGTCTAGCATCGTGCTACAGATATGCGGCTGTAACTTGATGGCAGTTCAGTAGTAGATACACCCCTCCCCCCTTCCCCTCTAGCTCAGGCAGGAATGTCACTGTCCACCGCACACAGAGACGGTCACTGTGCTTGCACACAATGTTGTCTTTGTGCGGCCAATCAGCCGACACTCATGCTCTTCTATGTCTCTTGTGTTGCAGGTAAGTGACCAGGCCGCCCCGTGAGAAGTCTCTCTCTGTCTGGGTTTGCCTCTCGCAGACTCATCTCTGCTAACGTCTGCCACACATCGTCTTCTCCTCATGCGCATAGCGACTGGTAACATTTGCGGATTTGTGATCATTATAAATAATCTCCCTCATTTTACGGAAAAGTGCTACTAAATATTTATACAGGTGTGTCGGTAAATTCTCCATAAAATTAGGAACACATTGAATTCCGTAAACGGACTTCCCGATGATTTCACACAACTTCCCGAGAATTCACAAAACCTCTCCATTAATTTCCTAGTTGTTTGCTCTACTCCCTCTTAGAAATAAAAGGAGACAGTGAGAAAGTCTTTAATTCTCGTCATTCGGGTGTTCTACTGTGTATAAAAGATGTATTTGAAAAGCTAATATTTAATACTTGAGCAAGATTTGAACCTGAGTCAAAATGTTACAAATCTACGATCTAACCACCCAGCTATGACTCTTACATATTACCTGTGGTATAACTTTGGTATTTGCAATACAGACACATAAGCAACTTTTTCAGTTTCTATTAAAATAAGCGTATTTTAAGGGTTGCTAAATGTTACAGACGCCTGATGCTACTTTTTAATATTTGAAAGAATATGTCTTAGTGTCGTGGATAACCACGTGAATGCCGCAGAAACGACAAAATTCTGCTTACAGCTGCGAAGAATGCTTCGTGTGGACTCGGCAGTCTTCGTCCCCGAAACCCGAAGTTATAGGAAAAACAATCATCCCATTTCCGTAGGTATTTCCATATATATATACGGAAATTTTTAACAGTTAAGTCTGTCTCACTAACAAATGAGCTTATTATTTTACAATTCTGCAAGGGCTCTTGTTTACAATTATTTCTATGGAAAAATGCTTTCTGTTGACATACTGGGCAGGTTGATAGTTAACTCAGGGGGTGTTTATGTAAACATCATCTGTGGCAGTGGCAGACACCACCATGTCTGGGGATACAGCTGTAAACAGGACTGCCTTTAGAAGTGTCAAGAACTGCCGTCGTTCGTGAGACAGGCTTCATTGTACGTACAGTCAGAAAGCAGTAACATATGCAAATACTACCATTTATCTATAATTAGTCTCCAATTCTCTGCTTTTACGGTTGGATGGTACATTAGCAGCATCTCGCAGTGTGAGAGCAACAGAAGTCTCAGTGGGCTACAGTCGAAGGCAAAAGTTCCTCACATGTACGGTGACCAGTAAGGTATCATTAGGGTCACTTATTTTCCGGTAAAATATTCCACGACTAGTTGAACTCCAAAACACGTTAGTTCATAATCAATATCGCTGTTGCATGGTTTCAACTTGCATGCGTCTCACGTCTCTGCTAGCCAATCATGGATATTGAGTGTCTGGGGGACTGCTCTGATTGTCCCAGTCGAGTATAAAGTGTCTTCTCACACAGACACGTGGCCAATCGTGAAAGTGAATTTGCAAGCTTGCACGTAACAATTGAAGTATAGGTTATGCATACATCTTTTCGTGAAAAACAGGTGGCTCTAGGTATGATACATAGCAGACGTGTGCATAGGTCGCTGAAACCTAACATGCTGTCCGACGTTTTCTCAATAAATCACCATCTCAATTCACGTGACTTCGATATACTATTCAAGTATGTTCAGTATTATTTCTCCCTAGTATCGCTCGTTACTGTCTCAGATCCCACAAGAGTGTGTCGGATATACTAGAGGGAACGGCAACTCTTTCACTTGAACACTGTCAGTAAACCAATAAGGGAAGTATTCCTGTCTCGTGCATCTCAGATAAAGTAATAACCATATTCGCATTTGACTCATTCACAGAGACTTACAGAACACAGGTTTTCATTACGACTCAGTGTTTGCTTCACTTAGCAGAGAGCGTATTTTATTTCTACGAACAATCGGCAATTTATTTGACACGCCCAGTTTCGAAGATCTTAGCCAAAAGAAAGGATCAAGTACGGAACACTGGAATATCGACCAGTCCCTTTACATCAGCAGATATCTTTTCAAGAAGGCAACAACCAACAAAAAAAGTGACAGCTGTTAAGTTGTATATCCTAGCTAGGTATGAAAAGAAAAAAACTTGTGGCAAATCAAATGCTTAACACACTTTTCATGAATGCTGAAAATATTTTGGAGATTCATTTAATGTTAGGTTTTAATCAAGCGGTAAATTTCTAGATTGCATATTTACGATTATGTTATTGAGATTCGTCAAAGATTAGTACTGAAATAAATGTAAATAAATCGTTGTTATGAGGAATTATTTAGAGGGAAATAATATTACACTGTAGTCTGTTTAGCGGGCTGCAAGATAACTCAGCCAGGTACCAACCAACGCAAGTTTGTAAACCTGAGTAGAGAGAGTTGTCACAACACGTTGTGTATCATAAGTACAGCCGCATGTGCAAAATAAAAATATTGACTTTGCAATAACTTAAGTTAGCGCTAGAATAGAACCATATATTTAAATTAGGAATGTCGTAATTACACGTAAATAGCAGTTAAATAATCTCAGCTGGCGACTACTGCATAAAGACTTTTGCGGGAACAGAACTATATGTCTGAATATATTCCCCCACTTCGTAATGTTTAACAAACTAGCGGATGTCTATATAATTTTATAAGTAAAAATGCCATAAAATTGTGACTTGGACGTCGCAAAATTTTTATTAGCACAATTTCTTTATTTATATAACGTTGAAGAACGTGACAGCTCTTGGTTATGTGTGTTATTTAAAAACTTGCTTGGAACATATTGGCACCATTGATATTGTAATTATAGCACGTGCGCGACGCGCCATGACGTCATAAGTTTAAGTCTCCGCTCATCAACGTAAGAAGTGAGGGGATATTGCAAATTGACTAGTCATAGGTCGTGCCAAAGAGTAAAAAAGAATGCAGGGATCACATAGCAGCTTATTCGGCACGCAATATATCAGTACATCGTTCGTGTATGAGCGCCTGGTGACGTAATTGCAACTCAGTAGCCCAGCCAGTATAAGGATACACTTCGCAGAGCGCGGTAGCCAGTCAGGCACAGAGACTCGCGTAGCCAATCAGTGAATGGGTACGCCCACATCAATGGAACCGCGACGCCATCTCGTCTGTATGTATTTACTTACTCCGCGTCACTGTGACGACTGGCGACGGACTGCCGTCATCAAGGATGTGACTCGGTACGTTTGTAAGTATAGCAGTAAGTGTTCTTTACTCCCGCCTTACTCCACGTTAGAGGCCTGGAAGGGCGACACTGCCATGCGCATCAAGTGAGACGTACTTACTTACTCCGCGTCACTGTGACGACTGGCGACGGACTGCCGTCATCAAGGATGTGACTCGGTACGTTTGTAAGTATAGCAGTAAGTGTTCTTTACTCCCGCCTTACTCCACGTTAGAGGCCGAGAAGGGCGACACTGCCATGCGCATCAAGTGAGACGTATTTACTTACTCCGCGTCACTGTGACGACTGGCGACGGACTGCCGTCATCAAGGATGTGACTCGGTACGTTTGTAAGTATAGCAGTAAGTGTTCTTTACTCCCGCCTTACTCCACGTTAGAGGCCTGGAAGGGCGACACTGCCATGCGCATCAAGTGAGACGTATTTACTTACTCCGCGTCACTGTGACGACTGGCGACGGACTGCCGTCATCAAGGATGTGACTCGGTACGTTTGTAAGTATAGCAGTAAGTGTTCTTTACTCCCGCCTTACTCCACGTTAGAGGCCGAGAAGGGCGACACTGCCATGCGCATCAAGTGAGACGTATTTACTTACTACGCGTCACTGTGACGACTGGCGACGGACTGCCGTCATCAAGGATGTGACTCGGTACGTTTGTAAGTATAGCAGTAAGTGTTCTTTACTCCCGCCTTACTCCACGTTAGAGGCCGAGAAGGGCGACACTGCCATGCGCATCAAGTGAGACGTATTTACTTACTCCGCGTCACTGTGACGACTGGCGACGGACTGCCGTCATCAAGGATGTGACTCGGTACGTTTGTAAGTATAGCAGTAAGTGTTCTTTACTCCCGCCTTACTCCACGTTAGAGGCCTAGAAGGGCGACACTGCCATGCGCATCAAGTGAGACGTCGCCGCTAAGTGCAAGGCTCTTGACAGACACGCAGTGTTCTCCACGCACTGCGTGTACCTAAGGCACTTTCAGCGGTCACCCTGATATTTTATTGGTGGAAATCAATAGGAAGGTTCAGTACAAACAAGACTCTTGAGTAATTTTGTGTGTATCCGACGTGCATATTTTGAAAGACAGCACTCTAAAAATGTCGTTTTCGGCCATTTTCGAGCGCTCTGAAACGGTGTTTCTAATATACGTGCACTGAAAAAAAAATACTTTGTGGCTGCCACCAAAGTTTAGTGGCGAGAACTTAAAAAAAAAAAAAAAAAAAAAAATTGTGTACATCACGAAAAATATTCGACACTGTGATTGCCATCAAAACGTGTTGTGGCCGCAACTATTTTTTTTTTTTCAGTGGGCGTCTTGAAAGCAATCAACAACAGCCCTCGTCTGACGTGTGTGTGTGTTCTCTTCGTAGATGAGCACATTGGGCGCGTGTTTAATAGTTTCTTGTGAAAGCGAGTATTTCAAACACACTGCGGCGCAGTTCAAGCACCGTCCAGGTAGGCGGAGGCCTTAACATCAGACACTCCGCGTGTGTAGCACCTGACTGACTACTTGCAACCACATGCTTAGAGTTATTATAATTTATGATTGAGTTGTTTTCGGTAGCATAGTGATAAAGTGTTCACAGTTTCCTTTGTGATTGTTCCATACCCTATGTTATTCAGTTGTCGCAGACATGTTGACTGTAGCAAAAGAACATTATTATACTTCTTGTCACTTTCAATTCCACAAGAAAGTCAAATTTAAAGTGACGTAGACGAGGAAGGAAAATTACTGATTATTATGTGTCAAAACCATAAAATGTCCTATTCCTTTCCTCACGACAGATAATCGATATTTTCACTGCATATCAATGACACAAATGTATTTCCGGGACAATTATTTGTTTCTGTATAAAAACTAACTTCAACAAATTACAAGAATATCTATAG
Organism: Dryococelus australis; assembly: GCA_029891345.1. Classification (NCBI taxonomy): domain Eukaryota; kingdom Metazoa; phylum Arthropoda; class Insecta; order Phasmatodea; family Phasmatidae; genus Dryococelus; species Dryococelus australis. The sequence goes on along the minus strand of CM056997.1, from coordinate 221,275,258 downwards.
GCTAGGGCTAACATAATAATGAATCTGAAACCTGAAAATATGTCCAAATAAAAGAAGAGGCATTGAGGATGTAACTGGAAACAGAAAAAGAACAGACGCAGAGTAGAATGTCTTTTGTACATTTAACATTTAACAGTGATTGGTTTACTTGACGTTGTTGCATCATTTGTAGAACGTATTTGTGCAATATTGCTTTCGTCCTATATATTATTTTGAACAAATACGTTTGCTCACAAACTAATGCGTAAAACTGAAGAATACAATCTTTATAATATATGTCCTTGGGCCACTTGTTTTTATACATAGTTTACAATTAGTTAATGTTACTTACCACTCATAAAATTATACTTTTACTGCACTACACTTATCGTCAAAATTTCTCAAACAATATAATCAATAACTGCATGTGAGGAAGGAAATTTACAAAATGTCCTTCAGTGGCAACACCGCGATTTTTTTTGCAACACAAACTTTACGATTAGCCCTCAAATAAACATTCAAGTACATAGGTTTTAATACGTATTCCGCTCTTTTGCGCAGCTGGATTAGGGTATGTATATAATATGTAATATTACATCATAATATTATATTTAAATATATATCTTATATATTATAATGTAATATATGATATATAATATGTACAGAATATACGTATGCGTGCAAGTCTGTGTGGCCTTAACTTTTCCACACTTGTGCTCACTCATTTTGTGTAAACATTTTATAATTTTCACATGAATGTAATTTTTGTAATGGAACCTTGCCAATTTTTAATTTCGCATGACCCTTCATATAATAATATAATGGGAAAATGCCTGTTAAGAAGGAAATAGCTACAGAATATTTGAATCTGTGATTTTATTGTTCGTGCAGGGTAAGTTTTTTTCTAATGTAATGGATCTGACATTAAACTGCTACTAAGAATATTATTAACACCAGTATCGCCTAATTTAAGACCACTGTTTGGAAACAGACTTCAGTATTTTGTCTGGACCTAATTTAAGACCATTGTTTGGAAACAGACTTCAGTATTTTGTCTGGGCCTAATTTAAGACCACTGTTTGGAAACAGACTTCAGTATTTTGTCTGGACCTAATCAGGAAAAGGTGTTAAACTCCATTTACCGTACTAGGAGATAAGAATTGCTTAATATTCGTGTATGGTGTGTATATAACACCTTAAGAATTATTTTATTCATTATTACACTAGCAGAATAGTAGTAAATGAAATATAATTTTAAAACAGACATCGAAATCATGCTGAATTTTTAATCCTTGGCCATGCATTGAATATTCAAAATCTGTTACAGTTAAGATTTTGGACGGTAACTCCTAAAATAAATATAAGCAGCAAAATTAACATTTTGAAATACCTTTTCTGTTATATTATAGTTTCTTTAAAATGTGACCTAGGCATACGTCTAACTGTATTTCGGACAGCAAAATATTTGACTTAACTGAAGTTGATTATGTTATGTAATCGAGATATTTTATAATGATGTGAAGAACACGTGATAATTTCTTAGTTAAGAGCACATGACGCAATCTCACACAGAAAACCAACAGATGTGGCGTGGTGGTAATGCACCGGACACAAACTCAGGAGAACAAGTGTTCGATTCCCTGTCTTGCATTCCCGATCTGAATTATCTATGCTTTTCTGAAATCGGCCAATGCCAATGTTGTGATGATCCCGCGACAACTTTCTCCCCTGGCCCAAGCCAACGTTGTGATGATCCCGCGACAACTTTCTCCCCTGGCCCAAGCCAACGTTTTGATGATCCCGCGACAACTTTCTCCCCTGGCACAAGCCAGCGTTGTGATGATCCCGCGACAACTTTCTCCCCTGGCCCAAGCCAACGTTGTGATGATCCCGCGACAACTCTCTCCCCTGGCCCAAGCCAACGTTGTGATGATCCCGCGACAACTTTCTCCCCTGCCCCAAGCCAACGTTTTGATGATCCCGCGACAACTTTCTCCCCTGCCTCAAGCCAACGTTGTGATGATCCCGCGACAACTCTCTCCCCTGCCCCAAGCCAACGTTGGGATAATCCCGCAACAACTCTCTCCCCTGGCCCAAGCCAACGTTGTGATGATTCCACGACAACTTTCTCCCCTGCCCCAAGCCAACGTTTTGATGATCCCGCGACAACTTTCTCCCCTGCCTCAAGCCAACGTTGTGATGATCCCGCGACAACTTTCACCCCTGCCTCAAGCCAACGTTGTGATGATCCCGCGACAACTCTCTCCCCTGGCCCAAGCCAACGTTGTGATGATTCCACGACAACTTTCTCCCCTGCCCCAAGCCAACGTTGTGATGATCCCACGACAACTTTCTCCCCTGGCCCAAGCCAACGTTGTGATGATCCCGCGACAACTTTCTCCCCTGGCCCAAGCCAACGTTGTGATGATCCCGCGACAACTTTCTCCCCTGGCCCAAGCCAACGTTGTGATGATCCCGCGACAACTTTCTCCCCTGGCCCAAGCCAACGTTGTGATGATCCCACGACAACTTTCTCCCCTGCCCCAAGCCAACGTTGTGATGATCCCGCGACAACTTTCTCCCCTGGCCCTGAGTGAGCCACTTGCCGCGTTGTCGACGAGGAGCTTAGTCTCGACCATCCGTTTTACTCATCAAGATCGTGAGTGATAAGGGCGTTACGGCCACGCAGGTAAAGTCTCTCATCGCCTCTATTCGCAAACCACAGGGTTGGCGTGCAGTGTTCTCGTCTTGTTGCCTGTGCGCAAGGGAGTTGAAGAGGTGAGCCTGTCATTTTCTTTGTGTGAATTCTGCAGGAAGATTAACTGCAGGTCCCTCGGGAAGTTGTGTATGTATTCGACCCGAATATTCTGAGAAACAGTGTTTCTAAAAAGACGTTTCGTGCTATGTTTGTGTCCTTCGAAATTTTGTTTCTATTGTGCGTAATTTATTGACAGCAATCAGCTGGCATTAGTCTGTGAGGTCTTTATTGACACTCATATAACAGTTTCATTATAAAAAACTGCATTCATCACACTGCAATGCAATTGAAACACCAGTTAGGTGGGTTCCTTAATGATTAGGATGCAAGGTTTAATTTCTAGTCTTAATTTTGAAATTTTGTTGAAAACAGTTACGTTTAACTGCTATTATCATTCTATTCTAACTGTGGATGAAGTTGACTTTATAACGAGAGATTCGGAAATGTCGCGAATTCATTTGAGAACAAGTTAAACTTCAACAACATATACACTTGAATTGTCATCTCTATTGGACTATGGTTTGTTATGTACGCACCGGACTGCTTTCGACCAATAACGAACTTGCAAGGGAAACAATAACGGAATACCGAGATACCTGCTCGGGAGTTAAGTTATATCACCAACCAATAAACAACTAACTGAGGCTCGAGTACACAAAAGAGTGTCAAGTTTAGCTTGTTGCTGAATGAATCCGCAAAATTTACGGGTCTCTGTTTATAACCTACGATCTCAGATTACAAGTCGAGGCATTCATTAGTTAATAAGCCTTGCAAAATAAGTCGAGTAAACATTTGAACATTTTGTTTGATAAGTTGTAAAGTTCATAAAACAACTTTATTTACGAAACGAAATAGATTATTTTGTATAAAGTGGTTTCGTGCTCAGTAAATTGTGTTCAAATTTCCAGGTGAAAAATGTAATCATTTAGTAAATGTATTTATTCGCTAACTTGTGGATCTTTTTGTTTTCTTTTGTAAAGGTGTAAGAAAATGTGCATATTATTTTAAATTAAATAGTAAACCGTCTGATGCATTATACTTTCTTTCCCTAATTAACCACATTCAATGGATATTATTACATTTGGATAAGGCTGCGTTAAAATTATACACGAACAAGAATGTGATAATCCCCAAAAGTAGCTACCGGTCTATTATTTTAGTTCTGATCTTATGTTACTGCCTTGAATAAGTTCAAGTTGTTCACTTCCTCTAGCAGTCCGTTTTAAATGCTGCAGGATATATACTTTTACCCACTCACTATTATATGTATACTTACGAAATTTAAGTCACTATTTAGTAAGAGAGTGAAGAGATTTGGACGACTTCTAACAGCGAGGTCTTGAGAGCCAATTCAGGTGATTCAGGTGAGTACGTAGCAGCGCCGGAATGAAGGAGTGGGGGAAACTGGAGATCTCCGAGAAAACCCGCCGACCAGCGGGCATCGTCAGACTCGATTCCTACATGCGAAATTCGGGATGACCCGGCCGGGGGTCGAACCCGGTTCGCATTTGTGGGAGGCGAGCAGGCTAACCGCTCAACCACCATGACTCCCAAGTATTTAATGATTAGAAAAATTCGATTGGGATGTGACAAGTATAACTCGAAACACTAGTTTGTCAGTGCTATTTCCGCGAGTGTAACTAGGTTTATTGAATACGTCCGGATAGTGCCCCAGCCAGTAACATAATTGCAGATACAACAGGAACTCAGTCAAAGAGTAATGGCTTTTTACGCAGAATACGTGATGTAAAATAAGCGTACATGGCTATAAACAGTGACGCATTCAGTTGGATCGTCAGTGTGAGGAATAAGTGATGTAAAATAAGCGTACATGGCTATAAACAGTGACGCATTCAGTTGGATCGTCAGTGTGAGGAATAAGTGATGTAAAATAAGCCTACATGGCTATAAACAGTGACGCATTCAGTTGGATCGTCAGTGTGAGGAATAAGTAAAGTTAAATGTTCGTGGAAACACTGGATGGTGACTGGTGTGTGGAGGGCGGGGATTGTGAAACGAATGTGAATGAGTGAGCACGCACGTCCCGTCAGGGGTTCCGTGGAGGGCAGTTTCATTGTGGCGGTGGTGGCGGGGGAAGTCTCATTAAGGGCTGTTTATAAGGGCGACAACACATCACGGGGTCCGTGACGGCGCCTAATGAAGGTGGAGCAGCGTGGACAGGTGTCGAGGGTGGCTGGGGAACCAATGCTGGAGTTATGTATGTATGTTGGCGGGGGTGGAAGGTGCGTCGCACCCCTCCACGCTGGTAATTATGCAGTGGCACAGTTTCCACCCCCCACCACCCTTGGGAAGCTCACACTCGTGTTGGTAACAAAGGAAGTCAGTGGTAAGTCACGTTCATGCTCAACACTTTACATGTCGTTATTTATGCGCATGCGAGTAGATGCATCACGCCGTTACACTACACACTCAACACGATCTACACCACCTCTAGTCTTCTCTACAACGCACCTACGAATATCCTGCATTTTTATGTACGTAGCCCAACAGCCCAACAGATTCAAGCTTTATCATCAAAAATAATCATAACTTTGGTCAATCTCAGGCGTATTAAAAATCATTATAGGATGTTCACTGTTATCTGAACACTCTGAAATCAACCTTTGACGTATATATTTCGCAGGGGAACTTGACTGACACTCTCACAGTACAGTTGGTAACCATGAATGGAAACTTGTTCCCTATTTTCATTTCGAATTAAAATATGTACGATAAAATTTGTGAATACTGAAATTATTTCTTTTCGTTTCTGTTTTTTTAATGCATATATGTGTAAGAATAAGCCACTTTGTAAAATGCATAATTTTCTAATAACGTCACAGTTTCACTTGACTTACGTATGAATGAATTAATCAGACCCATGGCAATGTTTTACATGTGTATGGCAGAATAATATGCAATTTACATACAAATAGGTCTCAGCAGGGCTTTTAGAAGAGCTCAGTTTACCATGAACAACCTATATACGAAATGTAGCAAATTTCCAAACCGTTTATGTAAACAAGTGTTAACTTTTCTGGAAGCCATGTGGTGTTGACAGATGTAGAGTCAAGAATGTTACTTAATGCCGTGACTTAGATGTATCTTACAACGTGGTTGGAATACGCAGTCTACGTCGTATTTCCTCTACGGTTGAGAATTTCCTCTAATGAAGAGCTTGTGTGATATTTGGCTTTTTCCTTTTCGGCGATATTATAACGTGAAATCCAAACACAAACCATTAATTTTAACAGAGAAGCTTGCCTAGGGTCAAACATGTGAGTCTCTTCGCGTAAGCGAGGTAAATGCTGTGACTCACATACTGTGACAGTGAGGCAACGTCAGTATTTCCCTCATTACGTGAATATACATTTTGCTAACATAAACACAGCCCGAAATTCATGCTTTACACAATCCATCTAAACCACAATTTTCTTGACGAGAACTGGCATATATTCCCATCTTCGGGCAAAAAATTCCCTGGCGACACAGCTTTGCGATGGCGAATGTCCGAATTAATTTTTAATTTTACCAAGCTGTGTTAGCGACGTCAGCCACGGAAATTGACAGAAATACGACAGCACTCCTGCTATAGTCCAATCAAGGTTATTTCAAACTATCCTGAAGCCCTGCTCAAGTTCTAGGTTCAGGCCATTCCTCCGCCCCGTGCAAACAATGCTTAGCTAAGTCTATCAAATTTACCACGCACCGCTTCTTCATAACACAATCTCTTACTAGCCATTACCAATACACCTCTCCAGTCATATTCGTATGAGTTATAAATGAAGTATTATTAAATATCGATAACCCAAGGAAGATTTCAATTGAAGCAAAATTAGGATACGCATATGTCAAGAAAGTACGAAACGCTTGCGATATATGAGGTATTAAGGAAGCAGCCAAACATTTATTGCATGGAGTGGTTTTCCAAAGGTTTGCTTCAAAAAGTGTGTAGAAACCGTGAATAGACTAGTTATATTGTGAGTGGAGACAAGTAGAAGTGAGCGGTGTGAGGGTGGGCCAGCCAGTGGTTAGTATGGCAGAGCGTCTGAGGAAGAGACAACAGGGGTGTGTTTCGAGCTGCCACAGTCAACTTCCTCTCACTTCCCTTAGTACAGCACTGGTCAACACTGCACTACCTACTCATGGTCAACTATGACCACTTTTCAATGTCCTCCTCAACATCTTCTTGTATTCACTTTGTGTATTATTATACCATTTGTATGCACAATTAACACTGACGTGGACAAAGTTGCTTATACTTTACGTTGTACAGCACTGGTCGACACTGCACTACCTACTCATGGTCAACTGTGACCACTTTTCAAAGTCCTCCTCAACATCTACTTGTATTCACTTTGTGTATTATTATACCATTTGTATGCACAATTAACACTGACGTGGACAAAGTTGCTTCTACTTTACGTTGTACAGCACTGGTCGACACTGCACTACCTACTCATGGTCAACTGTGACCACTTTTCAAAGTCCTCCTCAACATCTACTTGTATTCACTTTGTGTATTATTATACCATTTGTATGCACAATTAACACTGACGTGGACAACGTTGCTTCTACTTCACGTTGTACAGCACTGGTCGACACTGCACTACCTACTCATGGTCAACTGTGACCACTTGCCTCACACTTCGTGGTAGGAAGCTGGGTGGGGAAAGGCCTCACTACTGAACTAACCTAACTTTACACATGAAACACCTGCGTGCGCAAGTCGGAGCTACCTGCAATGGGTACGGTGTCGTAGTGACCAGAGCGCTTGCCTCACACTTCATGGCAGGAAGCTGGGTAGGGAAAGGCCTCACTACTGAACTAACCTAACTTTACACATGAAACACTTGCGTGCGCAATTCGGAGCTACCTGCAATGGGTACGGTGTCGTAGTGACCGGAGCTCTTGCCTCACACTTCATGGTAGGAAGCTGGGTAGGGAAAGGCCTCGCTACTGAACTAACCTAACTTTACACATGAAACACCTGCGTGCGCAAGTCGGAGCTACCTGCAATGTTTCGCGGTGTCGTAGTTACCAGAGCGCTTGCCTCACACTTCATGGTAGGAAGCTGGGTAGGGAAAGGCCTCGCTACTGAACTAACCTATTACACATGAAACACTTGCGTGCGCAAGTCGGAGCTACCTGCAATGGGTACGGTGTCGTAGTGACCAGAGCGCTTGCCTCACACTTCATGGTAGGAAGCTGGGTAGGGAAAGGCCTCGCTACTGAACTAACCTATTACACATGAAACACTTGCGTGCGCAAGTCGGAGCTACCTGCAATGGGTCGCGGTGTCGTAGTGACCAGAGCGCTTGCCTCACACTTCATGGCAGGAAGCTGGGTAGGGAAAGGCCTCGCTACTGAACTAACCTAACTTTACACATGAAACACTTGCGTGCGCAAGTCGGAGCTACCTGCAATGGGTCGCGGTGTCGTAGTGACCGGAGCGCTTGCCTCACACTTCATGGCAGGAAGCTGGGTAGGGAAAGGCCTCGCTACTGAACTAACCTAACTTTACACATGAAACACTTGCGTGCGCAAGTCGGAGCTACCTGCAATGGGTCGCGCTGTCGTAGTGATCAGAGCGCTTGCCTCCCACGAATGCGAACTGGGTTTCTTACACTGTGGGGTCGCTCCCGGATTTTCGCACGTGGGAATCTTGCCTGACCATGCCACTTGTCTGCGGGTTTTCTCAGGGATCTCCCGTTTCCCTCGTCCTGGTATTCCGGCGCTGCTCCATTGTCACCTCGCTTCACCAACATCAACTCTCAAGATCTCGATATTAAGAGCCGCCTAAAGCTCTCTTCAACACTCACCCTGGTTGAACTAGCATTTCGATCCATAGTGATGTCAGCCTCGGAGACTGACAGGTTTATTAACCTAACTCAATGTTCACCACGATGCGCACCACCTGCTGTATTAGAAGCAGATTTCTACTATACACATGAGGAGAATAGCGTCCTTTCTAAGGGGGGTAAGCCCATTCTAATATATATATATAAATACATATGTGTGTGTGTGTGCGTGTCTGTGTCTGATACTACTAATAGCCCATTATGCATGAACATGTAGCATTAAAGTAAAACTCAGTAAAAAATGTTTCCTTGCTGTAATGAGGTTTATTCGTGATTGGAGTGGTATACGCTCGTTCTTCCGTGGTGAAGTTACACGCTATCCAATGAGTTCTCGTGTTTTAGTCCCGTGTGCGTAACCTTCCGCTGCGGTTGTAAACCGCTGAAGAAAGTGACCAACGCTAGTGTAGTTTGCTGGTGAGCTTCACAATCTTACAAATAATATAGCACACAGTTTTATCACATACCACTCGATGTTTCATTACGTTAAACCATTGAAAACTGTGTTGGAAGCAAAAGTTGGTAACGCCATTTAGTCAGGGTAAAAACTTAACATGTTGGCATATAAATCGGAGTATGTATTGTTTATGAAAATGTAATTAATTGCCTAAGGAATGTAGAGCACGCTGTATTTGTTTACATACCCTTTGACTTTCATTCCATATTTGATAAACTGAGATTATGACAGAGCGTAGTAAGATGAAAAATGTTCGCGTTTTATTTTGGTAATGATATAAACTTAATTATTTGATGGTTAGTAATTATTTGTAAATACATAATTCAGTATAGGCGTGTGTAAGTAGGCTACCACATTGTTAATTTAATACGCTTTAGAAAACCGTAGTCAAATAATACTAACTTCAATAAAATAAATTTTATGTAACAACGCTAATACTTGGTTTCGATCCGCTTAGTTGAAAAATACCATCATAAAAAAAAAAAAACACCTACGTGTAGCCCATTCCCGACTGGAAGACACTTTTGAAAACGAACATTTGAAAAATTAATTTAGGCGTAACATGTCAACCAGATTTTTCAATAACCTGTATTCCACAAATATATAACACTGTGGTTAAATTAAGAGTACTGTATTATTGAATAAATTAAACTTTACCTTAGTATCTTCTATAAGTTGTAATCTTTATTTCATATTAAATATGGATTATGAACAGCGAGAACAGCAACGTGTTGGCAATGGCCGGTAAGAAATTGTTCACAGTTATAATATTGTGAGGGTGTTTGCCAACACACACATGGCTACGTCTTTATCTCAACTGCCTCCTGAATGTAGGTGTTAGGTGGGGAAACAGCTGAGAAATGATGTCAAAAAAGGGATATAGGTTGAGTCCAGTGAAAAAGTGAAAATTCGTTGCCTTGGTTTTTATATCCAAATATATACATTTACATAGTTTTTTCCCCCAATCTCACTTATAAATAATTTTATATAAAAATATATATTTACAATTTTCTCACTGATTACATTGGGTATAAAAATAGTTATTTCCCGAAGTATTTACATGAGATATAAAACATGTCTTTGCCAAAATTTACATGATATATACAAATTTGGCTATACAATAAATTTACATGATACTTATCTCTTAAGTAAAATTGCAGCAAGGGGCCCCCCCCCACCTTTTTTTCCCCCTTTTTAAAATGTAAATGGAACAGCAGTTCTTGCCTAACAGAATCCACGTGTACTGTCTCCCCGAACCTAAGTGAGTCTATATTTTATTTGAAACCATCGAGAACGATACAAAATGATCTTCACTCCACCGATCTCGGGAAGTCCTGAAAGGGCACTCTGGTGGAACGTGACTGGCTGGCTGGTGTCACGTGGTCAAGGTGATGTACGAGGGAGGGGAGGGCAGTCATACATTTCGCGGGCGGTAGCAGTTCCGTGGCGCCCACACTTGCAGACCAGCAGGCCTTCCTAGCGGATATGAGGCGTGGAGCTCGTCAAACACACCTCCGTCGCAGCGAAGGTAACGACCAACATTTTCTCAGCTTCAATATGGCTCCGTCGGTATTAGGTTTCGTTCAATGTGCAGGGATAGCTGTCACAATATTATTTTCACCTAGTTTTTTAGTATGCCGTTTGTAAATTAAACTGTTCCTATTAAAATATTTAAATATTTAGGTAGCCCCGATAGCAACATATTTCATTTTTACAGTTTAGAATAACAGCGCAAAATATTGTGCATAGGCTGTAGTGGCACGGTGTTTGTTTTATCGACTGAGGAAGCAACTGTCGGCTGGACGGAGCTTGTCGCTCACTCTTTCTTTGCCTCTCTCACACTGGGAAGTTTCGCATCGCTAGTAAGCAATGACATTATACATGTTTTCAATTGTAGCATATTTCATACTTATTAAAGCAAAATAATGATTTTTGAATTTGTAATTTACAACTGAAAAGAGATTTTAATGTTTGAATACATATTTTAGTATATATTTAGATATGACGGCGGGACAGTTAGGCCTACCATCTTAAGTTGCCAGACGTGGCGAGCCATGACATGGCGTGTTGCTTTTTGCCAAACGAAACGTAAATTACTCTTACTAAGAAAAATACTTCAAATTACCACATCACGTTTAGACGTTGTGGTTTTTAAACCTACCTAGGCAAGTTACGATGTTGTGGTAAATCTGTGTTTCCACTGCAGTAATAAATATACTGTGACGTGTGTTTCGTCAACCATTGCGTGTATAAGGGCGTGATGTTGCTGTGTGGTGGTCGTTACGCTGTCCCTGTGTGTGAGTGCGTGATTTAAAATATTTCATGTGCACTATTCATACGTTTTAACTGTGAACTGTTTTTATGACGAAATTAATTACTTACATCCATGTCTGTTTATTTATCACAACGTTGTTACCTTTGCCCTATGTCTTTGAAACACAGTCGTGTAATGTGATTTGCTACAATTCCAACAAAATACTAAGCCCAGCCCGATGAATTTCAATAAACCTAATAAACAGTAGGGAAGTAGCAATACATAGAAATATGAACAGAATAAAATTTACGCTAGGCTTTTTTGTGTGCATGTTCACCGCTATGTTTTAAGTTTGTACGAGAAAAAATACGCGACACAAGTTGCATGCTTGAATTTAATGTGCCTTTTTCGTTCGACTGGTTGTCCCTTCGTTTTAATATTTATTCCAACTGAGGCCGCCCTTTTAAGGAAATAAACCAACACACATCAATAACAAAAGGTTAAATACTACAATTCTTTACCCCGCAATTGTAACTGTAAAACACAGTCACGGCATAATATTAACGTTCAGTACGTATAATGTGCTATGTCGTGGAAAACAAACGTGTTAATGTAAAATAACTGTAAGAACTATCGCTAATACAAGCATTTTTAAAACGTCATAAAGCTGACCTAAATTATGTTATAGGCCTAAACTATGAATTCTCGTACGGAATGATTTTTGCAATGTGACAGAATTCTGTGAAAAGCTGTAAACAGTAAACAACGCATTTGACAGGTATAAAAGTAGAAGTCACATTTCAATGTTTATGTTTAGGTGTAGCGAAAGTATACGAACACATGTACACACAAACACATAACGGATTGTAACCATTGATTTTGTCAGATGCTACATGACAGTCACATGGCAATGTTTGTTTACATTTGGCGGAAGGATACGAAACGGGACTGCAAGTAGATATTTAGCAGGGCTCCGAGAAAGTCTCTTCCAGTGGGGAATGGACTATAGGTGCGTGTATATATATATATATATATATATATATATTTAGATTCTACGGTCAGCGAACTAATGAGACAGAGGCTATAGCAAGACAGGGAAGGCATTGAGAAATGTCCCTGAACTTCTGCGGGTAAATATTTCCCAGTTATGTATCAAAAAATAAGAGCAAATCACCATCGATTTGAGGAAATGGTTTACAAAACGTGCCACGAACCAACTATGGACAAGCAGCAAGCGGGATTTCCAGTCGTGATGGAAGTTTAGAGAATATCTAACTCACTTAGCTTGATCCTGTATGATCGGAACCTTAATACCCTTCATTACTTAGCGCGAAATAACTTGTAATGAGTATATAAATTAAAAATAAAGCCAGGTAGTACCTGCACCTAAATATTAGGAATTCCATTCTTATTTTTTCTAAACAACACATAGTATGTTGCAAGAGGTGCAACACTTGTCGTGAATTGTACACGTTCATCATTGGTCATTTGCGCACAACTGCCGGCCATTTTAAAGCGGTTATTTTTGTAAGGCCGCCTGTCCCCTCGTTAAATAAGAGGCCAGAATAATTTCGTGCGTTTGCCAACAAGTTTCCCAATTTTGGAAACCGGTCGTCCTTTACAGTGACGTGAGACATTTTACAAATAAGAAACCAGCGAAATTAGCCCATTGCTTTGAAGACAGGCTAAACCTTATACGACTGTATTTTATGCTCCTTTTTCAATTGGACCACTCTTCATTTTGATATGTGTTAGTGAACTGTAAGTCAATATACAGAATTAACTAACTACGTGCAAAACAATTCAATAACGCGAAGGAATATCACAAAGCAGACAATAAATAAATAACTTTGATCGGAGCGTTCTCCTACACCGACTTGAGAAGTTAACTTAATGGCTTATCAAACCGGGGAATTGAAAACGTAAAAAAAGGGTCACTAGCAGATAATTTAGTATCGCGTTTACAAAATAAATCATTTCCTAGAAAAAAAATTTGTTTTGCTTCATTTGTTTTTACTACATTATTTTCAAAGTTAATTAGACAAGCTGTGTTAAAAATGTTACTGTATAGTCGTAAGAATAAGAACATTTTTGCGGCCCTTCATTTTAGCCATTTTGTCGTAAAGTACCGAACAGTTCCATCAAAACGAACATATGGGTATCAATGCGTTACTCGTACATTAGTTGTCTCTGAGGGGAAAAACAAACACTTATGGCAACTAGCAGTTTTTCATCAATTTGGAACTCTTTTTCCAAAACTGTTACTGCAAGTTTGTCAGACACAATGATTAACGTCGTAAAATAAGTATTTCATTTAATACCCAACATTGAAGACACGATGGTATTACTGAGTAGATTAATACTCAGAGACGGTTGCGGTTCCTTTGATGTGCGTGTACCCATCCTCTGATTGGCTGATCGAGGCTCTAGAAGCGGGCCTGTGTCTCATTGAATACTGCATGCATTACTTGCTGGACTGTAGACTGTTGAGTAAGATCCCACGCACTGATTGGCGAACTCTCGGAGTTCTCGCATATTTCTAACTAGTAACGCAGTGTTGCTGACTCTGTGGCGTTCTCAAAATGCGATTCAGGCATGTCAACAACATGACCAGCAACGCTCCAGCCATCTCTGTATCTTGGAGACTGATAATAGTTTCTTTTCTATCTTGCTGCTAATCAGTAACACATTCCTCTAAAGCTATCCAAATTAAAACCACATGCTATAACACTCTTTTCAGTTTGTTTCCATTTCCAACACACCGATCAGAATATTTAATGGATATAGCCAGGAGTATTTCGCGAATTCATTCGGAGATGAGGTAGACACCAAATACTAATTCTTTTCTCCTACTGTTGTGATTGGATGACAGTTGTTTAGCCACGCCACGTGTAACTGTGAGCCAGTAGTAAACAGCAAGCAGTATTGTGAGTGAGTGTTTAACAGTCCTGTACAGAAGCCTCACTTGATCACAGCGACCAATAAGCAAACGATAATGTCTCGATTGTATAGAGAGGGCTGTCCAGCCTAGCTTGCTGCCAACTCATTCCACGAAATACTCAGGGTTTTACTGATAAGAGACCCTGCCATTTCAGGTTATGAGACGTCACCAAACTACACTCCTCCTGTACTCTACACACTCCAACAAAGTCACGTGTCCATTGGTATTGGAGGTAGTCTACATTTAAAACATGCGGAGTTACTTCATTACTAAACACACAGGCATCTCGATGTGCCACAAAATGGTGCCATTAAATACACAAGCCTCTTTCTTTTAATTAATTTTTCCTCATGGAGAGGGGGGGGGGGCGTTAATTTTACGGCACGACTGCACCACAGAGCACTAAAGTATACAGAAGCGAAACAGCCGCTTACTCCGCGATTTTCCGCCGCACACGTCAGCAAAATGGCGCCACTGGCTTGCAACATGTCGGGACGCCATTCGCCAATCAGCGCTTGGTAACCTTATACCGACACGGCAGCTCGGCTAATACAGAACCTTACGCAGCGCGTACTAACCAATCAGACAGAAGATTAGTTCCGACGCAGCCAACACCAGGGAGTGAGTATGCACACATCAAAGACTGTGACTGTACCCAGGACAAGGCGATACTAGCTACTTCCGGCAACTGTAAGCATTGCCAGTAAGTGACTGTGGCAGATTTATCCGGAGTAGCGGCTGGTGGAATTGGATTGAAGTCTTGATTGGGGGGAGGGGGGATGAATGGATGTTTGGGCAGGTCGCCAGCTTTCGTTAACGTTTATATTAAATTTCGACTTTGAGTCTGCAACATGAACAGCCTCGTATCCATACGTTTAAAAGGTTAAGCGTTGTTTGTTTCAGTCGTATAGTTCAAACAGTGCGCTTGATTTGATGTTGCCCATTACTTCACGGTATAATTTTCCTGCCTTAACTTGTTTAAATAACAGTTGTAGTTTTAATGAAAAATCCTCCTTTATAACGGTGTTTCCGTCCATGGACACGAGTATACAGAGGTGAAACAGCCGTCTGTTCCGCGAACTCTAGCCACACACGCTAGCAAAATAGCAGCAGTGGCCAGCGACATGTAACAGCACCGTTCACCAATCAACGTTTACTTGCCAGCCAAAAGGAGGAGATTTTTTGCAGAATGCAGTAGCCGATAATTCGCAATGCTCGCTCCAGATCCTCACACAGAAAGGACACTTACACGTTAAAGAAAGCGCCACTCCGTTTTGACTCTATGTACTTATTTATGAAGTGTCCACGGACAAGTGTTGCAATACATAGCCGTAAGTTTTCGCGTTCCTATGTCAACATGAATATCCTTATCTGAATCTTCAGTTTCACTACGACAAATGCGATGGTCGTGAAGGTATCGCCAGTTTATCCGTCGTAATCGACTGCTTACGGAGGCTCGCTTTTCTCGTAGAAGAATAACTGTAGGACTCGTGTTGTAGGAAGTTGTAGTTGTTGCGGCGCAGGTAGGAGCGGTGTTGTCACGTGACTCGCAGCTCTAGTACTCTCCTTCATCAGATGTGAGAAGCAAACCGACAACTAGCTCTCTCACTTTCTCCACCCGCCCTGCATCATACCGTCGCACAGCCCATCGCTCACATACTTTATTTTATACTCATTTATACCAATATTGAGTCCTTCCATAACATTGCGGATCAACATTAAACCCGTTCAGTGCCTACCAAATTCATTTACGACCTCAATTAATGGAATAGTTTAATTTTCTGATGGGCGTTTTTCCTATGCAAAATGTGCTTGTAGCAACCACTGAGCAACGTATTGGATGGTCGCTGATGTCGGCTTAACCATTCACCAATGAGAGAATCCTTCATGTGCAACATGTCCGCGGTCATGGGCGCGGGGTATAACCGTTCTGCCACGCATTAATTTGTGAGCCGAAGTGTTGCAACTGTGTAATATGTCGACGTGCGCTGTACTTGTGTCTAGTGTGCTTCTTGCGACCAGGGAACAACGTGCTGCAATACGATACCATCAGCCATTCATAAACCATACGTGTTGTAACGTTCACAAATCAGATTACCTGTAGGGAAGACTATCAAAGAACTGGGTACTCATGCCTGGTTTTGTGCAGTACTGGCCATAAATATTCTTCACGTGCTCTATGCCCTCTATAGTGAAGACGGCCAATGAACAGATCAACATGTCCCCGATGGCACATCAACATCTTGGGCCGAGTTTAGCTTTTGTTTGCAAAAAACTAGAGCAAGTTAGAATGTATTTCTCCTGGAATACACTTTTAAGGGGCCGGCCAGGAGGGGTGGTGGTGAGGCTCCACCAGGAACATTGCTCCAGTCACACAGCACCCAAGAGGCAATCATGTGTGTTCTTGGTGTCCATGGAGAGGCGCATACTATGTTAGTAATATTTTTGAGGGGGAACAGATTCTAAGTGCGTGCCAGGCCCTCGACCTACACTCTCTACAAACTAAAAAGGGATTCAGAGCAACGTGCATCGATCAGCTAATGAGGTTCGGAGTGTCTAGCAGACGATGTGTGGACAGGGGCTTTTTCTCGCCGTAGAAGGTTCATGGTAAACAGACGAGGGCGCTGGAGAAAACCCATGACGACCGACATGTGGGGGGGGGGGGGTCCGTGCTAGGAAACTGGTGTGGCAGTTTATTTTACGTGGGTCTCTCCATTCTCTGATTGGCTACCGCGTGCCGCTAATAATGTCCCTGTATGGTTGGGCAACCAGCTACAAGTAAGTTACCTGATGTCAAACAACAGGAAAAGTAACTCTATTGGCGTCAGTTTTTCTACCAGAAAATATTTGAAAGTACCTTTTGTACCACGAATTCCGACAGCACACGCCAGCACTAATGGCGCCACTTGGCGGAAATTAGTCGGAACGCCATTCGCCAGTCAGCGTCGGCGGCCCTGCCAATCAGAGAGAATTCGCAACGTGCAGTATTCAGCCAGAGAACCGCCATGCCATATTGCCTCTGTGCAATCGCCATCCAACATTATGTTTTTAGTGTTTCGCAAGGGACCCAAGTCATCTTACGATCAACTACTATATACTCTGAAGTAGGACGTTGGTGATTGGGTCTTGAGAATCGATGAGAGTTGAAGCGAGGCGAGTATGGAGTAGTGCCAGAATGCAAGGGCGGGGGAAACTGGAGAGTCCCGAGAAAACCCGCCGGCCAGCGGGAATGTTCGGCATTATTTTCATATGCGAAAATCTCGGGACAACCCCGCCGGGAATCGAATCCGGTTCTCCTAGGTAGTAGGCGAGTAGTATAGCCACTAGACCATCTTGGTCTAAACCTGTTGGCGACTGGTGCTCAGAGAATTTGGTCGATTAAAATCTTGATTATTCTGTCATGAAAGGATAAACTATATATAGTGCTATTGAAGACAAGCCGGCTCAGAAGAATTTTTAGATTTGATTGTGTCTCTGCCAGGATGCTACTTGGTCTTGGGAAATATTTCCTTACTTATTCCAGGATATTATAGGTTTTCTTTATTCTCAGGAAGTCCTATTGCATAGACAACAGTGACATTCAGCGTAATATAATTACGTTCAAAAACTGGACAAAAGTGGTTAAAACGTTGCCTCACCTATGGTACTCTGTGTAAAATATCCAGATATGTTGGCTATGTGCTCTATCATTTACTTTCACTTTAATAAATAACGCATCAATGAATCATACTTTGTTGGAATTGAGTACAGAACATATTAAAATCGTTTTGAAAACGACATGGAAACGTGGTAAATTTGTATTTATTTCATGTGGTGTTACTAAATTGTATTAAGAGGCAGCAAGAAAAAATTCCTGATATTTCGAGGTTTCCCTTAATTTCCAAGATATATATTTAATTCCCTGGTATTTCCAGGTTTCCGCAGTATTTCGTGGCCAGTATACACCCTGGCTGTCCACGATGCTTCGCCGTCATGCCATCTACACCCACCAGCCCAGGAGCGGGAGTTGTTATGTTTCGGGAGATATATAATATTACGATACGTGAGTGTATGTAGTGTGAAGAGTGGTTGGGAAAGTGGCGGGCGGGCAGTAATGGCCGGCGTGCTCACGTAGTATTGCCTGGCCGAAGAGTTTTTGCGGGCCGGTGGTTAATGTGGCCCCCCTCACGGAGGTCACGCCCAGGCTCTGCGTGCTCACGCACGCACGAACGCACGCCGAGCGACGGACGCGCTCTCTGACGCCGATAGCGCCGCGTGAAGCGGACACGTATCTTGGCTCACCCCACCCTCGCTCGACACACACAAAAAATATATTTAATTTCGTGGTCCATTTTTTGCTATGCTTCGTGGCCGCGGTCTGATATGTCCTCACCCAGCGATGATTAATAGCTAGAGACGGTGCCATTTAGTGACACGAGGGCCGCGGTGGCTGAGCGGTTAGACTACTTACCTCTCACCAGTTAATCTGTACATACGTACAGCGTGTGGGCAGATCTTCTCCGGATCCCATAGTTATTGTTTTGGGTTTTCTCGGGGATCTCCCGTTTCCCCCGCCCCTTCATTACGGCGCTGCTCCATACTCACCTCGCTTTACTCTCATCGGCTCTCAAGTCTTCGGAGTTAAGAGCCGCCCAAATCTCTTCACTCACTCGCCCAGTGCCAAGGTACACGTAATACAAGTAAAACTGAACCTCTGCTTATCCGACACTACGTGAAGCACTCACAATCACTAGTAAACACCCAGAACTCTGGTTGGTCAATACTCCATGTGGCTGCGTAAAACAGGAGAGTGAGTTCTCACCGAGATGACAGCCGATGAATAAGTGCTCTCGCGAAAAATGAGTACTTTTTACGAGTTCCTAAGTTCGTGGAGTCAGTGCAATGTAGGCCATGTTTCACATTCTTAGCTCAGAATACTTCAAGAGTACAGAGTCTAAACAGTCGCACATTCCGTTACCTCCAGTTGCACGTGTCAGCTAAATGGTGTCACTGGTCAGATACGTATCGGAACAGCGTTCGTCAATCAGTGCCTGGTTTCCTACGTAATAGCCGGCCGTCCAGCCAATAGGTAGTCTCTTGCAGCACGCAGTAGCCAATCAGACAAAAGGAAAGTTCCAGGGCCTCGCACAGCGAATTGGCATGTCCACACCAAAGGGAACGCCTGATTTCGCTTTGTGAAGGCGTACTTGTCTACTCCATAGCGCGACCGTGTGCACCAGTGAGCCACATATGAACTTGGTTGTCTGCCAACACATGTGAGAGCTGGGAGTACCTGCGGTGAAGAGTTGAGGTGTGTCGTCCGCTCTTTGGGCGGTCCAAATGTACAAACACCTGTGTGGCTTGGAACGTAGCGTTTAAAGACAGAACACACAGTCTGATAGACTGTGCACACGGATCGGCGCATCATAGACGAATGTATCAAAATCGAGAAACATAAGATTTAAGACCAAGGAACAGCTATTAGAGTACGATATGGTTGAAATAGACAGCAGACAAGTCCACAGATGGCGGGGCACCGCGAAGATCTTCGCAAGCTTCGCTCGAGAGGCAGGTAGCAGACTCGAAGAGTTTGATGCCTGACTCAAAGGCGAAGAAAGAAGTAGCTTGCACAGTGTAGAGTTTGAAGAATAACATGAGGAGTGAATCAAGATGGCCATTTAACTGGGAGCCAGTGGTGTTTCTCTCTAAGCCTGTGGCAGAAGCTTGGGAGTTCTGTACATGCAGATAGCACGTACAGCATGTGAGAAATGCTACACATAGAGCAGTGTCTGAACTGACAACACCAAGAAAACAGATCAAACATATTGAACATCTACAGGGTTAGTACTTTAAAAGAGGCCTCGTGGAACATGTGTGTAACGGAGCGAGGACCACTTTCAACACCTAATATAGGTATTTTGTTGTCACACTGGACTGTATTTCCTCATACAGTCCAGTGTGACAACAAAATACCTAGAGTAGGTTCTCGAAGTGGCCCTCGCTCCGTTATACAAATGTCCCACGGGATCTCTTTTAAAGGACTCGTCCTGTATATCGGGTCTAGTGTCCTCGAGAACTGCGACTTCCTTCCACGAGCAAGATCTTTGGTGCCGGGTGAGAAGGTCAGAAGATGGAATGCTTGCTCTCTACTTGGAAGAGGAAGAATCTGATCAAGAATAAGTAGCTCCACCTGAAGAGATGATTCAAGCACGAGATCAGAGATGGGTAGCAGTCGATCCTACACCATTCTATAATATGGCAGAGCTAGGGGAACGAACCCGTAATTCAGAAGAAATGTCGATACTGTCAGCTGCAATAGCCACAGTAATGACGGGAGGTAGTAACATGATTCTGTTCCCTTATACAGAACAACATGACCGAATGCTCTTGGCTTCGAACAGAGTTCCCAGGGAAAAAAATGAACTACACAAGATTCTTCAGGAGACCTTTCGGAGAAGAGAGAAGTTCAACGGGGAGAATGCTAGAAGGGAAGCCATCAAGGTGAATGGAAAGCCTACATTCGACTATGGAAAGCCTTTTTATATATAGGCATAACACATATTGTTACAATTTCTCAAAGTCAGTGGAATTAGCTGGTTTCTTAAAAGAATGGGGGTCTTAATTAAATAAAACAGTTAATAATAATTTTGTAATCTATTTACAAACGCTACAGAGAAAATACTCTCAGTTTAATATATCACAGTAATGGCTATCCCTTGCTATTTACAATTAATATTTACATTGTCATCTATTATTTCACATAATCTAATTGCAATGAAATAACTAAAATCATTCGAAATAAAGAGTGTATCATAACCCGTTGAATTATTTTATAAATTATACGTCCGTGTTTGACAGCTTCAATATTTGCCATAACTTCTGTATCACACATTTATACAGTACCACCTTAATTCAGTCCACATTCACCAGTCCGCCTTCATATAGAGTAGTATTCTAGTCGTAGGATAGCACACCCCCTCGTCCATCCACAGCACACGAACACTCCTCAGCAGTTGTTTCGCGGCCAGAGCCCGATTGGCGCACTACAGCCACAAAAACCCTCTCCTGTCCTCCGGCTGCGGGTGTCTCTATAGTGTCATCGGTAGTGGTCCAGAATCTTCTTGACTTATAGAGTTGCATTGAGGACAGAGATTGCCAGAAGTTTCATTCAACAGCCCGCCGCGGCAGACTTCTCAAGAAGGAAAATTGGAATTAGGAAAGGGGAAGGGGTTCGATGACGCCAATCTAGGTAGCTGTCAATCATCCTGTCCGTCATGCGACATAAAGGCAGGCAGTTAATGGTGACATACACCCCACCGTGGCGGAACGCCCGCTTCTGACAGGAGAGGGAGGGGTAACTGTATATCTGCATATACATACATAGTTCTACACTATATATAATATATGGATATTGGACGCTATATGTATGGACACTGGACGCTATATATGTCGTAAAACATAAACCTTTTTAGAAGACAATGTATATGAACTAGGAATATATACAGGTAATTCGTTAATGTAAAAATTATTCATTTCTGCTCATTAAGATGCTCATTGCTTTGGTCATATTCGATATGTTTCGTATATCGATGCAATTTCTTCTCTCTTCTTATTGCACACAATTATTATGAAAGCAATTTTTCCTGCAATTTTGGTTTTTATTGTTTACTACAGTTAGTCGGTTTATATATTCGTTTATGTATGTATTATTAATTTTTTTTATATTAGACACTTCGGCCAGTAGGAAACTTTTAATTGTTCAATCTGTTGGTATACCCATCTCTACCCGTCAACAATAAGACAAATGATTAATTAGACTGGCAAAACTTTACCACGTTTCTTGAGAATATAATACTTTGCACGAACACTATCTGAAGGTTCCTGGAAGGATACGACAAGGAGACACATTAGTGGCCGGATCGGCTCTCCTGACAGCCAGGGCGTCCGAGTATCTTATGACGACCTCAGAATGAGCGAGTGGAGGACATCTTCCTGGCTAGAGACAAGCGTGCTGGACCTCAGGTTCCTGGAAGGATACGACAAGGAGACACAATAGTGGCCGGATCGGCTCTCCTGACAGCCAGGGCGTCCGAGTATCTTATGACGACCTCAGAATGAGGGAGTGGAGGACATCTTCCTGGCTAGAGACAAGCGTGCTGGATCTCAGGTTCCTGGAAGGACACGACAAGGAGACACATTAGTGGCCGGATCGGCTCTCCTGACAGCCAGGGCGTCCGAGTATCTTATGACGACCTCAGAATGAGCGAGTGGAGGACATCTTCTTGGCTAGCGACAAGCGTGCTGGACCTCAGGTTCCTGGAAGGATACGACAAGGAGACACATTAGTGGCCGGATGGGCTCTCCTGACAGCCAGGGCGTCCGAGTATCTTATGACGACCTCACGATGAGCGAGTGGAGGACATCTTCCTGGCTAGAGACAAGCGCGCTGGACCTCAGGTTCCTGGAAGGATACGACAAGGAGACACATTAGTGGCCGGATCGGCTCTCCTGACAGCCAGGGCGTCCGAGTATCTTATGACGACCTCAGAATGAGGGAGTGGAGGACATCTTCCTGGCTAGAGACAAGCGTGCTGGACCTCAGGTTCCTGGAAGGATACGACAAGGAGACACAATAGTGGCCGGATCGGCTCTCCTGACAGCCAGGGCGTCCGAGTATCTTATGACGACCTCAGAATGAGGGAGTGGAGGACATCTTCCTGGCTAGAGACAAGCGTGCTGGATCTCAGGTTCCTGGAAGGACACGACAAGGAGACACATTAGTGGCCGGATCGGCTCTCCTGACAGCCAGGGCGTCCGAGTATCTTATGACGACCTCAGAATGAGCGAGTGGAGGACATCTTCCTGGCTAGAGACAAGCGTGCTGGACCTCAGGTTCCTGGAAGGATACGACAAGGAGACACAATAGTGGCCGGATCGGCTCTCCTGACAGCCAGGGCGTCCGAGTATCTTATGACGACCTCAGAATGAGGGAGTGGAGGACATCTTCCTGGCTAGAGACAAGCGTGCTGGATCTCAGGTTCCTGGAAGGACACGACAAGGAGACACATTAGTGGCCGGATCGGCTCTCCTGACAGCCAGGGCGTCCGAGTATCTTATGACGACCTCAGAATGAGCGAGTGGAGGACATCTTCTTGGCTAGCGACAAGCGTGCTGGACCTCAGGTTCCTGGAAGGATACGACAAGGAGACACATTAGTGGCCGGATCGGCTCTCCTGACAGCCAGGGCGTCCGAGTATCTTATGACGACCTCAGAATGAGGGAGTGGAGGACATCTTCCTGGCTAGAGACAAGCGTGCTGGATATCAGGTTCCTGGAAGGATACGACAAGGAGACACATTAGTGGCCGGATCGGCTCTCCTGACAGCCATTGCGTCCGAGTATCTTATGACGACCTCAGAATGAGGGAGTGGAGGACATCTTCCTGGCTAGAGACAAGCGTGCTGGACCTCAGGTTCCTGGAAGGACACGACAAGGAGACACAATAGTGGCCGGATCGGCTCTCCTGACAGACAGGGCGTCCGAGTATCTTATGACGACCTCAGAATGAGGGAGTGGAGGACATCTTCCTGGCTAGAGACAAGCGTGCTGGACCTCAGGTTCCTGGAAGGACACGACAAGGAGACACATTAGTGGCCGGATCGGCTCTCCTGACAGCCAGGGCGTCCGAGTATCTTATGACGACCTCAGACTGAGGGAGTGGAGGACATCTTCCTGGCTAGAGACAAGCGTGCTGGACCTCAGGTTCCTGGAAGGACACGACAAGGAGACACATTAGTGGCCGGATCGGCTCTCCTGACAGCCAGGGCGTCCGAGTATCTTATGACGACCTCACGATGAGCGAGTGGAGGACATCTTCCTGGCTAGAGACAAGCGTGCTGGACCTCAGGTTCCTGGAAGGATACGACAAGGAGACACATTAGTGGCCGGATCGGCTCTCCTGACAGCCATTGCGTCCGAGTATCTTATGACGACCTCAGAATGAGGGAGTGGAGGACATCTTCCTGGCTAGAGACAAGCGTGCTGGACCTCAGGTTCCTGGAAGGATACGACAAGGAGACACATTAGTGGCCGGATCGGCTCTCCTGACAGCCAGGGCGTCCGAGTATCTTATGACTACCTCAGAATGAGGGAGTGGAGGACATCTTCTTGGCTAGCGACAAGCGTGCTGGACCTCAGGTTCCTGGAAGGATACGACAAGGAGACACATTAGTGGCCGGATCGGCTCTCCTGACAGCCAGGGCGTCCGAGTATCTTATGACTACCTCAGAATGAGGGAGTGGAGGACATCTTCTTGGCTAGCGACAAGCGTGCTGGACCTCAGGTTCCTGGAAGGATACGACAAGGAGACACATTAGTGGCCGGATCGGCTCTCCTGACAGCCAGGGCGTCCGAGTATCTTATGACGACCTCAGAATGAGGGAGTGGAGGACATCTTCCTGGCTAGAGACAAGCGTGCTGGACCTCAGGTTCCTGGAAGGATACGACAAGGAGACACATTAGTGGCCGGATCGGCTCTCCTGACAGCCAGGGCGTCCGAGTATCTTATGACGACCTCAGAATGAGGGAGTGGAGGACATCTTCCTGGCTAGAGACAAGCGTGCTGGACCTCAGGTTCCTGGAAGGATACGACAAGGAGACACATTAGTGGCCGGATCGGCTCTCCTGACAGCCAGGGCGTCCGAGTATCTTATGACGACCTCAGAATGAGGGAGTGGAGGACATCTTCCTGGCTAGAGACAAGCGTGCTGGACCTCAGGTTTCGTGTTCAGCGGCTAATTAAGCCCGACTAATTGCAGGCGATGCTAAATACGGGTGCCGCCAACAGGTTTTCCGCGTTCTGCCCGAGACGGTCATTAACGAAGACCCAGGTGTATGTGTGGTTTTGGCATTGGAAGGGGGAAGGGGGGAGTTGATGAACAGTGGCGTGTGAGATAACTATCTGCGCGCGCCAGGTTCCCAGGGGCACGCACAATTACCCCCGAGTCTTGAAAGAGAAGGGGGGGGGTGCTCCCTCACTGCCTACCACCCTCCCTCAATGCCGGTGGTTCTCACAGCGCGTGAGAAACACATCCTGCCTCTTGTAACTGTGCCAACACCCCCTCCCTCAACCTTCTCAGGCAGTCTCCAGAAATCCCGTGCATTATTCTGCTAGCTTGTAGCCATGCGAACTTCATTCCGCGGCACCCAGCAAGTGTACCGCTACGCCCTGCTCATTATCTCTCTCTCAGATCCCATTTTGAAAAGCAGCTGTTTGTGGTGCGTGCGAGCTTGCCGTTACTGCTCTTTTCAACACGGAACTGTACGTTGTGTGGTGAATACGAAAGTATCCCCGTGTGACACGCCATTGCTAGCGACTCGACAATTTCGCGAATTCATTTTAGGACTAGCTAGACTTCAAACATATTCATATTTCCATTACCAAGCCCAGGATAACATCGAGCCAGTAACCGATCTGCAAGGAAATAAGCTCCGAATCCCGCGACACCTGGCATCAGGTAAAACTATATATAGTAGTAGACAATGAACAGTCAGTTGAGGCTTGAAAATTTATAGGACAGTGGAATCTGGTGTTCAGGTATTTTAAAACGCGACATTTTCCTTCCCCAATCATTCGGGACATGAATATCCTTTTTTTACGTCACCCAAACCTGAGCAGATTACAGCGTTATTTATGCGCCCCCTCCTCCTCGCCCCCCCTCCTTTTAATGGGCAGGGGGAAAGAGATACTCCCGATCACCGCTGGTTGTCTCGGTTAACAACAGTTGGCAACACTGGAGTCCGTAAGTCTGACATACCCGCTCTCCTTCGTCCGCCTTGCCAACACCTGGTGCTGCCGAGGTACACTGGCTAGACTCGGCAGTAATGACATACCCGCTCTCCTTCGTCCGCCTTGCCAACACCTGGTGCTGCCGAGGTACACTGGCTAGACTCGGCAGTAATGACATACCCGCTCTCCTTCGTCCGCCTTGCCAACACCTGGCGCTGCCGAGGTACACTATACAAGGCTAGACTCGGCAGTAATGACATACCCGCTCTCCTTCGTCCGCCTTGCCAACACCTGGTGCTGCCGAGGTACACTATACAAGGCTAGACTCGGCAGTAATGACATACCCGCTCTCCTTCGTCCGCCTTGCCAACACCTGGTGCTGCCGAGGTACACTATACAAGGCTAGACTCGGCAGTAATGACATACCCGCTCTCCTTCGTCCGCCTTGCCAACACCTGGTGCTGCCGAGGTACACTATACAAGGCTAGACTCTGCAGTAATGACATACCCGCTCTCCTTCGTCCGCCTTGCCAACACCTGGTGCTGCCGAGGTACACTATACAAGGCTAGACTCGGCAGTAATGACATACCCGCTCTCCTTCGTCCGCCTTGCCAACACCTGGTGCTGCCGAGGTACACTTACAAGGCTAGACTCGGCAGTAATGACATACCCGCTCTCCTTCGTCCGCCTTGCCAACACCTGGTGCTGCCGAGGTACTATACAAGGCTAGACTCGGCAGTAATGACATACCCGCTCTCCTTCGTCCGCCTTGCCAAACACTGGTGCTGCCGAGGTACACTTACAAGGCTAGACTCGGCAGTAATGACATACCCGCTCTCCTTCGTCCGCCTTGCCAACACCTGGTGCTGCCGAGGTACACTGGCTAGACTCGGCAGTAATGACATACCGCTCTCCTTCGTCCGCCTTGCCAACACCTGGCGCTGCCGAGGTACACTATACAAGGCTAGACTCGGCAGTAATGACATACCCGCTCTCCTTCGTCCGCCTTGCCAACACCTGGTGCTGCCGAGGTACACTATACAAGGCTAGACTCGGCAGTAATGACATACCCGTCTCCTTCGTCCGCCTTGCCAACACCTGGTGCTGCCGAGGTACACTATACAGGCTAGACTCGGCAGTAATGACATACCCGCTCTCCTTCGTCCGCCTTGCCAACACCTGGTGCTGCCGAGGTACACTATACAAGGCTAGACTCGGCAGTAATGACATACCCGCTCTCCTTCGTCCGCCTTGCCAACACCTGGTGCTGCCGAGGTACACTGGCTAGACTCGGCAGTAATGACATACCCGCTCTCCTTCGTCCGCCTTGCCAACACCTGGTGCTGCCGAGGTACACTATACAAGGCTAGACTCGGCAGTAATGACATACCCGCTCTCCTTCGTCCGCCTTGCCAACACCTGGCGCTGCCGAGGTACACTATACAGGCTAGACTCGGCAGTAATGACATACCCGCTCTCCTTCGTCCGCCTTGCCAACACCTGGTGCTGCCGAGGTACACTATACAAGGCTAGACTCGGCAGTAATGACATACCCGCTCTCCTTCGTCCGCCTTGCCAACACCTGGTGCTGCCGAGGTACACTATACAAGGCTAGACTCGGCAGTAATGACATACCCGCTCTCCTTCGTCCGCCTTGCCAACACCTGGGCTGCCGAGGTACACTATCAGGCTAGACTCGGCAGTAATGACATACCCGCTCTCCTTCGTCCGCCTTGCCAACACCTGGTGCTGCCGAGGTACACTATACAAGGCTAGACTCGGCAGTAATGACATACCCGCTCTCCTTCGTCCGCCTTGCCAACACCTGGCGCTGCCGAGGTACACTATACAAGGCTAGACTCGGCAGTAATGACATACCCGCTCTCCTTCGTCCGCCTTGCCAACACCTGGGCTGCCGAGGTACACTATACAAGGCTAGACTCGGCAGTAATGACATACCCGCTCTCCTTCGTCCGCTTGCCAACACCTGGCGCTGCCGAGGTACACTATACAAGGCTAGACTCGGCAGTAATGACATACCGCTCTCCTTCGTCCGCCTTGCCAACACCTGGCGCTGCCGAGGTACACTATACAAGGCTAGACTCGGCAGTAATGACATACCCGCTCTCCTTCGTCCGCCTTGCCAACACCTGGTGCTGCCGAGGTACACTATCAAGGCTAGACTCGGCAGTAATGACATACCCGCTCTCCTTCGTCCGCCTTGCCAACACCTGGCGCTGCCGAGGTACACTATACAAGGCTAGACTCGGCAGTAATGACATACCCGCTCTCCTTCGTCCGCCTTGCCAACACCTGGTGCTGCCGAGGTACACTATACAAGGCTAGACTCGGCAGTAATGACATAACCGCTCTCCTTCGTCCGCCTTGCCAACACCTGGCGCTGCCGAGGTACACTATACAAGCAGACTCGGCATATGACATACCGCTCTCTTCGTCCGCCTTGCAACACCTGCGCTGCCGAGTACACTATCAAGGCTAGATCGGCAGTAATGACATACCGCTCTCCTTCGTCCGCCTTGCCAACACCTGGCGCTGCCGAGGTACACTATCAAGGCTAGACTCGGCAGTAATGACATACCCGCTCTCCTTCGTCCGCCTTGCCAACACCTGGCGCTGCCGAGGTACACTATACAAGGCTAGACTCGGCAGTAATGACATAACCGCTCTCCTTCGTCCGCCTTGCCAACACCTGGCGCTGCCGAGGTACACTATCAAGGCTAGACTCGGCAGTAATGACATACCCGCTCTCCTTCGTCCGCCTTGCCAACACCTGGGCTGCCGAGGTAACTATACAAGGCTAGACTCGGCAGTAATGACATACCCGCTCTCCTTCGTCCGCCTTGCCAACACCTGGCGCTGCCGAGGTACACTATACAAGGCTAGACTCGGCAGTAATGACATACCGCTCTCTTCGTCCGCCTTGCCAACCTGGCGCTGCCGAGGTACACTATCGGCTAGACTCGGCAGTAATGACATACCCGCTCTCCTTCGTCCGCCTTGCCAACACCTGGTGCTGCCGAGGTACACTATACAAGGCTAGACTCGGCAGTAATGACATAACCGCTCTCCTTCGTCCGCCTTGCCAACACCTGGCGCTGCCGAGATACACTATGCAAGGCTAGACTCGGCAGTAATGACATACCCGCTCTCCTTCGTCCGCCTTGCCAACACCTGGCGCTGCCGAGGTACACTATACAAGGCTAGACTCGGCAGTAATGACATACCCGCTCTCCTTCGTCCGCCTTGCCAACACCTGGCGCTGCCGAGGTACACTATGCAAGGCTAGACTCGGCAGTAATCCTTACACTAGAGCTTCAGCTGATCGTTCATTGCTTGCCTCCTCAGTGTGAAGCCAGTTTTATCCTTGAAAAGTAGCACGCGATTTGTTACTTTGTTTCATGCAGGTTATGTTGTTGGTTTGGAATAGTTAACAGCATGTCTAATTAACTACTAGTCAATTACAATAGTAACTCAACTGTAGGCGCGTTTGAAGTCTATTTTTTCCTCAAATAAATTTGCAAAACTTTCGTTTCCCTACACAGCACCATTTACCTAACAGCACTCCCTCTCGTGATATATTATGTAAAATGTGTAGGTGACATTCTCCTATTCTAGAAAGTCCATGTCTGCGGAGGGCATGGAATGCACATAACTACACGTCGTACTTCATTGAGAATGTTTCTACACGTCCTGAAATAATGATCATGCCGATATGTTTGCGACCTTCCAGAATGTGGACGAAAGTGTGTGGAAAATTTTGAAGGCGGTGGAAAAAAATTTTGACCACCAAATTTCTTCAGTATATCCAGATTATTGTTTATTTGCAAATGTGTTCCGTTCGTAGGGAATATAATTAACACTTTCAGAAGGACTTCTTTGGCCGAGTGTAATTCCAGCGAAGCAAATCTGTAAATGTACCTAGTCTATAGAAACTTGAACACAAAAATAGGATAAATATTGATTCATTGTTATATTATATCATCAATTTTCATGAACACTTCCATTGATCAAGAAACATTTTCGTGAAGGAAAGATTAGATGTTTTTAAGACTACGAATTTACTGGTGGTGGAATGTAAATCATATCAAGCAAAAGAGGAATTTTGATTATAAGACTGTGAACTCGGCACTATATTAATTAACAGTCGGCCAGTAATGAGCGTTGTACATTACTTCGGATTGTCTGGTATAATGTGAGCAGATACAAAGGCAATATAGAGAGCAACATGAATAGTTTTCCTGTTGTGGTGGTTATATGTGGTTCACTTATAGCTTCTTTTGTATATCTGTAAATATGTAGACACCCTATAGTTTCGTTTCATTAAACGGCAACATGCTATATTTCACAAACATTTACATTTTTTTTTATTGGTCGCTACCACAGTCTCCTGTTCGACTCGGCCAAACGAAATGAAGACGCCAAGAGTGCTACATGTTGACTATTAGCGCTGTGTCCTGAAGGACGTGATAGATGAGCGAAGGTTTAATGATACACAACAAGCTAACATATATTTTCATGGCAACTAGTCTGTCACAGCAATATAACGCGAGATGGTAGTATGTCGATAAATATGTGGAGGACTGGAAGTGTTAATGAGGTGTAAGATGTGATCGGTGTGCCGGCACTGGCTGTAAGAAAGCGCGACTTGTGGTGGTGGTGTTGTGTATTCAGCTGCCGCAGGTAGCGGTTCCCGGCGCGGCAGAGCATTGTAGCCGACTGCAGGTGAGTCACGGTTCGAGAGAGGATGTGGTCCTCAGAAACGACGGCACGTGACTTGATGAAGCCCGTGGCGCGTGTCCTACTACCGGCGCTGGACCGCCGGATGCCTCCTCCTCCTCTCTCTCTCGCTCTCATCTGGTTGTCTCTGTCTCCGCGGACACGCCGCGCACGCGACCAACCGCGTGCTGCCGCTCGCGGCCAATCAGCATGCGCGACAAGGACACCTGCCCCCTCTTCTACGTCTGACCGGGCTGTCTGCCATCCTGTAATGCTCCTGGGAGACTGCTTTCTCCCGTCGCCTCGCCGTCGTCACACTGTTACTTCCATTTCTCCACGTTCTTGATTATCCCTTCTCACCCGGGCCCAGACGCCGAGATACCAAGTTGCAAATACCGAGTTAGGCATGGACACAACAAACAGAGATAACACTGCCAACGACTGTCGCACACGCCAGCAAAATGCCATCACTGATCAGTCACGTAGTAGCCAATTAGGAACAATGCCCGTTACAGGGCCTCACGCAGCCAATCAGAGAATGGGTACGACCGCATCAACGGAACCGAAAGGTGTTGCAACATTTTGCTGGTCAGTGACGCGAACTTTCTGGTGCGTGTGGATGAAGGTAGCCTAATAAACGGCTGTTTCACATCTGTATCCTTACTTACTCTATTACCGGGTCTTCGTGATTCGAAGCCAGACTATTCGCCTCAAACCTAGACGTACCGAGTTCGATTTCCGGCGGAGTCACTCACGGAGTTTCGCATGTGGGAATCGTCCCGGACGATGCTGTTGATCGGCGCGTTTACTCGGAGATCTCCCGTTTCTCCCGCCCATGCATTCCGGCGCTGCTCTGTACTCGCTCACTTCGCCCTCCCTCAAGACCTCAATGTTAAGAGTGGTCCAAATCTTCCCTCTCTCCGTTCCAACGGCACTGGAAACAGAGATCACCTCCAGATCATGACACCTCATTTCTGTGCACCAGTTTCTGTGTTGGTCACGGTGCTTAGTAAGTATAATTGCGTGTCTCTAATGCGCCTATACTAGATTTGAACCGGAAACTTTGCTATTGTTTTTTATGTTGACGGCGTGGGGTCAGTGTGGAGATTATTGCAAATGTGTGTATCTATCTATCGGGCAAGATGGATAATTATGGATGTGCTGTTAAGTTGTATGCGTTTATTACAAATTATAGCTCCAAGAATTGTTGCTTTATTTCTGTATCTGCTTTAATGTCTTTGAAGGCTGTAAATAAGACAACTTTCGCATTTTCGTAACCTTTCTTATGGGTTAAGTTCGGTTGTAATAGAAACGGAACCGCTTTACGGCAAAAATGGTGATTGGGAGAGCAAGGCCAACACGGAACTAGCGTGCTTAATAATAACTACTCGCGTGTGTAGATGCCAACTTCGCAAGAAAACGGGGAAAGACGGGGGCGTGAAAGAAACGGACAAAAGTAGGCGAACTTTCCTGATGAAAGATGCTCACGAAAATATGAAAATATGTCCTTCCATATTGAACTATGTTTACAAATCTTCGTAATCGAACTTTATGACCGGACATTAAAAATCAAGGTTTGGTATGGCACAGACGACTATGTAACAACATTTTTGAAGTGTTTATTAATTCAGTTGATCCGTATTTTCCCGTGTCAGACAGAAATGGTAAATTGAGCGCATGTTATGAGGTGAGGTGAATGTCTTTATGAATGAGGAAAGTGCGGTGGCCGACTGGAGATGGGGCGTTGTCGCCGACATGACGTGACAGCGACTAGTGTTCTCATGGCATCGCAGAGAACGTGTTCCTGGGAAGCGTCCCACAGTGCGGGCACCACACACACACATGACATGTTGACCCCAACACGACTGTCACGCCATGAGAACAACTCTCGTGTCGTGTCACTGCACCCGCTCTTACTCTGGCGCCTTCACCATCAACTGAGTGTCGTGCGCCGCTTAGTCTAGCTGCCAACTACAGACGCACGTTTTTACGTCGAATTCAAAGTGTTCCGTTAAACAGCTCTGTATAATGAAATGATATCCGGTTATTTGTAAAGCATATAAGTGAAAGAATCATCTAGTGTAAGAAAGATTTACTTTTGTAATAGCCTACTCCTACAGTTTCATTTGGCCAAGACAGGAATAAAGTGTGTAGGTGCATGGCAATGTTAGTTTGACATATGGTATAAGAATACACAATGTGCATACTTAAGCAGGGCTTCAAAATGTGCTCAGGTTACCGTGAACAACCTATATACGCTCTTCACGGTAAACAGAGCCCTTCTCAAAGTCCTGCTTAACACCTACTCGTATATAGGCTACAGACCTAGAAATTTGCATTATCATTTAGAGACAGTTTATACTTACGGGCAGGAAAATGTCGGGAATTCATTGTAGGACAGGCTAGATTTCAAGCTCCTTGTACATTTATGTTATGTTTGCAATCGGATTAGAGTTGATCGGATACGACCGTGTGAACTCTGAGTCAATAACAGAGCTACAAGTAAACAAACACCGAATGACGTGTGACTTGCTTGGTGGAAGGTAATACCTAGTGGTTTCACTGTGGGGCAGCAGCCAGTGAACAAAGAGCTGAGATTCTAAAATACACAGTAGGTCTAATAGTGCCACCTGTTTTTCGCGACATGACTTACGAGGAGGCTAGACTTCAATATTATATGAGCACACTTGCCGCCTTCCTTTGGTTACTGGCCGCTTGGCTTTATGTGACGAGAGTATGTTACATGAGTGAGTCAATCAGAATTAATTATCTCCTATACTGACCGTCCGTGATCCGCTGGTAGACAAAGAAGACGCGTAACAATTCAAATAATCCAACAATAAACATCCTGTATATGTGAGCCAGTCGCGTGGATAACGAGAATGTGCAGCTATCTACAAGATCTGTGTTCTTCTGCCATATGTAAAAGTTGACATTTCTATGGCCCTGCCATGCCTCGTCCAAGAGAAAAAAAAAAAAAAACTTATTTTACAATCTCCCTAATTCTTACACATAAATGCATTGAAAACCAGCAAAATTAATCATTTCAGTATTTACAAACGTTAACTTAACTCTTTTAATTGAACGTTATGACATGGCGCAACTTTCCCTCCGCCTTTACCAACTTGACAGTATGTTTATACTAAGTCAGCGTGCCTGTTAACCCATTCAAAGCCAGTGTACACAGGTGTGTATATTACGCTGTGCTGCACACTGCCAAGTTTAATGACCAATAATCTTACCTGTCGGTAAATGATTCGCAAACCGTCTCACTGGTCTAGGACATAATTGGTTCATATTAACTGCACCCAAACATATAGCCTAACAGCTGATTGGCTGTGACAACGAAACAAGTGTTGTGTCGACTTAAGTACAGTACACATCGTAATTTTTTTAACATCTGAAATCGTAAATTAAAGTGGGTCGAAAAGAAGGGTTAAAATATTCGGAGGAAAGGTCAGTGACATATTTCAATTGTAGAGTTTACCAATCGCGAAAGTGGCTGTGAATTAAAGTGTTTTGAAATACAACTTGGCGGGAACTATTTTCATAAAAATGTATTGCCCGTATAGCTTAAGATATACTTTGAGACACTGGGAAATCGTAAAAAAATTTTCTGACAGCAAATCTACAATAACAGTCTAGCTAGTTTATCCTTATATGATTGGAGGATTAATTTGATGACACTATGGTAAATTCTTTGCAGACAACCACAGAAATTCTACTTAAGAATATTATGATCATCAATTGCCAAGTTAAAGGGGACAATAACTTCATAACTGCATAAGATCCAATAATGAATGGAAATGATCTGACGTATTGTGACGATTCAAAGATCGTCAACTAGTAAAATGTAAGGATTTCAGTAATTTTGCATCACACTTGGTAGCGCTGCGTATTTACTGTTTTCATATGTACATATATTTGGTTATATACCGGCCGGTTACATTTATTAATCCAGTATATATTTAATTTCACATAGTTTTTATGGTAAAATTATTCTTATTACTTAGCGTTAATCTATTATGAATTGTAACACATATTTTATATGGTTGTTGTGTATGATATTTGTAATCGATATTAATTGGTTAATCGCTTTGTAAAGAGTCATGACCGTGACGTTTGGGTTGGCGGGATCCCGCGACGTCACCTGGCTAACACAGCGCGCTCTGGCCAGTGTGTGAGAATCGGTCGCGGTGTGTGGACGGCCGGCCGCAAGTAGTGTGTGCTCGACCGTGGAGCTGGACCGTATTGGGAAGTCGGGCGGACGTTTAGCAGTATGAGACTGCTATGTAATTTCTTCCCGGTCGCGATGTGCTGTGTGTTATGCGAGCAAGTTAACGTCGCCGTAATGTTTTCAGGAGCAAACAAATTAACTGTTTAAAGAATATTGGTCGAACATTCCGGACATGAACGTAGAAACAATGTTGCTATGTTGGCCTGTAGCACGCAACTCCTTGCCCTTGAAATATGGACCAAGTATCACACAGACGTAAACTTAATGTTGACGTACTATGTGTGAAAAAGCTGTGTGTACGAGTAGTATTCACTTTAATACAAGTTACCGCGACTTGTGACTGATGGCTCGTGAAATAGTATTTTGTCACGCTGGTTTAACTGGCCGTTTTACAAGGCTGGAGGACGAGCATATTAAATTGTAGGTGGAGTAACAGTGATGTACGTCAGTGGCCCGTGTTTTTTGCAATATTTCCTTGGAGCCTAGAAAAGTAACTTTAAGCATTTATCTGCAACTTATCTTACGCAGGCTTCATTGCGAACGACTTTTCAGATGGTTTCTTAGTGCTGGAAGCATACCCGTACTTTTGCGTATCGGCTAAACACGCAGAATATTCCCGAGTGTGTCAGTGCTAGCGAGTGCAAGAAATCCGCGCATGCTTGCGTGGAGGCCCCGAGGTCAACGACCCGTCAGCTGTTATCCTTTTGCCGACGTCGAGCGGGCCGGAGTCCACAGCGAGCTGACACTGGGCGGCAAGGCCGTTCCCCGATATGGCCTGACGATCAGCTGTAAGGTATTCAGAATGAATGCCAAACTTAAGGTATGAGTAATGCATAAACGCCGTCATCAGCTTGTACCTGCGTAGTCCGTCGACCCTCTTTTGAAACATTTTTGAAGTGCCGTGGAAACGATTCTCGTTCGTGGCTTTAATATTAAATTTTATGAGCAGCAGTTATTGAAAGTTACAGCGTAGGGCAAAGACATTGAACTCAATTAAGGGATCTGCCCACGCTACATGTGAATTAAGTGCGAAACATTTCAATATATTTTATTGTGTGTTATTATGAGCAGAATCAATGTCTGTAAACAGTCGTTTTTGTGCAAAATAAATAGTGAATCAAAGACCTTGGAACATAAGAGTAGAGAGACTTTATTTGCAAATGACCCCCCGATTTACGAAAGACTTGTATTGCTGTAACATGAATAATATTATTTCGATTGTATATATTTATAAGATCGCTTTCTGCCTCGTAGGGGTAGTTTAGGTAATATTAGTGTGTTGTGGAGTGAGATAGAGATTGACACGCCTGCGGGGTGGAAGGGCGCCTCACTATGTACAGTATGTTGAATCCTAGCAAATAGTCAACGTTCTCCGCGATGAATCATTTCCTCTATATAAACTGTTATAAAATTGTCGTAAATTTACACAAATTGCAAAATAATTTGTCGTCATCCCCGATTGTAATATTTACTTATGCATCAATCACGTGAAACGTAATGTATGGTAGTATGGAATATTGTTTTGGGTGTACACAATTGCTAGTAACTTGCAAAATTTGCGTTATTATTTAAGGACAGCCTGAACTCCAAGTTATTGTGGGTTTGGCCAACTTTGGCCAAAATGATGTTGCGCACGCTTCAGAGAACTCTTGAACCAATAATATCATCTCACCGTGTAGTGGCCAATCTCTTTTGAGGAGACCTAGGCGATACGTGAAGTTAGTTACAGTGCAAAGGTCAAATAAATCACGAACTGTGGTCACTTGTTCATAAGGCAGGGGAGTCCACCCTGTCACCGATAGATTACGCGTATTTGGAAGTCTCTAGCAATTGCGAATGTTGTTATATGCCACAGAAAAAACAGAAAATGATATAAATAACAGAAATAAAAAATAAAATGAATGGCGACCTAAGGATAGCTGTCGCCAACAAATATGTAAAAACATGCAAAGCATTACGCAGCTATAATTAAGTCACATTGTAGAACATGTTCCAGTATCTTCCGTACACAGTAAAATACTTGGGTGCAAAAATGTTAATAATGCTATATAAGGCATTTCCTAGTGTGGGACCGGCCAAGCAAAATAACAGTAAAAATATTTTAGACTTGTCTCGTATGTCTATTGAAGAGAATAATTACGCTACAAGAGAGAAAATAGAAGTAAATTAATCAGAGTTTATTATTGAGTCTATAAATCTTAATTTACCCGCAATTTTCGGAGCATTAAAAATGTTACAGAAATATTGTGTAGCATTGTAGCCCGCGAAATAATGAACAGTGTTTTTTTTGGAAGTAATATCGTAAAAAGAAGGTAAGACACGCCTAGAATAATTCAACACGTGAAACGCTGTCCGGTTGGTCGGTTCGGCGCTAGGCAGCCACGCGGGGCCGCGGTGATGTTGTGGCTAGACTACTCTAGGCGAACCAGGCTCCATTCCCGGCGGGGTCACTCTCGGATTCTCGCATGTGGGATTCGTGCCGAGCGATGTCGCTAGTCTGCGGGTTTTCTCGGGGATCTCCCAATACCCCCCCCCCCCTACCCCCGCGCAAGATCCCGCTGTTAATAGCAGCCCAAATCTCTTCACTACCCCCCGCTCTTTAATACCGGTGCTACTCCATTCTCAACCCCTCTCACCCTCATCGGCTCTCAAGACCTAGGCATTACCAAGACACCTATCCTCCCTGTTTTTATTCATATTAAATATAAAGTAAATATTACTATTTAAAGTTTAAGTAAATATGATGGTATTAGCATAATATAAGTAAGTATATAAGTAAACCTTCAATTTAACAAAAGTGAAGATTCATTCAAGTTAATAAAAATAGTTATAAAATGATCATGAAATAGCAAATATTTAAGGAAAAAAACCAAATACGTCATACATGGGATGATTTTTCAAATGTTGGATAAAATGGTTTGAAGAAACCGCGAATAGACTATATTGTAGATTTTACAGCATCTTTAAAGCACAGAAAAAGTACAGCAGGGAATGTGGGCTATTCACGGTAAAGTGAGCACTTTTTAGCCTTAGGTCATTTTTCATTTCAGCCATTTGTATCATTTTACCGCCTTTTAAAATAAATATTGCAATGTAAGTAATAAACACAGTGTATAGGCCCTATATTCCACTTGACTCGGAAGTTAACGTCTAAGGCTAAAATAAAAATATTTACTCACTATAATTCCGAATGAGAGGTTATTCAAAAGTGCTCACTTGACAGTGAACGTGCTATAGCAGAATGTGCCTTGTCGAAGCGAAGCGCTAGATGGCGCGGAGACATACTGCGAGGGGAATGAACCCGCAAGGACGTCTGGCGGGACATGTAGCTTTCTCATGAGGGACGCTTGGGAAAGGTCCCAACCTCTGGAAATAGTCACACAGTGAACATTGTTTCAGTAATGTCATAGGTACTGTATTCACAACGTTCCTGAAAGAAAATCTCTACCTGTCTCAGTCACGCCACCATTGCAGGGCTGAAAGAAAAGCATAATAATTATCAAGCATGCCCAATTTCATCGCGCTACGACGACTGATTTGTGAACATTTACCAAGCCGGACTCAGCAGTCCTCTACACACTGCAGCAGAGATTTCTGGTCCATTCACTGCCGCCTCAGGCAGAACTCATTCTCCTCTTACATCGGACTGGAGCTAGTGAAGTACTATACTCAACAATCACTATTGGTTTTGAGACATGCAGGGCTTGTCGGATGAGCGAAGGTTCAATGACACCTCTCACACATCATATCCTTTTATGTTGTCTACATTGGAACTTAATTATAACGCGAAATGGTAGGGTCTCTACTGAGAATATAAAATATTCCTTTCCCGTATCGTCACATGACCTGTACCAATACTATTATTTAAACATATATAGGAATATGCTACTTTATACTACACAGTTACAACTCATAGGGTAGTAATTCTCATATTTAGCATAGCTAGTGCCGCGTGTTTCTCGCGAAAAGATTTACACGTAAGCTAGGCTTTAACATTATGTGTGCATAGTCACGTCATTTTCAAATATTAAATAAGTTAAATTTTAATTGCTGTTTTATTGGGAAGTCTTAAGTAACCTGGCGCGATGAATGGTCTCTATGTTATACTGTACTGTGAGTCAATATAATGAGAAATTACGTCTCAGTAAGTGGATAATCCTATATTTGCTCCACTACATTATATATACATACATATATAGAGGTTGTTCACAGTAAAATGAGCACTTTTGAAAGACCTGCTTAAGATCTACTTGTATGCACGTTATGTGTTCTTCCGTATTTGTAAAATTAACATTACTATGGGCCTCAACACATCATTCATTTATGCGTCGGTCAAGTGACACTGTGAAATTATTAGAAAAGTAAACATTTTATAAATCTGCTAATTTTTACACACTGATGCATTAAGAAAGAGAAAGATAAATAAATAATGCAAATTATCACAAATGGTTACCCAACACTTTCTATTCCACAGTAAGATATGGAACTGCTTTCCATTTATCGTTACTAACTTTTCTGGGCGCATATCACTCAGTGCGGCCGTAGAATTATATGCAGGCATGGGCAGTGACTTTTTCCTAAGGTTGATTTCAAAAGTGCTTACTTTATCGTGAACAGCCTATAGTAGAGTTGTTTCAATTGCAAATTTTGCTTGTGCTATTGGGCGCGTGCCTGTATGAGAAAACATGTCTTATTTGACATGGCCAATAAGAATTTAGTTACTTCGACGTTATACGTCAGTGACTTGCTTGCAGAAACCTAAGAAGCGTGACAGTTAAAATCATACAATCATGTTCTTGGTTCTGAACTAGTATTCTGAAATACAACTAATTTTGGAATCTCTTCGCAGAAAACATGTACCTCTAAGCAAAACCTTAGAAGTAGTGATTATTTGCGGGAATGTTTGGCGTTATATACATGTTTGAAAACTCAGAAACTTCGTTAAATTCATGATTCATTATGGTACGCCATAGTTGGCTGTGTAAAATTTCCCGCCGTTAATCAGTAGCTCAGTAAAAAGGGGAAATCACTTCTCATCCAGCCAAAAAAATCTATAGTAACACACGAAATGCAATTCATGTGATCGCAGTTTTGAACAGAAGCGGAATATTGCTCCCGACTGCAAGTAGACGGGCGGCTCAACACGCTCCAGGAAGAGAGCTAGGGAGCAATAAGGACGACACTGCCACGCACACGAAGTGCGCTATCGTCGCTACGTGCAAGGCTCTCATCTGACGTCCAGTGTTGTCGTACTCCGTCAACATATAGGACTTGAAAGGGTGACCCTATCATTTTATAGGTGGGAAGTCTGTAACAAGTCCCTCAAGTAGTTTCGTATGTATCTGACCCGAATATTTTGAGACGCAGAACTGTAAAAAAAAAAGCCGTGCAATCAATAGGTCCAATATGAAGTGTGCGTTCTTTCATAGAACAACACATCGGACGCTCGTATAATGGTTTCTGAAGGGGGGGGGGGGCACGTATTTAGAAACACTTTGCAGCACAGTTGGGCCAGGAAGGCGGGCGGGTCCTAAATAAGCAAGGCGACCGTAGCTTGGCCTGAAAGTTGTGCGTTGTACAATTAGCCCTCCTTCCGCCATGACAGATCTAGCAAGCCTAAGAAAACACGGCTTCGAGAGTTGTGCCGTTTGAAAACCTAGCTACCCCCCGCATCCCCCCCCCCCCTCAATCCACCAACTGGTGACCTGAAGAACGCAACTTCCGCAGTTTCACTTCCCCCGCCCCCAAATGGTGGTTCTCTCACCTCGAGTCCGTGTTCTCACCGCAGTCTCCGTGCATTTTAATTGCAGCTTGGCGCGTTATCGGGCGAACAGCGTCCTTAATTAGGGGCAGGGAGCCTGGCGGCGGACTAACAACAATGGCGGAAGGCTGTGGTACCCCCTCCAGGCAGGCATGCTGCGCGCTTTCCGTGAGAATCGCCGGAGCTGCGTGTGTTGTCTCTCGCGCTGTGGGAAGTACATCCTAGTGCGCGCTCCTCTGTGAGTGCTCAGTGTTCTCTCTCCTGCGTCATGAACACCGCCGCCACTGTGGATTTGCTGACCGGTGAGTGACCAGCCCCTCGTGCCTGCCTGCCTGCCTGCCTGCCTGCTGCCCTCCCTACTGTACAAGGATCACTAGAGAACATGTACAATTCATTCGTGTTGTCTTACCTTTCCGTCACATTATAGCCTACACTGCCGTATAAACAAGTGACCACAGTTCGTGGTTTTATTGTCCTATGCACCACTGTCATAACGTCACGTATCTGCTCCTGATCTCCTCAAATAAGTTTTGCCACTCTACCGCGCAAGAGTGCTCCGAGGCGTGTCATCCATATTTATGGACAATATCTAAAGTTGATCTAACGCACAGTAACTTGGAGTTCAGTCCTTACTTAAACAATAATGTGACTTTTTCAGGTTTCTAGTGATCCCAATTTCACGTTATTATTAGGTACAACGGTTGACGGCATACAAGTGTGAGGTAGTTTCACAGTTGTCATTGGACCTCCACTCGTCATACACGCCCTGCAAGAATCAGAACAAATAATAAATATTCGACACTTTTGTGACTTCACTCTGTGCGGCCTTGTTAAACAAAAGATTGAGTTCTGCTTGTGGCGTCATGCAGCCTATGGACAAGTGATCTCTGCTGGAGAGTGTAGGGGAATGTGGAGTCTAGCTTCATGCTGTCTTATAATGCAAAATGTTAGGGTCTCTAGAGACCACACTCCAGCTGGGGGAAACGGTTTTTCAAGACGCAACTTTGCACTACCTCCCGCCAAAACAACTGCCATAAAAGAGGGGGAGAGCACCTTAGGATAAAACACTATTGACGTTAACCAGTGCTTTGAGATATTTGTATATTTCCTACAATCATCTTGTAATGAAATATTAATAAATTAGAAATGTTAAACGCACTTTATTCATATAGATCACGGAGCTTTTTTAAAATGAACATACAAACAAACACATTCACCCCGGTTGACCATGTGACGTGGCAGTCGTGTTGGTGTGGGGTAGTTGTACGTCATGCGCAGAAGTTGATAATGAAAAATTGCCTCATGTATCGCCGCAAGTGTTTTATACTTCTATTAACATAAAAGTTTCTCACTTTTAATTGAAATGAACTTTTATTTATTTATAAATTATAACATTTCCGTTATAATGAGTATATGTAAAACCAGAGAGAAAATAGGTGTGTCTGTAATGCCTATTAATAAACAGTTCTCATGCAACACTTAAATTGAGCGCGCACGATTGCGGTGCGTTGTCGCTTTGCTGTCATTTTTTAGACATAGCTAAGTTTTGTTGGCCCGAGGAGGAGGACAGCCTGAACGTTGCGAAAGTCGAGATAAGCAAACATATTTAGAAATACCTATACTAATAACCAGGAACGCCAGATTTTTCCGGAAATATTTCCTGAGTAGTTGTATTTAAGAACACTTTGATTAAGAGCCACTATCGTGGTCGGGTCATTTATTTGTCACTCGTCTTAGGAGCGTACCTGCCAAACAGAGTCGTTCAGTACCGGGCTAACCTAATTCTGATTGGCCAATCACCAAACTAAAGGACAGGTCACAAAGACACGCGGCCAATAAGCAAAGTAAATCTGATGAAAGATCCGGAAGGTATTAAAATATCTCTTGCCCTGAACTCTCTGCGAGTGTCCCTATTATTTATCCCTAAAATATTTCCGCGAATACCACGTGTTCTTGCTCAAGTTTACTCTCTACATACTCTATGGTTAGAGACCCGAGAAATTAGCGAGTTGGATGACCTCCAGGCTATACTTTACAGTCTTATACTCTTTCATTCATTGGCCGATTATTGTGGTAGTAAAAGGCGGTGGTTGGGCGCACAATTGATTGCATGTTTGTTATTGGCTCATTTATCTCTAGGAGATGTCAAACAACACGTCGACCAATTAAAAACGTAACACGAACGTACATGTGTATGAATCCCAACTTGTATAGATATGAGCCCGCTAAATCCTCGGGTCTCTATCTAGGGTTTCACATTTGTGACCTGAACATCTTCAATGAAACCCACAATAAGGAACTGTGGGTCAGTGGTAAACGCATTTCGCGTTATCAAATCAAAGCGAGGAACTTCATTTAGCAGAAACGTCAACTAGACCGTGTACAGAGTTGTGTCTAAGCACATGTTGGTAAATATATTAATGCCACAACTTAAACGAAGTATTCTGTAATCGTGTTACCTTTCACCGAATAATAATACAGATCAACAGTGGTCTATGGTGTGATGGTACCTAACGTTCGTTACTTGATTAGTCAGCTCGGTAGGCGTCACAGGAAGCGGTGTCTTTTGTTAGTTTCAGGCAGGCCACGTCACGTCACTAACTATGTTGCCTCTTTGTTAGGTTAACCATTTGTCAGCTCGGTAGGCGTCACAGGAAGCGGTGTCTTTTGTTAGTTTCAGGCAGGCCACGTCACGTCACTAACCATGTTGCCTCTTTGTTAGGTTAACCATTTGTCAGCTCGGTAGGCGTCACAGAAAGCGGTGTCTTTTTTTAGTTTCAGGCAGGCCACGTCACGTCACTAACCATGTTGCCTCTTTGTTAGGTTAACCATTTGTCAGCTCGGTAGGCGTCACAGGAAGCGGTGTCTTTTGTTAGTTTCAGGCAGGCCACGTCACGTCACTAACCATGTTGCCTCTTTGTTAGGTTAACCATTTGTCAGCTCGGTAGGCGTCACAGCAAGCGGTGTCTTTTGTTAGTTTCAGGCAGGCCACGTCACGTCACTAACCATGTTGCCTCTTTGTTAGGTTAACCATTTGTTAGCTCGGTAGGCGTCACAGGAAGCGGTGTCTTTTGTTAGTTTCAGGCAGGCCACGTCACGTCACTAACCATGTTGCCTCTTTGTTAGGTTAACCATTTGTCAGCTCGGTAGGCGTCACAGCAAGCGGTGTCTTTTGTTAGTTTCAGGCAGGCCACTTCACGTCACTAACCATGTTGCCTCTTTGTTAGGTTAACCATTTGTCAGCTCGGTAGGCGTCACAGCAAGCGGTGTCTTTTGTTAGTTTCAGGCAGGCTACGTTACGTCACTAACTATGTTGCCTCTTTGTTAGGTTAACCATTTGTTAGCTCGGTAGGCGTCACAGGAAGCGGTGTCTTTTGTTAGTTTCAGGCAGGCCACGTCACGTCACTAACCATGTTGCCTCTTTGTTAGGTTAACCATTTTTCATTCAAGATGTATTGCATGTCTTCACTTTGTGTAGACGAAGAAAACAGGATGTGGCGCAACTTTATAAATAATACAACTCTAAGTTAGCTGCCCTATGACTTTGTGGATTTTTTTATTTGGCCTCCAGATACGACCATAATAATCCACTCAGTTTTTTATATATGTTTAAAGACGACGTATGCATGTAGAATTGCTGCTTGTGAAAAGTCCATGCGATAGTTATTTATGTGAAACGACATGACTTAAAATCCCTATAAAATATTTCGTTTAGCACTGCAATATTTTTTTTTATCACATACTGCAAAGACTTAAATTTTGAACTTACCGCCCATAATTCAGTTTTTAAACAGCACGTGCTGACCTAAGCCAGTGGACTTTGTTGTTGTTTCCTTGTTTTAAATTAAATTATGTATATAAGAAAGGCATATATCAAACTGAACTCGCAGTGTTAAATGTACGTACAGATGTATTATTACATTTCACAAAATGCGGATAAAGTTAAGCGTAATATTGCGGTATTTTTACCTGCCACAAAATGTACGAACTCACAATACTTAAATATCTTAGTTAAGCTATGCAATCTATATAATTGATTAAGTCTGAATGATGCGCCGCAAAAGTCCGTATTTCTCTTAATTCA
The DNA here is from genome assembly GCA_029891345.1 of Dryococelus australis. Classification (NCBI taxonomy): domain Eukaryota; kingdom Metazoa; phylum Arthropoda; class Insecta; order Phasmatodea; family Phasmatidae; genus Dryococelus; species Dryococelus australis. Next base: position 221,230,424 of record CM056997.1, on the reverse strand, counting down.
CGTTCACGTCTTGTAACACCGCACTTAGTGATAAACAGTCGTAAATCGCTTCAGCAATGCGTCTGGATACACGTCTTTATTTGCTATCTTATTTCAGACTGCGTTGTATGATTTGACGCTGTATTAGATTACACGTATGTGAATAAATTTTAATATGCTCACTTGCAGGCTATATATGCCTTCATATCTTCCTGTCTCCATTATTTCAATGCTCTTTTTCATATTTAAGGTATTAAAATTTTCACCCGGGTCATTTCGCTAAACTATGTTAGAGCTGGCATACGGCGCATGACCAACTTGACGGTCCAGAAGTTTGCGCCATATGCCCCACTATCATGTTGTTGGTCGCCAATATGTTTTCAGGAAGTGAGTAGGGGGATAACTGATCCAGCGGGTGGCACTTGTCGTCTGTGTTCTTTCAGCGACCTGACGTCATTAAGGGTCTTACAGTTTTGTGTCACATTCTTGTAATATAGACTTTCAATTGGAATCAGTAAATATTTGCTGACTGCCAGTTGAACCTGATCCATCCGGAATCTGCACTAGAAAATAAACTGATAACTTTTCAGTTAAAATAAATTGACAAATTCAAACAGTATTATTTATAGTTGATTAAAAGTAAGAGCCAGGCTTTAAAGAATTGCAACCCAATGAGAAATTAATAAAAATATTACGTATTAGAAATGTAAATATGATAAGGTTTGAACCTCCGCCCAAAATAAAGAATTTGCTCCTAGTTTACCTCAACATGAAACGCTCTTCTATTTTTATTATTATATCTAAAACACATACTGACAAACGGCAATAAATTTTGTCACTTGAAAATACTTAATGATCTCGAAATATGTTCATATTCTGTGCACGTGACTGTCTTTACAAGTTTTAAAATGTATTATATTTTAAATTTATTTCAGACTGTATGCTTTAAAAGTTAACTACTGTGGTTTTAGTTGACAAGATTATCGCTGTTCGCTGGTAGCCGCCACTCTACAACGCATCGAAACGTTGCAGAATGAGACTGTTATTTTAAGTTACATATTTGTCATTGTATTCAGTGTTCTAATTTTACAGTAAAACGTTAGAGCCAACTCTATCTGGATTTGTCATTTTCTCATTATTTAATTAGTCAAATTTCAGAAAACAACAATTTTGTCCGTGAAAACTTTTGTGTAACTTATTGAATTCTAGTTAGTGTGCGTTTGTTTCGCGCACCTGATTGGATAATTTTAAATTTGACGTGCCTTATTTGTAAACTCTTACAACTCGAATAACCAAATTCCATATGGTCAAGTCAGAGAAGAGAAATACATTCCAGCATGATCGGCAGCCAATCAAAGATATTGCCGCTTCTTGAGGTTGATGTGATGTACAAGACGGTTAGTGTTAAATTGCTTGTAAATTAAGATGGTGGGAGTGTTGAATATATGCTTGCTCTAGAGTAGACTAACACTCATGCCGAACCTACTTCTTCAGCTGCACAGACAGTTTACAGTGTTGCCAACTAACCCAATGTTCAACTTACCGCAATTTTATCCTGTCAGAACTCTGATTAAAACGTTATTCAATGACACTGTTACTAAAAGAAAAGATGATGTTTACTTGAGTTAAGCTCCACGTAAGTTGTCTAATTTACCTCAACATACCTGAAAGTATATAATTCAGTATTGTTCTGTTCACTACAGTTTGATGGGCTCAACCTAAACACTAGTCTAGTCTCATTGTGTGCATGAATGAAGCTGGTTTTGCTGTTTCGTATATTTAATTAGCCTGTCTCTTTAAAGAAAAGTCTCGAGACCCAGTTACCAAATTACAGAAAAACATCAAATTAACGGAACTGAACCGTCTTGTAGCATATGTTTTAAATCCGTGCTGCGTTCCAACGGGAATCGAACACTACCCGCCACATGTCCGAACGCAGTTCATATGGCCAACTGGTGCAGTAATGATACGTTCAGTCAAACTTACACCTCGCGGAGAATCACACAACTTCGTTGAGACAGTTTACATGTACTAGGCGATGGTTACAAATACTTTTAATAATATTTTCGAGGCGTTCGGGATATCTGCGACGGACATTCAGTTGAAAAAATATCACTAATTCTATCACTAGTTAAAATAAATCTACTAATTCAAGCAGTAGAAATCTACTTATGTACAGTTGTTATTAATAAATAAGCACAGAGCATTCCTATATGATGTAAGTTAGGCACGATTTATTTTGTCGCAGAACACAAATATTGTTTACACAAAAACGTTTTTGGAAGTGGTTGGGCTCGAACCTCCGCCCATAAAGCAAAGCATGCTGAAGCTCTCATGATCAGCCATATCCACTACCCTACTGTACCACTTCCAAATGTGTACTCTTATTATGGCTACTGGACCACAAAATGTAATGTCAAATATTGCTGTAAGTTTCGTGATGTGGAAGTATTTCTTGTTGTAGAAATATGTAGATTTTCTGCGCAAGTACATGTCTTTGCTAAGTTCAAAAGTCAATCTATCTTTAGTTGAGTTAGGATTCTGTGCTTTAAAATATAAATATAGTGATTTCAATTTACGAGGTTATCGATGTTAACCGCCCTTTTACAATGTAGCGAGACACTACAGATTTAAACTATTATTTTTAGTGACATATAGATCAGTGATAATTTTACTGGCTCGATAGTGCGGTGATTCAATAAGAAAGGTAGATTTACACCAACAAAAGTTTTGTGGTCCGCAAGTTAACAGATCAAATAATGAGGAGATGACAAACACAGGTATTACTAGTCAATCTGTCTCTTCAAAATAACAGTTTCATTCTGTAAAATCTCGTTGCATTGTTAAATGGCAGATACATATAAAACACCGACAACACCGTTAAAACCACTATATATCTCTTTCAAAATACACAATCTGAACTAGACTTAACTTGGAATGACTTTCGAGTCTTACAAAGACATGTACCTTCGTACGCATAATGCGTATATTTCGACAACATGAAGTACTTTCACATTACACTTACAGCAGTTCGCCATTGCAAGTTTATGTTACTACGCAAATGCGAGACCGTTTATCTCAGCGGCAACGTAGCAGGGTTGGTAGAACGCTAGTAAAAAGAAACAGGAGAATGTGTTGCGTTTTGGGATGGCGGTTCGATATCAACCACTTCCAAAATTTCCTTGTAAATGTAGGCTAATAGTTTGGTTATTGCGACAAAATAAATGTACTTAATTTATTTCAAACCATAATGCGCAGTTTTTAATCCTTGTGCTTTTTATTAATCAACTATAAATAACTGATTTCCAACGGTTTGTATTAGTGGATTTCATTTAACTGAAGAGATGCGAAGTTTTATTACTATATTGATTCCGGATGGAACAGTTTCAACTGACAATAAGTAAAAAATAACTGATTCCAATTTAGAGTTTTAATGAAATAATTTAGAAACGTGAAAACATATTTATTAGTGTTATTTTACCTTGACTTCCAGCTGAGTATCCGATGGGTAAACAAATATGTAGTTTAATAAGTTTTACTTAACTATAGGGATGCGTATAAAATTGATTTTTAAACAATTCCAATATTCGTTAAAACCAAAAGCATTTTGAAGAGCTAAGTGTTACCAATATAACGTCAATGAATTTCCTTTTCATAATTACCAATTATTATTGTCTTTAGAAGACTTTAGATCTCCTAACGCTTTCTCTGATTACGATAGTATTCAAAACCAATTTTTTTATTGTTTCTTAAAAGACCGTTATGAGTAGATAAAACTGCTCGAACATTTTAATCATGGCCAAATGGTGAAAATAATACGAACAATATTTAATGAAAACTGTAAATAACTCGGCACCATTTACAAGGTGTGCATTCAAAATAAAAACATTCGTCTCCGTAGTATGGTTTTGAATGTGAAACTGTACACTGGTGTGTTACTTGGGGGGAAGTAAACTGTAAAGAACAAGGAAGTAACAATAGGCCAAGTAGAAATGTGAAACTGTACACTGGTGTGTTACTTGGGGGACGGGGGGGAAGTAAGCTGTAAAGAACAAGGAAGTAACAATAGGCCAAGTAGAAATGTGAAACTGTACACTGGTGTGTTACTTGGGGGGGGGGGGGGGGAAGTAAGCTGTAAAGAACAAGGAAGTAACACTAGGCCAAGTAGAAATGTGAAACTGTACACTGGTGTGTTACTTGGGGGGAAGTAAGCTGTAAAGAACAAGGAAGTAACAATAGGCCAAGTAGAAAAGTGAAACTGTACACTGGTGTGTTACTTGGGGGGATTTAAGCTGTAAAGAACAAGGAAGTAACAATAGGCCAAGTAGAAATGTGAAACTGTACACTGGTGTGTTACTTGGGGGGATTTAAGCTGTAAAGAACAAGGAAGTAACAATAGGCCAAGTAGAAATGTGAAACTGTACACTGGTGTGTTACTTGGGGGGAAGCAAGCTGTAAAGAACAAGGAAGTAACAATAGGCCAAGTAGAAATGTGAAACTGTACACTGGTGTGTTACTTGGGGGGAAGTAAGCTGTAAAGAACAAGGAAGTAACAATAGGCCAAGTAGAAATGTGAAACTGTACACTGGTGTGTTACTTGGGGGGAAGTAAGCTGTAAAGAACAAGGAAGTAACAATAGGCCAAGTAGAAAAGTGAAACTGTACACTGGTGTGTTACTTGGGGGGGGGGGGGGAAGTAAGCTGTAAAGAAAAAGGAAGTAACACTAGGCCAAGTAGAAATGTGAAACTGTACACTGGTGTGTTACTTGGGGGGGGGGAAGTAAGCTGTAAAGAACAAGGAAGTAACAATAGGCCAAGTAGAAATGTGAAACTGTACACTGGTGTGTTACTTGGTGGGGGAAGTAAGCTGTAAAGAACAAGGAAGTAACAATAGGCCAAGTAGAAATGTGAAACTGTACACTGGTGTGTTACTTGGGGGGGGGGGAAGTAAGCTGTAAAGAACAAGGAAGTAACAATAGGCCAAGTAGATATGTGAAACTGTATACTGGTGTGTTACTTGGGGGGAAGTAAGCTGTAAAGAACAAGGAAGTAACAATAGGCCAAGTAGAAATGTGAAACTGTACACTGGTGTGTTCCTTGGGGGGGGGAAGTAAGCTGTAAAGAACAAGGAAGTAACAATAGGCCAAGTAGAAAAGTGAAACTGTACACTGGTGTTATGGTGTGGTATACATTAGTGGGATGGTGGGGGGGAAAGTAAGCTGTAAAGAACAAGGAAGTAACAATAGGCCAAGTAGTAATGTGAAACTGTACACTGGTGTGTTACTTGGGGGGAAATAAACTGTAAAGAACAAGGAAGTAACATAGGCCAAGATAGAAATGTGAAAACTGTACACTGGTGTGTTACTTGGGGGGAAGCAAGCTGTAAAAACAAGGAAGTAACAATAGGCCAAGTAGAAATGTGAAACTGTACACTGGTGTGTTACTTGGGGGGAAAGTAAGCTGTAAAGAACAAGGAAGTAACAATAGGCCAAGTAGAAATGTGAAACTGTACACTGGTGTGTTACTTGGGGGGATATAAGCTGTAAAGAACAAGGAAGTAACAATAGGCCAAGTAGAAATGTGAAACTGTACACTGGTGTGTTACTTGGGGGGAAATAAACTGTAAAGAACAAGGAAGTAACACTAGGCCAAGTAGAAATGTGAAACTGTACACTGGTGTGTTACTTGGGGGGAAGTAAGCTGTAAAGAACAAGGAAGTAAGTAAGAACAATAGGCCAAGTAGAAATGTGAAACTGTACACTGGTGTGTTACTTGGGGGGATTTAAGCTGTAAAGAACAAGGAAGTAACAATAGGCCAAGTAGAAATGTGAAACTGTACACTGGTGTGTTACTTGGGGGGAAGTAAGCTGTAAAGAACAAGGAAGTAACAATAGCCAAGTAGAAATGTGAAACTGTACACTGGTGTGTTACTTGGGGGGAAGTAAGCTGTAAAGAACAAGGAAGTAACAATAGGCCAAGTAGAAAGTGAAACTGTACACTGGTGTGTTACTTGGGGGGGGGGTGGAAGTAAGCTGTAAAGAAAAGGAAGTAACACTAGGCCAAGTAGAAATGTGAAACTGTACACTGGTGTGTTACTTGGGGGACGGGGGGAAGTAAGCTGTAAAGAACAAGGAAGTAACAATAGGCCAAGTAGAAATGTGAAACTGTACACTGGTGTGTTACTTGGGGGGAAGTAAGCTGTAAAGAACAAGGAAGTAACAATAGGCCAAGTAGAAATGTGAAACTGTACACTGGTGTGTTACTTTGGGGGCGGGGGGGAAGTAAGCTGTAAAGAACAAGGAAGTAACAATAGGCCAAGTAGATATGTGAAACTGTATACTGGTGTGTTACTTGGGGGGGAAGTAAGCTGTAAAGAACAAGGAAGTAACAATAGGCCAAGTAGAAATGTGAAACTGTACACTGGTGTGTTACTTGGGTAGGGGGAAGTAAGCTGTAAAGAACAAGGAAGTAACAATAGGCCAAGTAGAAATGTGAAACTGTTCACTGGTGTGTTCTTGGGGGGGGGGAAGTAAGCTGTAAAGAACAAGGAAGTAACAATAGGCCAAGTAGAAAATGTGAAACTGTACACTGGTGTGTTACTTGGGGGTGTGGGAGAGGGAAGTATAGGCTGGTAAAGAACAAGGAGAGAACAATAGCCAAAGTATAGAAATGTGAAACTGTACACTGGTGTGTTACTTGGGGGAAGTAAGCTGTAAAGAACAAGGAAGTAACAACTAGGCCAAGTAGAAATGTGAAACTGTACACTGGTGTGTTACTTGGGGGGAAGTAAGCTGTAAAGAACAAGGAAGTAACAATAGGCCAAGTAGAAATGTGAAACTGTACACTGGTGTGTTACTTGGGGAGATTTAAGCTGTAAAGAACAAGGAAGTAACAATAGGTCAAGTAGAAATGTGAAACTGTACACTGGTGTGTTACTTGGAGGGAAGCAAGCTGTAAAGAACAAGGAAGTAACAATAGGCCAAGTAGAAATGTGAAAACTGTACACTTCTGTGTTACTTGGGGGGAAGTAAGCTGTAAAGAACAAGGAAGTAATAATAGGCCAAGTAGAAAAGTGAAATATTTCCTTTTGCGTTGCCATCTCGCATGAAATCACATGAAAACAAACTGTCGTCACGCTACACACGTTGTTTTTAGCTTGTAACGGAAGTGTACATCCGTGATCTGAATACTTTAGCAGAGTAACAAGTCGATCGTAGCGCGTTGAAGTAGAGTGGGCGTGTTCCATTCTAGTGGCAAGACTTCAAAACGGTGCAGCTCCATGAATTGCTACATCGGCGGATGCTGTTCCTCAGGACTGTGAGGGACTTTCGCATACACCGCAGTTCTTGGCACTGTTAGCAAGCGTGTCGGTTAGAGATTAGCAAAAAACTAACATGTAGGTTATGCTACTCCAGTAGTTGGGCCATAGTTTGACACGCACTTAATGTACTTTGTACCATTAACGAGCCCGCGACATGTGAAACAACGAAGTGCATGTAATCCAGTCAACATGTGAATGGCTTCCAATAGACATAGCAATCGAATCGGTAAATTACTTCGGCTCAAGTATACATACGACTGTCAAGTGTGGCCAGAACGTCACTAAAATCAGCGAATTGTCACAGTAATTTTGAATTAGAAAGTTACTTTCGGCTTATTTTACCTCAAAGCAACATGATCAACGTGCATAATTGCCTCGATTAAGTATTTCGATATTTATCCTTCCTTTCTGAAGATGTGTGATCATCTATCAATAAATACATAAATATTAACATTTATTTCGGAAACTCTTTTTGAGGTTTCACCTTGAAGGTAACTTAGAATAAAACAAACTAACTAAAACCACAAAATGACAAAAACTTTCGTACGCTAAATTATTTATATCGTCCATTTCAGGCCGTCCTATGAAAAAGAACCTGATCTATCGTGGGACTCAGAATGCGTTGGTACATAGCTGGTAGATACGTCTACCTCGCTGTTACACTTTGAAAAACCCGGATTGGGGTTTTTAGGATGCTATAACAAGTTATTATTCTGTTGTTTGTAAATCGTATAAATTGTGTGTGTGTACCAGCGTGTGTAATGAATAAGTGTTGTAGGTAGGATGTAATCATTTTGGATAGGAACGTTCAGAATGTGAAGACAAGGAAGCGATTATGATAGAAATCTTAGAGAACCTACGTGTAGAGGAATAAGGTTGTATTAGTATGCAATTAGCCAAGTTTATGTCTGTTAGCCATGGAGTGCGACATGAAATGAGTTGGAGAAATTGGAGTAGCTCGAGAAGATCCACCAGACATCAGAAAGATCGTCCCATTTCCCACACTCATTATTCCGAATCTGGATTCGCCTGGGAACGAACTAGGATTGCCGTTGTGGGAATTCTGCATTGATTGCACTGTGCACAGTCTCATGGACAGCTGCTGGCGATAATATCAAACACAATCAGATTTCAATTGGTCATGACCAATTGCAGAGTGTTATCAAAGATGACTTAAGAATACAGAGGTAAATTAGCGCCGCGCGAACTCCAACCGCACACGCCAGCAAAATGGCGTCACTACCCAGCAACATGTTGGGATGCCAAACAGCGTCTGGTGATTCACTCTCTAGCTGACAGCATAACCAAAAGGGAATATATGACAGCACGCGGTAGCCAATAAGAGAGAAGGACAGTTTCCAGAGACTCGCGCAACCAATCAGAGAATGAGTACCCGCACATCAAAGGAACCGTCACATCATTTCGTCTCTGTGCATTTATTTACTCTGTGACGTTATGCTGCTACTTTTAAACTTCGGAACAACGAAATCTGTTTGCTGAAACCCCTAAAACACTATATTATCAGTATCTGAAAGAACCCTACTACATAAGGAAACAATCTCTGTCTGTCTGTCCGTCTTTAATATTTCTAAGTCCCTTGAAACTCGACAGAAGTTCTTCAAATTTTGCAGAGCCAATCCTCAGGGTCTAATACAATTTAAGTTCGAATTTTAGCAAGATCAGATTACGCAATCATTACCTTTTACCCTAAAAACTCATTTTTAATTACTTTTTTCCTACATTAAAGTTTTGTATGAATGCTAGAAATTATTGCATAGAGATATGAAGGTAATGGAATATAATTTTTGTTTATTTTAAAGGTCTTACTTCAAAGTTGAGTTAATTTCCATGTGGGGCCTTAGTGGCTCAGTGGATATAAATACGTTAATTGGGTGGCCCAGTGGGCCAGTGGATAGAGAAATATCAAATGTGGCCGCAGTCACTTCGATGTTGAGCTAATTTCACATAATTTAATTATTACCTACTTATGTCTATACAAAAGGTTTTGTTTTTCTCAATTTTTGTATGATAACCGAAATTTGTAACATGGTAAATATTCTAGGCACGTGACAATACTAAAAAAAGTTGCGGGCTGGGCCCCTAGTTAATAATAATCACTAATTAGTACATTGCTATTTCAAATATGAAATTTCATTGTAAAATAAACAAATTCGTCCCAGCGAAAACAGGATTGTGGCATGTGGACGGGGTTCAAGGAGAAAGTCGGCCGGTGATTGGTAGATTGGCTTGGAAGACTGGCTTCATGTACTTGAGAGTACACAAAACGGGACAGGGTTGGGAGGCATTTGGCACTTGCTCTGGAGACCTGGGGCATGTAACTATTGTCCACGTATTGTGTAGCTTGTAAAGACCCGGTCTGTAGGGAGTAATTCTCGAGTAAATACAACACAAAATCAAAGCGAAGATGAATAACTTCCAAGACACGCAGACTTACTGATTTATAAAACTGATGCATTACTTGCTCACAGGTCTGAAGCCGTCTAGACACCCAGTGGACACAGAAGAAGATATCCGAGATTTCAGTGGAATAAAGACGAAATAATCATTGATACTTGATACCTCGCTTACTTGTTCCTCGATCAGACGGCAATTAGACTATTCTCCATATCTCACTGCCCCACCTTTCCAGTAATTTTAGTACATTTGTTGGATGGTATGCTTAACATTGTCGATAACTAACTTGCAACTTTAGTTAACACCAAGAAATTTTATTGTATTTTAAAGGTTTGCGAAACTTCATATACTATAAAATCAACCAAGAGCAGTTCTACATAATAACGTCGGGTCGACCAACTTTCAGAGTAAACATATTATGACAGTAATGCATTTATGTTCCTCAATTCCATAACATCCTATTATATAATAGGACAATCTCTGTATGTCTGTCTGTATTACTACTTCTAAGTCCCTTGAAACTCAACAGAAAATCTTCGAATTTCGCAGAGCTAATTCTCAGAGTCAACTACAGATCAAGTTCGAATTTCAGCAAGATCATATTACGCAATCATTACTTTTTACCCTAAAAACTAATTTCTTAATTACTTTTTTCATATATCAAAGTTTTGTATTAATGTATAGAGATTATTGCATAGAGATATCAAGGTAATGGAATGTCATTTTTGTTTGCTTTGAATGTCTCACTTCAATGTTAAGTTCATTTCCAATTGGGGCCACAATGACTCAGTGGATAGAACGATTCCAACTGGGGCCGCAGTGGCCAAGTGGATAGAGCAATATCAAATGGGGCCGCAGTGGCTCAGTGGATAGAGTGATTCCAAGTGGGGCCTTAGTGGCTCAATGGATAGAGCATATCCAAGTGGGGCCTTATTGGCTCAGTGGATAGAACTACGTTAAGTGGGTTCGCAGTGGCCAAGTGGATAGAGAAGTATCAAATGGGACAGCAGTCTCTTCAATATTGAATTAATTTCACTTTTTTTCAGTCTTTGTATGATAACAAAAATTTGTAACATCGTAACTGTTCTAGGCACGTGAAAAAAAAAAAAAAAAAAAAAAAAAAAAAGGTCACGGGCTGTGCCCCTAGTTTTACATATTGTTATGGCGCAAGATATACAGGAATATAAATAGCAACTCACTTACTTTTCTTGTATACAATGCAAAATATACATTTGTAGTTTATTTAACAAGTTATTGGCGGCTATTTCGGCTTAAATTTTTGAAACTTGGAAATAATTTTTTTTCTCACTCGAAAACAACTGTGATGAATAATAGGTAAGAGAGAAATAAAAAATATAAAAAAATTCTAACTGTGTTCATAAAAAATAGTAATAAATAACAATTAACACCTTATCAAGATCGAAATTCCGATCAGCATTCCTTCATGTTATTTTACCAAACTATCACTTCGTCTTACAAAGTGTTTGTACTATTTTCAACGATGAAAAAGATTATTTGTAGAGCTCACACAGTGATTTGTTGGTAATCACACTGTCAAATATTTTTTGTGGTGAACACAAAATTTTTTTAGTTTTCCCTACTAAGGAGTAGTATCTCAAGGAAACCTCCGTCGCCACAGCTTAACACAATAAGGATATAAGAAAGGGAAAGCGGGCTGACAAAAATAGTTTTTCAGAGGCAGGTCAATACCTCTCACCATCCTACCCGCAAGAACATTTCCCACTGACCTGCGTCTCTACAGCAGCTAGTGGCAGAGCAAACAGAATATTTAACAAAAAAAAATTTTATTACACAAAACAGATTACAACTTCGGCTGCTGGGATTCAACACGATTATGTCTGCAGGTAAAACACCCACCTACTCTACACACACTCAGAAAAGATCTTTATAAGTTTTTAAAATAAAATTCTTCTCAGACACTTGAGTTAATTATTCTTCTTCTTATGATAGGAACATTTATTCACAGCAGTAAACCAGTTCTCTGGATACATCATTAAATTATGCGAGCGATTTATTTTTCCCAGGGAAGTAAAATGTATAGATTAGTATGTGTGTCATAAACATAATTTTATTCATCCACATAGTTGCTTGTTTAACTATCTTTTCGTTTATTTGCTCACTCATAAAGATTAAAAATGTTTCCATCTTTTATGAGTTTTTCCCATAATTTCAACTCAGTTGCCTGCCAGATTCCGACTGCACTCCACATCTATAGTCAGCTTATAAGTCAATATAAGTGCTATGCTCAACTCATTCCTACATCAGACTCCACAATGAATGGATATGTTTTAAAATGATTTAAGTTATGTGTAAAAATGAGAGGGAGATATATGTGTATGTCTATTATGCTATTGTGGCTGATTAAAATTTAATTCGTAGGTAAATAAAATATGTTTTAGGTATAATTCAAAATGCGAATTTCAAAATCTTTAATTGCCCATGTTAAGTGGAAGTGCTAAATCCTTTCATATTGTGAAAAAATGTCAGTGCGATTCGCTGCTTAATTTACAGGTTGTTAATAGTAGCTTGCTAGGGATCCTTTTTTTTACATATAATTCAGGATGCATATGAGTTATGTGTAAATCGTTTCATTGTCTGTTGTAGTGTATTCAAACAGTTCGTTAGTAAGTTAGGGTATTTTTAATGTGTGCTTTATTCCATCTTGAAGTTATCAGAATGGGAGGTAAACGAGTTTTCTAGGGAAATATTAATTAGTTTGAAAATTCAAGTATGCGAGACGTGTCCAACTCTCTTTCCCGTAAATTCAGTTCGGCCGCAAGCTCCACATCTATAAGTAATTCCTTGACTGTCCTCATTTGCCTGCCAGACGCCGGCCGCGCTCAATTTCTCTAATCGTGCTTATAAGTCTCCGCAAATGCTATACTATCATCATCCATTCATAAAAAAATAATCTAGCTATAGTCATTGTATGTACTTTGGCTCAAAATTGTTCCATGTTTCCCAGTGTTTCTAGCGATTATAATTCTGAAAGTTGTTCTAGACTGGCTCAAAAGTAATTTGTCCCTTCTCTAGTTGTGAGTTGTTTATATAAGTAGGGTTAGTCACGTTGTGTCAGTTAAAAACTGGCTCTCCTGACAAAATAGAAAGGTTTTCCAAGATTATACTGTCACGAAATTAATGCACGAGTTTTCCCAATCACCTGCTTTCAGTTCCCGTTTAATTTCGCGTTACTGGTTAATAAGGAGTTAAACTAATTTCTCCGGCATGTTTGTACCATGGTTGAAGAGAACTATCCGCTCCTTACCTCATGGTGATCAGTTGCTCGCTGTTTGTGTAGCCGAACCCCTGCGATCACCACAAAAGATGGAAACAATACATAACTGAACCGGCAGACCATGAAGTCATTATCGGCTATCAAGAGCGTATACAGGACGATGAGATCTAGTCTTTTAGTGAGTGAGTGAATAGATTTGGGCGGCTCTTAGTCTGGAGTTCTTGAGAGCCGATAAGGGTGAAGCAAGGTGAGTATGGAGCAGCGCCGGAATGAAAGTGCGGGGAAAATGGGAAATATCCGAGAAAACCCGCCAACGAGCGGCATCGTCCTCCACGATTCCCGCCGGGAATTGAACCCGGTTCACCTAGGTGGGAGGCGAGTAGTCTAACCACTACACCACCGCGGCTCCCTGGTGTGTTAATCAAATATACAATTGTTGTTATTAATCTCAGTTTATTTTTGTATACAGAAAATAACCAGGATCTCACTTGAAGAGGATTTATGAAGGCTCATAAGAAACAGATTCAGCCGTCACATGTTCTGCAATGGATATATAAATTCATAAGGGTAGAACCTCCTCTAGTACAAACAGCTGAGACTGAACCCTCGATCTTCGGAATGCGATTCAGTAACTCTATCGCATTTTGGAAAACAAATCTGGACTAATAATAACTGAAATAGGGGATTATTGTACCTCGTTTTCTTCGAACCCCGAGAAAGATACTTTCCATCTATAAAAGTGTGTAAATAGAAGCTGTTATATCGTGTAGTGCTGCGGAGTAGTTTACAATACAGAAATGAAAAAACCGCTTATTCCGCCAACTCCAATCGCACACGTCAGCAATATGACGTCACTAGGCAGCAACACATCGGAATGCCGTTCGCCAAACTGCGCCTTGTAACTTTCTTGCCAATCGTTAGCTCAGCCAGTAGGGAGCTTTCCACAGCATTTAGTACCCAATCACTCACCAGGACCGTTCCCAGAGCTCCTCGTAGCCAATCAACGAGTGCTTACGTCAACATCTAAGGATACACTACGCCATTTCGCTTGTGTGTTGCCGTTACACAGCCAGTTGCAGCGAGTAGTTCTCCTCCAGGCAAGGAAGGAGTGTTCAAACTCACTGGTTGCGCGCGGTATACACACAGTTGCCACGTGTATCCCGCGTGTCTGCATCGCTTTTCTCCTTTTCTTAGACTTAAAGCGCACGAGCTATAAGGGCTACACTGGCACACGCTACAAGAGCGACTTCGCCGCTACGCGCAAGGCACTGAACTGGCGTGCAGTGTTCGGCTTGTATGTTTTAAGACACGGCATTCTGGAAAAGCTGGAGTGGGGAGATTAGATCGGCTCTTCACAACGATGTCTGGAGAGCCGGTCGGAAAAGCGGTTTTCAACTATATTCAATAGCTCCAAAATAATGTTTACGGCATTCGTGGGAATTTGAAAGTATCATTCCGTCCTCGTTTGGGGTACGTATTTTGGAACGAGGACTGTTCGGGGCTTTCAAGACGTTACGCATATTAGAAACACCGTTTCAGAGTACTCCTACATAGGTAACAACGGTTCTTTCAAAGTACTCCTACATAGGTAACAACGGTTCTTTCAAAGTAATCCTACATAGGCAACAACGGTTCTTTCAGAGTACTCCTACATAGGTAACAACGGTTCTTTCAGAGTACTCCTACATAGGTAACAACGGTTCTTTCAAAGTACTCCTACATAGGTAACAACGGTTCTTTCAAAGTACTCCTACATAGGTAACAACGGTTCTTTCAGAGTACTCCTACATATGAAACAACGGTTCTTTCAAAGTACTCCTACATAGGTAACAACGGTTCTTTCAAAGTACTCCTACATAGGTAACAACGGTTCTTTCAAAGTACTCCTACATAGGTAACAGCGGTTCTTTCAAAGTACTCCTACATAGGTAACAACGGTTCTTTCAAAGCACCGTATTAAAAAATATAGGCCTGCGCGTCAGATACAAACAAACTTATTCAAGTGTCCTAACGGAACCTTTTTACAGCCTACCCGCCAATGAAATTGTAGGGTGGCCGCTGAAAGTCATGTAGGAAGACGCAGCACTACAACACTGCACGCCTGTTGAGGCGACGACACGCTTGATGTACATGCAGTGTCGGTCTTATCGCTCCCGCGCTTCTCGTTTACAAACACGGGAACTGCTAAGTGCGCAGTTGTAACCAAATACAGTTGACAATGTCACTGTGTTTTGTTGTTCTCGTCGGCGGGTTTGAGGCGTACAGGTGAAGCGAGTGTCCGTCGCGCTAATAAATGTCTACGTGCGTGATAAAGAGGCGCGCTCGCTGGGCCTGTCGTGGTGGCCCTCTCCCACACCTCAGTCTTGTCGACCCCAACACTTGTCGGACAATATTTGGTTGTAGTGGGTGCCACACCCCCGGCCTCATGAATATTAAAGCAGCACGCGCCCCTCACCCCCGCTTGGCTAATGTGGAACACACGAGCTCTGCTGGGAGCCAAAGCCTTCCCTCTTGCCTTCAACACACACAGAGATACTGGTACTATCACCAACATAATAAATTGCATAGCTGGTTCCACATTAACTCGTCCAAGACACGTGTCAATAATCGAGGACATATTGCACATCAGCAAACACTTCACTGGTTAGCAGAAACATGCTCTACACAGGCTCAGCGACCATCAGAAAATTAAACGATTGCATTTCTTGAGCTCGTAAATTAATTCGGGGCTGTACGGGGTAATTTAGTACAAATACACACACGGGCATACCGTAAGCAGGACTCGTATTGCAACAAACTTTTTGGCTTTGTGACATTGCACAAGTTGAATTAGCTGTATGACAAAGTCACTCCACCCTGTCAAAGAATTGACCTCTGCTGCTAGTAAAGCGGTGGAGGATATTTGGACGAGTTACACGCTTACGTTCGTAATGTTTCACTGCTTAATTTCAACTTCACATGAAAAAAGGCATCGGACCCGTGGTAGAGTCAGTTCTTACATATGGTGCGAGAATACAAATGGGAAGTAAAGATCCTAAGTCGGGCTTTCAAGAGTGAACAGTTTACCTGCAAACAGCACATGTCCATGCGTCGATAAACTAGGGGCATAGGTGAATGTGGGAACCATATATATGGTTCCCACATTCACCTATGCCCCTAGTTTATAGACGCATATATATATATATATATATATATATATATATCACTATAACGCCAGTACTTGTTGCAACTTGCAGACGACAAAGCAAGAGAGAACTCATTTTAATTGTTTCTAATTTCTTACAGACTCGACAAATTCGTGAGCTCAGTGTAAGTTGGAATTCACAGTATTATTTTGATTATTTTGTTAAGTTGGACTGAAGCCATGCAATTATTCTCCTTCTTCCTTTGCGGGATTCCGCTATATTTTCTGAAATAATTGCAAATAATTTGTTTCCTCTCTTATTATAGTTTTGTTATTGCTTCATAGTCAATCAAAGGGAGTCACATAATGATTCATAGTCAATAAAGGTGTGTCATCAAATGGTTCATAGTCAGTCATGGTGTGTCATATATTGGTTCATAGTCAATCAAGGTGTGTCATATAATGATTCATAGTCAATCAAGGTGTGTCGTAATAATGGTTCATAGTCAATCAAGGTGTGTCGTAATAATGGTTCATAGTCAATCAAGGTGTCTCATATAATGGTTCATTGTCAATCAAGTGTGTCAAATAATGGCTTATAATCAATCAAGGTGTGTCATATAATGGTTCAATTGCAGAAGCAGCACGATGTTCAGGTTTTTGGAGATTGTCGAGTAGCCAGATAAATGTGTAAATTCTTCTCGCTTCTACGAACTGCATTTAAAATAAGACTCGACTCTTTGAATTAATTTTCCTAATGCGTTACCAACACTTTATAGGCTTTTCACGGCAAAGTGAGCACTTTGTAAGGCCCTTCTAAATTTTTTCTTTCGTTCAATTTCTATCTTACTGCTGCTTTTTAATATAAACATTGCAATGTGACCAATAAACACAGTGTGTACATCTTACCACCATCAAAATTCGATGCGTGAAGCTGAAATAAGATATATTTAGTAGTGGTTAATAGCTGTTGGAAGGGCATTAAAAAGTGCTCACTTTACCGTGAACAGCGTATAGTAAATATGCACGCACATAACAATATATGAGAATGCCAGAAGGGATTTTCATTGAGAGTTAATTTCAAAAAAGCTTAATTTTCACAGCCTGTAGTTTAGATCAAAGATATTGCATTATACATATGCTATCCATTTGTTTCATTAAAGTGTGGGGTCATATTGTAATTTCTTCCTACGTCGATATTTCGCACAGTATCCGGTTTCCGCGTGCCACTGTCGCTTATATCGCGCTACCGAACCTAACTCGAATTACCGAGGTACAGTTTTGTTTCCACCCTACGGCGAAGTAGAATACAATTCAGTAGGACTATCTGATTATCCAATGCAAAATTCAGTGCCAAAAGACACCGGTTTTTTCCACAATTTTTCCGTTCCCTTTTTCTATACTGTCCTTTCCGCCGCTCATTAGGTGCGAAGATCCCGAGTAACCAGAATATCACATTAAATAAATATAATGGTGTTAACTAAGTTGCTGGCTTGCCTTGATGTTAGAGTGGCTTCCGTGGCAGTCGAACCATGAGAGGGGGTCGTAGCCAGGATTTTCCACTTGTCCACTGTGGGCGTCGCCACATTCCATTCCGAGGGGCCACAGTGCCGAAGCGGCTAGAGCGCTTGCCTCCCACCAAGGCGAACTGGGTTCGTTTCCAGGCGGGGTCGCTCCCAGATTTTCGCACGTGGGTCTCGTACCAGACGGTACCGTTGGTCGGTGGGTTTTCTCAGGGATATCCCGTTTCGCCCGCCCTCGCATTCCGTCATTGATGCCGTTGTTCCACCTTTGTCACCCTCATCGACGCTCAAAACGCAACTTTTAAGCGCTGATTAAAACCTCTCAATGAAATTAAACTTGTAGACAACAAAAGTACTCGAACTCAGTTTTATGGTGGTAAGCTCTGATATTGTTCGGTGTGTATGTATTTCCATAGCCTTTCCCTTGTCCACTGAAGTCAAGTTGTCTTCTGCCTTTGGTCTCATCGCTGGCGCGTGCGTCAGGAGTTGGAGGAACAAGTTGCGGGTTCACCTCTGCACTGTCCAGTAGGCCTACAGAGTGCTGCTCTCTGGATCGTCCCTCGCGGGTGCCCCTATGTCCCGTCTTCCGGCCCATCACAGCCGAGGAAGGGGCTAGGAAGCGGCCCTCCCAGTCATTTTCCAGGCCGCTTCACACGCGAGGGACACCGCCCTTCCTGATGCCTTTCTGCCAGCCGGCTTCGCCTAGTCGTCCGTGGTCGTTGCCGAGCCTCGCTGCATTAACGTGCAACTACGCCAGCCTGTAAAGAGAGTCCCAGACTGGATTTTATAGTTTGTTTACCTTTCCCAGAGAGCTCCTGCACACGACCAGCTCACCTCTCACACCAGACAATCGTATATAACGACTGAACCTCGAACTCGCAGCAATACATACATACATAAGTACATACATACATTCATATATATATACATACAGCCACATTTTTGAATAACTATAACTGTGACGTAATGTAATTATGTGTTTGTCGTTCAGTCGTTATGTCTGTACTGCTGTGTGTGGGCAATAGCTAGCTGGGTATAGAGGAACTTTAGGAATTTTATTTTTAAAAAATACAAACAAGCTAGAAAAACCATTAACCCAATACGACAGCATAAGAACTCTTACCGTTACGGATAAGTTTATAATTTTAAGCTATGCAGACCGAGTGTACGAACTGTGTACATGAGAGGTTATCTTTGGCAGGTACTGTACACTACGAGGCTGAGTGGGCACAAGGTAGGGGCAGTGTGTACATGAGAGGTTATCTTTGGCAGGTACTGTACATTACGAGGCTGAGTGGGCACAAGGTAGGGGCAGTGTGTACATGAGAGGTTATCTTTGGCAGGTACTGTACACTATGAGGCTGAGTGGGCACAAGGTAGGGGCAGTGTGTACATGAGAGGTTATCTTTGGCAGGTACTGTACACTACGAGGCTGAGTGGGCACAAGGTAGGGGCAGTGTGTACATGAGAGGTTATCTTTGGCAGGTACTGTACACTACGAGGCTGAGTGGGCTCAAGGTAGGGGCAGTGTGTACATGAGAGGTTATCTTTGGCAGGTACTGTACACTACGAGGCTTAGTGGGCACAAGGTAGGGGCAGTGTGTACATGAGAGGTTATCTTTGGCAGGTACTGAACACTACGAGGCTGAGTGGGCACAAGGTAGGGGCAGTGTGTACATGAGAGGTTATCTTTGGCAGGTACTGTACACGACGAGGCTGAGTGGGCACAAGGTAGGGGCAGTGCGTGCATGAGAGGTTATCTTTGGCAGGTACTGTACACTACGAGGCTGAGTGGGCACAAGGTAGGGGCAGTGTGTACATGAGAGGTTATCTTTGGCAGATACTGTACACTACGAGGCTGAGTGGGCACAAGGTAGGGGCAGTGTGTACATGAGAGGTTATCTTTGGCAGATACTGTACACTACGAGGCTGAGTGGGCACAAGGTAGGGGCAGTGCGTACATGAGAGGTTATCTTTGGCAGGTACTGTACACTACGAGGCTGAGTGGGCACAAGGTAGGGGCAGTGTGTACATGAGAGGTTATCTTTGGCAGGTACTGTACACTACGAGGCTGAGTGGGCACAAGGTAGGAGCAGTGTGTACATGAGAGGTTATCTTTGGCAGGTACTGTACACTACGAGGCTGAGTGGGCACAAGGTAGGGGCAGTGTGTACATGAGAGGTTATCTTTGGCAGGTACTGTACACTACGAGGCTGAGTGGGCACAAGGTAGGGGTAGTGTGTACATGAGAGGTTATCTTTGGCAGGTACTGTACACTACGAGGCTGAGTGGGCACAAGGTAGGAGCAGTGCGTACATACCTGTTGTATGGTGGCAGTGTTCACAGCCAGCCAGCTAGCGCGTGCCGTCGGCGACTATAGATCGAGGAAGTTGCTGGCACGTGGCACGTAAATATCCTGTTCAGGGGTTTCCTGTTGCCGTCCGCGTACGTGCTGACGTTTTGAGTGAGCGGCCGCCGGGAATGGGGAATGCCTTCGACGCCAGTCGGCTCTCGTCTACACACGATCCGAGGCATTTGTAGGAAATTTGATGTCTTCATGAGACCTGTGCAGAGTTATGCACGCTTTTCAGTATCAGTACTATGTCCTATATTCTCAATACAACGTCATCTGGTACAACTACACAGATATATTTACGCGCGGCCAGTCACAGCGCGGGCGATTACCCACCACTACCCAGCCGCCGCTACGTCAGGCCGGCGCACGCAGTGTGTGCCTTTTATTAGTTTACTTTCCTTAGGAAATAAAGCCGTATGCAATTATCTTCATGTCTGTATATATATACAGTATATGTATATATATACCTAATTGGTGTTTGTGTGTGAACCTGTGTGTTTCTGTGTGTCAACCCTCACCTTATTGACTGCCTTTTCAGTGGAAATTCGAATTTAAGAGTTATATTAAATTGCAATATTGCGACTCTTCTGTAGTCGGCCTAAAGTGGTAAAAAAATCACCAGAATGTAACAGACTCGTACTGACGTAACTCACACACTAAATAGGGAAAAGTGCATTGAACAGAAAAACATTATATATCCAGTTTTATTTGTTGATTTTATACCAATATTGCATTAAAGCTATATTAATAGATTCATGTATAAAAACTATTATAATTATATGTAAATGAATTATTTTCGATTTGCAATTGTGCTGCTAGGAATATTAATACAACTGGTTTTGCATCATCTAATTTAGTTACGTAGTGAGAATTAGTTATTAAGTTATGCTATATTTACGCCTCTTTATTAAATATTTTCACGATGCAGCCTGCTTCCCCTAATCATTCCGATATTCCACTCACGTAACATACAGGGGTAGGGGCGTTTTCTCTTTTCAGCTCAAATGATAGATAAACCTATCTGGAAGGCAGGTGCCTCATGCACCCAAAGCATTCTCTATACCATTTCTTACGTTCTTGGCTTCCATACGAGAGGTTTTAGTGGGAGTTGCTTAGTCAGAATTAACACGTCTACACTTTCAGTTCTTTTCTTTATTGTATATTTAAAAGGTAAGAGGGTGTGTTTAAAAACATAAAATAACGGTACAATACTCATCTGCATATTAAATTCCTGTTTAATGGATTAAGGTTTTCCATAACAAATTTGCTATATTTCTCAGAAAATTATCAGATGATAAAGCACAATCAGTTATTATAGCAT
This sequence comes from Dryococelus australis, assembly GCA_029891345.1. Lineage (NCBI taxonomy): Eukaryota > Metazoa > Arthropoda > Insecta > Phasmatodea > Phasmatidae > Dryococelus > Dryococelus australis. Next base: position 221,209,130 of record CM056997.1, on the reverse strand, counting down.
TACACAACCATTTTTCACGCATATGGGTAACATTACACCTGAGTGTCAGTAAGCCTGAACACCATTACTAGTGCAGCTCATATAGACCAATATACGCTCTAAAACTTATGCTTGTCGTCTAATTTAAGTGGTACTACATGAAACTTAACCGGTCACTTCATTTCTGTTTTCTCGTCCCTCGCTGACCTTGTCTGCCCCACTCTATCATCTAAAGCAGGGGGCCACACCCCCGATGGCTGGATGTAGTCTTTTAACTATTTTATAAAATATATTTTTTTAAATCATCAATTATTCTAATTTAACATAGTTATTTTATGGCGAGATAATGGCAATTACCAAATTTTGAAATAACTAACTATCAGTAGAATGGGATCACCCAACATTTTCGTAAGATGTTTCAGTGTTCTTGCAGCAAAATCATAACATTTTTATTTTTTAACAGTATTAAAATTTATAGCGTCTTACTTTTCACGCTTCATCTTTTCTGGAATTTCACGCAAAAGTTTAGTAAATATTTTTTCTTCAATTGTTTTACGTTATTTCTAAAAAGTAATTGCTCAGTGATAGCAAGGAAGAAACTGTGCGTCAGTACCCAAAATATGAAATCGTTGGAATGGGTGTTTAAGAGAAACAGCATGATAAGTTTATAGGGTTTTGGTCACAACGAGCGTCATTTTCCTCTCGTCAGCTCCTCTTATAGTACTAAGTCAGCGAGTAAGCTCTGTCCCCTGGCTTCAACCTGCAGCCCATTAGCTGGTCATCTCCCGTTGTATAGTGTTAGGTGTCGTTCCTTTTCAACGCGCGAGCGAGCGAAGAAGGTGTGGAGGACAGAGGAATTAAGTAAGATGAGGCTTACGATAATCCAAGAAGCAAATAGGCCACTTTGTTTCGAGAAGCGAGCCACCAGATTAATCCTCATGCGGCGCGTGGTCCTGACCTTCAGCTGTTTCAATTTTCAAGTTATCTGAAAACTTTTATAGTGGTTTACTGCCCTAGTTTCTCCCAGCATGACTCGGGGTGCGTCGAACCTTCCGTGCCAAGACCGGCGTGTATAAAAATGCGACGGTCCTTTGAGCCTAGAGTGAATGAGTGGCTTGAGTTTTAGCGATAGACGACGAGCGAGAAGAGAAACGAGCGGCGAAAGAAGTGACCAGCGGGAAGGAAATCTACGACTGCGAGCATCGGCGCAGCGAAGAGTGCGACTGGTAGGTTGGACTATTGGACTTGATGCGTGAGTGAAAAACATTACAGTTGATGGCAACAGACAGACTCAATGTGTGTTAATGATGAGTATGAGTTTGTTAACTGTAACCAAACAGAGACATAAAGAAGGACGTAATTTGGAGTTGATATGGATACTAAATATTGGGCTCACTTAGAAATAAAAAGAGCAATAGTGGAGACAGTCAGATTAATGCTGTAAATAAAAGCTGTGTGAATAAATTAGAAACCAAATTTAGTTCTTTTATTTTTCTGAAGACCTCCATTCCTCATGAACTTGGATACGCCCCTCGGGTGTCTTGTAAAAATATCATACGGAAGAAACTTCAATCTCCTTCTTGCAACTTGCGTTTTCTATCGTCATTGTGATATATTTTGCTGTTTGACTTGGGGGGGGGGGGGGGGTTATTTAGAGGTTTGGTGTCTAACATTGAAAAAAGGGGGAGGGGGCCTTGAGAGCCGTTGAGTGTGAAGCGAGGTGATTATGGAGCAATGGCAAAGACGTGAAAATGGGAGATTCCAGCGGAACTCCGCCTTCCGGCACGATTCCCATGAGTGAAAATCCGGGAGCGCCCCCTCTCCCCCTCCACCCGGGAATCGAACCCAGTTCGCCTTAATGGTAGGCGATAGCTATAGTCACTGCACCACGGCGGCCCCGGGTCTGTGCAAGCACTGAGCAGTGTTGAAGGAAGGCAGTGTATATGTCGTGTCCAGGTATACTGGAACTGGCACGTCGCAGAGATCTGGCTGATCGCTCCAGCCCACAGCCACCTCTCTACCTTGACGAGAGGCTGTTCCGCTGCGTCGGCTGTCCCCAATCCGAGGGCGTGCCGGGCCGCCACCCTTCCTGCCCCCTCCCTCCACCCCCTTCCAAGGCATACACACTCGCTACACGCTGTTATTAACGGCAACACAACAAAAGACGACAGCGCGCGTGTCTGGACAGCGCGTCATCGCCCGGCCTGCTAGCTGTTTACGTCACAACGCGTCTCCTTGCTCTCTGCCTGCCTTCCTTCCAGGGCGGCGCACATTCCGTCAACTTCTCTCTGGCTGTCCCAAAACTGCAGCATCTTGCCACAGTAAAACTTCTACACACATTGATTCAGAGAGTGACGAAGGATAAGCTGAAAATGGTGGGATCAGACTATGAAACTATCAGAATAAATATTTTACAGATTTGTATAATTCTTACACTTATCTGCACTAAAAAGAAATGAAACAAAGTAACTCATTTCAATATTCACAAATGTTTATCTAACTCACTTAAGTCAACGTTAAGTCATGACGTTACTTTCTCTCAATCGCTAACTACTTTACTTATGGCATACTGGACAGCGTGTTCGTTAAAACATATGCAGCTAAGATAAATTACATTTTTCAAATGTTGATTTCGAAAGTACTAAATTAAGTGTGAACAGCATACTTGCAATTAGGAAGGGTCATTTTCGATTGATCGGCAGTAGAAAACTTTTGCAGTTCACTAAGGATTCGGACAGTACTAGATACACACTGAAGTCACGATAAATGTACGCAGTTTTCACTCAGTCACAGCCTTTCTATGCTCACAACTTACGTTTGATTTATAGACTATTCGTTTGTCTGTAATTTCAAAAAACTTGTTTTGATTTGATAAATATGCAGACACTTTCCAGAAGTCACTCAAGCGTTGTCTACTTTTATGTATACGTTGGAAACGCAGGAAATATCACTGCGAATATTTTTCCTTATACCAAGCAACTAGTAGGTTGTGGTAGACTCCAGAACAAACGGAATCGAGGAGTGGAACGTGACGCCGGCCGCCATTTTGTAATTTCTCGTTTCTGCCTCAACATTCCCCTTTATCCCTAATAATAAGACATTTTTCCCTTAAAAATACTCAATGTTTCCCTTTTTCCCTTAAAGTTAAAATTTTTCCCTAAAATTGTTCCGTTTTTCCCTCAAAAAAGCTATGTGCTAGAATATGCAGTAGCGAGCCCCTTTTTTTTTGCAGAAAACGAGCCATTTTTACGATTTGTAGGGCTCATTTGGTAATCGTAGACTATCATCCCGTTTTGTATTTTCGTGCTCTATCATTCCGTGTTGTTTTTTCATTCTCTGTCATTCCATCTTGCCCCTCTCTCATTCCATATCTTCCTCTCATGTCGCCTTCTTCGTCCACCGTCTACATAGTTCCTTCATCGCCTGCTAGGTGCGCTGGTGTGTGACACCCTGTAACTCACCTTCATTTGACCCCCCATCTTGTTTCCAGTAGTTCCTTCACCGCCTGCTATGGGCGCTGATATGACACAAAAATTTGAAAGAAAAAAAATGCAATTTATGTTTATTTTCATAATTAAAATTTTTAAAGGCGAAAGTATTTACTATTATTATATATCAGCGGACTTGTTTTTTCAAGGCGCATACTATCTCATGTTTTATCGATTATGTAACCCAATGTCAGGACCTCCATTTTGGATTTAAAAGGTACGCCCCCACCCGCTGTCCAGCGCCATCTCGCGGGCCAGGCAGCTGTCTGACCTTCTAATTTGAAAATGCCAAAAAAAAAAAAAAAAAAAAAAAAGTAAAATTTATCGAAAATGTATCTTTAATGCAAAGTCGGTTTAAAAAAATTTTAATGATATAAATCTTACACTTTCCCATGACAGCTGGTAAATTTAAAAAACTGAAAAAATTCTCTTGGAGACAGGGATTCGAACCAATGACCTCTCGAACCAGAGGCTGAAATGCTAACCACTTTTTATAACCTTCATTTGACGTTGTTGTGACATTTTTTGACGTAGACGAAGCTCTAGTGAGTCCGACTTGTTGACGAATTCCCAGTGTGACAATCGAGCTGAGCATCCGCCACGTCGGAGGCACCGGGGCGCGAACCCTCTACCCTCCGACTACTGGTCGGCCACCCTACCCCTGAGCTATGAGGGCAGGGCTTGGGACTACTTATCCAACGATAGGGCGGCTTTCTTTAAGGTGGTACAATAATCACAAAACAAAGCGGCTGCCATTCCCTCGTACAGTTATATTAATATTTGGTACATATTTTTTTTCAATCAATACATACATGGCTCTTAAACACATTTATTGGAGTTTTTTTTTCTCAGTTTAAATTTATCGTATTTACCATTTTGAAAACTTTTTAAAGGCAGATGTTGTATTAAAAACCTTACTCTCATAATCGTATGTGTCTGTGCTCACATTGATTGTTTTTATACATTCTTTTTAAATAATTGTGTAGTAGATTACAATTATTCGCAAGTCGACTCGAAGGCAAGCGAATTTTTGTAGGCATATGCGATTGCAATTTGTGAAATATTGGAAGGCAGGCTCGTGATATTCAGTTTGCAAGTCTCATTACTAGCTCCAGGAATTATGTTTAATCCATTTATAACCAAAGTCATTAGCATATGTATTTGCTTCATGGTGATGTTTTTAAAGGAAAACAGTTTATAATGGAATGGTTACGATATAGGTTTACTAAAAAGAAATATTACATTTAAATTGTTTAAAATTTAATAAAATATATTACTACAAAAAGATAAAAAATAAACCCATTTACTTACATACCTACAAATGTTAATGTTACCCCTGCATTTTTTCTGGTAACCATATTACTTTTTATAGGCATAGGGTATGGCAAATAAAAAATCCATATTTACTATTCGATTTTAAAATGTATTTTAACTATAAATTTTTTAAATTGTAATTAAGTTCTACATAGAGTACAGCCGAACAATGCAAAAATTTGCCTCAGCATCATTTCTGGTCTCCTCTCTTGTCTAATTATTACACGATGTCTGTATATGTTAATTATTCATTATCTCGAAGGTTTTGTAAAAATAAAGGTAAGATACTCGGTTTTTTAAATGTATGTTTATGTGACTAAACCAAGCACCATCATATTTTCTATATCAGTGGAAGTAGGCAAGATACAACACTAGCGGGAAATTAAAGACTTTTTTATTGAAATTATATATATATATATAACACATACAGACATCGTGTAATAATAAATGTATGTATATATATAATTAATTATATAACACACACAGACATCGTGTAATAATAAATGCATGTGTGTGTGTGTGTGTATATAAATATATAACAGTATGTGCTAGCAAGCGTCCAACCAGAACCCTTGGCCATGTATACTTCTTCTTCACGACAAAGTTTCAGGACTGCCACTGTCAAACTAAGCTTCGTAACTGGAACCCGGCTTCTTATATTCCCTCACACAGGTACCACACCAGCCATTGTAATTCATGCATGCCATCTGTTATATTCCCTCACACAGGTACCACACCAGCCATTGTAACTCATGCATGCCTTCTGTTATATTCCCTCACACAGGTACCACACCAGCCATTGTAACTCATGCATGCCATCTGTTATATTCCCTCACACAGGTACCACACCAGCCATTGTAACTCATGCATGCCATCTGTTATATTCCCTCACACAGGTACCACACCAGCCATTGTAACTCATGCATGCCATCTGTTATATTCCCTCACACAGGTACCACACCAGCCATTGTAATTCATGCATGCCATCTGTTATATTCCCTCACACAGGTACCACACCAGCCATTGTAACTCATGCATGCCATCTGTTATATTCCCTCACACAGGTACCACACCAGCCATTGTAACTCATGCATGCCATCTGTTATATTCCCTCACACAGGTACCACACCAGCCATTGTAACTCATGCATGCCATCTGTTATATTCCCTCACACAGGTACCACACCAGCCATTATAATTCATGCATGCCATCTGCTATACCAACCAAATACCAGACGATATATAATCATCGTTCACACCCCTTACTATAACTCAGGCATACCTCAACCATTCAGTCCACACTGACCTTGCCAAAAAATTTACTCATTGTTCATACTTTCTGCTCTACTGATCGACACCAGCCAAATATATACTGACCACCATACCACCATACCAACCATCCATTATGACCCAAGTCATACCACACCACCCAACACCCCATCTCCTATAACCAAAGAAAAATTCAGTCCTACTAATCAACCGCACCACCCACTTACACCAAGCACAATATCCATCATAACTCAAGTGTACTAAGCAACTATACAGCTGAGGCCAGCCCATAACCTAATAACCAGTCTACTTGTTCTACCAAGCAACACCATTTATTCCTACCAACCATACCACAGGCTATAACTCTAGAATACCTCAACCATTCGTCCACATAGGCTATACAAAGCAAACATACAGCCCATATCAGTTACAAAATCAACTTCTTCTCATATTATCCGCTATGCCGACTGACACCAGTCAAAATACACTGACCAAACATACCAAACACTTTAACTCAAGCATACATTAGAATTACAGGACTTGCTGACACACATTCTACTGTCCACATCATTCGACATACTTCAACAATCACAATACAGATATACTGGAAAACATATGGCTTAACATACCACCTATGCTAACCCAAGTGTACCAATCAAATGTATAGTCCAAGCCAACCCGCAACACAAACATTCTTACCATCTGTCAAAATAACATATCTTAACCTACTAAAGCCCAAAAAAATCTATCCTACATTAACATACCAAAGGCCAGGAAAAATTAGCAATAACATAACCTAATCTACCATAGTCCAGATAAAAATTATACTTATTCTAAGCACATATATGCCCTACATGTCTAGCATTATTTCAGCCACTTAAGAAAATTTTACATGTCCAGACATCAGAAACACACTTCAAAAAGACTGTGGACAATCAACACTTTCAGCAACATTAATCTTACACTTACAAATGAACAGTCGGATCAAGCAGAGCTATATTAAAAATCCAATATAGCCAAATATAAAGTCAGACACCATCACATCTACCCGGGTCAAAGGTCAAAGGTTACTTAAGGTCATTAGGAGTCAGTAAGCCTACGCGTCCTCTACTTCTGAAGTGTAGTTTTTTTTTGTTTATATATATTACAGCACGATTTTGAATATTATCAGTGCATTCACTTCCTAAAAGTTCCTTGGTTTGCACTTGGATAACGCATGAATAAAGTTACACGGTTCGTAAAGATGTTAATCTTACATAGGGTAAATGTGGGAGAGAGGCCTCAGTGGAAGAGATGCCCCGGGCTGTCTAATTCACAGTTTCCACCAGGTGCGCGATCTGAATAGTAGCATGTGTATCTACCTGTCGAGCAAAACGAAGTTACGTACAAGTTTTGCGTTTGTTAGCAAAATTCTCTCCAAAATGATCTTCAAACATGTTACTTGTATTGTGTTGTAACAATATGTGTATGATGGACGTATTTCTCGTACGCAAGATTAGTAAATACTGCGTTTTGTAAACGTGAGGTCAAACTACGCTCATTGCAGTGAACGTAACCTCTGCCGCAGCCATATTGCTCTAGATACATGTTTTAAATTTCCTTGGGGCATCTCCCCCACACAACAGAACAGATGCCCCACTAGAATATGGGGAGACGCCCCGAAATATATACGCCAAGCTATTCGGCAATATACACCAATAGAAGAGTGTCACGGCAATTGTGTTGTTATCGAGAAACTTTAAATTACGAAAGCTTATTAAAAATTATAAATGGAATTTAATACAAACTTTTTTAAGATAAGCCTAGGCTGGGTAATTATTTCAGTGTTGTGTTGTAATTTGAACGAGTGGATAATAATTTGTTGAACGCATGCACATGTCATATTTCTGATTAGGCCGTATAAAATAACACTTGCGAACGTAAGGCAAGTTGGTATAATTGTTAGTAGTTGCACATAGTACGACTTGTCCTTTAAAATAACTGACGTAATCTGAAGGCAAGGTGGAGTAGTGGTTAGCTCTGCCCTCGTAGTTCAGGGGTCGAGTGGTCAACTTGCAGTCGCCGGATCGGGAGCTCGCATGTCGGGCACATGTTTACTGTGAATTTTTCAACAGGTCATTCTATCTTGAGCTCGTCAAACCTCAACAAAACTCACAGTGTCAAACTTCACCCACGCTCTGTCTAACAGCAAATGTATCGGTCACTATGTCAATGACGTCAACTTAAAAAAAATCACTAGTGTGAACTATTATCACAAAGGTCGTGGGTTCGAATATCACTTCCAGCAAGTTTATTGTAAATATTGTCACAATTTCTCTCCAAGTAAGTGGGCTAAACTAGGATCGTTAAGATATGGATGTCCCAATTAAATAAAACAATTAATTATAATTTCCTCATTTTATTTACAATAACTCCAAACAAAATTCTCTCGACCCAACATCTCAAAATAAACTGATAATTCTAGGTATTAACAATGAAGAAGTTAAAATCATCACAATTAACAGTTATCTCAATGATATTCATGTAGTTGAATCACTGAAAGAAGTCAGAATAGACAATGTATCAAAACCTATGAATTACTTTATAAATTATATATTAATATTTGCCAGTTTCAATATTTACAGTAAAGTCCGTATGACATGTTCGTACAGTCCCACTTCAGTTTAGTCCAGGTCCCACCAGTCGGCAATGCTCCAGAGTTCTCCACAGTAGCTATTACTCGATGTGTATCACGCCCTCTCGTCCGTTCACACCACTAACACCTCGTCCGCCGTCGTCTAGTAACCTCCCATCGTCGTCCGCCCTCTTCGCCGATGTCTCTCGCCGCAGCCCGGTTACCGCAATCAGCAAAACATTTCTACCAACAGACTGCCGGCCGTGCAGAACGGCTGAAATTTATAGTGTCGCGATCGCTCTACGACTGTCCAGATGTTGGAGAGTCTGTTCGGGACGAACAGACATAGAGTAAGGAAGGGGCAGTGTTACCCTCAGACGCTCGCTCTAGACGCGATCCGGCTCTGTGGGGGTTGACCTTCCCCTCCCTCCCCAAAAACCGACCCTCTCGCGGACGGCCAAGAATGATTGACAGCTGACCTGGCTGATGTCACAGTCCTTTCTTCTTCCTTCTGGAAAAGCCGACTACTTGAGAGGATACGCAAGAATATTCTGGGAACTAAGGCCCTCGGCGCAACGCGCTATTTTGACGCATTTCTTGGGCAGAACTTATGACGAGTGACTTAGATGAAGAAGGAAACGAAATTTGTACTGAGTGCAGGGAAACTATTATCAAACAAAATAGGGGGTAGACTGGATTCTGTGTGTTTAAGGTAAAAAGTGGTTGCACGAAAACTGCATCTTATATGGCTCTCAGTATAACATTTACGGCCGGGAAGCAAAACGCCAAAAAATGGAGTTGCAGTACATTAGAAAAATTTAAAAACTTTTGATTTGTTCTTATGAGTAATTACACTTAGTTGATTCAACAGCACTGTTTTCTTATCATACAGCGTATTTTTCACAAATCTTTCTTTGTGGGGCATCTCTCCGACATGAGGTATCTCTCCTATATTGGATGGGGCATATCACCTACAGCACGGGATAGATGGCCAAAATATGTATGTTTCCATTTGTATTATTATATATTGTAACAAGTGTAACATGACACTGAATATTTTTCTTTCAGTCTTTAAGGTATGTTGAATGTATAAAAAAAAAAAGAACAGTCCTGTTAAGTTATTTTGAGCTTTTGTAACGAATTTTTCTTTAGGGGGGGGGGGGGCATCTCTCCCACATTTACCATACTGCGGAAATATACGAAATGAGAATGAAAGTAAATGTTAAACAGGCTTTTTCAGAATGCTCAGTTAATCGTCAACAGCCTTTGAAGTATTGTATTCATGTAGATTGGTGGGTGTGTTGAAAATTCGAATGTGAACAAACACGTCCATTACCACAGGCCACTTGACTTGACAGTTGTACTCCCCATGAGCGAGTCAATACCGCGGGAATACGTCTCACTCGTGTTTAGTTTATGTAACGGCGACTGGTGTTTGGATGCGAGCGTAGCCACTAGTCGCTCGCCGGCCGAGCTACTGTCCGCGTGCCACCTCTGAAACCGCGGGGCATGAGGAAAGGAGAAGGCAAGACAGCGAGTGACAGCGGGCGAGCATTGTCACGCATGTACGATCCGCAGTAACACATTTAGCTGCGGAGTGTTATGTCTGTCCAGAAGAAAAACACCGTCATGCATTCGAGGGCCGGAGAATCGTAAGATAGTTGCAAAGTATGGTGAAGAGGCGAAACAGATAGGTTATGGTTTCACAGTAAACCAGGCGACAGCAAGAGCTGCAGACTACGCTGGAGTGTCGCAGGCGTTAGTTAAAAGGATACGGAAGGAACAGAAGGAACTAGATAACAGTGGGGAGAGCGGTAGCTTGCTCACACTGGGTAAACGACTGAAAACTAGGCCGGAATATACTGTCGTCAATACTGATGACGTAATTCGGCGGACGATTCAGGATTTTTATATTCAGTAGAAACGTGTCCTTACCATTGCAAAAATTACTGCTCATGGTAAAGGAGAAAATATAATTTCCGAGGTCACATACTACGTTGCGTAAGGTGGTAAAACAACTAGGTGAAAAAAATCTTAAAGTCACAGGAAGATACTAATTGAGAGACCTCACATCATATCTTGCGTCACGACTATCTAGTTGAAACGGCATAGACAAGGCGGGAAACAAATTATCTACATAGACGTGACATGGATAGACGGTAATTTAACGTTTGGTAAATATTGGCAATTCGAACAAGTGTTTGGCATACAAGCTAATGTGAATTCGGGTAACCGATTAGTTGTAGTACGCGCTGGGGGTATTGACGGATATATCGAAAATGCTCTCCTTGTCTATAAAGCCGGCATTGCCAGTGGCGACTATCACGGCCAAATGAACAGTGTTAATTACATAAAGTGGGTTACCGAGAAGCTTGCTCCTAACCTCCCGCAGTCATCTGTAGGACAGTGTAACCAAGACCGACTAGGAAGAGTACTGTGGCCACGTACAGAAGCTTGAGACTGGATACTGGGGAAAGGGACGGTGTTGTATCAGATGTAATTGGCAGTATCGTTGTACGTCTTGACGACAGTAGTGATTCCTCCAATGCTACCCCATTGCCTTGAGGTGAGTGAATGTTTTCTTTGTACGATAGTACAGTCTTATAGCGTGGCCGGCTTATCGTTCCAAGGTCGCATTCCTGCTAGGGCTTCAGAGCTGGCACGCGGACAGTACGTGCTTTTGCCAGCGTCCCCCCTCAGGCACCACGGCGCACGACCTCACCCCTGTCCCAACGACTAGCCTGCCGGGGCGAAAGTCGACAATCTGCGACCTTACTCTTGTACTTTTCCAGCTCCGCCTGTGATCCCGTAACTACTGTACACGACGACAGCCCACGGAGCGCGTCGTTACACTCACGTGACTCATAGTCTATTCACGCTACTTTTTGGACCGAACCTGTGATAAATCACCCCATGCATCACGTCTTTACTTGTTTCCTAAGTACCTCATGTATTACAAGCGTTTTATACTTGGCGCGTTGGCAATGCCTAGCAAGAAATAGTAGTTATTACACTGTGTGAGCAGGGCGCACGACTGTGCTGCGAGGTCCCTTTGTAGACTCGGTCAAGCTTTGTTTACATGAGGCGAATTATTATCCTGAAAGTAGAACAAGAGCAGGGCTTTGGCAAAGTGTGAAGTAACCGAGAATGGCTTAATCATACAAAGGCGAAATAAAAGAGAACTTAGTATTAAAGAAATGAAGCAGCCGTTTATACCACGAATTCCAGCCGCACAAGCCACCAAAACTGCGTCACATGCCAGACGCGTATGGGAACGGCGTTCGCCAATCATATCGTGGTATCCTTCTGGCCAGGAAGCAGTCCAAACAATAGTGAATGTTACGCAGCGTGCAGTAAGCACTAAGACTCTCAACACATTTCCAGATCATCTCGCGGGCAATCATGAACGGGTACGACCACATCGAAAGAGCCGCCTGGCCATTTGTTTTTACTGGCGAGCCCCGAAATCCCGCTAAGACAACGTGAGCACCTTCACAGTTCTGTGTGTCCTCCGGCATGCGTGTTAGTAGCTAAGGCGGTTGGACAGTGGGATGCGTCTCAGGGCAAGCCCTATACGCCTTAGGTCGGGTTTAATTATTATAATGGGCGCATGCATCGCGGCCGAGCAGGGTTGTAGTACCATGGCCACAAAAGAAGCCATGTGTACACCCCGAAAGAAGAAGGGTCTAGATGGAAGGGCATAACAAACCAGACAAAGCGGAGAGGGCCGTGGAAAATCTATTCGATAGTCGCGGAGGATAAAAATGATTCCTTTTGACTTGATTATGGCTGGATAAAGTAGGGTATCTGAAGTTGAACTACTTTCAACACTGCCATACAGGTAACCAGCACTGCATCATCGACAGCAGCAATTGGATGCAGGACCATCCCTGCTTCTCGTGTGCGTCGGAAAACCGGACAGTTCAGCCATGGTACCGACGCCATCTTCCTTCTTCTATGCCGACATCAGGATCTACACTCCGTGGGTGAAGGCGGGGACCAGCAATCGGGGGAGCCACCCCCTCCCCATTCTCCAGAATAGTCCGTCTTTCTGGAAGAGCGCGAGACATCCCGGACCTACCAGTGGTGGTGGTGGTGAATCCGCTGGCCCAGGAGTTAAGGTCGACATCGGGATGCTTCCAAGGACCGATGCATTCCAATCCATTCATCACTTACCCGCAGTCGGTAGCCCGCAGAATCCAGCAGTGAGGATCGCTACACTTCGCATTTTTCAGCATCTGGAGGTCTCCATCCCCGCCTTGATCGTTGGGCCACCTCCAGCAGATGCGCTTCGCCTTCTCGTACTGAGTTGCCCAGGTTCCCGACATCCGCAACGACGACGCTCTCCCACCAGCCAGGTAGTTCGTGGGGTGGTATTTGAATATTCCCAGCCACCCCCAGAACCTAAGGATCCCTTATCTATCACCTAGGGACGTGACGAGTTGCGGATAGTCGCCGCACCTCAGCTATCATTATCCCATCGCACTCTCAGACGCACCTCCCTCTGGCTGGTCCTCAAGTCGCGGGAAGATCTCAGAGAGTGAGCCTCCACGAGCATGATGTTCATCCCACGACAGATTAACTCGTCCGCCTTGCCATTCCGTCTCTACTCTATGTAGGTACTAAGTGACGACACTCTAGTCCAGATTGTGAGGGGAAAAAGGGATGGAAGGGTTCGGGGGGGGGGGGACAGACAACTGTACTGCGCGCTTACTTTCGTGGGTGACAACTCCTATCTCCGACGATTGGGGGCTGCGGTGTTGTGGTAGCCAGACTACTCCTATCTCCGACGATTGGAGGCTGCGGTGTTGTGGTAGCCAGACTACTCCTATCTCCAACGATTGGGGGCTGCGGTGTTGTGGTAGCCAGACTACTCCTATCTCCGACGATTGGAGGCTGCGGTGTTGTGGTAGCCAGACTACTCCTATCTCCGACGATTGGGGGCTGCGGTGTTGTGGTAGCCAGACTACTCCTATCTCCGACGATTGGGGGCTGCGGTGTTCGGTAGCCAGACTACTCCTATCTCCGACGATTGGGGGCTGCGGTGTTGTGGTAGCCAGACTACTCCTATCTCCGACGATTGGGGGCTGCGGTGTTGTGGTAGCCAGACTACTCCTATCTCCGACGATTGGGGGCTGCGGTGTTGTGGTAGCCAGACTACTCCTATCTCCGACGATTGGAGGCTGCGGTGTTGTGGTAGCCAGACTACTCCTATCTCCGACGATTGGGGGCTGCGGTGTTGTGGTAGCCAGACTACTCCTATCTCCGACGATTGGAGGCTGCGGTGTTGTGGTAGCCAGACTACTCCTATCTCCGACGATTGGGGGCTGCGGTGTTGTGGTAGCCAGACTACTCCTATCTCCGACGATTGGAGGCTGCGGTGTTGTGGTAGCCAGACTACTCCTATCTCCGACGATTGGGGGCTGCGGTGTTCGGTAGCCAGACTACTCCTATCTCCGACGATTGGGGGCTGCGGTGTTGTGGTAGCCAGACTACTCCTATCTCCGACGATTGGGGGCTGCGGTGTTGTGGTAGCCAGACTACTCCTATCTCCGACGATTGGGGGCTGCGGTGTTGTGGTAGCCAGACTACTCCTATCTCCGACGATTGGAGGCTGCGGTGTTGTGGTAGCCAGACTACTCCTATCTCCGACGATTGGGGGCTGCGGTGTTCGGTAGCCAGACTACTCCTATCTCCGACGATTGGGGGCTGCGGTGTTGTGGTAGCCAGACTACTCCTATCTCCGACGATTGGGGGCTGCGGTGTTGTGGTAGCCAGACTACTCCTATCTCCGACGATTGGGGGCTGCGGTGTTGTGGTAGCCAGACTACTCCTATCTCCGACGATTGGGGGCTGCGGTGTTGTGGTAGCCAGACTACTCCTATCTCCGACGATTGGGGGCTGCGGTGTTGTGGTAGCCAGACTACTCGCCTCCACCAATGCAAACCGGCGGAATTGCAAACCGGATTTTTGGATGTGGTAATCGTGCTGGAAGTTACAACTGGTCGGCGGGTTTGTATTCTGGCTCTGTTACATACTCACCTCGCTTCACCCTCATCGGTTCTCAAGACCTCGACGTTAAGAGCCACCCGAATCTCTCCATTCGCTCACTTCTGTCTTCTAAGTCACCCACCGACACCTCCGGTGAACAAAACAAAACAATTGACGTGTGGCTGTGGCTGGGACAGAAGTGTGGGTTTTACATGGCAACGCCTACGTTATAGGGTAATTTTTTCTTTGGTATATGGTAATGCAATGAAAGTAACGAAATATATACTTAACTTGTTATGACGTAAATCGACAGATCTAGAAGAGATATTTCTTTTGGTTCGAAACTCAGCGTCGTAGCACATCGCAGTCACGAGACACACTACCCGAAGTTCTTCGCTCGCTGCCGCTCTCCGCAGGAGCTCACCCACACCCCACGTATGCACTGCGCCAATTCAAGGTCATGCTCCATCGCAGTCGTAAATGCGGTCGAACGAAACCATATTTATTACATGGAGTTATCGTGTCGGAATGGATCACCCTGCGAACGTTGCATCATCGTTTCTGTCTTGCTACTGCATTTGTCGGTCTTATTCGTGTTCACTTCAAAACACACGTTGTGGCAGAATTCTGGCATTCATTGCCCACCCAAATTCATTCTTAAAAAGAAAAAAACATTGTCTTCGTATGAAATTGCTATATGGAAATACTCGTGTAGATGGAATGTGCCGAAACGAACTGGAGTGATACTATGTTAGGAAATTCACTTCGATTGCGTAACAGTGAGCTGTGTCCATTAATAAATTGGAGAAAAATTATAGGACGGCGCCGAATCAGACGTAGAGATGTTAATAAATTCAGTATGCTTAGTACGTAATCCCTTAAACTAACGGCCGACATAGCAGGAACGGGGAAGAAATCGGCCATGACGTGGAGTAAGGAACAGTTACAACATTCGCCCGGAGTGATATCGGGAAATCATAGAAAACCGAAAACAGGATGGCAGGACCGAGAATTGAACACGTCTCCTTCCGAATTAGAGTCCTGTGGTTTAGCACTGTGCCGCCTCGTCGAGTCTATAGGTAGCAATGACAACACAATAACTATCCGCTAGGAAGAAAGTCGATATGCGTCGATAGCGTGCAGCAGGAAGAGAGTGTCTGCATTAGAACGGAAGTGAGTGGAGGAGGAACAAAGGTCTCTGGGAGGACGGCGACGATAAGTTCGGCGACAGTGAACTCCATACTGATGAAGCTAGAGCAGACGAGGGGCCAGGGTCCGCCGGGATAATTGTGGCCGATTGAGGGAGGGCAGAGCCACGGGTAATAAGCACGTGCATGGATCGAGGAGAGGGGATGAGCTGGCTGTGTCGCGGAAATTACACGGCTGGCGCATCTCTCACCGCCCGTCGCCTCATGAATGGAGCCCGGAGTGGGTGGGCCGAGGTCTCAGCCCCTCGACCAGCTCACTCCATTCACACCTCGCCCCGCGACTCTCTCACGTTTCCGCTCGCTTGAGTCGACACACTTGGTGGTCCTGAGAGCCGATGAGGATGAAGCTGCGTGTGTATGAAGCAGCGCCGCAATGCAAGGGCGGGGGGCACGAAAGCCCACCACCAACGGCACGATTACACCAAGCGACAATCCGGGGGCGACCCCTGCCGTTAATCTAACCCTGTTAACCTTGGTGGGAGGCGAGTAGTCTAACCGCTACACCACCGCGGTTCCACACCAGCCGCTCTTACGTAATTAATTTATGATTCTTGATGTTACAATTAGGTCGTTTATATCCGTGCTCTTCTGAAGCTGGCAAAGTACTTGTCCTCTTATCGCAACCAGCAACCGTAGGCCTTATGTTCGGTGATGAGTAGTGGGACGAACCTGTCACAACATATAGCATTAGTGTTGTTTACGGATATGTTCATCACAGGGAAGATCATTGGGCACTCACTCTAAAATCGAAATAATTGGAACAGCTCCAAATCAGCGAGTTTGGCTTTAGATCTCTTGAATCTGCCCCCTCTTGAATACATATCATTTTAGTTGTATCTATTCACTGATTAAACAACAATTTTGATTGAAAGCTAGTAAAATGTCATGGCCTGGCAGTAAAACCTCTGTGCATTTCCACACTTCTACCAATAAATAAGAGTTCATCGTCTGAAGATTAATTAACATTATTCTACTGATTGAAATCACTGATTCATGTTTAGTGCGTAGACAATATTTGTCCGCAAAGGACATTAAAGGGTTAATGGTATTAGAGGCCAACATACTAGAGTCATTAAGTTTCTTATCCATGTTCCATTTCAACGGGTTTTACCACATTTTTCCCACGACATATAACAAACCGTAGCTTCCCAAGCTTTGTTGATTTGGTAAAGCCTCTCTACCTACCAGAAAAATATAACGCTTAATCTGTGAAGCAAGTTGTGGCGAGAATTCCATACATCCGAGATGCGTTCGAGGCCTCTAAACGCGTGAGCTCTAAGGCCGACTCTTGTTCACTCGCCTCTTGTCTCATCGCCTCTACGTGCAAGATAGCACCCAACTGGGGCGCAGTCTTCCCGTCAGAGACTCGGCCGGACAAGAGTCTCCTATATTTATATGGCACGCTGAAAAATACAAATATATGATGCGCGTCTGAAGACAACTATGAAATTTCTGTACAGAAAATTTAGCAGTTAAAAACTGAATATGAAAACACCAGTCTCAGCCATTTTCATACCCCTAAAATAATACCTTGGCTTTGAAATGGGGACTTGAAACTTGTATTTAGGCGTTAAATGTTTCTTAATTTTCTTTCGGCTTTAGGTACCACTGCAAAATACTCAACCTTTCTCGTGTCGCGAGTTTTCTACAGAACCTCTCCAACGCACTTCATACGCCAGCCAGGCAGAGCCCTAAAGGCTGTTGAAATATAACCACGTTTTATTTTAAGAAACTATTTAACGTGTATCCAATGTATTGATCTATGAACGGAATACACACTGCAAGTGATACGAAACTACTCAAGGAGCCTGCATTCGAACCTTCCTACAGACTTTCCACCGATAAAATAATAGGGTCACAGGTGAAAGTCGTACAGGTACATGCAGTGCGATGGCAAGTTCACAGCGTTGCGCTCAGCGTCGATGGTGCAATTGATTGGTGTGGCAGTGTAGCCCTTATCGGTCCCACGCTTGTCGGCCTTGGCAGCAAATAAAATGTCAAGTTAGGCGGGCACGTCGCAGAGTGCAGAATGTCCAAGTCCTGCAGGACATGTCAGTAGGGGGAGCGAAGGACCAGCGACTCCTGTCAAACTATCTTCTTACTTGTATACCTTGCTACACCGAATTACAACTCGAAAATGTACAGGATATCTAGTCATGATCTATTCACAGTTACTTGCAACCTCTCTGAAGGCCTGCTAAAGTTCTGTTTTCTGTCTTCACTTAGTATCCATCCGCCACATGTAAGCAAGCCATACATGGATCTAGAAAAAAATTCAAACTACAGTAGAAAATATGCCGTATTCATGCGCTCGACAATAAAGAGTATATATATATTTTATACGTAAAATTTAAATGTATCTCCTACAGTTTTACTTCAAAATGGCTACCAGCAAGACACATTTACTCAACAAATAATGCACCAGAACTCAGTTTAATAATATTGTATATAAGTAGGCCTACCATTTCTCGCTAGCCGTTGCCAACATCTGTATTTTTATCTCTGTTTAACTGCATATTCAGTATTTCTCAAAACTTATAATTTATAAACAAACGTCAAGTAAAATTACTATATAACAAAAAAAAAAAAAAAAAAAAAAAAAAAAGACGTATTTTACAGTAAACGGAAGAATTAAACGTTATATGTATTTTTTTTTTTTGTATTTAGAAAACTAACATGTTACAAGTGTGGTCTTTTTCAAACGTTTGCTTGAAAAATGTAAAAATCCCATGAATATACTTTACAGTCACGGCCGCAAGTGAAGGGCGACAATACGTTTTGCCTTCGTGTGTAAATGAAATACATTCGCGTATCCGTCATATTTCTGGTTATTAAGTATGTTTAGAGATCTGAAATGTCTTTCAAAAGCATTCCCCGCGTGATTCGATTATCTGCAATCTATTTGAAAGAATGTAACACATCCAATAAGCCTTGAAGCCAAATCTTTCTGTACACTAAAATAAATTATCTCAAAAAAGAAGAAGCTTGTAACACACTGTCATTTGCCAAAATCTATGAGAAAACCGTGTTATATTGCTTTATTATTGTGAGTGTTGCGATATAATAGAACGCAAGAAATACCTTGGCTTGAATGTTATGCTTAAATGTTACGATTACCGAATAAATACAACTTTACAAAACATTCTCTCTATCCACACTCATCAAGATAAACTTTTAGGAAACAAGCGTAGACATTAACACGTAGGCCTTTGACTTCCTTGACAAATATTATTTAGCAGTTTAGTAGCGTGTCTTTCACTTTGCAGTGAAGAAATAGTTTGTGTAAATTCTCTTCGTGGTTATTTAATATTAGATTGATTGCTTCATAAAACAGCCAAGGAAACTGATAAAAGTTAATATTTATTATTAATGTAAATATAATCTCTGCACGTTCTATATATGTTAATGAAACGTTTGTACCAAACTTTGTATAGTTAATTCATTTGTTTGTCGCTAGTATTATACGACGTTTGTGATATTCTACTGTACGTTTTCTGCCGTAGGTAACTGATAGCCGTCGGTTCAGTAACATATACTACTGTGTGCATACACTGTAAAAAAATGGTATAGTTTTACGCTAAATGTGACAGCAGTGTCTCCACTGACATCGATGTAATTTTACACCTACATATGCCAATGTTTATTTACTCTACGTCCAAGAAAATTTATCTTACAAATTAGTCAAATGACATATACTATTTACAACTAACTTTATATAGAATGGCGTAAAATTACTAAGGTAGTTGATCCAAATAATTCCATTCTTTAATAAGGCCACCTATCGATATCTTGAAAAGTACATGGAAAATGCCAGATATGGCAGCACTTACTTGATCCGCAATAGAGCAGTATCTGGTGGCTGTGTGTTGAACGTCTTGCTATTGCTCCTTGTAGACCATCTTGAGAGCGATGTATAATGTCTTGCTATTGCTCCTTGTAGACCATCTTGAGAGCGATGTATAATGTTTTGCTATTGCTCCTTGTAGACCATCTTGAGAGCGATGTATAATGTTTTGCTATTGCTCCTTGTAGACCATCTTGAGAGCGATGTATAATGTTTTGCTATTGCTCCTTGTAGACCATCTTGAGAGCGATGTATAATGTTTTGTATCCACATCTGTGTGAATATTGGCGGTAAGTAGAATTTAAAAATACTTATTTATATATGTTCTTAAACTATAATTAGTGCTCTTCAAGCATATGGGAAAGTATTTCATAAATGTAATAATATAATGCTGTAAAAATAATAAGTTATCATGTAGTTGCCACGAATAAGACCATGTATGGCCTTTGATGGCCTTGTTAGGGGCACAGTTTACTCTTATTAAATACATCCAAACTATTTACACTTTTAAACTTTTGGCTAATGTCAAAGAGCTTTTATTAGCTGTGGTGTATTTAGCATTGTGTTAATATTTTTTATAAAGATTTCCTATTGTCACTTATTTTATTGTTGATATTTTAAAGATAAATTAATGTCAACTTAATACAACTTTAATTTGACCAGTGCCAATATTGTTAACGTAGCACATGATAATAACCAATTTGTGAAATCCCACGAAACATTATATGATTCTGTAACGTTCTTATTACAGATAAATATGCCCCCCGTGCTGTCAAAAATGCGGAGAGCTCAGTGGAAAAGTGAGCAAATGAATGCAGCCGTATTAGCCGTCCGCAGTGGGCGTTCCGTCAAAGGTATGGCATCTGAATTCGGTATCCTCGAAGGACATTACGTAATCATAATATCAGGTAGGACAGACAGATCTCCTGTCTTGACTATATAACAACGGATGTAGCAAAGCGAACAACGCAACATCTCAATCCCGGAAGAGCTTCGAAACTTAATCGTTACATTGTCTAAGATTACTTTGCTAAACTCAGAGATGTAATGCTAGAATGTGATGTAGCTGATAAACCTAATTTGATATACAATGTAGAGGAAAAAGGTTGTAGACTGACTCTACACCATCAACAACAGGTTTCTGGTCGTAAAGGCGTTGAAAGAGTTCACATTATAGCCTCGGAGCATACAGAAAATGTTACTGTTGTAACATGTAGGAATGCTATGGGACAGTTTGTGCCACCAATGATTTTATTCAGAGGCAAACGACTGAAACCTGAATGGGAAGAGAACTTGCCACCAGGATCCAATGCTGTAATGGCACCTAAAGGGAGCATGACATGTGAAACTTTCTCACAGTGGATTGACCACTTTGCTAAGTACAAAACCAGTGGTGATAGAACACTGCTCCTCTTTGATGGCGCTTCCTCGCATCTGGATGCGAATATTGTTTCAGCAGCGGACAGACATAACATAACACTGTTTTGTTTGCCTATCAACACTACCCACGAGCTGCTGCCCTTAGACAAATCAGTGTTCAAGTCTTTCGAATAATTTTGGGGTGACAAAGTCATGAAATTTTGGATGATTCATCCAGATAGAAAAATAAATCGCAGCACATTTGAAAAAATATTTTCCACAATGTGGCTCAGGTCTATGGCTCGAAAAACGTAATCTCATGGATTAAAGCAATATGGATTTACCCTTATAATCCTGATATTTTCCCTGAAGTTACATTTGCTCCTGCCTCTTTGACCGACACTCAGTGCACATATGGTGCTCCAGATCCAGTCAGTGTCTCAGTAGACACTTCACAAGTGGATGAGAGACAGATAGATTCTTCTGTCTGTATCATCAAACTCAGAATCAGAAGATGAACACTCAGTTCCCATATCAAATGTGCTTTTGCAGAATGTTTCTTCTCAGTCAGCTGTGTCAGAACCTCCTGTTACAAATGTGTTTATTGCAGTTCGTGCACCGACTGAAACCCTTATTTCTACTCCAACAAACACCCTCGTCCAGAATACCATCGACTCTATCAACACTTCTGGTCAAACACTTTCAGCAATCCTGGCCACACCAAAGTTGAAAACACAAAGAACCCAGCGATGTAAATGCATCAATTTGAGGGCTCAGAAAGTCGTTAAATCTTTATTTGAAGAAAACAATTCAAGAACCGTGCCTAAAGCTCCTAGGAATAAAGTGCCCAATAATCCACGCAACCAGGTAGGGAGGCTGACTTTAGGAAATTTGTCGGAGCCAAACACTAGTGGAACTCTGTCAAAGCCAAGCACCAGAGGAACTCAACATAGCAGAAAACTCAAGACACCTGAGAGCTGGTACTGCTTCCTTTGCGACCAAGATTTTCTTGCTGATATGCGGCTCTGTGCAAGTTGCAAGACGTATGTGCACGAGGAGTGTGTTGGGCTGTCAAAATCAGACAAAGAGATCTTATATTGTCCCAGTATGCCTAAAAATGTTTCTGTGTCCCTGGCACAAGGCGATTCTTGAGTTTATAATAACTTCATAGGTTGTTCAGCTTCTAATGTGTTCTATTTCGATAATTACGTACCATTCAAACATGCGAAGGAAGTGTTGGACTGACTAATCAGATTGAGGGATTTTATACTGTCTCCAGTGTGGCTAAAAATTTTTTTGTGCTCTTTATATAAGGTGATTTTAAAGTGTATAATACCTTCAGAGGTTGTTGAGCTTCTATTATGTTCTATTTTAATAATTTAGTACCATTCAAACATGTTCCGAATTTTATTTATAACTTGTCCATGTAAATATAGTTGTGTGGCTTATTTGAAGCACCTCGCTCCTAACAAGGCCACTTGGTATTTATTTTGGAAAAAATTAATATATGGCTAACTGTGTACACATTGGAGTAATGAATTTTTCAACATGAGCTGAATGGATCGAGTAAGTTTTGATAAAATTGTGTAGCTCCTATAATTATTTTGAATAAAAAAAATTATTAAATCTTATGGTGGCGACCTTATTTGGGTCAACCACCTTATTAGTATGTAGCAGGATATAAACTGCAATATTCATGTATTTTCTCTCCATAGCAAGTAAATGTACACAGACATCACAATTGTGATTTCACTACTGTGTATGTGTATTTTCTAGCTAACAAACAAGTAGAATCGCAGATTAACTCTAATTGTAATTACACCATTTCTGTACATTTTTCATTATTTTACAAAGCAATTTACCGTCAGCATATGTTCCTTTACAACTTCGTCATGTTAATTCACATATTTTGTATGTGTGTTTTTATAATTCTCATGTTATTTCACTCCGTTTTGCAACTGGGTATTTTAACAGAGTTATAAAAGTTATCTCCAAAATGTGGGTAACAATTTACTTTAGATATAGAGTAGGTAGTTCTATACAAAAGCCGTCATATTCCATCAGCGGGAGTTAGGATTTCCTTTTGAACACACAAAAGCATTTTGAATTCTACTCCCTACTGTTAGATCGTATGTTTTAAACAAATACTTGTAATTGTCTTTGACTTCAAGGAACATTAGTCTAAAATTACAACTACAGTACTCGTTCGAGCAAATTTCAAATAAGAACGTAAAATTACCAAAAATGTGTATGTGTAAATATACGCTCACGCAGATACTCCAGAATGTAATGCAAGTTTACACACACAATGATAGTAAAATTACACAATTGATTATGTACAACTATACTGACATTGAATGATCATACGACTATGCAGAAGTAAAAATGCATAACTTAAGATTATGCATAACAGCGAGAGTGTGTATTTTTACACATACTTCAAAATATGCTAATTAACACCAATATTGTGTTTATTAAGCCAAACATCGATATATTTTCAACAAAGATATATAGTACTTTTGGGTGTTATTAAGAATATCTGTGCAAAATTTTAGACCTTGCTAAGCCCTTGAACCGAAGGATGCAGCAAGGCTGGAATTAACACTAAATCCCAGCAAAAGTGTCTGAATAGGGCACAAAATGCCAGCAGTAAAAAAATATATTTTAGCAAGTTAAAGATAATTGAAAAGTAAAAGTTCAAACTAACACAAAAACTCATGAAGTATATGTAACCATTTCTTTACATTTTTCTGTTAGTTTTGTTTTGTTTGCATTTGATTAATAATTTTGTTCAGAAAACACAATTGCTTTATGTAATTTTCCATCCACTATACATTATCAAAGGATAATCATAACATATACATATTTTTTTCTCCATAGTAGTATCATTTCTCAAAAGGAAACAAAGTCAAGTAAAATACTATAAGCAAATCTGAAACGCAGCTAAGTTTACTACTATACATTATTTTCTTCAATCACATTTTGAAACTTCTCAAAAATATATTCAATACTTTTATAAAAACATTCAAAATTGTAGTATGCTTTTGAATTAGCACAAATTCCTGGCGTACAAGACATATAGAGGTCATTCACAAATCTTTTGAAAATTATGTTTTGCCATTCCTTAAGTTGTTACTGTTAGGTGATTTGTACATTGCAAGAGCAATGCCCCGTATTTAAAATTATAACCACAGGCTAAGTTGACATGCCTGCTTCCAAAACTTACCTACACAAAAATGCATTTTTATAAATTTTCTTCGAGTCCACAATGACACGAGTCAACTGCTCGCAACTAGCAAACCTTAACCTCCGAGGAAAATTAATGTTTGAACACTACAAGGTTCCTGCTCAAAGCGACGTTGCTCTCAGGTTCCTTTAGTAAATAGTATTTGCAAATATTAATGCATTTTAACTTAAGCCATTTTTGGCAACTACTCTCACGTCAAAGTGACGTCATAACCTTTCCTTGCTTTAAGAGCCTGCCATTTTAAAGATGGATTTTAAAAATATTTGTTTACCAACACATAACTGTAGGGGAACGCTCTTTCGAGGCCGATCATCTTATCTCGCCTGTACATTTACATATAAATCACAATTAAATGATAGAGTGGTGAAACAATTCACTCCCCAATAGCAGAACAGTAGTACTTTTTTTAATTGAATCCAACAATAGGGGCGTTCGTTACCTAATACGGCGACAGATATTTTCTTGTTTGTGAGATGTTGCAAAGTTCAATTAGGCTGTAGAGGGGTCTTCAATTCCCCAACCTATCCTTGTCTTTGTCCAAATAAGGAGTCCACTGCGTTACACAAAACCCTTTGAAAAATGTGCGGCGACCCAGCGCGCCTCGTGACGTCACAGCCAGAGGGGAAGGAACACCAGCGCTCCAAGGTGCTCATATGCGACTGCCGGAACTAGCTTTCACAGTAGCAAGTGAGCCATAACCCACACCTGTTGCGCGTGAGGTGTGCGTGACTCCATTTTATGAAAGTTCCGTAACTACGCTTCAACCGCGGTCGGGCCATCACCAAACACAGACACAGCATGCAGCAACCAGGTATGAATGTAAGTCAGTTTTATGTGTCTTAAATATGTCCCAACTATAATTTTCAATCAACGGACTTCAATGTTTTTCTCCTCGCAGAACGTAACTTTGGACGGTGTCGTGTTGAATGGGGCGGGAGACGAGGGAGCCAACGAAACACGTTGTTTTATTGAAGTTGTCTCTAATTACACGTACTGTGATTTTTACCAAATAAATATAAAAAATTTGAAATTACTAAAAAATTTGTATGTGTAAATTTTCGCCTATTTTTTACAGTGTATTTTGTGAGAAGAAAATAAGCTGTGCACGTAATGGTGCAATTTAGAGTAATTTTCATGCTCTACTTATACATGATTTTCAGTTATCGTGCGTGAAATTGTCCTCTCCTAACGTTTACCATAGCAAGTAATATGCATCGGTGGTCGTGGAGTTATTTTTAATTGAGGCATTTTGTTTCCCATGGCTTCAACCGGCTGAATTCACTAACACTCGGTGAGCTTAGGCAGTATAAATTAAAGGAAGTCGTTATCAATCACATATGAAATCCTGAAATTGAGGCATTTAATTTATCCTTTCACAGTCTTCAATACTGCTATTTTCAGTTACATTGTTTTTCAATAATTGCGATGGTTAAATTTTCACCACTTTTGAATGTCTAATTTGCATGTGAGTGTCTGACTGGTACATTGGAATGATAGCGATGAACATGAGAGGCTGTAAGCACGGTATATTGTGTGAAAATGTGTTTCATTTTGCTGATACATCAGGTTACAGAGCGGGCAGTGCGAGTTCGAATGATAGCGATGAACATGAGAGGCTGTAAGCACGGTATATTGTGTGAAAATGTGTTTCATTTTTCTGATACATCAGGTTACAGAGCGGGCAGTGCGAGTTCGAATGTTTTCCTGAACGTATATTTTTGCTTTGGCATTTAGAGTGAATGAGAGTTAGTTTTATATAATTTCCTCAAACTTTCATAATTTTGAATGAATGAAGAGATTTGGACGGCTCTTAACAACGGGGTCTTCAGAGGCGATGCGGGTGATTAAGGTGAGTATGGAGCAGCGCCGGAATGAAAGGGCGGGGGAACGGGAAATCCCCGAAAAAACCCGCCAACCAACGGCATCGTATGGCACGATACCCACATGCGAAAATCCGTAGTGACCCGGCCGGGGATGGAACCCGGATCGCCTTGGTGGGAGGCGAGCAGACTAACTGCTTAGTCACTGTGGCCCCTTTCAGGATTTTGTTTGTATACTTTATTACAATGTGATTAATTTTATTATTCTTTTATTCTTGCAGTTGTTATTAGGGAAAGAAAATTGATCGCCTTTCTTAAAAATAACATACTTTTTATACAGGATTCCTGTCCAAGATAAAAAAACTTATGTTTCACGCTTACACACACTCGCCCTCCTTCGGTGTCACCGCCATTCTTATTTTCAAAAACGCAATTTTTCGTTATGAAACAACACTTATATGAAAATCATCCATTTCGTAACACAAACTGTGCTCGGGGAAGGGTCGCAAATAATCGTTCATTACCAACAATGAACGAATGGTTTGAAGTACATCACTATTCATGTGCTGATGTAACATCACAATTAAGCAACAAACCGCCTGGCTTGTAAATAGCCTAAACAGGGCGCCAAGTATGGCTGCAGAATCCAATATTTGAGTACTCGGTCGGACCAACATGTCGTTTGACTGCGATTAGATTGTGTCGAGTTTCGCTGTATTATCTGAACATGGGTCCGTTTTGGGGGGCACTTTAGGATTTCATCAAAATTTTTGCACACCCCCCATAAAAATTACGTATCTCATGTTAATTAACCGTAATAAGTTTGTTATAGTATAATAATTTGTACACATCTGCAAAATTTCCTCGTGATATACACTGCTACATAGCTAAAGTGACAAATAACTTAGTAAAAAAAAAATCTCACACAGTTTACCTGTGACGTGTAAAGTGGGCTAAACGAACATTTGTGCTACACAGTCTGTAGTGTACCAAAACGTCGTTTTTAAATAAAAAATGTGCAGAAATAGTTTTGCTAATATCTGCAGGAAAAAAAAAACTACTGGTTGCTGTAGAGAACGTGCACTCAGCGTGTAGCGATAAAGCAGAATACTTAAAAAATAAAAATTACAAAAATATCGTTAACATCATGACAATGCCATTTGCGTATGATGGGAAGTTTGTAGGGTACGAGCTTCATGTGTGACATTTTTCAACCTCTTTCAACAGATGTTGCAGTGGAGTTGTTTTATTTGATGAATTCAAAGTTTAATTTTTTTTGGACACAATAATTAAAAAAAAAAGAGGGGTGTTAGGGAAAAACACACGTAGAGGACCAAGTATTTTATAACGGAGTGTGAAGATTGCAGTTATTACTACGAAGCTGTAATTTTTAAAAACGTATTTCGGGGAGAGAATTGATTGTACGGCTGGGCAAAGTGGCGGGTCCCTAAAATAAACGTGTAGAGATGTGTGAAGGGCAGACCGCGGTAGATCAGTATCGCAGATCCGTGCGTGCTGGCTGGCGACCTCGCCGCGCGTCTTCATAACTTACTTGATTCCCGAAGAGCCCGGAATCGCTGACGAGTAATAACACGCTGGGTGCTGGGTAATATGAGGCTTGGCCGTGATTTTCCCACGTGGGTGTGTGCTTTCCCATCGGTCACAGTGGGCCGGAGATTACAGGCCGCGGGACTATGGGCCTCAAGTGCCATTCCATTTCCCCTCGACGCGACAACAACCATCCCTGTCATCGAGGTGTCTCCGGGCAGCTCGCGGGCTGTCATTACAGCGCGGCCAAGCGCCACGTGTTTACTCTGTAATGACGACGAGTTAGCGGCCCCAGCGGGGGGCGTTTTCGGTGACCCCCCAGCACGCGAGGTCGTGCCTTCATGCCCCGCCTCGGCCACTCACGGAGAGTCCCTGTGTGTCGCAGCGAGGCATGCCAGCGGTACTGGAACGCTGCAGTGTGACCGAATCACAGAGTACTTAAAAATAGAGAGTAGAAACAGCCGTTTACATCACGAACTCTACGTCGCACACGTCAGCGAAATGCAGTCGCTGAACACCAAATTTTTTGAACGCCGTTCTCCAACCAGCAAACGGTTACCTAATTATCAACCGACCACCCAGCCAATAGGGAACTTTTTTCAGCAGGCAGCCGGGGCCGCGGTGGCTGAACGGTTAGATTCCCAACCTAGCACCAAGGCGAACCGGGCTCAATCCCTGGCCGGTTCACTCCGGATTCTCTTAGGTGGCAATCGTGCTGGACGATATCGCTGGTCGGAGGGTCTTCTCGGGGATCTCCCGTTCCCCCGCCCCTTCCCTTCGGCACTGCTCCATACGCACTTCAATCACCCTAATCGCTTCTCAACACCTCGCTGTAAAGAGCCACCCAAATCTCTGCCCTCCTCACACTCAGCACTATCGTCAGAAAACAGCATAGATACAAAAAAAAAGTTTTATTGTGCGAGGTTTGTTAAGGAAATACCCAAAGTGGAAATATTTTCACTCTTTATGCAAAACATTCCAATCAAATACAAACTTTACTTTGTCATTTAATTACAAGGAACATGGAAACATTTTAAATATTCTCTTTTGACTCTTTAAAAAGATATTTTAAAAATATCCTGAAAAACCCTTTAAAAAATATAAATAAAATAATTATATTAACAATATTAGAACTTAATTTGTGCAAAATTGTCTCATAACCCATCTCCCCTTACCAATTGTTATGAATGAAGATCTCTCCCAAGGTAAGTCCTCGTTTCTCTCCCAGTCTGTTCTCACAAATGTCTATTTAGTGAGCGTCGTAGCTGCACGACAACCTCCAGACACAGGCATGAGCTTTTCCAATTGGAACACTTGCACAATGTTCGTAGTGGCGTGAGCACTACACGTCGGCGACCACTGCACTGGTCTGTGAACGCACGGTAACCCGGGCTGACAAACCAGTGCCCTTTACTCCATGTCCCTCGGCTCTCACATGTTGCACCTCTTCATACCATCACGTTCGTAGTGGCGTGATCATGCCAAGTCGGTGACCGCTGCACTGGTCGGTGAGCGCACGGTAACTCGGGCTCACATACCCGTGCCCTTTACGCCATATCCCTCGGCTCTCACATGTTGCACCCCTTCATACCATCACGTTCGTAGTGGCGTGAGCATGCCAAGTCGGCGACCGCTGCACTGGTCGGTTAGCGAACCGGAAACCCGGGCTCACATACCCGTGCCCTTTACGCCATATCCCTCGGCTCTCACATGTTGCACCTCTTCATACCATCACGTTCGTAGTGGCGTGAGCATGCCAAGTCGGCGACCGCTGCACTGGTCGGTGAGCGCACGGTAACCCGGGCTCACATACGCGTGCACTTTACTTCATGTCCCTCGGCTCTCACATGATGCACCCCTTCATACCATCACGTTCGTAGTGGCGTGAGCACTACACGTCGGCGACCGCAGCACTGGTCGGTTAGCGCACGGTAACCCGGGCTCACATACCCGTGCCCTTTACGCCATATCCCTCGGCTCTCACATGTTGCACCCCTTCATACCATCACGTTCGTAGTGGCGTGAGCATGCCAAGTCGGCGACCGCTGCACTGGTCGGTTAGCGCACGGTAACCCGGGCTCACATACCCGTGCCCTTTACGCCATATCCCTCGGCTCTCACATGTTGCACCTCTTCATACCATCACGTTCGTAGTGGCGTGAGCATGCCAAGTCGGCGACCGCTGCACTGGTCGGTTAGCGCACTGTAACCCGGGCTCACATACCCGTGCCCTTTACGCCATGTCCCTCGGCTCTCACATGTTGCACCCCTTCATACCATCACGTTCGTAGTGGTGTGAGCATGCCAAGTCGGCGACCGCTGCACTGGTCGGTGAGCGCACGGTAACCCGGGCTCACATACCCGTGCCCTTTACGCCATGTCCCTCGGCTCTCACATGATGCACCTCTTCATACCATCACGTTCGTAGTGGTGTGAGCACTACACGTCGGCGACCGCTGCACTGGTCGGTGAGCGCACGGTAACTCGGGCTCACATACCCGTGCCCTTTACGCCATGTTCCTCGGCTCTCACATGTTGCACCCCTTCATACCATCACGTTCGTAGTGGCGTGAGCACTACACGTCGGCGACCGCAGCACTGGTCGGTTAGCGCACTGTAACCCGGGCTCACATACCCGTGCCCTTTACGCCATGTCCCTCGGCTCTCACATGTTGCACCCCTTCATACCATCACGTTCGTAGTGGTTGTGAGCATGCCAAGTCGGCGACCGCTGCACTGGTCGGTTAGCGCACTGTAACCCGGGCTCACATACCCGTGCCCTTTACGCCATATCCCTCGGCTCTCACATGTTGCACCCCTTCATTACCATCACGTTCGTAGTGGCGTGAGCACTACACGTCGGCGACCGCAGCACTGGTCGGTTAGCGCACGGTAACCCGGGCTCACATACCCGTGCCCTTTACGCCATGTCCCTCGGCTCTCACATGTTGCACCCCTTCATACCATCACGTTCGTAGGTGGGCTGGAGCATGCCTAGTCGGCGACCGCTGCACTGGTCGGTTTAGCGCACTGTAACCCGGGCTCACATACCCGTGCCCTTTACGCCATGTCCCTCGGCTCTCACATGTTGCACCCTTCATACCATCACGTTCGTAGTGGCGTGAGCATGCCAAGTCGGCGACCGCTGCACTGGTCGGTTAGCGCACGGTAACCCGGGCTCACATACCCGTGCCCTTTACGCCATATCCCTCGGCTCTCACATGTTGCACCTCTTCATACCATCACGTTCGTAGTGGGTGAGCATGCCAAGTCGGCGACCGCTGCACTGGTCGGTTAGCGCACTGTAACCCGGGCTCACATACCCGTGCCCTTTACGCCATGTCCCTCGGCTCTCACATGTTGCACCTCTTCATACCATCACGTTCGTAGTGGTGTGAGCATGCCAAGTCGGCGACCGCTGCACTGGTCGGTTAGCGCACTGTAACCCGGGCTCACATACCCGTGCCCTTTACGCCATGTCCCTCGGCTCTCACATGTTGCACCCCTTCATACCATCACGTTCGTAGTGGGTGAGCATGCCAAGTCGGTGACCGCTGCACTGGTCGGTGAGCGCACTGTAACCCGGGCTCACATACCCGTGCCCTTTACGCCATGTCCTCGGCTCTCACATGTTGCACCTCTTCATACCATCACGTTCGTAGTGGCGTGAGCATGCCAAGTCGGCGACCGCTGCACTGGTCGGTTAGCGCACTGTAACCCGGGCTCACATACCCGTGCCCTTTACGCCATGTTCCTCGGCTCTCACATGTTGCACCCCTTCATACCATCACGTTCGTAGTGGCGTGAGCACTACCACGTCGGCGACCGCAGCACTGGTCGGTTAGCGCACGGTAACCCGGGCTCACATACCCGTGCCCTTTACGCCATGTCCCTCGGCTCTCACATGTTGCACCTCTTCATACCATCACGTTCGTAGTGGTGTGAGCATGCCAAGTCGGCGACCGCTGCACTGGTCGGTTAGCGCACTGTAACCCGGGCTCACATACCCGTGCCCTTTACGCCATATCCCTCGGCTCTCACATGTTGCACCCCTTCATACCATCACGTTCGTAGTGGCGTGAGCATGCCAAGTCGGCGACCGCAGCACTGGTCGGTTAGCGCACTGTAACCCGGGCTCACATACCGGTGCCCTTTACGCCATGTTCCTCGGCTCTCACATGTTGCACCCCTTCATACCATCACGTTCGTAGTGGCATGGGCACTACACGTCGGCGACCGCAGCACTGGTCGGTTAGCGCACGGTAACCCGGGCTCACATACCCGTGCCCTTTACGCCATGTCCCTCGGCTCTCACATGTTGCACCCCTTCATACCATCACGTTCGTAGTGGCGTGAGCATGCCACGTCGGCGACCGCTGCACTGGTCGGTTAGCGCACGGTAACCCGGGCTCACATACCCGTGCCCTTTACGCCATGTCCCTCGGCTCTCACATGTTGCACCCCTTCATACCATCAATTTTTTTTCTTTTTTTTTTCAGTTTTTTATCGAATTTAATTCCTTGAATGCTATGTGACGTCATAGTAAGGTCAGAATCGCGGTTATTTTATCTTTCAATTTCTTGAATTTCCCTTTTTAGTCAAGATCTTCGTTTTGAACATGTTCTGTATTTTCTGGAATCCAAAATTTAAATCGGTTATCACAGCTTTTCTAGGAGCATTAATGGAAGTTATTTAATAATAATAATATAGCTGTGTGCATACATTTAAAAGTTGTTACAAAATAAGAATAAGTAATTTGTTGATTATAATGAAATGAAGAAAATTTGTTGTAGTTTAACCAATTATTTTCGTGCTGTGCATGAGTCATAATGTGCCCTTTAATAAATCAGTGCCAAATGCCTAGAGGGATCACGGTGGTGTAGTGGTTAGACTACTCGCCTCCTACCAAGGCGAACCGTGGATATCGTGCCAGACGACGCCGCTGGTTGGTGAGTTTTCTCGGGGATCTCGGTTTCATTAACCCTTGCAATCCGGCTCTGCTCCATACTCACTTCGCTTCACCCGCGTCGGCTCTCATGACCTCGATATTAAAAGCCGTCCAAATCTCGTCACTCGCTCAGCCGAATGTCTTGAGATTCTTCCAGACTGGTAATCAGATTTGTAAAAGTTACCACAACTTTCGTACGTGAATGCTACTGATGATGATGTCTTCGAACACGCATCCACATTGTTGGCTGGTTGCGAGAAGTACACTACACAAGTACAGCGCACATCGAAATATTACACGATTCTAACACTTCGGCTCACAAATGAATACGTGACCGACCGGGTTAAATATGAAAATTGTTTCTCACAGACACGACAGCTAATGATAGCGTAGGTTGGCGTCTTCTTGAGTATGGACAAGACTGTCAATTCTCAACTTGTGGTGAGAATACAATACGAAATAGTCACATCCCTACTCATAACTCCTACATGCAAGTTGCTCTGTTATCAGGTGCGCATATCGCAAATTTGGAAGTTCCACACTGTGAAAAATAATGGGATAATTACCTGACATGTGTAAGGTAATATTCGCAGACTTGTGTGGGAAACATAGTTTTCCTTATCTGTAGGGTAAAATTACCGCACTACGGAATTACATTCATGTACACGGTGGAGGAAAATCCCTAACATGGATGGGAAAATTACCTTACGACTCGTGTATCTCACAGTATTGTCTCAACAACTAAGTGGGAGGACGGGAGGTCCAGACGCAATGTTGGACAGATGATCGGACTTACTGTATATTCGTTACGGAAGGCATAATACTAAGGAATAAAAATTATTTTAAGGGAGAGAAAATCTGTAATATACAATATTATCAAATAGTTACAAATTAAAATAATGTTAAAAAAAATGAAATAAGAAAATTCGTAAGAGACTGTGTAAAACGGATAAATTTTTGTTCCCGTGTCAAATTTCAATGTACGCAGTTATTTTCACTCGTATAATTTTCATGCCAAGGGAATTATTAAAACACTTTGAAAGTTATTGACTTCAAAGCACTAATAAAGCCATTAAAGGAATTCTACACAATCTTTGCTTTGTATCGCACAAAAGTAACTGATCAATGTGTTACAAAAAATAATTGTTATAACCAGTTCCAGGAATAAATAATTTGTAAAGTGGCTCTTAGAACAGCGGAATGTTCAATCTAATGAAATAAAAATATTTCAGGGAAATTTTGTGTAATTGTTTTAATTAAAAATGTTGCTGGCAACTTAAATTATTTATTTCTTATGGCGTAACGGCCTTTCGTGATAGAGGACCATGGTCCCCCCCCCCCCCCACCACGCATCAACAAGTGTCGAGGATTTTAAAGTCGGGGTTTCTATTATTCTTTGTCAGAGGATATAATAATCAAACAAATTAACAGTACTATTAACCCAGGATATTTTTAAATATAGTTTTATTATACAATATAGTTATTCCTGTACTTGTATGGGATTTTCCCCAACTTTTGTCAGGTAATTTTTCCGTGCGATTAGGGATTAATACTTTACTTGTTATGTAAATTTGCTCTACATTTCAGAAGTTATTTTACCTTACGTGTATAGGTATGTAGTTTCCCTTACATGTAATAATTTTACTCCAAAAATTTGTTTGCACTGCAGAGATTATTATATTTAGCGAAATTTATTTTGCGAACACCTTCTTTGTACCGATTAGTTCAAATCAAACTTTAATATCAACTTTTGTTACGTTAAGTAGATAATTCACTACGGGAAAACGTATAAATGCTGTCCGTTAACTAATCCCACTAGTAAATATCAACCATTTTTAAACAAACTTAGATTACTCAGATTAAAGTGTCATATCATATGATGTGCTTCTTAGCATAGTGTACTTACATTTTGATACAAATTAAAAAATACTTCTGTTTCACATATGGTCGATCAAGAAAGCAGGAACCTAAATTCTTATAAGCACACGCCTATTTTTATAAAAGGAACCTAAATTCTTTTAAGCGCGCCCCTATTGTTATAAAATGGCTCAGTTATTTCGGCAAAAGGGTCCTTGAATCAGTTAACCATGTCATAAATTAAATGTACGTTTACATTATGGAGCTGCGTTAATTATTCTTGAGAAAAAAAATCTAAAATTCTTAAACTTTCATGGCTGAGTACTTCAAACATCCTTCGATCAAATTGTGAATTTAACTACATTCTCGCATGGAGGTAATAGACGATGGAGTGGCAACTTCCTATCTTCTCCACGTTTATCAAGAGAAGCAGATGCCTTGTCTGGCTTCTTTCAACTGCGCATGCGCAGTACGATCGTTTACGTCAGCCGCCATATTATGAGTGGCAAAAGTTACATAGTAAGCAATGTAGAACATGCGCCTTTTTGCCACTACTAGCCCTGTCCTTGTCTTTCATTATCGGCTTCACTTTCGTGTCTCGGTTTCCACTCCATGGACTAATACCTCCATGCATTTTCGTCTTCATGTAGAATATATACATATTTTCAAGGCCAACATGATATCATTCCATAGTCAAAACACTTGAAGTAATATGATGACGATTAAGAGGATCACTTTACAGCGCTGGGAGTTTGCTGATTGAATCTGACACACGCTAGGTTCTATGAATACTACTCTGAGAGCCGTTTGCTTCCAGTCCTACAATTCGAACGAAGAGACGAGCAGTAGTTTAGGAATGTATCCTTTGGTAGAAATCTAGTTCTGTACATATTCTGCTGTGAGGTCGTGGGTCCGACAGCATGAAATAAAAATTCGTATTTTGTGTATTTGCACGGTAATATTTAGGAACTTTAATGGAATTTCCCCAGTAATTTGTTAGTGGAATAATCATTGAAAGTAATTCGTTACTTGATTGTCTGAGGAGTTTGATGTAACGCTCTGCATTGGAGCTTGTACGGTTGCCTGGCGGTCGAAGGAATGATCGGTTGCCAATCTGGCTGGCGTCCTCCCTGCCGGAAGAGTCGACGACTTTGAGACGATAACAAGAAATTTCCTCGGCGCAACGCGGCATGCGGAGAATGTTCTCGACAAGAGCCGGCGCTGTGATAGCCATCTGGGTGAAGTGCGAACATCGGGCGAAATGTGGCGCAGCGAGGGCCATCAGCAGAGAAGACAATGTGACAGACGACGTCAGATGAGAGTGTGTGGTATGGACGTACGTGAGAGCTTGGTGATCAACGTTTAGAGGGCTACCTTACATGGGGGCACTCGATACGCTCTTCAACAATCCGGACTCATCGAATGAGGACTGAATTAAGGTGGGGCTGTATGAACGTGTACTTCATTATAAATATTGGAGCTGTGAAACATGGCCATATCATTTTTAATTAATTCAGCAGTTTACTATACACTGTTTATTGGGATTGATTTTAGTTACTTGATTGTATTAATAAAATTTATTTGATTTAATGGACGATTAGGTAAACAGTGATTGTAAATTGTATGCAATTGCCATTTTTATTAGATATTAAGTAAAGAGTATTTTCAATGTAGTGTTTGTAAATAAATTAGGAAATGGTTATTAGATATTTTATTTGAATAAAACTTCCATCTCTTAAAGAACCTGGCAACAGTATTTTTGTCGCAATTGCCAGTTAGTTGCAAGTGTTTTGATGCTTGATTCATTGTGTTACTTCGAGTGTCATAGCTATACCGCTGGGGCATAAATAATTGAAAATGGCCTGGTGTGGGAGTCATGCACGTCACAGCAAACATAAGTTAAACATAAGTGAATATTAAATTACACGATAACAATGTTTCTCAATTTGTGGCGTACTGTTATTCTAAGGAAGTTTCATTAAAAAAATCGTAGGAGAAAAAAAGACAAGACAATACGTACGCGGGACGAAGCCGCCCTCGGAAAACAGATATTTGACACAGTGAAATGTAAATATTGCCAACAGCACTCTGAGAGGAGCACGATGCAGCAATAAACGGTAACTAGGCGCGGGTAGGCATTAGCATGAAGTGCGCGCGCGTGATATTTACGAGGGTTTGTTGTGCGACCGAGCAGATGGTGGTGTCTCGGGAGGGACCGCAGTGTTGCCAACCTGGCGTCGACGCATCTCCTTAGATCATAACTAAAATCCCCCTAAGTTTCGTAAGAAAAATCTCCAGAATTAATATAAAAAAAATACAGCTGTTTGAGATGCAATTTTACTACGTAATTTAACACATGGCTCAAATTCACAGGAAATTCTCACTGTAGAAACAATGTACCTACAATGTTTTATACAAAATATAGCTAAGGTAAAAGTAAATTTTGTAATTGCATAACGTACACTTACTTACATTATTCATCCCATTATCCTTGCACCCAACAGAATGTAGCTAAATTAGATTTATATTTGTATATTATTGTTTCTCTAGATCGGATTCGTCGTCGGTACAGAGCTGTGGTTCTTTGTGGTCATTAATAGAAACATGAAATTTCTTACTTCCCGGGGGGTAATAAAACTGATGACAACATACATTTTCTAAGTAATAGCTAGTTACCAACAAAGATTTTGTGCGTTGCAATGATAATTTTTTCCTGTACTTGGTTTAGACGGCCAACAACAAAGAAAGCCGTGTTCAACAGTAGCATTTAACACTGGTGCTGTTAGTTATTGAAATGGAAATTTAATATTGCTCTGTTAGAATGAACAAAACTCATCCCCCGGGAATTCTCCTTAACTTTCCATCACCTCAAATTGTCTTCCTGATAAGCAGTTTGAACCGGAGAGGCGCGGCGATGTGTTAGGCCTGTGTCACACTATGCGTTTTTGTCGCTACGCTGCGGTTTGACGAGACGTGCTCAACACATTGTTGTAAATGCGAGGTGTCACGTTAGTGAACGCCACCCTAGTGTGACACCTCGCATTACAACAATGTGTTGTGCCAATCCCGTCAAACGGCACCCCGTTTAGCCGCAGCGGCACAACACATTGTTGTAAATGCGAGGTGTCACGTTAGTGAACGCCACCCTAGTGTGACACCTCGCATTACAACAATGTGTTGTGCCAATCCCGTCAAACGGCACCCCGTTTAGCCGCAGCGGCACAAACGCACAGTATGACACCGGCCTTAGATGTTTCGCGCGTCCGCGGCGAGTTGGTGAGCCCACGGTCTCGGCGGGTCTTGAAGGTGACTGCGGCGGGAAGGAGGCCGGGGTGAGGGGCGGGCTCCTTGGAACGCGAGGCCACGGGATCCGCCGTCGACACTCATATCCCCAAGGCAGGCCGACGGGACGCTAGCTAGGGACACCACCAGGCTTGTGCAGAACGGAAGCTGTGTAATGTAACTAGCCACTCTCCGTCTTACAACCTTGGACTACTTTTCTGACTATAGTGGATCAGACTTCAGGTTAGAACACTATTTGTGTGTTACAATTGATCAAAGTCTGTGGACTTTGCCAGGATCTCTAAGGAATGGAGGTCTTAACCAAATATAAGAATTAATAATAATTGCTATCACTACTACAAGGAAAATATGCTCGATGTAATATCTCACAAATTCTATTGACAATTGATCTAAATTTCACAATTAACAATCACCTCATAGAACATAATGCAATTACCTTACTAACATCTGAACAATAAACAGTGTTTCGAAACCTATTGAATTAATTTACAAATGATATGTCTATTCACTCTGGATTTTCACAAGAGGGAATCGTGCTGGACGATGCACTAGACGGTGGGTTATCTCGCAGATCTCCCGTTTCCCCCGCCCTTGCATTCCGGCGCTGCTCCATTATCACATTGCACCAGCTTCGGTTCTCAATACCTCGTTGTTAAGAGCCGCCCAAATCTGTCAACCCATCTTAACTACATGTCGATGTTTGACAGTTTCAACATTTATAATAAAGTCCGTATCGCACATTCATACAGTCAAACCTCCATTCAATCCGCATTCATCAGTATCAGTGCGGAATGTTCTAGAGCATTCCGAGCGCCTCCATCGACAGTAGTCCTCTGCTTGTTGGGTAACGCGCTCTCTTGTCCGTCCACACCGCAAAAATAATTCTTCTGTCGTCTGCAAACCTCTGCCTGCCGTCATCCGTCCTCTACGCTGATGTCCCTCACAGCACCACACTTTGTCTGATCGCCACTCTTCTCTCCGGCAGAGGCGGGTATTTGTAGAGTTATTTTCTGTGGTACGGAATCTTTTCCAAATGTCACATTACACCTACCAAAGTATTATCAGAAAATTTTTACTCATCCTCTCAAGTCGTCTACTCTTCTGGCAGCAGGGAGGAGGGGATGTGACGTCAGCCAGTGAGACTGTCAGTCATTCCTCCGACGTTGCAGAGAGCAAGTCTGAATGGGGAGAGGGGAGGATCGAGGTTGGACCGCATCCAGCGTGAGTCCGCGTGTAACATGGGAGGAAGAGCTCTCAATGTTTGTACACTTCCTCTAACATAATTTCTATGCAGCTAGGTTATATTCAAGTTGGTCAAAATATTTTAATCATGCAAAAGGGCGGGTGTGTTGAAAATCCAAACGTAAACGTAGGCGCTTATCGGTGCTGACCACGT
The DNA here is from genome assembly GCA_029891345.1 of Dryococelus australis. Taxonomy (NCBI): domain Eukaryota; kingdom Metazoa; phylum Arthropoda; class Insecta; order Phasmatodea; family Phasmatidae; genus Dryococelus; species Dryococelus australis. The sequence goes on along the minus strand of CM056997.1, from coordinate 221,169,946 downwards.
GACCTTGGCCGTCGTACCGGCGCTGAAGACGACAGTCGGTCTACCGTAGCTGTAATCCTTGAGACAGCCATTGTTGAAGTAATGTCTGGTCCAGGTGAACGATCCCCACACATCTTTCTGGCTCAGTGTTTCTGGGGAAGGGTGCTATCCGATTCGAATATTGTTCCCTGCAATCAGGGAATAGAGTCAATCCAAACATGTATAGTCCATTCGCGGTTACTTCCTACATTTATGAGCCCTGCTAAAGTTGTAATTCCAGGATATTACTACGCCTCATGCAAACAAAGCTTAAGGGAGTCTAGAAAATTACACCAAAGGGACTACGCACCTCATTCGTGTGCACTCTGTCTAATAATATTCGACTTAAGAACTTTTTCTTACTAGGCATTACCTACACACCTATTTTATCGCTTATTTATCCGTATTAATTATAAATGAAATATTGTAAGTTATAGATATTGTATAAATAAAAACTCAATTCCACAAAAAATAATGTAATTTTGTGTTAACATAAGCATAAAACGGTTGTTATACACGTCTATATGTCATGTTTAGGAAAGAACCAAACACGGTATGCATAGGGTGATTTTTTAAAGGCCTGATTCAAATAAATGAAGTGTAAGACAAGGAAAAGGCAGGGAGGTAGTTGACTGCCTCCCCCTCCCTAGCTTTCCCTTTACGGAATGGTTTTAAATTTAGTTTCAAACTCTTATTTAAACAAGAAAACAGGAACAATGTTCATTTAAATGTAGTTAGGAGCACCTGTTTTACGCGAAAAGAACTACACGCAGGCTTTACTTCAACATACAACGTGCACACTTGCAAATTTCCTTGTGCTATTGGCCATGTGTGAGAAGACATTGCTTACCTCACTGGCACAGTCAGAGTTGAGTTACTTCAACACTTCACGTCCATTATTTGATATTAGACCATTATGAAGCGTAACAGTTAGCTACATCCAAACCAGAAACTGGTTCTGGACTTAGGTGTTTTGTAGAACAGGTAGTGTTGTAATCCTCTTGCGAAAAACAAGTACTTCTGAATATAATGTATGTATCCGAGTGATTTTCCGACAGAAATCCTAACATGCTTTGGCAAGTGTGATGTGTTTGTCAGTCTCATACTCACAGATTCACAAGTGAACTTGTTTTTGGTTTATATTTCGACATACAATTGAGCTTAGTGAGTGTCGTTCTCTTCAAAATACTCCTTTACTTTATAATTCAAAGATAGGCATACTTATCGCCTCTGTTTTACTCCTTGTTTATGGAAAATACTATTTGGCATTGTGGTTAATCTGAAACGGGGCGTCTCATTTTTGGAAATTTTCCACCGCCGTACCTGACCTGCCAGAACTATCGAAGAGCCATGTTCCCATCCAGTGCGCTGAAACTACGCAGTTCTGCACAGCAAAATTTTTGCTAAAATCCCGCATAAATATTGCGTGTTTACTGTGTGTGAATAGTTGAGGGAGTAACTATGACTCTCTCAAGGTGCCAAAGCCAGTCGCAGGATGCCGAGGGGCCGGGCTAGAAAGGCTGTAAGATGCGAGGGGTGCAGCTCCGAGACACCCGGTAGGGGCTGTTATAGGCAATCACTACGGCAGTTACCTCTCTGGCGGAAGGTACTAGGAGGACTTAGTTGTGGTTCCTAGGGTGACATGTCCGAGTATGGAAGGTTTTATACTGGAGCTAGGACCAGCGTGAAATGGACGTAAGGCTGTCTATGGAGTCTGGAGGCACCATGTGGCAAGTGCCCGGTAGTGTAGTCGTGGCCGAAAGGGAAATTGTAAACCCCCTAGTGTGGTGTGGTTGATTGGATTAGCACAGTAGAACCGGCATGTGATGAGCCTAAGGTGTTCACCCGTAATAGGGCTCACTCGGTGGGAGTGTCATGAGACTACGGGATAGGACCTACCCCTGCTGATGCAAAACAGTGGACCAGCTGAGGAGAGAGTATATGGACAATGAAGTGTCGGGACTACTGACAAGTCCCCATATGCAACATGGTTATGCAAAGCGTCAGATATGTGCAAGACCGTAGCGTCTACTGACTCATGGAGACCCACACCTCCACACGGTATCGCTGGAAAGCCCTCCTCGTGAGGGTTTAGCAAATGTGGGTAACTCGGGCGTTCCCTATACCACGCCTTGGTCACGCGGGCGGAGAGAGGTATCTGCCGTCAGTAAAGGTTTGTCGCTGCAGATAGCAAAAGCCTCGAATGGAGGTGGGCTGGTCGACTCCTTTACAGTCATGCTGCTGGGCCCGTAAGTCTGGGTTCTAGTGAAGAACCCATAAGATATGATAATGGACGAAAGGTGAGACGGGTTAGTGCATGTATGGGCCGATCTTTCGGCCCAAGTTTGGCGCGCACGGATATTGGCTGGCCGAATCTCGGCAAAACCCACAAGTGCGATGGAAATGAAGGAGGAGAACGGAGTGACCTCTGAGCCGATGTCAGTGGTTTTCCTGACACCAGGTCACGGAGGGAAATGACTAGTTTCATTCGCACCCAGTATAGCTAAAAGAGTGGCCAAGCATAAGGATATTGAGAATGGTGAGAAGTAGCCAACTACTGGTAGATAGCCATGCTGACAACACTGGAGTAAATGGCATCAAGACTAGATGTAGGGGAGCTATGACTCCCTATGAACGATGCAAGCGTAGATCAATTAACAGCAGACAGGTCAATGTATATAAGAAGATCTGGAAGTGCCGATTGGCCAAGAAGATCCAATGAGACAATACCGGTTATTGTGTGAGGGAAGAGTATTCCTACCTTATTCTGCATTCACTAGAAATTCTAGATCGTGACCCTGCCTCGTGCAAGACAGGCGGTGCACGCACGGCAATCACCTGACGGAACATTATGGAATGTGAGGGACTACTCGGCTTACATTTCGGGTAGCTCAATAACTGAGCATGGTGGCTTGTGATACAGCGAGCGCCGCGGTGTGTGTTGGCATCGCTGGTAGCGCATGGTGGAACGCTTGAATGTAATGCAGCCTCACGGAAGTGAAATTAACACAGGAAATAAACTTTGCAAATTAATATAAGTGTTTTCCGATTTGCGAATATTTTTGTACCCCGAGTTGTGGAGGGGTTCCAGCCAGAATTTTGGGCACTTAAACCTAGGGGTTTTGCTAGCTCGGGGAGAAGCGACTCCTGGGCCTCAACACGAGTTAACTTCGCCTTAAATATTGTTAAGACCCATCAGGTCATGATGGATAGAAGGGAATTTTGGAAGTCCCTTAGCAGTATAAAGTCACATGTTGTAATTTTATGGAACTGGATAGAATATCTCTAAACGGCTGTTTAAATTATAAGCTGTTGATAATTTTTTTCAGCCGAGGCAACTTGCAATTTTCTGATAAGACAACTAGCAAATGACTTATATATTTGTGTGGTTTTTCACGTAAGCCAGGTGATTTGAGACGATTTGAAAATAAACAGTAGTCAGTCTAGAAAACGTTGAAGTCCAGATTTTTCGACTGTAAATGTTTTAAGACGTCATAATACTTAAACTTTGTATCGGTAAAAGAAAAGAGTTCTCGACGTGTCATGGCGGTTCAAGATACTTTAAACTGTTGTAAAAGTCAAAGTCAGAATATTCTAGAATTGTGAAAGGAATTAAAGTTGTTTGTGACATAGATTATCTACAATAGTCAAATGAGAGATTTTAAATTATATTTATGTTTTATAAAGAATCTACCAAGAATGAATTATATTTATCCGGAATGTATGTCGAGTTTTATGGCTGGTAATATTTTGATGTGACTTTGTGCTAATAGCCAAAGTATAAAATCAGTATTATTCAGTATTCAGATTGGTTTTGAAAAAGTGTTAGAAGGTTTATTATTCCAATTGTGGGTGTTTTACATTGCATGCTTTTATGAATCACCCAGTTTCTTGTATGAAAGTTATGGACAATAATTTGAAATATTAAATACAGTGTATTGCAGAGCAACTCGTCTTTTTCTTACGTAGTTCTTTGATGCCAGAAAAATTAACATTCCTGTTTTTTCTGCGGTTTGTTTACTCTGTGTTTTTGGGCTTGTTGTTATGCCCCTTTGTGCTGCCCTGGTTAGGGAGTAGCAAATTTATACTTCCCAGTAGCATTAACATGTTCAAATCTTAGGCTACATGGAATATATAATATGTGTACCTATAAAAAGTTGGGGCCGTGGTGGTGTACCGGACAGAGTCCTCACCTCCGGCCGGGTTCGTTTCCCGGCGGGGTCGTTCCCGGATTTTCGTGAAACAATCGTGCCAGTCAGCGGAATGTTTCCAGCCCCTGCAACGTTTAATATAATATAATATAGCTAATGTAATTATTTTATTTATATTTTTTGAGGGGTTCCCCGCCATCATTTTGTAAGTATCTCTTTAAAGTTTAATGTTATTTGGGTTATTTAAAACTTGTGCAGAAATGTCTCTCATAACCCATCTGTTAAGCTGTGTTTCAAAACCAAAACACATAAACTCAGGTTCACTTTCGTGATTGAATTGTTTCAGCTGCTACTCGTCTCTGTACTCAGTTCGCCTCATCCTCGCCGGCTCTCAAGACCCCATTGTTAGGAGCAGCTCAGATCTCTCCACTCCACGAGTGAGCGCGAAAAATAAACTTCTTACGTCGTATCTGCAGTCGTGACATTGAACATGACGTCGTTATACTGATACCCCGTTCATTCATATGATTGGTCAGTCTAACAGTGTCTTAACTGGCATTCAGTGACTAGTATTTTGCTTACTTATATCACTGATTTGGGTTTATAGTGGAGGACATGTCATTCCTGCGGAGGTTATTATCTCGGCGACCGCCGATGACAAGAATGACATTTGTAATTATATGACAAGAACGTCTTTGGCTATAATAGTGCCATAATATATGGCTTATGGCAGTGGCCATGCCGGGCATTGAGAAGAATTACTTTAATTGTTGCTTCCCTCTCTCCTTCTCGCGGCAAACTCAATTACGGAGGGAAGCCTTGCTAATTAATTGATTTAAGATTGAATGTGAAAATAGCGCCCAAATTCAAGTTTACCGTGGAATTTAAACCGGGAACCTGTCACACCATGAGCTAGCGGGATACACGCCAATAGCCCTAAAGTTACTAACTAACTCTTTGGCAATTGACTTAATAGCTCTGACATCAGAACTAGTGAATTTAAAACTAGTGACTCTAAGGCTACAGAACGTAGGGACAGTGAATTTAGAATGAATGCACTCTAATTTAGAATGAATGCACTCTAAATTATAATCAGTGGAAAACCACTGATTGTTTCAGTGAAAAAATTTAACTGACTGAATTAGTGATGTGAAAAAATTTCAGTGATTGGATAAGTGATGGCCAACTGCAGTGGCGAATTAAATATTGTTTTTATTAAATTTTAGCCAAATAATTAGGAAATAAAAATATATTTTCGATAGTTTACTCTTAATATCGCAAAATTTACCGTAATTTAAAAAAGTAAAATAGTTTCAGAGATGGCTGGGATTGAACTCATGCATCCTTCCACAACGCCATTAGGCCGTTAACTTACCATCTGCGCTACCAGGTCAATTTCGTAGATAAGAGGAAAATCTTCGACTTATACTTCTTGATCGAAAGAGAGTAGTTTTAAATTGTATGCTATTACTTTTCGTTTTTGGTTTAATTGGTACTGCTAGGATTATTGAAACGAATGTTACATATGAGTGCATTATATCCCTCACATTATATGCAGTTTGGACCTTCAAACACAGCGCTGTGATGATTGCATGAAAACGGAATGAAAGACGTAAAACTGGAATGAAAGGCTGAATGTTCATATTACTTCGTAAAATGGTGTTTTGAAAGGCAAGACATATTTTATTAAGATTTCTATTGGTTTTATATGTTAATTAGTTGTTATTTCACTTGATCCACTTTATTTAACAGCCATTTGTAAACACTGTTTAACTGATCCATCAGTAAAAAAACAAATCACTGAAAAACATTGAAATCAGTGGAAAATATCAGTGAATCAGTAAGTGAAGGAAACCTGGCATTTACTTACTGATTCATCAGTTAGATTCACTGAAGTGGCTGTATAATCAGTGGGGTACTGTTAACTGATAGAAACTGTGGAACTCTCACTGATCCATAATTAAAGTGACATGTGTTACTACGGCACGTTAATTGTTGCCGTTTCATCTCGTGATGACATTGCTACATACATTTGCTATGGGGAGGTTAAAATATACAACATAAAAGATTTTCAGTTTTATATAAACCTATGGCATTTCGTAGACATATAAACCGAATAAAACGGAAATTATACATTACTCTTTTTGTTAGGTCAGAAGGCGAAAATTTCTCTTCGGGAAGTTCCGCTATTGTTATACACAGCACATCATCGCTCTAAGTTAGCTTGAAGTAATGTAGCTTCTTACAGTAAGAGCTAAAACCCTCTAGCAAAGTTTTTTATTTTGTAAATATATGAACAATTTTAACAAATTAACCAAATTATATTCCGGTGAGAGTAGGAATTTGACGAAGAGGATATATTTGCAGTTTAGTCACTTGTTTCCAAGACTCCGCAGTGCAATATTTTTGTTTCGACAGAAAATGTAAGCTAGTTGTTATTTGTGTTGGATAATATTCCACTCTTTTACTGGGTTGCATGTTATTCGATAATTTGTTTTCTGCTGTTTAATTACTGACACAGAGTCTATCGGAGCGCCAGCCTCCGGTCCAGCCATAAACATAGGACAAAAGTTCACGCTATTACCCATTCAGTGATAGTCTCCATGGTCGTGGGCATGATGCACGTAAAGAACCAGTGCTGTACATGCATAACGAGACATCAGTACCCAATACTGTGGCAATCTTCCCTATGGGTAATGAGATATATGAACGTTACCACATCTATGGTCGTGGGCATGATGCACGTAAAGAACCAGTGCTGTACATGCATAACGAGACATCAGTACCCAATACTGTGGCAATCTTCCCTATGGGTAATGAGATATATGAACGTTACCACATCTATGGTCGTGGGCATGATGCACGTAAAGAACCAGTGCTGTACATGCATAACGAGACATCAGTACCCAATACTGTGGCAATCTTCCCTATGGGTAATGAGATATATGAACGTTACCACATCTATGGTTTGTGAATGGCTGATAGTAAAGTCTATCATCACGTTCTGCACTGGTTGCAAGTACAGCTCACATCAATTTTTACACGATTGCAACACTTCGACTCACAGATTATGCCTCACCAAACGGATTAATTTTGAATCATATAGGCCTATTTCAATATGTGAAATTATTCTTGCTGAAACTTTATTTAGTAGATGGGCGAATGAGCGGAATGCAGTTAGTTTTTTTTTTTATGTCAGGACAGTGTAATTCACTAGGAATCAGTATGTTATCTCCAGGCGAATACAACGACGAAAGGAAGGTTTATTTGAGTAGACAACATACTTATTTGCATATGGCCAAACATGTAAATACAGTTGATTCAACTGAATATCTTCATAACTGGGAAATTTTGTTGACCCATTACACATGTTTGGTCAACTCAATTACGTATTTTGTTAGATGAACCCAGCAATTTTTGCTGCTTTCTAAGTTTTGTCTACTCAACAAAATATTTTGTTGGAGCAACTATATATTCGTTTGTCTACTGTATACAAACAATATTTTTGTTGCCAGAAACAAAAATTTCTCTCAAAGCAGCAACTAAGATAACCACTAATTAGTAGGCTATGAATTTTCACTGATCCCAGTAATGCAACTTCACCAGATCTATAGTGAAATTCACAGAATACGGATATGTTGAGAGTGGGCTAGATCAGTCAGCTAGCACGCCTTCGCAGTTCAAGTTGTCAACAAACAAACCGTGGATTGTTATCCCCCTAGAAACAACGCGTGATATTCAGTCAGAGTACTCTCGTGCACACGTACGGCAGTAGTTATAGTAGTTGCTGTGCAACGTAACCGGAGAAAGCCAGTAGGAGCAACACAACGCAACGATTGTGTCGCGCGGGTGGAATCTCGCAACTATACAACTATGCGATCGAGCCTCACTTCTCGGAAATGTACTGCTGCCAGCTCCAGTTTTCAGGAATGCACTAGCGGGAAGTGTTTGTCATGTACGCCTGTTAATGGGCAATCGAAACTATTGAAAACGTCTTTTTTCCCCTTGCCAGGCGATTGCGCAAATTCACTTTGCATCATGGAAGGACATGGAGTGTTTTCTGTTTCTAGTTCTAGAGTCCTCTTCAGTCGAACGCTGCTGGCTGCGTGCTCTCGGCACCATCTGCTTCTCAATATCGCCGAGAGCTGCTGAAAGCCTGCCAATTTCATATATATATATATCTGCCGGTTGTAAAACTAACACTACCTACACTGTAAAAATGTCATGTGTTTCCCCATGAACAATTCTTTGGAAACTAATTCCCAACAATACTTTTGTAATATTACAAAAAACTTATAGGAAATTTTTTTAAATGTTAATGTGGAATGTGTAAAACTAATAATGAATTTTAACAAGTAGGCACTTTAGAATTTAGGTTTATTATAAAAATGGAGCTGCGTAAAAACCTTTTTGTATTTCTCATGAATAGATGCGTTGTAAGAATACAATTTTTCAGTTGTAGGATTACAAGAAAATTGGCGGCAACTATTTCCCGTAGAAATTGTCTGAAGAGTAAAAAATTGACTTGATGTGTGCCACAAGTCCGTATACTTTGTTCATGCAAAGATCAAATGACCACGAAGTTGGTAGAAACATGGATACGTTACATCCATGCCAGTTCTAAGACGCGCAGAGCACACGAGATATACTTGTCTACTTAATTCCGTACAAATAGAGACACTATTATTTCGCCTTACAAAACGACACCAAGCTAGACACACGCATACTCAAGCAGTCGCATTTCCATTACTGCAGTCTCCGGTTCGACTCCACCACAGAGAACTAAATAATCAAGACGTGAAACTGCTAACTGCAGTCGCACACGCCAGTAATATCACGTCACTACGGAACACTTACTAGGGGAAGTGTATCATAACGATTTATTTTCCATTTTTAAAATATCAAATTGATATATTCTAACAGATTAAATACATTTTATTTTTATTATAAACGGACGTGGGGCCTGAGTTTTTTTGGGGGTCCCAAAATCGTGTTACAGCCATGCTCTTTTGGATTGTTTTTCTTATTGCGAGCGTTTCCATGGTTATTAGAAACTATGGACAGGTGCTCTCTTTTTTGTATCCTCTTGTCGCCGGACCAGACTATACTGTGCGCTGTTCGCGTGGAGCCGCTAGAGTCGGCCAGACAGACGATCTGGAGTTCGACTGCTGGACTTACTGCTGCCTCCAGCTGTCCGTGTAAGACGGGCACAAGTCCACATGCAAGCACAGCTTGTTCAGCTGTATACATCTCCCATCTCCTCCCTCTACAGGGCTGTACTTTATCCAAGTCTAGTCTGTCGGTGGGGTCGTGGTGGTGTAGTGATTCGACTACTCGCCTCTCACCTAGGCGAAACAGATTTTCGCATGTGGGAGTCGTGCCGAACCTGCCCTTTGCATCCCGGCACTGCTCCATACGTCACTTCACCCTCAGAGGCTTTCAATACCTCGATGTTAAAAGCCACCCAAATCTCTCCATTCTACTCGCACTGCGCACCGTTCAGCCAATACGGTCATTTTTTCAGGACACAGTAACCAATCAGACAAACCAAAGTTACGCGCAGCCAATCAAAGAAAGGATACGCCCACATAAAATGAACTTGGCCTCTGTGTGCTTATGAACTGTCTCACGCGGTAAGTCGACCTTCCCCAGTATCACACACTCTTCGTTGTGAGTGATTATTGCGCGAAATTCACGTGCCGTCGCGAAAAATGCACACAGCAGTATTTCGTAATTTAACCCAACAATTTCATGCTGTGTTATTAAGCACAAGAGCGAGTGTGAAGTTTTGTAATACAGTAGTTTTAAATGTCCTTGCAGAATATTAAAAAAAAAATAAAATAATGATACAGAAAAAAAAACAAATACCAATTTTGAAGAAGATATAAAGGTTATTAGAAAAAAGTAGGAATACGTTACTTACATTCAGTAGTCATTTGTTAATCAAAGAATTTCTCAGTTATCATTATAATTAGGACACATGTTGCATCATTTTCTCTTCCTGAGTTTAGCACCGATTCTATAAATATTTTATATGGTGTAGCCCACGTATGCTGGCCGTATTGTTTTACTAGCACCATTATGCAACATTTATTTACAGGAATTAATACGTCATGTTTAATTGTAAAATATAATTTATGGTCCATACAAACTGAATAGCAAGAATAAACCAAAATGACAGAATGGAACGACCGTCTTTATCTTATTTATAAAAAGCAAATTGAGAAATTCGAGTTAATAAACTACTTGATACCCGTTAAGGGCCCAGCGATTTCGTGTTATAAATGGTTACAGAATTTAATTTTTGTTCCAGCTATGTCGCTGAACATTGTTTTTGTATTCTGATGGCGTAGTCGAACACACAGGAGATCTGACGAAGGCAATCAGAGTCAATCAATAAACAGCTCTAACCGCTTGTCCAGTATACGTAAAGAACTGTCAAAAGTCAAAATTGCTGCTTAATCACAATACGGAATGAAGGATGTCTGATAGTCGTATTTTAGCATAAGAGATTTGTCATGCAATAACGTGTGTGTGTATAATGTCTTTCAAAGTTCTATGTACACATTATAAGTATTTCCGTCTGTAATGAAGAAAAAATTTCCGTTTTTTCCAGGCCAACACTAAATGTCAATCATAAGTATTCAAACAGCAAGGCGTGTCAAATAAGTCGACATATGTTTTCTGTAATGGACTTTGGAACGCTGTTTACAGACTAATCACATACTTCCAGTAATTACATTAGGCTTGTATATACTCTATTGGCGGCGAGTTCACTCTTTTTGAATCAGACATTTGAAAAATCACCCTATGTAAGACGTGCTTAAATGTTTCCTAAATATACCACGTGACACAAGCGTCTTACACTTGTGTGAACATGAAAGCAACTTATTTTTCGTTTAACAAACATGTTTACTTGGCCTATATTTATGTATATTAAATAATATTTTATTTTTTAATATAAACTGATATACAATAGGTGTGCTGGTGATGCGTAGTTCGAAGTAGTTCTCATGCAATATATTATTTAACTGAGTGCACACGAATGCGACGTTTTCTCCTTCTGATGTAATTTTCTAGACTTAGTTTAGCTTTGCTTGCATGTGGTGGAGGAATTTCCTGGAAGTAGAATTTAAACATGGGTTTTTATTTATATATAGTAACTATGATGATGAATCACACAAATACAAAGGATTTTCCAAAGAAGAACTCCCGCGTCCCACACTAAGTGCTCACAGTGGCGAGAGCCGCAAACTATTTATGTCTTGCGCTAAACATTTTTTTTTAGGCCCTCTGAAAATAAAATTATGATAAAGTTTGGTAAATATAATGATTTCTTGCACAGTTCCCCATAGCGACCATGAATGTAAGACGAAGGAATTGTGTTTCCGGATATGTATTCAAGAAATTTTTCGTCGCAGGAAACAACTTACGAATATTTGTGTTGGGCCTAGTCTATCCACGCTTTCTTCACACTTTTCGAATGAGACATTTAAAAAATCACTCCATGTATGACGTGCTTGGCTGGTTACTACATGTGCTGCCTATGTATCACGAGCGATTCTATACTTGTGTGAACATAAAAATATCTTATTTTTCATTAAATTGAATTTTTACATACATTTGACCTATACGTTATACTATATAATTTATAACTACCATGACTAAAAACAGTAAAAAAAATAAGTATGTTGGTGATGACTACTAAGAAATAGTTCTCATGGAAAATAGTACTGAAGTGATTGTGCAGGAATGCTATGCACTGTTCTTTTCAACGTAATTATCTAGACTCAGTTAAGCTTAGTTTGCATGAGGCGGAGGTATATCCTAGAAGTATAGCTTCATTAGGGCTTCAGAATAGTTTGAAGTAGTGAGTAGAGTATATGCGAGTTGGAATAAGTTTGGACAGTGCAATATAAGTGAGAAGGAAGAGAGTGGCTGCAGGTATGAGGACAGTAGGTGGCTCCAGTTACCGGAGGGGAAGGGGGGTGGGTTGGGATCCAGTGGCTGGGCGCAAGGGGGTAATCGGAGATGAGCGGCACGGCGGGCGCAGCAGCCAATAAGACGCGAGGGCTGAGTCGACGTCACTTCCGCCTCCTCAGCGGCACCCGAGACCGAGCTCCGCTGACCCACATTCCCCACCCCGCGTCTCTTCTAACTGCAGAGCACTTGTACCCTGGCCCGCCGCACACACGCCGCACTCACATTATATGCTATGTATTGAACATCATTCTGTGTCAATCTCATATTCACAACATCACTTCTGTAAAACCGTGGTACCTTGTGAGTGGACAAGGAATTGGACGGCGATTTCTTTTTTCCGAGTTCAAATTCCGCTACCGGACAAAATTTTGAAAATTTTTGTAGCCATTTTTATACACAGTGAAACAGCCACATAAAGAAAGTGCAACCCTTTTCGCTATCCCATTTTATAAATAACAGATTAAAAAAGCAAAATTGCAAGTTTATGGACACGTTCCGTGAGTTCATGGAGATTTATGTGAAATTTATGGAGAGAACGTTATTAAAAGAAAATCAAGAGTCATTAATTTCAGGAACATGTCCGGATCATTTGTAACCGGTACTTTCCGTAATTTTACGGACATTTTTCTAACAGCGGGGGTATTTCCAACAAGGACATACATTTTTTTTTTAGTTTTGCCTAAATTTAAGCTTATTTCCTTTTTCTACTTTTATATACCTTTACATTATAATGTCCTACAAGTATTTCATTTTTTGCATGCTTTCCTATATTTAATTTCATACATAATATAGCAATTTTTTAGACAGAAGTCCACCTATAAAGACCCTAGAATTAGTGTAGAAGTAAACGTCTACATAATAGTACAATGAAAAATGAATCAGGTGAAAATGAAACAGCAACATGTAAATAAACAATACTCCTGCTACTTGATCCACCAGTAGAGACGGTGACAGATCGAGAAACTGTCTTACAGCACGTTATGTGTCAACGTAATATGCAACAGTTTTCTCGTTACTGGCTGCAGAACATACGTGTGATGTATGTTTGGCTGGCGCAACTTGTTTTCTCGAAAAGATTTGCGTGGAGGCTAGACTTCAATATTGTAAGTGCACACTTTCTGTCTTAATTTGGCTATTGACCGTTTGTTTAACAATTCAAATTACCCAGTCATCAAAGTGATTCTGGACTAAACACGACTTGTACTGAAATGTTCTCACGATAATCAGGAGCCATTACCAATGTGACTTGTGTTGCTCTCACACTGAACGAACTTGATACACCTGCGAAGATATTATCAGTCGCAAGTGTAATAGGAATCCGTAGAGGTTTGCAGACTACCTTGGCACGAATTATCTCCTCGAAATTCACCGTCTCTACCCCACAGCTGATGGCGGTAGGATATATGAGCGAAAGTTGAACACTTGGCGCTACTTTCGGGTGCCAAACTCTTACCATCGTAGCTGAGACAGGCACTAACAGCCAGTGTGCAAATAAACTTGATGGGGGGGGGGGGGGAGGAATACCAGGGAATTCCCCGTTTCATATTTGTATTCCTTGGCTCATGTAAGAAAAAAATTATGTCCCTGCTAGAGAAAGTGATTTCCCTTCCTGAAGAATAATAGTGCATGGTCACTGATAAAATTAATCGTTGCTTCGTACAAATTATAACAACGAAACTTGATGTTTACATTAGATGGAAAGTATTGGCTGGAAAAAAAACAACACCATATATAACTAGGATGTGCTGACTAGTAAAAATCTATTGTTAAAAATATAATGTACTAACAGGAATTGTGCTTTTGTTTTCGATTATTTTAACCTAGTTTATCGCTAGTGTTTTATTTCAGTTATTATTAGAAAACTGAAGGATTCGCGTCGTTATTTAACAACAGACTGAATTCCAAGTTACTGTGCGTTGGATCAACTTAAGCCATTGGCCAAAAATATGTTTGTCACGCCTCGGGGAACTCTCGATCCAATAATGTATGTTCAGCGGTGGAGTGGCCAGTCATCTCGAGGAGATCAAACAGATACGTGACGTTAGTTACAGTGTAGCGGCTAACGAAACAACGAATTGTGGTCGCTTGTTTATAACTCAGTGGAGTCCATCATGCCACCGAAATATAACGCGAATTTTGCAAGTAAGGACACTCAATTTTAGCAAAAATAAATACTGCCAAGCTGTGTTTCCAAAACCAAAACACTTAAACTCAGAGCTGCTTTCGTGATCGGATATTTTCAGCTGCTGCTCGTCTTATGTAACTACCCGCGAATCACAAACGTTCACTACCATACTAACCTAAATGCCATTGGCCCAGTAAACACCATACTACCTTCCGACGAACGTCGTTGGCCCAGTAAACACCATACTGCCTTCCGACGAACGTCATTGGCCCAGTAAACACCATACTGCCTTCCGACGAAACGTCATTGGCCCAGTAAACACCATACTGCCTTCCGACGAACGTCATTGGCCCAGTAAACACCATACTACCTTCCGACGAACGTCATTGGCCCAGTAAACACCATACTGCCTTCCGACGAACGTCATTGGCCCAGTAAACACCATACTGCCTTCCGACGAACGTCATTGGCCCAGTAAACACCATACTACCTTCCGACGAACGTCATTGGCCCAGTAAACACCATACTGCCTTCCGACGAACGTCATTGGCCCAGTAAACACCATACTGCCTTCCGACGAACGTCATTGGCCCAGTAAACACCATACTGCCTTCCGACAACGTCATTGGCCCTGTAAACACCATACTGCCTTCCGACGAACGTCATTGGCCGAGTAAACACCATACTGCCTTCCGACAACGTCATTGGCCCTGTAAACACCATACTGCCTTCCGACAACGTCATTGGCCCTGTAAACACCATACTGCCTTCCGACGAACGTCATTGGCCCAGTAAACACCATACTGCCTTCCGACGAACGTCATTGGCCCAGTAAACACCATACTGCCTTCCGACGAACGTCATTGGCCCAGTAAACACCATACTACCTTCCGACGAACGTCATTGGCCCAGTAAACACCATACTGCCTTCCGACGAACGTCATTGGCCCAGTAAACACCATACTGCCTTCCGACGAACGTCATTGGCCCAGTAAACACCATACTGCCTTCCGACGAACGTCATTGGCCCAGTAAATCCCATACTGCCTTCCGACGAACGTCATTGGCCGAGTAAACACCATACTGCCTTCCGACGAACGTCATTGGCCCAGTAAACACCATACTGCCTTCCGACGAACGTCATTTTCCGAGTAAACACCATACTGCCTTCCGACGAACGTCATTGGCCCAGTAAACACCATACTGCCTTCCGACAACGTCATTGGCCCTGTAAACACCATACTGCCTTCCGACGAACGTCATTGGCCCAGTAAATCCCATACTGCCTTCCGACGAACGTCATTGGCCGAGTAAACACCATACTGCCTTCCGACGAACGTCATTGGCCCAGTAAACACCATACTGCCTTCCGACAACGTCATTGGCCCTGTAAACACCATACTGCCTTCCGACAACGTCATTGGCCCTGTAAACACCATACTGCCTTCCGACGAACGTCATTGGCCGAGTAAACACCATACTGCCTTCCGACGAACGTTATTGGCCCAGTAAACACCATACTGCCTTCCGACAACGTCATTGGCCGAGTAAACACCATACTGCCTTCCGACGAACGTCATTGGCCCAGTAAACACCATACTGCCTTCCGACGAACGTCATTGGCCCAGTAAACACCATACTGCCTTCCGACGAACGTTATTGGCCGAGTAAACACCATACTGCCTTCCGACGAACGTCATTGGCCCAGTAAACACCATACTGCCTTCCGACAACGTCATTGGCCCTGTAAACACCATACTGCCTTCCGACAACGTCATTGGCCCTGTAAACACCATACTGCCTTCCGACGAACGTCATTGGCCGAGTAAACACCATACTGCCTTCCGACGAACGTTATTGGCCCAGTAAACACCATACTGCCTTCCGACAACGTCATTGGCCCAGTAAACACCATACTGCCTTCCGACGAACGTCATTGGCCCAGTAAACACCATACTGCCTTCCGACGAACGTCATTGGCCCAGTAAACACCATACTGCCTTCCGACGAACGTCATTGGCCCAGTAAACACCATACTGCCTTCCGACGAACGTCATTGGCCCAGTAATCACCATACTGCCTTCCGACGAATGCACGCGCTCAATAAGGACTGCACGAGTGTTAGTAGGATATTAGCCTCCGTGGAATTATTTTCGTGAAAATAGTTACAAATGATATGTGTGTTTGTGTATTTTAACTTTCAATAGTATGTTATATCATAGATTTTATAGCAAACCTCCCACATCTTGCGTTCACTAACAAAAAATCTATCCATCCCACTCAGAAGAAATACAGTTTAATATGCTCATTTCTCCACCAACTGACGACACGCTAATGTCTGCTCTTCACGTTCACTTCACACTTTTTTGAAAAGCTGCTAAAGTTTTACTTGCAGGATATTCCTCCTCCTCCACCAAGTCCAGAAAATTACACCAAAGAGACACCGTACCAGACTCGTGCGCACTCAATTGATTATTATTTTCCATAAGAACTATTATTATTATTTACTAGGCATCTTCAACACACCGGTTTTGTCCCTATAGAGTATTTATTCATATGAATTATTGTTGAAATATTATGTTTTACAGACAGAATATACGCATAAGATCTATTTAACTAAAAATATACTATTATATTTACACAGTAATTATAAAACGCTTCTAATACTTAAAATTTTTAGAAAACAACCAAACACGACCGCACATAGGGTGATTTGTCAAAGGTTTGATTCAAAAAGTGTGAGTAAACCGCGACTTAACTATATGAGCTTAAGCTACTGTTGCTGAGGTACGCTTGCGAAGCCGTAGACAGTACAGCTACAGCAGTAGAACATGGAGGGATCCCACTATTCCTTCTGCTCCGGCCAGCCTGAGCGAGGCTAAGAAGTTGAACTGCGTGTGTTCAGAAGGAAAACAACTTGACCCTTGCCTCGCGACGGAAATAAATAGTAAAAAGTATGTTGTCCACTCTCCTGCCAGACGCGGCGAGGGTGGCTGGCGAAGGGGGAATTTATGACCTACATCCTGCGAGCTGCACGCGCAAATATAAATATAAATATAAATATATATATAACGTGAGAGAAACAAAGAAATGAAGGACACGACCCGAGCAGCGTAGTGGGTGCTGAACCTCTTGACTTCCAGAAGGTCGTGAGGTAGTCGTGGGTCCAGGGTTAACGTGCTTGGGCAGGCCAAGTTTATTGCTCGCGCATTTCTGGCCTGTGAAGTCTGTCTGGCTCACACGAACCTGCTACAATCACGCCGAACATACTGGAGACGGGATAGCACCTCAGCTTATAACTCTGTTTAGTAAACAACTACTTTCACATGTATATGTAGGGCCTACGTTCTCTAACGAACGTTTCATTCAATTATTTTATTTTATCTGTATTAAAGGGCATGTCTTTTTTAAGTTAAGAAATACGAAACAGGGTCATCAGTGTTGACCATTTGACTTTGAAATCTGTTTTGGTGTGGGGTGGATCAATGATGGGTACATGCTCAGAAGTCGATAATCTATCTACCTCTTCTGTAGTCTATGGGACAGACAGGGCGGGAAGATAAATTAGCATAATCGGAAACCGTCCACGTTTACTTCGCGATACACGTCGAACAATTGAGCTCGCGCCGAAACTTTAGCTCGCGGAAAGAGCAGCGTTGACCAATATTTCCTAGAGATGTACTGTTTCGCATGTTTTATACCAACTATTTCATAGATTACCTATCAACGTAACTTGGTTTAATAGTCTACCGTAATTATATGTAATTAGAAAGAGGTGAGTCCATATGTTAAATTCACTCAAAACGTATCAAGCAAATGTAGTTCGACAATGAACCGATACTTAGCACTAAACTGTAATTTATTTTAGATCTATAAATCTTTATAGGCACTTAAAAATAGGCAATTCAGTCAAATTCGTACTTCATTAAAATTACAAACGATACAAAAACCATCGCAGCGTCTAGTTTGTTGTCCATCACTTCTTCAAAAATTGATATTTGAAACAAGGAAGGACTGAGCCTCGGATTAAACAACGAGAACGATGAAGCGGAAAGACCGCTTACGAGTGAATAGCCTCCATACGTTGGGCGCTGTCCGTGTTTGGCTTGGCCAGCATGAATGTGAATAATCTCTTGGCGACGAGAAAATTTCTTAATTTATGCTTGCATCACATACTTCTCTTGAAGACATTATCTGTGCCTGATTTTTCCTCGGCTACAATTTCTTTTAAATAACATGGTTTTTGCACAGTGACATGCCAAAGTCAAATTCTAATGTTTTTGTAATGTAGAAATCAAAGAAACCAAACTACAGTATTTGCAGAAAATTTGACGGTGGCGATTGAAAGGTCTCGTCTTAATTCATTTTAATGGGTGTTAAGTCAAAGTTATTTTACAAGCGGCAGTTGCAAATAAAAAATATGCGAGAATGTTCTTATTTTTAATAATTTTTTAAAATGGCGAAAACATTTCCTTGTGCGATTTTATAGACTCCTCGAAGGCGTTCTCGTCTTCTTCCATCAGTGTGAATTCACTTATTCCTGTACATAAGTTAATTTTTATTATTTGCACATTTCTAAAAGAGTAAAAGAGCTAATTTTGACATGTAAGTTATTTATACAAAAACTATGCGCTCAAAAAGTAGTTTTTCTTGTAAATGGTAGCCTAATCGCTGATAATGTCTCAAAGTTGAACAGTTTGTGATACAAAAATATAATAGCATAATTTTTTTGGTGGCCAACGTTCTTAAAGGCGGATTACAATGTTCGCAGATCACGTGGAACTGACACAGCAGATAGCGGCAACAGCCAATCAGAGAGCTTCTCGCCACTTGTGCGTTAGCAGCATTATCTGGACGGGAGAAGTTGGTCCACTCTCAACACTTTCCTGCGCAGGAAATGCCGACAGTTCAGTGCGTAGTATCTAAGGTAACCACAGTCCAAGGTGAATGGCGTCTTGAGGTTAAGGCTCGCCGTCGCACACTATATACAGTACGATTCTTTCTTTCCCTGCTATTTTATGTTTTTGTAAAGTACAATTTTAAAAATATTTTTATATAATTTAGGTATTTTCTTTGTTCTACAATGCTTACATGAAATCCGGACAAGCAACGTAACATTTTCTGACAAACAGCATAATTGTAAACATTTAAATATATTAATACTCCCTTGCATCGTCACAACTACCAAATAACACGCAGTGAAATTGAAAAAGGAAAATATCTAGTAAATGTAAATTTTTATAGTCAGAAATTTTGAATACTATGAAAGTGATGTCACAGACAATAAGAATTTGTTCATAAGTGGCTTGCCTTGTAAGTAATGCGAAGGAAACACGACCTTTATGACATGCATCAGAACAAAACGTATCTACATAGTGTTACATCCCGCGCTAGCGAGTGGAAGTGAAGGACAGAGCAGTTGGATGATTGACTGAAGCGCGCGTTATCAGTTTCAACCGGAGACGCGTCGGCTTTTTCACAAAGGAACGTTTACAAAGTGTGCCCTTTAAGACTGGCAGGGCGCGTGCCGGTCCCGATCATGGTTATCGGGTGTCTTTGAGACTTCTGAAGAATGCTCTGGATGACTGACCTCGCTTCTCTAGGTGCGGCAAACATTCCAGGTCAAGGGCAGCGGCTACAAAATGCGCGTTGGAACTCCGAACCGGTAGTTGTTGAATTGATGTTTCAGCGATAAACGACCAGGGAGAAGAGCGCGCTGCGAGAGAAACGACCAGCGGAAGGAAAATCTGCCAATGCGAACATCAGAGGGGTGAAGAGTACGACTGCAGTCTGGACTATTGGACGGGATGCATGAGTGAATTACATTACAAATGATGGCAACATACAGACTGAACATGTGTTAATGGTGAGTATGAGTTAATTTACAAAACCAAACAGAGACATAAAGAAGGACGTTAATTAGAGTTAAAATATAAATTACATATTGCTCTCACTGTTAAATAAGAAGAGTAATAGTGGCGACAAATAATTTATTTGCTGCAAACAGCTGCTGTGTGAATATATAAAAAAATTAAAAATTATTACATTCTTTTTTTTATTTAAACTTCCAAACTTCAGGAAATCAGATAACCTCCTCCTCCCCCCGCCTCAGGCATTCATGTAACCTTAGATTAAAGTCACTTTTTTAAAAAGGGAAAACTTTCTTCCTAGCTGGTGGGGGGCAAACCTAACAAAGTTTGGAAACAAGGGTACACAAATAACACAGAAGTTGTGACACTTGTGAATGGCTAGCAGTGAAATACTATTAGTTTGCTGTCTGGTCGGCCAGGTCTACAAACGTGTGAACCCACCTTAACTTTGCTACGGCCCTCTGTCTTCTACTCCAGAGGGAGTCCTATACACCCCCCCCCCTTCTTTTTCTGGCTTCGAATGCTGGTCAAGCATGATATTATGGAAGTGCTTGACAGTTCCAGGTCAACTTGAGATACTTACAAATTTATTCGCGTGGTGAATAGCCTGCCGACGTCAAGGGAGACCAACATAATAGTAATGGACATTCTCTGAACTAACACAACTAGGGGCCGCGGTGTTGTAGTGGTTAGACTAATCGCCCCCCATCTATGCAATCCGGCTTCGATTCTCGACGAAGCCACTCCCGGATTTTCGCAAGTGGGAATCGTGCCGGACGATGCCACTGGTCGGTGGGTTTCCTCAGGGTGCTCCCGTTTCACTCCTTTACATTCCGGTGTTGCTCCATTGTCACCTCTTTCCACCCCTCATCGGTTCTGAAGACCTCGTTATTAAGAGCCGGCCAAATCTCTCAATTCAACTCAACTCTATTCTCACATCATAGGCGTAGGAAATGCTGTAAATCGGGTTACCACTTGGAAGGAAGACTGGGCAGTCATGCCTTTCTACGTACAACGCTGGCCACGTTACTTCACTTTCTACGTACAACGCTGGCCACGTTACTTCACTTTCTACGTACAACGCTGGCCACGTTACTTCACTTTCTACGTACAACGCTGGCCACGTTACTTCACTTTCTACGTACAACGCTGGCCACGTTACTTCACCTTCTACGCTAGGGTTTGCTGTTTTTCGGTTAGTTTCTAGGGACGTGAAGCACTTGCTTGTGTATCGCCTCCTGCAATGCGGCAGTGGGTGAGATTTTAAAAATAAAGTCATATTAAAAGCCAACCACATTTTGTAAAGGCAACAATTACGATATCCCGCCGAACTTCTTAAGCTTATCTAGGACTAGTTAGATTGTTAAAATTAGGCTTTTCTTAGGCTCCAGAGCTCGAGCCTATTTGTCAGAAAATTTGTCTCTGTCGTCATTTATGTTGATAGTTGAATCAACAATCTTAACACGACGTGAAAAAAAAAGTGGTTGGGTAGCTGGTGTTTTTTAAGGAGGAGGATGGATGGCGGTAGTATTCTACTACTAGTAGTAAGTGATTCCAGTAGGCCATTCTCAAAACTATGCAACTATCGTGAACGAGAATAGCCGCTTTAAATTAAGCTTTGCGTGTCCGAGTGAAGATCAGTGAAATGACCACACGCAAGTTAACTTTCTACCACCAAAAAGTTCAAATATTATTTTGTTAAAAATATCCTCAAAACGTAATAATTAACAGACGATTATTCATACACGTTTTAAAGAATTGAATCTAAATTTCATAACCTGTCTTATTTTCAGATCGAAAAGTACTACAGCCGCAGTTTCTGTGATACTCTGATGTATGGTACATTGAACATAATTCATGACTAACGACTTACACATATGCGGTTGAGTACTTCATCATGATTTCAATGACACAGAATAGTGAGTACACAGAGCGCAGATACTTGTATTTTACATTCAAGTCCACACTGTGGATACGATATTTCTAAGTAAGGGGAAATTTATGTTCCTTATAATATGATCAGTTTTAATAAAGGAATACGCCCTTTTAAAAAAGTAGCTAATAATATTTGGAAATTTTCTGTTTTAAAGGTAGATGATAATTTAAGAAATAACATTATGCACGTATGCTGATTATCCGGTGTCCCTAGTTGCTGATAGGCTCTGTTCTGCGACAAGCCGATGCTGCCGTTGTCTTGTCCACTTTACAGGAAATGTATGGCAGGAGAAAACTTGTTGCTTTATGTGTACACACAGCAGCCCAGTAACCTAAGTTCCTTTTATGTGGCCAAAGCCATTTATGGAGGAATTCGTGCTCCGTGTTAGCGAACAGCGCCTGTCCACAATGTGACAAACAACGTGTAGTTTTTGTTGTCAGCGGCTGGGGAAATTCACGGGTTCAAGGAACTCCAGGCTGGACTTTGCAGCAATGCTTGTATTCTGGCAAAGTTCGGTATTTGCTAGTCGCTGTCTTTGTAAAGATTCAATCTTCACTTCATCTGGGTCACAGACTCGATACCTGCACAGAGGTGAAATAAGGTGATGGCGCCTTCCCAATTGGCTGCGCGAGGCTCTGGAACGTTGCTCGTTTCTGACTGGCTACTGTGTTCTGCCCTATTGGCTGGCTTGCTGGCTGATGAGTAGGTTCCCAGACGCGGATTGGTGAACGGCGTTCGGCGTGTTGCTGGCGCGTTTGGCTGGAGTTCGCGCTAGAAGTTTCTCTTCTTCTTCTTCTGTATCCGTAAGTAGGCACTCTATAACGCCTTCCATCAATAGAAACAAACCTTAAAATTAGTGATGACACAACGTCTCGAACTTGGGAGGACGCACGGCCACAAATGACCAGGGGGGGGGGGGGGAGTGGAAAAGCCTTTGAGCGTTCGGCGTAAGACGTTTTTGTATCTCTGTATATAATTTTGATGCATCACAATCTCAATTGCATGCTGCATAAAAAAATTACCAAAATCTATGAACTAGCAGCGAGATGTATATTAGTATCAGAAATATAATTCATTAGAGAGTGCATACAATATAGTAACACATTCCGGTGAACAAAGCCAGTTGCCTTGCTCATTTACTCTCATTCTGGCGCCCTTTGCTAAATGTAGGACTGGGAAAATAACATCCTGCAGCACTTCTAGTTGTTATGCCACTGCATCATATGGTTTGTCTGTAATTAGAACGCAGTAAAAATAAATGACCAGTGATTTTACAGTTAGGCAATATAGTATATTGACAGTTTCTTAACACTTTTGGAATCAAAGAATTGAAAAATCGTACCATGTACGACCTGTTTGGTTATTTCCTAATTATGTTATGTATCACAAACACTTTATACTCGTGTTAACATTAAAGTACCTTATTTTTGGTTACATTAAAATTTTGTTTTTGTTCTGTCTATAAATTATAATATTTCGTTTACAATTTACATGGATTGAAACAATTGAGAGAAAAATGTGTGTTGGTAACACCTATTAAGAAATTGTTCGTATGTGAAATATTATCAGACTGAGAGCGCATGAATGTGGTGCATTGTCTCTTTGGGGTAATTGTCTAGACTCGGCTCGGATAGGCGTGAGGCGGAGGAATATTCCGAAAGTAGAACTTTATCAGCGCTTCATAAAAGTTGGAAGTAACCGTGACTAGACTATCTTCATGCAGTTTGTTTGTGGCTGCTTTCTCTGTCATATTGATCAGCAGAGTGGACGAAACAAAAAACGGGTGTCGTTGCCGAAATGTGAACACGTCATCGCGGTGTGTTCCTGGCGTGGGTGTGCGAAACTGGACTCAGCACACGTGCCGTTGTTTCTGCGCGATGTAGCCTCCGCCGCTCCAGAACCAGGGGAGCTCCTAGTCAGTATCTGCACTTTCTGCAGAACGACATCTGGGTTACTGACTTGGCTCTATTTCCCGCCTTCGTAAGCACTACGGCCTTCGAGAGACTTCCTTCGCTGTAATGTGTGTACCTCTCCCCTCCTCCCTTCCCTTCCCTTCCCTTCTCATCTTACCTACAGTGTAGAAAGCATATTTTTCCAGCGGTGCCCATATTTAAGAGACTATTATTTCTACTATACTTCTATGTTTACGTCGACGCACATTTTAGACAGCGAATGAGGTTTTCATGCCAAGCCTTTCTTTTCACATTTAATAATTTACGTATGTATATATATATATATATATATATATATATATATATATATATATATATATATATATATATATATATATATAATAATAAACACTACTTCTGCTCCAAAACACATTAGTTCAAAACGAAGTATATGATTCCACGATTTTAACTGTCTCGCTTCCCAGATATCTGCCAGCAAATCACGGACGTTTAATGTCAGAGTTATTTAATTCCGGTTGGCCCAGTCTGGTGAGAGCAAAAGAGAGAAACATTGAGAGGTAGAAAATGGAGCAGTGCCAGAATTCAAGAGCCGGATAAGCGGGAGATCTCCGAGAAAACCCGCCGACCAGCGGCATCGTCCGCCACGATTCCCACTCGTGAAAATCCGGGAATGACTCAGCCGGTGATTGAACAGCCGAAGAAAATTTGCACTGATCCTAAGTGATAAATTCTTAAAAGCACCATTATGGAGTTACATTTTTAAAATTTCTTTCAAATTTGTTTTCAAAACTTTGCCAAAGTAAAAAGAAAATAATTAATTAATAGGGTCACCTCTTTATCGCGAAAAGATATGTAGACAAGCTATATGTCAACATCCTATGTACTGGTTTACTCAAGCTATTGGCCGCGGGCCGGTTTTTAGAAGACATGTTATGCTACGTGACTGGGCCAATCAGAATTAACCTACTCCGACATTAAACGCCCGTGATTTGCTAACAGATACCTAAGGAGCGTGACAATTAAAATCACTAATCCCGAAATTCGTTCTGAACTAACGTGTTTTGGAGTATAACTTGTCGTGGAATCTTCTCGTGAAAAACGGGTGCTCTAGGGACACCCGATTTCCGCCAAAAATTTCTGCACATGTTAGATTTCTATATCCTACTTGCTCATCTGCAGCATTTCTCCATTCATTGCGCGCTCGCGTATGTGTGTGTGTCTATGAGAAGAAATTATGCCCAATCAGAATACGGCTACTCCGATACTGACCGTATGTGTTTAGCTGGCAGATATGTAAGACAGAAAGATTACATCCGCCCAATAACAGAAGTAGGCCGTGCTAAAGTGTTATGAAACACAGCTAGTCATGAAACCTTTTCGAGAAATTCCGGTAACCCTACCTGTGAATAAATACATATTTGGTTAGTTAACTACTTTAACTCATAAATTATATTTTTTAAATTAAACCTATAATTTTTTAATACATATGAATTACAGAATCTTGCGGAATCCAATTGAAGGCACTTCATTGAAAGAAGAATATTCCATGCACCAGGTGCCTACCACACCATATTATACTTGTGATTCTATTACAGACGGGAAACTATTAATATTTCCATAGTAGTGGACCACTTACAGCTTGCAATAGTTTGCAATAGTTTGTGATGCTCGCCTCGATAGTGAAATAGTGAATGAAAATATAAAGTGAACTCAACTACTATTTTAATATACGATACGACGGTGGTCGGTGGTCCATGGGGAAAAGGAGAGTGTGGGGGGAGGTGGTTGTAATTTCAGTGGACATCCTTACAAAAGCAGAGGGTATCCAGACACTCACTGCTTCTACGCCTACTCTCTCACCAACATTCACCGTGAGATCAGAGACCAGAAAAATTCAGGTTAATTTCCCGGCAAACGGTTCACTTCACAGTCGTATGTACCTGAGTCGTTTGTCTACTGGCTTTTGGCTCAAGTTATGAGACTCAAATTTTGTTTAACTGCAACCATTTTCATTCAGATATCACCTTCCCCTCTCTCCCCCTCCCTATCAATCATACTGTGCGTTTCATGTACACGCATGCAGTTATGGACGTATATCTATCACTTTAATTTGTACCAAAGTTGAAAATACTTAAATGAAACGATTTCTACTGAAATATTACCATGTTTGTTATGCAAATACCTATAATTGATAGCTATATATTTAGAAATGAATGAGTCAAGAAGTCTGCCTTACAAACTTAAATAGTGACAAACTACTGTTTATCTAACCGAGAGGAGCAACGCCCTACTGGCTGAAAAAACAGCGACAACTTCCTCGTCCCCTCTCCTCTTCTACACGGCTTCTACTTCTCAGATCGACTTTCGCAAAAGGATGGTATTTAATTGCTATGCGTATTAAGTACCTGCCCACTACAAACATACCTTAGGTACTAGGATATCCTCATTCTAACTGGCTAGTCAAATGGCCCAGCGTCTTCTCGATAATTTACGTAGCCGATAACCGAAGGAAAAGAGCAGTTCTGCAACTTGAATATTGAAACCTAGCTTATGCGGAACTTTTTACTCGAAAATCAGGTGTCCCTAGAAACATGGCAAGACTGTTGTAGTGTCTAATTTTTTTGCTAATATATTTCACGGTGTTTAATATAATATAAACAAACATTTTTATTAAATTGCCAAATCTATTTCTAAAAAATTTTACGTACCGTTTTGTACAATTATAAACATTTTACCTTAAAGTTGTATGCAAAACAAATTAAAAAAAAACTGTACGAGCACAACTTTTGATTTCAGTTAAAATATTTTTTGTACTCTTAGGAATGCCATATAGAAATTATTTAGTGTGTTGCTCTCCTGCGATTAAAGTTAAACTTCAGGCGATTTTGATAGAACCACTTAAAGAATTTCCATTGTCTTTCACCACATTCTAATGACAATAACAATTAATATATTGTACTTGTACGCCCTTGTGGGGTTTAAGTTAGGAGAACTGCAAGCAGAAGCTGACATAGTTGCAAGTAAAGTCCATTCACAGTTACTTGCAACTTTTATTTAGCCCTGCTTCCATAATATTCCTCTGCCTCGTCCAAACATAGCTTAACGGAGTCTGGAAAATCACTTCAAAGGGACTGCGCACTGCATTCATGCGCATCCAGTGTAATTATATTTTGCATAAGAACTATTTATTTCTAGCCTCTACTAACACACATATTTCCCTCTGTTTTATTCATGTTAATTACGATGATGAAGTATAATTTAAAAATATACTATAAGTAAAATTTTATTTTAACCAAAAATATTGACTTTTATATTGAGGAGATTAAAACACATGCGATACAAGAGTGGAAGGGGACAAGCAAACACGTCATACATGGGGTGATTTTTCAAAATTTTGATTCACTGAGTGTGAAGAAACGGAGAATAGACAGCTGTTTGTTATGGAAACGTAAGCCGGTGCCTCAGCTGTCCCTGTGCTCAGATGACGCCATGTGCAAACTTTACGACCATACATGCTCGTGCCCTTGAGGTAACACAGTGGTAGGCAACCCGCATGCCGCGGACTCCACTGTTGTGCTTCGTGCAAGATGAGGTAGACTGATCTCGCTGGCTACGCACAACTTATCACCGTGTCTCTACACTCAACTGCTCACTTGCCAACCAACACGTCTAGCAAAAACGGCGTGGAGATTAGATTTTAGGTTAGTACACTGTTTAGTAAACAAGTGCTTTGTCAAAATCGCATGGTCAACAATGATAAACGTCGTTGTTTATATCTTAACCTTCAAAAGATAAGCACTTTTATATTAATTAAATACTTTCACCAATTTGAATTTCATCAAACTGCATTACAAATTGGGTTTAGGAAATATACAAACATCTTAAAGTACTTTTTAACTAGACAGTTTTGTAACTTCAACCTTGTTGGCAGGTGAGCTGTTCAATGTTGGGACACGGAGACTGGTTGTGCGCAGCCAGCGAGATCGCTCTACCTCATATTCTCTCTACGTTTGGGATGTCGTTAGCTAATTAGCGCCTGATAATCTACTTGCCAGCCAGCAGACCAGCCAATACGGAATCTTACGCAGCACGCAGTAGCCTATCATAAAGAAGACCTTTTCCCAGAGCAGCCAATCTGAGAATAGTTACGCGGACATTGAAGGAACCGCGACGCTGTTTCGTCTCTGTGTAGGATCTACTGTGTGGCATTTCTTTCATTATCGGTAGGGACTCGTGTTGTGTAAATAGTTTCTCAGCAGGCGAGACGTCGGTATCTAGAGACAGGAGAATTTCCTCATATAGTCTATTTTATATAAGTGTGGTAAAATCTCACAGACAATGTGACCAACATACACACTATGTAAACAGTAAATACTGTCGTTTGTTTAGTATTGTACCAGCTGATGAATTGCTACGGGATTCATGTTGTAAAGTTGGCGATTTTGATTATGGTTTTGGAAGAAAATAGTATTTAGAACTAAATAATATAATTTTAAATCTTAATTATACTTACAACATCTATGGTTTAAATTGTTTTTTCAAGCAATATTATATTTTTTTGTATATTTGTGACTGGACTTTAAAAACATATTTATCGATTATGGCAGAGTATGTCGACACGTACGAACAGTAAAATTTTCCAGCCAATGGCTAGCCATGTTTATTTTCCAGCCAATGGCTAGCCATGTTTATGTTTCCAGTTTCCAGCCCCGTGTGCATTTTTCTCATCGTGATTAATATACGAATATCTTTTTGGTGTTCTCAGAATATTTAATCTGTAGTTAATTATGTTTTAAATTGCTTTCTTAAAGCATAGTTGGTTGCAGGTGCCGTTGTAGTGCGTTTTCTTGAGTGAAATGTAATATTAATCGGCACGTGTTTACCGATTCATAAAACTGCTCGTTCCGCCATTTCCCGTACTCCCGTCCGCAATCAAGTGACACGAATATAATTTACCTATCTAAGTTTAAGTTTGTTGGTTTCAGGAAACGTGGCGCATTGTTGATTTTACTGAATGATTCTGCAAATAAATTATTTAATGCTAGTGAAGAACAAACGTGATTTTAGTGAAGTAAACTTGCAAGGATTACCATAGAAAAACACGTGTTCAAGTGGTTTGCGAATTTTACAAACAGTAAGTTTGCGTGTTTTGTAATCGCATTTGTAAACCATTAGTATAATAATTGAAATGCATGTGACCTGAAAGAGCCGTAATTTCCACACTTTTGTAGTGAGTGAATCATATTTGTTTATTTGTATATATCGTAAATTCAACTATTGTAAAGTTAACATCGGTCAAAGTGTTTTATATATTGCTGCATGTATGAAGAGGAACAGCGACGTATCTATAGCGTTTTGTTTTTTCATTAAAGTTAAAATTTTGAAGTTAAATAATTGAAATGCTATTTCCATACGAGCAAAATTTTCCACTGTTCCATCGAAAAAATATACAACTCAAAATACCACACCCTCGTAAGAACATCAAAATAATGCCGTCTCAGAAAGACGTTAAATTAAAGACTCCCCTAACCCCTCTTACTTTTTACTTTTTCCCTCGAAATGAAATAAACATACCCCAAACAATTTAACATGGTAGTTATAAAAATTAAAACCCGTTGGAATGCCAACCTAGAGCTGTAAAATCCGACATTAATTACTGGATGGAAGTTAGCTAACGTTAGTCTTTCAGTGCCTGTCTCGACATGAAACACGAGGAAAGAGGAAAATGCTAGTGTGCATTGGACTCAAAACATTTGTTTATAAACGTCTTTTCCTTTAGTAACAAAACAGCTGTGGTGGAAGAATTCATTGTGGCCACGCTACTTATCGAGAGCTTTTGAAATTAACGCCACTTAGATGAAATATACTATATTATTAACACAAGCTAGACTTCAAACACATGGATATTTCTTCCACGTTTGTAATTGGACCACAGTGTGTGAAACGCACCCAGGTTAACTCTGAGGTAATAACAGGACTGCAAGGAAACTAACACCGAATTCCCCTGGCCTCCTGGTCTGAGGTAACTCTGTGGACATAGGTAATAAACAAACTATAGCGGACTTCGAAACCTAGAGTCTTGTCACGATATATTCATACTTGTGGAGTAAAACCTTTGAAAAATATGCAAATGGATGGCATGTTTTGTGGTTTTTTAAATGAATAGTTCCTCAAAGGCGTTTCGTACTTAATGTACCTCTCTTGGCATAGCGAAACTTGCGCGTATACTTTATCAGCACACTATAGTACTTGTTTTATAATTAATATGCATTAGAAATGTCAGTTAGTAAAAGTTCTAATGTAAAATATTAGTTCAGTTTCTATATTCAAAAACAGATTTTTTTAAAAAATAATTTTGACCGTCTGGCGTCTGTGATTTTTTTCTTTAATTTCTTCGAAATTTGTTTACGTCTTGTTTACATATAGCGGAAGGATACGTAGCCCGAAGGTAAGACCTTTTAACCGGATTCGAGGAAAATCGGAAGTAGCCACGAACAAACTAAATCATATGAAGCGGCGGCGAAATGGCTGGGCTTAGAGGGAACACAGGGGGACAGAGTGCGCACTCGAGGTGCGCAGTAGCCAGTCTCTTAGTTCCAACTTCGGACAGACTGCTCACCCACCCAAACAACTGTTATACAACTGTGACGTGTATAGTATTTGAGGCCAGAACACTGCCAACGTAAACAATATATTGCTTAGAGATGTTTCTACACTTCTTTTAAACTAATTTTAATATATTTAGTTTATAAAAACAAAATGGCATAGGTTGCTCACTGCAAAGTGAGCACTTTTGAAGCTCTAGTTACTTTTCACTTTCAGCCATTTTTTTTATCCTGTAAACACGGTTTTGAAATAAATGTTGCAATATAAGTAATAAACACCGTGTTTATATTTCACCGCGCTCGGAAGTTAACGCATAAGGTTAAAATTAAAAATACACATGTATCGACTATTATTCCGAATGAGACGGCTTTCAAAAGTGCTCACTTTACCGTGAATAGCCTATGGTGACAGTGATAGTTTTCGAAGGTTGATTTAGAAATTGCTCACTTGACGGTGGACAGCTTATAAAAGTATTTTATTCATATAAAAGCGCATGTCTCTGTAATTGAAAGTATAAAAGAACACGCTAATCAATGTTGACCATGTGATTTCAAGAGTTGTGTTATTGTGGGGCAGGACAATGCTGGGTGCATGGGACGCACAATACGTCATGGTGCATTCACGGTTATTCCGAACTGTTCTGATGAAGCCCTGATACAGTTCTACTTTCAGGATATTCCTCCGCCTCATACCAACAAAGCTTATCCGAGCCTAGAAAATTACAGCAAAGGGACAACGTACCGCAATCTTACGCTCTCACTGTAATAATATTTTGCATAAGAAATATTTATTACTAGGCAGTACCAGCATTACTATTTACTCTCTCTTTATTCATATTAGTTAGAAATATTTATTACTAGGCAGTACCAACATACCTATTTACTCTCTCTTTATTCATTAGAAATATTTCTTACTAGGCATTACCTACATACCTATTTACTCTGTCTTTATTCATATTAGTCAGAAATTAAATATTACAATCTACAGGTAAAATATTAGTATAAGTTCAATTAACCAATAATAAGGTAATTTAATGTTAACAGAAGTATTATACGCTTGTGATACAGGACAACACAATCAAACACGCCATGCATTTAGTGTGGGTTTTCAAAGGTATTATTCAAAAGGAAGGAGAGCAGAAACTGCGAATAGAGAGTATATTCGTCAAGGCTGCGTGTGTTAGCAGCTGATGAGTGGCGCGGAGTGTGTGTTACTTGAGGCCGCCCCTTGGTGCGTATAGGCTTGTTGTTGACCCCGTGTTAGGAGGGGGGGGGGGAGACGGCCCGCCGCTTCTTTACGGCCTGCCACTGACCTGGGTCACTGCAGGCTGCCCCGCAGCCGCGCGCGCACACCAGGTCGCTGACCCCGTGGGTGTCTGCACATGTCTGTCCTCTCCCAAGACTCAAGACTGCACTTTGAAACACACCCCCTGCCTGCTTCATACCTGTACGCTGTTCACGATAGCATCCAAAGCCCTCCTTACCATCTATGTGTATGAATATTGTGTAATGCTCCACCACTCCTTCACATTTCCCTGGGCATATGTTGGTCAAGTGAAACTGTGAAATTATTACGTAAGTGAATATTTTACCAATATGCTGATTCTTACACTTGCACTCTCAATTGGAAACAGTGAAAATGGTTCCACTTAGACTCAGTGGAAAACCACTAATTATTTTAGTGAAATTATTTCACTGATTGAATAATTGACGGCCGATTGCAGTGGTGAATTAAATAATGTTGTTATTGAATGCAGCCAAATAATTACGTGAAATAAATATATTTCCGATAGTTTACTATTTATAATGCGCAATTTACCGTAATTTAAAAACGTGAAAAAAATTTTCAGAGGTGGCCGGGATTGAACTCACATTTCCGCTCTAATTCTCTTTCAGTCTGTTATCTTACCGTTTGCGCTAGTTGTATTGAAGTAATGTTGTCGAGCTCAAGTAAGACTGACTTGCTGATAAATTACCAGTGCGACAAGCGAACTTTGACCTGCCACGGAGAGGCCGAGGCTCGACTACAAATCGGCCACCCTACCCCTGAGCTACGAGAGCAGGGCACGCTACCACGCCAAGTTGAAATAATGCGAGGAAAATATATGCCTTATAGTTTTGTCGCGAAATAGTGAAGATTTATATTCTATGTTCTTACTTTTCGTATTTTGTTTTATTGGTACCGTTGGGATTGTTAAAGGAATAGTATAGATGAGTGCGTGCTCTTCATCACATTATATACAATTTAAAGCTA
Source organism: Dryococelus australis (assembly GCA_029891345.1). Taxonomy (NCBI): domain Eukaryota; kingdom Metazoa; phylum Arthropoda; class Insecta; order Phasmatodea; family Phasmatidae; genus Dryococelus; species Dryococelus australis. The sequence continues at coordinate 221,137,091 of CM056997.1, read as the reverse complement.
CACACAGAGCGCTGTGACGATTACATGGAAACGAAATGAAAGTAGTAAAAACGGAATGAAAGTGTGCGTGTTCATACTTCCTCATAAAATGGCATTTTCAAAGACGAAACACATTTAGAAAGTATTTTGTATTGGTTTGATTAGTTTATTCGTTGTTATTTCACTTTATACACGTTGTTTAACGGCCATTTTGTAAACGTTGTTTAACAGCCATTTTTACACGCTGTTCAACAGATCCATCAGTCGAAAATTAACCACTGAGTAAACAGTGAAAAAAAAAAGATTGATGAATCAGTGTAAAATGTCACTGAATCAATAAGTGAAGGAAATCTGGCATTGTTTTCACTGATTCATCAGTTAAGTTCACTGAAGTGGCTGTTGAGTCAGTCCGATACGTTTGACTGATTGAAACAGTGATATTCTCACTGATTCAGATTTCGAGTGTAGATACTTTAAAACAACAAATATCTAAAGAAATTATTACATTATTACAAATGTTTACCTAACACGTTCAATTCAACGAAAAAATACGGAACTGATTTCACTCCGTCCTCACCAAACTTAATTGGGCGCATGGCACAGTCACAGTGTGGCCATTAAAGTGAGTGCAGATAGAAGCATGTGATATATATATTTGAAAAGCTGTAGTTTTATCTCACGTGCAGAGGTAATAGGTGAAGTAAGGGGAACTTCATGCCTTGCTTGGAAACTAAACTTATTTGTGATGTTGTTGCTGTACTTGTGGCAGGTGATCAAGTCACTCGTATAGTTGTGAACTGTAGAGATGCACAGTTTGCTGTCACTATGTCGTCTATCTACGGAACTAAACATCTTAGTTACCCAAAATAACAGGTGATTTCAACAACTTATTTTTCTGTAAAAAAAAATTACAGACATGCTTAGTTTTACAAGTATGAAATTTGATCATGCCGTTTCGCAATATATATTTACTGAATTCTTACAGGTTTGAAAACAATTTTTTATAATTTAAGTTTTTAATTTAATCTATTTGATACAATACAGTGTTCACAAAATGAATGTGTGTAATGTTTTAAGAGCGCAAGTGGAGAAGATAATGAGAATAACAAAGAATCTCTCCCGTCAGATAAGCAGTTCTGTTTTACCTGTGAGCGTACTTAGATGAAAAATTAAATTAATTCTTACAGTTGCAGGCAAAGGTATAGCCTAATTTCAGTTGTTACGCTGAATAAGCTTTTATGACTGGAACTTTATTTGTTTACATGTAACACTAGCTTAAAACTCGGAATAAATTGAAAACCTATATTCTTATAGATATTATCAACATTAGTTATTTATGAATACGAGTAGGTTACCTTAATTTCTTAACGACAGATTTTTCTGTCACGTGTGTAATGGTGTTGTGTCGTGTATAAGCAAGCCATAAAAGCGCCTCTCGTGTATGTATTCTGTATCGGAGAAATGACTACAAGGATAACTACCTTGTGTGTATCTCCTACCGGCATTGCCATATAAAGTTGTGTGACGGGCAGGTAACTGGAACATCTAGCCACGTATTTATAAACCTTCTCTCAGAGAAGTACATTTGCAGTCATCGCAAAATACAAACAAGGGTTATTTCTTGTTTTTACTGTCTCATATTTATTCATCCCTCTCATTCTCTAAGCCAGAACCAGTGATTTGCACCAGTGGCGTTGCAATCATATTGCTCGGTGAATCAGCGAAACGCACTAATAACCGTTTACTTGAGAGAGTCTAATATCCTGTAAATTGGGACCGGCCATAAGAAAGTTGTGAAATGGAGTCAATTGATTGATCCACAGGCGTTCTGTTATTACTGTTTTAATTTGGAATTAATTTGTCCTGTTTGGATTTATACCGAGTCTTATTTCGTGCCTGTAACTTTGTAATCCACTAAACTTTCTTTAGGTTCTTGTCCAGGGGCGTAAACAGGATTTATGTTAGGGTTGTGAAGAGGGCGAGGGCAGAGTTTGTGAATGGGATAAGAGCTTAAGCTTACACACTGATCGCGTTGCTTTGTAATAGAATCAGAATAAAATGCCTCGAAAACTGTCTTAAATTACTTCACTTTAACTTAAAATGCCCAGAAAAATCTTCCAAAATCTCCACTTACTAAACAAGCACATTGAAATTTCGCACTATGCCACTCATATAGTATTCGTTGAGATTATTTTACTTACGTGAACACTTGGTTTAGGAAGAGGGGGAGGGGGGCATCTCTATCTCCCCCCCCCCCCCCTCTCTTCCTAGCGTCGCCCGTGTTCTTGTCTGAGGCACACCAGTCTGCGCTGTTCCTTATGTGGGTCTCCACTTCGCTACCAGGCAAACGTCACTACAGTTCATCTCAAGATTCTCCCCGCGCCATTTTTCATCACATCAAAGTAACAACGAACTGCGAGTAAAATTACAATTCTTGTTGATATAAATTGTTAAAACTTTCGCGATAGGTAACCACAAAATGGTAGGCGTTGCAACGAACAGGATATGTTTTGTTTGGTTGGAAACTTTGCAAACCTCTGTATGTTTGTGTTTAATGTTACTTACCTCATCAGACACTTACCTCATCTAACTTCATGCATAGTCCCATATTAGAGCACCTGGACCGAGAGAGGAGTAATGAATATTTACTTCATTGAACACTAAATCTGAACCAGTGAATATCTACTGATTGCCAGTTCAAACTGTCTGTATCCGGAATCAGTAGAAGAAAACTACCAATTTCTTCAGTTAAAAAAAATCTACTGATTAAAAGAGTAGAAAATCAGTCATTTATAAGTGATTAATAAATAAACACCAGGATTAAAAAACAGTGCAATATGGTGTGAAATAAATTAAGTACAATTATTTTGCCACAAAAAAAAAACATATTACCTGTACAAAAAATGTCTGGGTCTGGTTAGGCTTGAAGCCACGCACAAAATATCTGGGTCTGGTTAGGCTTGAAGCCACGCACAAAATGTCTAGGTCTGGTTAGGCTTGAAGCCACGCACATAATGTCTGGGTCTGGTTAGGCTTGAAGCCACGCACAAAATGTCTGGGTCTGGTTAGGCTTGAAGCCACGCACAAAATGTCTGGGTCTGGTTAGGCTTGAAGCCACGCACAAAATGTCTGGGTCTGGTTAGGCTTGAAGCCACGCACAAAATGTCTGGGTCTGGTTAGGCTTGAAGCCACGCACAAAATGTCTGGGTCTGGTTAGGCTAGAAGCCACTCACAAAATGTCTGGGTCTGGTTAGGCTTGAAGACACGCACAAAATGCAACACATACTCGTTGTATTTATGATCTGATGCCTTAAGAGCTCCTCTACTTCGCCACTGTAATAATCGCCCTCATATTTTGTGAAGTAATAAAAAGCATACGATGGCAAACTGCTATAACTGCTATAAATTTCGTAAGGTGAATTTACTTCATCTTGTCAAAATATAGACATATTTTTCGCAAGAAAATGTATTTGTAAGGTTCGAAAGGCAATTTATGTAAGTGTAGTTTAGCTTTAGAAAAGAAATAAAGTAGTTTCAATTAACGAGGTTGTTGCTGTTTTACAGAAAGAAACTGTTATGTTAAAATTACAGATTGACTAATATTAATTGTACCAATTCGACGGAATGTTTGAACCAATTCAGTCTTTTACAAAATTTGTCGTTTTCTCGTTATTTGATCAGTCGACTTGCAGAAGAAAAACTTTTGCCGGTGGAAATCTTACGTATATTATCGTATAGTCTCACTGTCGAATTAGTAAAATTATTACCGATCAATCTGCCACAAAAAATAACAGTTTAAATCTGTAGTGTCTCGTTGCATTTTAAAATGGGTGTATACTAGTGAACATCGATAACCTCATAAATTTAAAGCACGATATTAATCTTTCTAAAACACGATCTGAACTAAACTTATCTGAGATTGACTTCCCAATATTCCAAAGAGATACGCGCTCAGAATACGTACAGTATATATTTCGACAGAATTACCACATTCACAAATTTTCTTGTGTTGGCAAAAATTTTTTTACGACAAAATAAATTTTTTTAAATTTATCTCACACAGGAATCCTCTGTTCTATTTATCCTGGAGCTTATTTACTAAACAACTATGAAAAATAATTTTCTACTGTTTGAATTCAAGAATTTCACTGAACTGAGAATAAGTGATATTTTTCTGTAGATTCAAGTTGGAGTAATTGTAACTGGCCATCAGTAATTGTAACTGGCCATCAGTAATTGTAACTGGCCATCAGTAATTGTAACTGGCAATCAGTAACTATTTTCTGGTTTCGATTTCGAGTGAACGTTAGCCTCTGTGTCACACCCACTCTTGTATCTGTGTTTTGTCTGTGTGATAATATATTCTCTAACTGACCCGGTTGTTACTAAATGCATGTGGTTCTCACGCTGACAGCTGTGATGCAACACCCAGGCATAAACATCAAATATAGAAAGATTTTTCCAAACGCACCTAAGGACGAAATTCGTAAGAGACATTTTCCCTGGAGGAGTGTGACTGACCTGCTGCTGGGTTAGTGGGAGCACACACAAATGAAATCTCTAGGCGGGTTTATGTGGGCCTGATTGGTTGCTCGAGGATCACAACTGGCTACTTACTGCGTGTTGGGAAACGTTCACAACTACCTGCGTTACAAGCTAGCAAGTAGGTAACAGGCGCTGATTGGCGAACGGTGTCCTGGCACATTGTTGACCGGTTATGCCATTTTGCTGGCGTGTGCGGCTGCCCCTGTGTCCTTAACGCACCTCCCTAGTTCACATACTTACTGAGCTCACTGTAAGCACTTCTGTTCATTATCATTAAAAAGAAAGTCGATCATTTGTTAACAAGATATAATTCTGTTACTAAAACATAAACGTGATCGTTGGCAAGTGCCAAAGTAGGTAAAAATCGCTGTTACTAGCCCGCCTCTGTATACAATATATTCTTGTGCAGAACAGTGTTTTAAAATATAACGGTAATGCTGTATCTTGGCTGAACAGATTGCTGTATTGTAACCTAATACATACTGTTTAAAATTATGAGGACATAGAACACACACGAGTCTTGTTTATGTTTTGTTTCCAACGCTGTCGCAATGCTTCCCTACGGTAGGATGTCACCCTGAGGCATTCAATATTGTTTACTAGAGATTCTCCTTAAGTACTGTGCGTCGCAGATGTCGACGCCGCAGTGACTGTTCGCCCTGTAGCGGTGACGTGACCTGGGTCAAGTGCTCCTCGGCGGCAGGCATCGGTCTGGCACGTACGTGCCTCTCTCTCTCGTCCACCCTCCTTGTCTGGACTGGAAGCTGCCAATGCCCTAACATCGTGAGCAAGCTGCTGTATTAGCTCAGGACTCCTGCACAGTTGTAGGTAACAGAGCGCCAAGCTAGACTCCGCAGTCCTCTAACCACTACAGCAGCCTGTCACTTGCTCATTGGCTGCCGTCTCAGGCAGAACTCACTCTCCTGTTACACCGGGCCACACGGAGTGGACTGTAGTTACCAGAGTGCCGAGTGTTTACTATTGCTTCTACAGAGCGCCAAGCTAGACTCCGCAGTCCTCTAACCACTACAGCAGCCTGTGACTTGCTCATTGGCTGCCGTCTCAGCCAGAACTCACTCTCCTGTTACACCGGGTCACACGGAGTGTACTGTAGCTACCAGAGTGCCGAGTGTTTACTATTGATTCTACAGAGCGCCAAGCCACACTCCGCAGTCCTCTAACCACTACAGCAGCCTGTGACTTGCTCATTGGCTGCCGTCTCAGACAGAACTCATTCTCCAGTTACACCGGGCCACACGGAGTGTAGTGTAGTTACCATAGTGCCGAGTGTTTACTATTGCTGCTATAGAGTGTCAAGCTAAACTCCGCAGTCCTCTAACCACTACAGCAGCCTGTCACTTGCTCATTGGCTGCCGTCTCAGCCAGAACTCACTCTCCTGTTACACCGGGTCACACGGAGTGTACTGTAGCTACCAGAGTGCCGAGTGTTTACCATTGCTTCTACAGAGCGCCAAGCCACACTCCGCAGTCCTCTAACCACTACAGCAGCCTGTCACTTGCTCATTGGCTGCCGTCTCAGACAGAACTCATTCTCCAGTTACACCGGGCCACACGGAGTGTAGTGTAGTTACCATAGTGCCGAGTGTTTACTATTGCTGCTATAGAGTGTCAAGCTAAACTCCGCAGTCCTCTAACCACTACAGCAGCCTGTCACTTGCTCATTGGCTGCCGTCTCAGCCAGAACTCACTCTCCTGTTACACCGGGTCACACGGAGTGTACTGTAGCTACCAGAGTGCCGAGTGTTTACTATTGATTCTACAGAGCGCCAAGCCACACTCCGCAGTCCTCTAACCACTACAGCAGCCTGTGACTTGCTCATTGGCTGCCGTCTCAGGCAGAACTCACTCTCCTGTTACACCGGGCCACACGGAGTGTACTGTTGCTACCAGAGTGCCGAGTGTTTACTATTGCTTCTACAGAGCGTCAAGCTAGACTCCGCAGTCCTCTAACCACTACAGCAGCCTGTCACTTGCTCATTGGCTGCCATCTCAGACAGAACTCGCTCTCCTGTTACACCGGGCCACACGGAGTGTAGTGTAGTTACCATAGTGCCGAGTGTTTACTATTGCTTCTACAGAGCGTCAAGCTAAACTCCGCAGTCCTCTAACCACTACAGTGCCTGTCACTTGCTCATTGGCTGCCGTCTCAGACAGAACTCACTCTCCTGTTACACCGGGCCACACGGAGTGTACTGTAGCTACCAGAGTGTCGAGTGTTTACTATTGCTTCTACAGAGCGTCAAGCTAAACTCCGCAGTCCTCTAACCACTACAGCAGCCTGTCACTTGCTCATTGGCTGCCGTCTCAGGCAGAACTCATTCTCATGTTACACCGGGCCACACGGAGTGTAGTGTAGTTACCAGAGTGCCGAGTGTTTACTATTGCTTCTACAGAGCGTCAAGCTAAACTCCGCAGTCCTCTAACCACTACAGCAGCCTGTCACTTGCTCATTGGCTGCCGTCTCAGGCAGAACTCACTCTCCTGTTACACCGGGCCACACGGAGTGTAGTGTAGTTACCATAGTGCCGAGTGTTTACTATTGCTTCTACAGAGCGTCAAGCTAAACTCCGCAGTCCTCTAACCACTACAGCAGCCTGTCACTTGCTCATTGGCTGCCGTCTCAGGCAGAACTCATTCTCATGTTACACCGGGCCACACGGAGTGTAGTGTAGTTACCAGAGTGCCGAGTGTTTACTATTGCTTCTATGTACTGCAGGGAGTGTCAGATGAGCGGAGGTCTAATGTCACCTGTGAAGCAACTACCCTGGAGCCGAATAATACCATGAATGTGTTCTGTTGGGTCCCTCAATTTCTTGCAGCTAGCTTGATCCAGAGGGGCGACAATCATATTTCCTAAACTACCCTAATTCTAAGTGTTATTTATACGTCCGATGTAGGGACAGGAGCTAAGTTTGTCTCAGGGCTACGCCCCATAAGCCTACAGGGGAAGGAATCCATGCAAGGAGGCATGCATCGCGGCAGAATGGGATTGGGTAGCCATGGCAGCAATTGGGGTCAAGACTACCTCCCTAGGTGTACCTGTTGTAACCCATAACTAATAAGGAAAACTGGCATAGACACCGTTAAAACCCTTTCGTCAGAGAAGAATTCAAAATTATTGCATGCATTATTAGGAAATGCTACAAGAGACATTTAGGTAGGAACCGTTCACTTATTAGTGGGTAGAAAAATACTAGTAGAGAGAAGGCGGGACCTCATTTTCCTCTGGATTGTGTGGCGCTGGTTTAACGGAAGCTGGCCAGAGAGGTTGCGTCCACTCAGCCTGTGGAAATTAAATTATTCACTTCACTTCACTTAATTTTAATGGGCCTTGGAACAGAGCCTCTGTACCCACAAACACAGTAACATCGAGAAAAACCCTACGAATATGAGACGATTGAAGTTCACGCCAACTCCAATAAAATATGTTATTCCAGAATTTGAAAAGCCATTAGAACTCGCAAACCGTCAAATATGAAGACCACACACGACGGGGCGACAACTACATCCGACGTAAGAAATGCAACCGGGGAGCCAGGCTACAGAACCTATGCATTGTAATAAATATTCATTGTATTTGTATAAGGTATTCCTTGGAAACTACGTACCGAAGATAATTTTGAATTATTATAATCAAGTGTTGTAAACTTCTAGCTTATTATAAACAGTAAACTACTTAAACAATATTGTCTGTTTTTTAAAATAATGTGTTGTAAACCGTAAATTTAGAATAGATAATCTTTACAGTTACAATAAAATCTTGGGTAACTACAGAAGTAGTAGTTTATAACAAGTACAGAAATATAGACTGCACATGTAGTCTCGTGAGTCATGTTTCTCGACGTGCCGTGCAGGAAACGTCTGCTACCACTGCCGTGACGATACCTGTGTGTGAATCGCTGCGCCGAAGCCGGCAATCACATAGTGACAGCTAATTTGTCTGGGTCTGCGCGGACTGCAGTCTTGTCAGAGACAGATGGCGCCAGCCTGGTCAGTTGTCCGTGGTAGGTGTAGTGGGCGGACGTGGGTACAGGCGGGCGGTTGATGCTATCTGCCCACTGCGCGTCGCGTGTGGGATGCCGCGCCGACCTGGGTTCCAGTCCCGATCACCATGCTTCGTGCTCGACTACGACCAGAGCACTCGCTTCCCGTCAAAGCGAAACGGGTTCCATTCCCGGCGGAGTTAATTCCGCAGTTTCGTAATTGCAAATCGTGCCTAGATATGCCGCTGGTCGGCGGGTTTACGCGAGGATCTCCAGCTCCTCCCGCCATTGCATTCTAATGCAGCCCCACACTCACCTCGCGTCACCCTCATCGGCTCTTAAGTACACGATGGCAAGAGCCACCCAATCCAACCTCTCTACACTTTATTTCACAAGCTCAGCAAGTATTTCTGCACTGTTTCAAAACTAAGAGAATAGTCGGAGGCAATAAGTTGGTATGGGACCAAGTTCTTCTGAAGTTATAACCCCAATACGCCTACGCATGCAGGGAACAATATCATTACAGGGACACATACCCACGACTTTACTGGGATGGGTAAACATGGCCGCGATTGGTGCTATGCTGGCTTAACCTGGCCTAATATGAGGAGGAGGAGTAGACGCCTTAAAAAAAACCTCGACAGAAACTATTGCAAAATAGCTAGTCATTTTTTAAATTAGGAAAAATGCTTCTACTAGAACCAAGTAAATAAAGCGAAAATCTACATTAAAATGATGTTTGAAATACTAAAAGAGAAAGAATGCTAGGGAGGGCTGTCTTTATTGTGGTCGCGCAAACTTCACAAGAATAGTTCTCGGTAGTTCTCCGAGCATGTGAGTTACCCCACACCGGATTGTCGGTAGCGACACAGTTGTTAAGAGTTGAGTTAATTGGAGAGATTTGGATGGCTCTTAAGAAAGAGGTCTTGTGAGCCGATGAGGGTGAAACGAGATGAGAATGGAGTAGCGTCGGAATGAAAGGGCGGGGAAACGGGATATCCCCGAGAAAACCCGCTCTGACTAGCGGCATCGTGCGACACGATTCCCACTTACGAGCATCCGTGAGTGACCCGGTCGGGGAGTGAACCCGGTTCGCTTTGGCGGGATGAGTAGTTAAGAGCGCAGAGGTAAATCAGTTGCGCGTATTGCAAACTGCAGCTGCACGCTTCAGCAAAATGGCGTCACCAGCCGGCAGATACGGAGTTCGCAAGGGCCAATCAGACACAAGGTCCTTTCCCGTAGCCAAGCACACCCAATCAAAGAATACGTGCACCCACATTGAAGGAACCGTTCCATCATGACTACGTGTATATGTGCTTAACTCTTTCAGACCAACTTTGATTGACTCTTTCAGGTGCTGCAAACAAAAAACTTATGATGCGTACTGTACTTTGGTTGATACAACACTTGTTACGTTGTCACAGCCAATGGGGCTGAAAGTTCTGCTACAGTAATATCAACCAGTTATCACTTAGATTAGTAAGACTGTTTGTGTGCGAAACAATTACCCACAGGTAAGATCATTGGTCACTGAATTCGCAGTGTGCAGTAAGACCAAAATTTCCTATACTTGCGTAATGAGACAGTGCTGTCTCCACTTGGCGGCGGGAGTTGTTGGGACCAGCGGCTGGGTCGGTAAACTTGTGCTCTCGACTTTATGGGGGCGGACACTTCGGCGCTACGGGTAGAGTAGAGATGCCTGTCTTGGCCGCCGTGGAACACAGCCCGTGGTTCTGGTCTCAAGAAGTCATTGACCACGCCCTTTATTTAGCTCTGGTAGTATAAAGGAAAAGTTACCATTGATCAGGTGAATTGCTGACATAGGTCAAGACTAGATTAGGACACTTTGTGTAAGTTAATACGTACCACGTAACGAAGTGATAAGCAGAAAACAAGATAATCTAAGTCCAGTGAAATTATATTCTCCGACAGTTCAGACAGTGCGTCGAACTGGAGACGATGGTTTATCGCTAGAGACACTACAAAATTGCGTTATAATTAGGTACAAAAGTAGACGGTATAGAAGGTAGTTTCACTGTTGCACTGCTCACTGGACCTCCACTCATCACACACGCCCCGCAAGAAATAGAAGCAATAGTAAGCAGCCAATGAGCAAGTGACAGGCTGCTGTAGTGGTTAGAGGACTGCGGAGTTTAGCTTGACGCTTTGTAGAATCAATAGTAAACACTCGGCACTCTGGTAGCTACAGTACACTCCGTGTGGCCCGGTGTAACAGGAGAGTGAGTTCTGCCTGAGACAGCAGCCAATGAGCAAGTGACAGGCTGCTGTAGTGGTTAGAGGACTGCGGAGTCTAGTTTGGCGCTCTGTAGAATCAATAGTAAACACTCGGCACTCTGGTAGCTACAGTACACTCGGTGTGACCCGGTGTAACAGGAGAGTGAGTTCTGTCTGAGACGGCAGCCAATGAGCAAGTGACAGGCTGCTGTAGTGGTTAGAGGACTGCGGAGTCTAGCTTGACGCTCTGTAGAATCAATAGTAAACACTCGGCACTCTGGTAACTACAGTCCACTCCGTGTGGCCCGGTGTAACAGGAGAGTGAGTTCTGTCTGAGACGGCAGCCAATGAGCAAGTGACAGGCTGCTGTAGTGGTTAGAGGACTGCGGAGTCTAGTTTTACGCTCTGTAGAAGCAATAATAAACACTCGACACTCTGGTAGCTACAGTACACTCCGTGTGGCCCGGTGTAACAGGAGAATGAGTTCTCTCTGAGACGGCAGCCAATGAGCAAATGACAGGCTGCTGTAGTGGTTAGGGGTCTGCGGAGTCTAGCTTGGCGCTCTGTAGAATCAATAGTAAACACTCGGCACTCTGGTAGCTACAGTACACTCGGTGTGACCCGGTGTAACAGGAGAGTGAGTTCTGTCTGAGACGGCAGCCAATGAGCAAGTGACAGGCTGCTGTAGTGGTTAGAGGACTGCGGAGTCTATCTTGACGCTCTGTAGAAGCAATAGTAAACACTCGGCACTCTGGTAGCAACAGTACACTTCGTGTACCCCAGTGTAACAGGAGAGTGAGTTCTGGCTGAGACGGCAGCCAATGAGCAAGTGACAGGCTGCTGTAGTGGTTAGAGGACTGCGGAGTCTAGCTTGGCGCTCTGTAGAAGCAATAGTAAACACTCGGCACTATGGTAACTACACTACACTCCGTGTGGCGGTCCGGTGTGTCTGTAATGTAGGAGAGTGAGTTCTGTCTGAGATCGGCAGCCAATGAGATAGTGACTAGGCTGCTGTAGTGTTAGGTGCTGTGCGGGAGTCTCAGCTTGGCGCTCTGTAGAATCAATAGTAAACACTCGGCACTCTGGTAGCTACAGTACACTCCGTGTGGCCCGGTATAACAGGAGAGTGAGTTCTGTCTGAGACGGCAGCCAATGAGCAAGTGCAGGCTGCTGTAATGGTTAGAGGACTGCGGAGTTAGCTTGACGCTCTGTAGAATCAATAGTACACACTCGGCACTCTGGTAGCTACAGTACACTCCGTGTGACCCGGTAAAACAGGAGAGTGAGTTCTGTCTGAGACGTCAGATGGCAGCCAATGAACAAGTGACCGGCTGCTGTAGTGGTTAGAGGACTGCGGAGTCTAGCTTGACGCTCTGTAGAATCAATAGTAAACACTCGGCACTCTGGTAGCTACAGTACACTCCGTGTGGCCCGGTGTAACAGGAGAGTGAGTTCTGTCTGAGACGTCAGATGGCAGCCAATGAACAAGTGACCGGCCGCTGTAGTGGTTAGAGGACTGTGGAGTCTAGCTTGACGCTCTGTAGAATCAATATTAAACAATCGGCACTCTGGAAGCTACAGTACACTCCGTGTGGCCCGGTGTAACAGGAGAGTGAGTTCTGTCTGAGACGGCAGCCAATGAGCAAGTGACAGGCTGCTGTAGTGGTTAGAGGTCTGCGGAGTCTAAATTGACGCTCTGTAGAAGCAATAGTAAACACTCGGCACTCTGGAAGCTACAGTACACTCGTGTGACCCGGTGTAACAGGAGAGTGAGTTCTGTCTGAGACGGCAGCCAATGAGCAAGTGACAGGCTGCTGTAGTGGTTAGAGGACTGCGGAGTCTATCTTGACGCTCTGTAGAAGCAATAGTAAACACTCGGCACTCGGTAGCAACAGTACACTTCGTGTACCCAGTGTAACAGGAGAGTGAGTTCTGGCTGAGACGGCAGCCAATGAGCAAGTGACAGGCTGCTGTAGTGGTTAGAGGTCTGCGGAGTTTAGCTTGACGATCTGTAGAAGCAATAGTAAACACTCGGCACTCTGTAACTACAGTACACTCCGTGTGGACCGGTGTAACAGGAGAGTGAGTTCTGGCTGAGACGGCAGCCAATGAGCAAGTGACAGGCTGCTGCGGTCTTTAGAGGGACTGCGGAGTTTAGCTTGACGATCTGTAGAAGCAATAGTAAACACTCGGCACTCTGGTAGCTACAGTACACTCCGTGTAGGCCAGTGTAACAGGAGAGTGAGTTCTGTCTGAGACGGCAGCCAATGAGCAAGTGACATTGCTGCTGCAGTGGTTAGAGGTCTGCGGAGTCTAGCTTGGCGCACTGTAGAAGCAATAGTAAACACTCGGCACTCTAGTAACTACAGTACACTCCGTGTGGACCGGTGTAACAGGAGAATGAGTTCTGTCTGAGACGGCAGCCAATGAGCAAGTGACAGGCTGCTGCAGTGGTTAGAGGACTGCGGAGTCTAGCTTGGCGCTCTGTAGAAGCAATAGTAAACACTCGGCACTCTAGTAACTACAGTACACTCCGTGTGGACCGGTTTAACAGGAGAGTGAGTTCTGTCTGAGACGGCAGCCAATGAGCAAGTGACAGGCTGCTGCAGTGGTTAGAGGACTGCGGAGTCTAGCTTGACGCTCTGTAGAATCAATAGTAAACACTCGGCACTCTAGTAACTACAGTACACTCCGTGTGGACCGGTTTAACAGGAGAGTGAGTTCTGTCTGAGACGGCAGCCGATGATGAAGTGAAAGGTTGATGTAGCGTGTAGAGGACTGCGGAGTTTAGCTTATCAAAGTTTAATAATTCGGTAATAGCAGGGTTTGTATTTATCGCGGGGTAAATTGATTGTTATCAAGGATTCAATGTACTGTTTACATATTCGACTCTTTTGCTTCTGTATTGGTTCTCATGCGTATCGCTAAAGCGGAATGTTTGCAATAGTTTTGCAAACGACTTAAACAAGTTACAGTATATATAAACTTGAACATTCTATCACAGATAGTGTGTAATCGAAAAAATGTTCGCTCAAAAATTGTTACGATTTTTTTCGTGTCTTTAAGTGCCATTATTTTGAAATAACTAGAAAAAAATAGAATATGTCAGTGCATTCAAGTCAGTGAAGAAGACAGTAGGTTTTCGAGAATTCGATTAGGGAAATTTTTGTTCATTTGAATTGTAATTAATTGCTGTTTCACACAATTTTATTAAATTAATGCCAGATTTTCTTCTCCACTGTTTACTTAAAATAAGAAAGAGCAAGTGATGATAAAAATTGTCTCCCGTTCATGCACAGTAGCGTACCTAAATTTTCTCAGTTTGTGAGTGAAGAGATTTGGGCGGCTCTTAACATCGAGGTCTTCATAGCGACGAGGATGAAGTGAGGTGAGTATACAGCAGCGCCGGAATGCATGGCGGGGTCAACGGAAAATCCCCGAAAACACAAACCGACCTGTTACATCTTCCGGCATTATTCCCACACGCGAAAATCCGGGTACGATGTCGCCAGGAATCGAACCCGGTTCGCCTAGGTGGGAGGCGAGTAGTCTAACGACAACTCCGCCGCGGTCTCTCAGTTGCGGTGGTAAGTTCCCAACTATGCCAGTAGCGACGTCAGCCAACCCTATATCTGCAGTCTGGCATGTGGCATTATTTGTATAGGTTAGGAAATGGCATTACATTGGAGGAAGCTTACCACAAAAGAGTGGTGGTGGTGCGTGTGTGTCTTATTATGTCGGCGCGCTGCAGTGTGCCCCAGGTAGCCTGGCACCCTCTCTATTCCCCCGCCGGTGAAAGGGAGCAGTGTCCCGCGGAGCGAGGGGGAGCGCTAACTGGGGAACAGACGCGATAAAATGGAGTGATTATCTTCCCAGCTTCAGGGTCGAAATTGGTTCAAAATGTGATGCCTATTGACATGATAGGGCAGGCGCGAGGCGCGGACGACAAGGGCCCAAGTGCCGCCCGCGGACCCATGACGGCATAGTGTAATGCGCGGCGGTGTCAGCTGAGGGGCGTAGTCCCGGGACGGTGTCATCTCTCTCTCTCTCTCTCTCTGTGCCGCTGCTTGATGGCCAGTCTCTGAAACTGCAGCGATCGCTTTGCTTAGCGAAAATACGTAGCGAATCAACAACTAGAAACTCATTTTCGACGTTTTGTTCATTATATATTTTTTTATCCCTACGACACACAGGTAATGAACTCAAAATTGTTTTCTGTTCCATTCCCACGTTAATTTACTGCTTCAACTGTTACAAGTAAATAAATATTGTGTATACTGTCCTTAAGACGACGAGTAACTTGTTTCGTCATTACAACCAATAGGCTGAAGGATTTTTGTTGGGTGATCAGTGATATAAACCAGCCATATCGTAGCCCAAATAGAATGTTTTGCGAATCATTTAGAAACCTTAGGCAAGCCTCTAAATTGGCCATGAAATGGCTAAGTTCAGTAACGTAAGCATTCGCACTGAAGCTGTAAGAATGACCAAAAACATTGCTTCAAATTATATTTTAGATCTTCAAGACCTGCTGTCTCGCAAATTATATATATATATATATATATTCTGACCTGTGAATGACTTAAATCATTACTTCATTGCGGTATTTTCCAGGGTAAGCGTGTAGTTATTTCATTGTTTTTATCTGTGGCGTACGCAGGAAACACATTTATTACTAGAATGACATACCACCAATATAAGAACTTAAGTTAAGATTTTAGTTGTCTTCTATCGCAAAGAAAACACATATACTACCTAGCCAATAACTAGAAATGACGAAATTTTTTGGCGCCACATAATTTCGATAATACTTTAGCTAGCTTATCCTTGTACAACTCTTAGGGGCATCTGTTTTTCGCGAAAAGTTTTCAGGATAAGTTGTAATCCAAAACACTTTAGTTCAGAAATACTTTCGTGGTTGGATTATTTGAATTGTCACGCGTCTTCTCCGCGAATCACGGACGGTCACTATCGGAGACAAATTATTCTGTTTGGCTCACTCATGTATCAGACGCTCTTTACGCAAAGACAAGCGACCAATAGGCAAAGGAAGGCTGCAAGTGTGCACATAGGATATTGAAGTCTAGAGTCCGCTTGAATCTTTTCGCGAAAAACAAGTGGCCCCCATGATTGAATTATCATTGATCAAGTTTTGAGTTAGCTAAGTTCTTTGCAAAATAATCACAAACTTCCTGCTATAAAGTGTAAAGATCTTCATTGTCTTCGCATGTGGGAATCGTGCCGGACGATGCCGCTTATAGGCGGGTTTTCTCGGGATCTTCCGTTTTCCCCTCCCTTTCATTCCGGTGCTGCTCCATACTCACCCTATTTCAACCTCATCGGCTCTCAAGACCTCCAATGTCCACTCATTGGCCCAACGAAAAGGGGCAGTAGCCTGACACGAGTATAGAGAGAGAACTGTTGGACTTGTGCACAGTGGTTAAACCCTAGGAAACAGTCAATAATTCTCCAGCGATTCCCCTTCGTCTCAACTCTTGCAAAATATGCATGAAATAAGAGAAATAGACTGTAATGAATGGAAAGGACACGATGCGTGTTAGGCAACTGTTGCACGGCTCTCGAGGGGCGTTTTGGAAGGGGGGGTGCGAGGAAGGTCTATGACAGAGTATTGACTAGTGTTAGGGGGGGGGGGAGCAGCAGCGAAGCCTATGCCGGCCCCGCGAGGTATCCCGCGGCGACGAGGAAAACACTTAGTCACAGGCCGGCGGCCATCTTACCTCGCATCCATCGCCTCCTGCCAAGCTGACTTGTCTCTTGTTAGGCCGACAGAACACCAACTCGCCAGGCCGGCAAACTCACATCCCGCGCCGCGACGCGACGCGATGCTGCGCGTCTCACATTCGCAGATCGCGTAAGCATACCGCATTCCCAGTTAGCACATGCGTCCCGACGTGGGGTTGTGAAAGATAAATTGTTTGTTCAACACTGTGCACTGTTTGTGCTGAACAGAGCAGAAACAATTAACCACCGGAAGCCATAAAGTACTCCAGAAACAGAAAGCAGCTTATATCACACACTTGAACACCATGTGCAGTAAGCACGGCCCTGGTCGTCCACTGACTCTCGGCTTATATGAGCGTTGTCTGCGTGGATGAAGTTATGACAGGCCCAAATTAAGAAAGTCACTAAGCACACTCTTGCACCAAACCTATCATTTCACACAAAATTCAGAAATTTAAAAAAAATGGATTGATTAATTAAATAAAATTAATTGGATCAATCAATCAAATTGATAATCTGATAAAATTTGATTGACTTCTCTATTTAATTTAATTGAAATAATTAAAATCTATTGAATTATCTATTTGTTGATAAATTTTTTCGATGGGATTAAGATCGGATTAAGGATTAATCCAATCAATTTTATATCAAATTGATAATCCGATTAATCAAAAGAGGCCTGTGGTTCCTCTGCCCCTAATACTGCCCTTTCATTAGAATATTCATTAAAACTTTTGTCTCGGGAACTTCTTTTTCTCCAGTCCTTCAAAACTCTTATTACATTTTCGATGGTTTCTCAAGTAATTTAAATAATGTTAGGGGCGTGTAAAAAATAAATAATCAAATATTCAAATACTATATCACAAATGATCTCTCCGTTCATCCACAATTACTTAACCTTCAGATGTTCTCAATCTCCATTCGTCCACGAAATATTTAACTGCGACATGAGGAATTAAAACTATTAAATAACAAGACACATTATTCCTTTTAACATAGAAATATCTTTATTTAAGTGTTTTTTTTTTCAAAAACATCCGCAAGACTATATTTACAAGTTTCATACAAAGTTTTACAAGTTTACAACAATTTAAACAAATCATGCAAACCTTTACAACATTTTAAAAATTTTTACAAACCTTTACAAAGATTCTTAAAAAGTTTATAACGTTACAAAAACATTTGAACGAATCATACAAAGTTTTCCAAAGTTTACATCAAATTCTTATAACTTTATTGTACAACACTTCAAAAATTATATTAGAAAAAACCTTTTGCACATCTTAAAATTATTTAAAAAAGTACTTATAAATATATACACAAACAAACATTCACACATGCATATCTGTACACATAATTAAAACAATTTAATATTGTACCAAAACATATGAACAACAAAAACATTATTCTTATAAAGATATTTGGAAACAATATTCTTATAAACTGAAATCTTGAGCGCTATGGACAATGTGACTATGACGACTCTTGACAACACTATTTTTATAAAGATATTTGGAAACAATGTTCTTATAAACTGAAATCTTGAGCGCTATGGATGACGTTTCTCTTGCAATGAACTATGTACGTATGTCATAGCTCTCGGTGTGGGCGCCTGGCGCAGCTCATGATGTTGATGTAGATGCCTGGCGTCATTCTCGATGCTGTGGATGCCTGGGATTACTTGCGATATTGTAGGCGTCTATTTGCAATGCACAGGAATGCACGCACACAATGTGACTATGACGACTCTTGACTTAACACTATTCTTATAAAGATATTTGGAAACAATGTTCTTATAAACTGAAATCTTGAGCGCTATGGATGACGTTTCTCTTGCAATGAACTATGTACGTATGTCATAGCTCTCGGTGTGCGCGCCTGGCGCAGCTCATGATGTTGATGTAGATGCCTGGCGTCATTCTCGATGCTGTGGATGCCTGGGATTACTTGCGATATTGTAGGCGTCTATTTGCAATGCACAGGAATGAACGCACACAATGTGACTATGACGACTCTTGACTTAACACGGGAAAAAAAAATTTTATTCCATTATTATATAGTAATCGAACCCAAAATTGCCGCCATTTTCCTTGAATTTTGTTTAAAATAGGGTCTCTTCGAAATTTGTTTGAAATGTCATAAAATTTGGCATATTATATCTCCGATAGAACTCATTTTAGGCTCGAAACGCGGTATTTCATTAATTTTATTTGAAAATGTAGTAATTAAAAAAATAAAACAGTTTTATATTTGTCCAAGTATACACATTTCATGATAAATAAGATGGCGTAACCGACAATCTCCCAAGAAACTTTATTTTCACGTGCATGAAACTTAAAAAACGTCTCGTAGAGAAACCTACATGCAAAATATTTAATAGTTTGGATATGTATGCACGTGTCGTGTATTCGTGTATGTCGTGGATTGTTGAAACCTTTGACTTATGTACCGTGAATACATAAAATGTTATTAAATCCAATGATATGTGTTTGAAAATGGTGTTCTTTGAATATTTAAAACTGAAATTATATAAAAAGTCTTTGAATCGTGTAAAATTGATTTAGTGAAAATATATCTTGTATTTGTCTTGTGCAAAATTATTCATTTTTTGTAATTATTTTCTAGAAAAAGATTTCTATGGGATTTCATGTTTTTAAAATTATTTTTAGTGGAAAACGGGATGTAATTTTTCAGATTACTTTTCTTGTGAGTTTGCAAATTAAAGTCATGTCAGGCTTAATTTTTAATGACGAGGAAATAATTTTTAAATTTTTTTTTAGTTGGGGCTTGTTAAATTTATATTCGCTGGAAGCCACGAAGGCTTAGAGGTAGTTCACCCCGGCAGCGTTTAAGCTCGCGGCCAGAGGGAGGGTGGCTAGGACCGAGGTGGACAAAAATGCGCTTTGCGGAAGCGTAGAGGGAGGGAGTGTCTTGCAGTATCATCCAACCTCGCCCCAGTCTTCGTAAAATGCATTGCGAAATATTTTCCTAACTTCTTTGCATGGTTATCCTTCCTTTGTAACATTAAATGCGTTAATAATACTCACATCGGGAAAAGTAAATTCCTTTTTTCTGAAATTTCATTGATGATTTTATAAGGCGTTTGGTTCTGTTTCTTCGTACGCGATGCGGGACTTGGTAGGTTTTCACGGAAGGTGTGTTAAAATACTTTTATCGCGATAGGGAAACATTCGGATCGATAAATTGTGTTTGTTGCGATTCCTTAAAGACATGTAACGTACGTACATCTATTATTTTTTTAAAAGTAACTTAATAGTGATAAAAAGTAATTTTATAGTTTTTCGAGGAACTGCGTGGACTGTATAATTCAGGTCGTTCGGTTAGTATTCATACATTTATTAATTTTGTGACAAAATCATATGCGATTTTTAAGATACCCTACGTCTGGATAAAGAGTTGCAGTTTTTCATCCACCACGCGGTGTGAACTTCGCTAGGTTTCAACGAAAGTTATGTTAAAAATAAACTTTAAAGCTTGGAAATGGGGTAAGATTTTTTTCTGCGTTATTCCATGTTAAATCATTGTCCGTGGTTAAAATTTAATTTGAAACATTTAACGTTGTAGACCTGAGGGAGAGGTGATTAAATCGTTCGTGGATAGTAATAATGTATTTTAAATAACTCATTAAAACTAGATTGATAGCGAAATAAATTTTACATCTTTTTTGAGTCGTAATTGGGGTATTACATTTATTTGTGATGTGTTCTATACAACGCAATGTTTAGTTATTTTAAATAAAATACTCCATCAAATCCTTAGTCGACACTCCGACGTCGGCTCTGGCTGCAGCCAACACCTCGCTCATCTTATAATTCGCCGCCGCAAGTGCTACTTTGAACTCACTCCTGCACCAAACTCCCAAGTGAACGGACATGTTCCCCGTATTATATTATAAACTATACGTTGTAAGGTGCGTGTCTATTGTAAATATAAACAGTTGTGTTTTGAATTTATAACTAGCTTTTGTTAATTACTTCAGAATGCGCAGTTCTTGTGTTTAGTACCACTCATGTAATTTATTCTGTCTTAAATGATATATTTTGGCTTCGTTGTAGGTACACTTCTATTAACTCGTTGCTTGATTTCTTTATGACAGCAGGATAGTGGCCGATGATCCCCCTGGCTCCACTACTAAGTGCTTTCAAAAGTGCTCACTTTACCGTGAACAGGTTATAGCAGTTTAACACATGAATTACGGACGAGACGTAAAGAAAACTGTCGAATATGTATAGAGTACTGTTAATCGTAGGAAACGGTAAGTTTATTGGCGAAAAATGCTCGTCACTTAGAAGGAAGGCAATGAAGGCAGTAGAGGCTGGTTGTCGTCACACTCGAGGACGCGACCCGCCATTCACGCCGCCACATCCTATAATAGTTTAATTGCAGGTGACGGACAAGGTCGCGATCTGTGGGGGAATTTTCCCTGGCTCACATGAAGGTCACCCCGCAAGAACGTGCGGCCTTCGTCGTCGTAGTTGGACACCAGGACGGCCGGATGTGCGACGACATCGTCCACCCTAGGACCACCTCATTCTCATTCATTCCCCCCCCCCCCCCTTATC
The DNA here is from genome assembly GCA_029891345.1 of Dryococelus australis. NCBI lineage: Eukaryota > Metazoa > Arthropoda > Insecta > Phasmatodea > Phasmatidae > Dryococelus > Dryococelus australis. The sequence continues at coordinate 221,116,003 of CM056997.1, read as the reverse complement.
GTCAGTTCCATGACGTGAGCATCGCTGGCCGTGCGTGGCGGAAACGATGACATTCTGATAGTCAGGTGACCGCTATGTTTCTGCTTTTTCAATTAAACCTTTCAGAAAGTACCCCATGCATATGATGTGTGTGTGTTTGTTTGCTGAACATGTCATGTATCACAAGCAATACACACTTTTGTTTATGTAACACTAGATTGTTTTTGGTTAATTGATCTTTTACTTAAGTTTCATTTATTGATTACAATACCACGTGTGTATTACGTCTTAACAAAAATAAAGAGAAAATAAGTGTTCTGGTAACGTCCAATCAAGAAAGAGTAGTTATTTTGTAAAATAATACTAACTAAATTGCACTCGAGTGCGGAGCGGTGCTCTTTTGGTGTAATTTTCTAGACACTCTACAGCTTAGTTTGCATGAGGCGGAGGACTATACTTGAAATATGACTTTAGCAGGACTTCAGAACAGATGTATGTAACCATCGGAGGACTATACTTGAAATATGACTTTAGCAGGACTTCAGAACAGATGTAAGTAACCATCAAGGGACTATACTTGAAATATGACTTTAGCAGGACTTCAGAACAGATGTATGTAACCATCGGAGGACTATACTTGAAATATGACTTTAGCAGGACTTCAGAACAGATGTAAGTAACCATCGGAGGACTATACTTGAAATATGACTTTAGCAGGACTTCAGAACAGATGTAAGTAACCATCAAAGGACTATACTTGAAATATGACTTTAGCAGGACTTCAGAACAGATGTAATTAACCATCGGAGGACTATACTTGAAATATGACTTTAGCAGGACTTCAGAACAGATGTAATTAACCATCAAGCGACTATACACACCGTGCAGTGACAACTTACATCCAGCTTATTGTTTCCATGATGTCAATAGTCTTCCGTTAAGTGAAAAGGTAATGAGAATCGCGATCATTTACCACGTTCCGAATAACACGAACCATTTGTCGTCTTGGCGTCGCTAAATTTAATGAATATTTACTAGAATTTATTCATAAAATTTTCTCTGGCAAAGCGTAGTGCATAACTCTATAGATTAGGTGAATGTAATGCTATCGCAGTTTTTTATGTTCGTGGTCTGACGCCCTGAGTGCATTCAGCCAAGCGCCGCGTCATCCATGAAGTTATTGGTTGTACTGTGTATAACTTGATAGAGATTGTTTACCACACGGGGTTAGTGGGGATGAACTATAGCCTTTTATGTGTTATTACATTAGCAATAATATTAAGAGCACTGAAACCATAACTGTTTTCTAATCCATACTGACCTATAGTACACAACAGTCGAGTGGAGGGTAGAGTGGAGAGATTTGGTCGGCTGTTAACATCGACGTCTTGATAGCCGACGAGGGCGAATTGAGGTGAGTATGCACCAGAATGCGAGGGTGGGAGAAACGGGAGATCCCCGAGAAAATCCGCTGACCAACGGCATCGTCCGATACGATTCCCACATGCAAAAATACGGGAGAGATCCCGCCGGGAATTGAATCCGATTCGCCTTTGTGAAAGGCGAGCAGTCTAACTAGTATACCAAGGCGGCCCACTTGATAACTAGAAAGACTAGTCTAGATTAATTATGTTCGCGATTAATTACTTCGTTATTGTTACCTAAACTGTGGAATATAGAGATATACAATTTCTCGTGGAGAGTTTCCGAAATTAGTTTCTAAAATAATATTTTAATAATAGAACCAAAAGATAATAACTTTAAAAACAAACGTATAGGTTGGCTATGAGTAGCCTGTACTATATTTTAAAGAACCCATTCTCGTACTGTGCTGTTCCTAACCTGTAAAATGTGCTCAACTTACCCTACACAGCTATAAAATTTTTTTTGACACTCTATTAATAGCAGGACCCTAAATTAACTATATTGATGGGGATCATATCCTGTAACGATAAACTGATTATTTTTCTACATGTAAAAAAGTTGGCAGATATATACCTCAAAAAGTGCTTCCGTAAATTCGCGAAGAAATTCAGTGTTTCTAAAATATGTCAGTTCTTTCGTCAAAATGATTTTACTGTGCGAAATCCACGATTCCGCTCAAAAAGATTTCCACTGCAAATTGCCCCGTGCACGAGGCTAAAGCTGTCGAACTGGGACTGGCTTGTGAGGACTTGGTTGATAGTACAACCACATTGTGTACAGATGATGAAGAATGCTAGTAGCACAGTGGTAAACCACGCAACTCGTATTGAAGGACACTGGGTTCGGTTCACTGTCCGGGCTTCACCCTCATTCTCAGGGTTTTCAAGGTTTCTTTAATACAGCACATCGCCCATTCCTTCCCAATTTTTCAATAAAGTGTTCCTTTACTAATACTTGGTGACGGATCAGGTCCACTCAAATACATTAACTAAATAAATACTGCATACATATTATAGGCTTCACTCTATTCGATTGCGCGAGGCTCTGGCACGGGCCTTGCTTGCCTCTGATTGGTAACTGCGTGTTACGAAACTTATCCTATTGGCAGGGCTGTTGGCTGACAAGTAGGTAACCAGATGTTGAATGGCGCTTTTTCTTCTGTGGCTAGTAACTCTCTGCTGTTTGTCATTATAGTCGATCGCAGTGATTCAGTACAGCTTCATATGAGCGCTGAGACTGTCCACGAATACCTACATACTAAAAAGAAGTTCCTAAATATACCACATCATTGCATACGCGAATTGAGAACGTTCAAGTGCTACATGATAGTTTTCCTCTATTTGTTAACGTAAAAGCTAAATGAGTATTGAAGTTTTCAACATGGCTCAATTGCATTTCTATATTTTCTGTCTGCTATATGGTAAAGTATTCTTACTATTTCTGAATTAAAGACTCATTTCAGTTGAAGGAAGTTCAATATTAATGCAATGTTCACGGTCTATCTGTAGAGTGAGTTAACCGAGTACGAAATACAGACAAGATACTATTACGTGTACTACAAAACAAGCTTTTGATAACAGACAAGCAATATTTAGAGATGGTGAGTTATCGCGGACTGTTAGCTAGGATTCAACATACTGTACATATGTCTGATAGTTTTCTTTCCTTATTGGCTGTCATGCATTTATGAAGATACTATCCCATTTTACTGGACCAATGAGGATTCTTACACTATAGCGAAGAATGTTCGTGATTGGTCTGCAAACAACTTAGCGAAGTCAAAAACTAGCCCATACAATCATGAAACAATAAGCTAGCTGGAGTGCTATAGAAGATCTGATGGCTCAAATAATTTTCGCGATTTCCCAACATCATTTATTATATTCTTATCACTGTCATTGTTGTTGCTATCACCGCATTGTTTTTAGGAAGTAGTAAGCTGCTTCTTTGCAACTATCCCATGAGATAAAGCGGCGAAAACGTAATCATTAACTTCTGACATTCTAAAAAAATACTACACTTGTTCTTGACGAGGAATTTTTTTAAGTAATCGTTAGTTAAGGTGTTAACATTTGGTCAGTCCAAGGTAGTGCCTTGCGCCTGTAGTTTAAATTAAATACGCAGCGAATCTGATCCGTGCAGGCACAACATGACATGAGTCCTTGCACTTATCTAGATCCACGATAGTTTGATACATTCGCCTTCGGCTAAAGCCATCAAACTGTAAGAATTATTTTATACTTTTGCAAGAAAAATCTTTCAACACCGTGTTGCCAAAAAAAGTATATTTTATAGCACTACACACATTTCTATATAAAAATATTGTATATATGTAATATTGCATTGATAGGCTCCTATTTCGACTTTCATAATTAATAACTGGAAATAAAATTATGTTTCTTTATACTCTCGAAAATAATTGTGGTAAAAATCTTTTGAATTATTCTCAGGAAAACCAATACACTCTTGCCGGCACTGAGATGTGACCACTTCTCTAGTATACAACACGAGACCTAAACCATGTTACCAATTCTTCTTAGGATGTGTTCATTTCTGTCAATAATATGGTACAGTAGTATATAAGTAAGCTTAAGCAAGAAGAAAACAATGTCACGTTTTGGGAATAGCTGCGTGTAGTAATTTAGAGAAATACTGCATTAATTCCAAATGACAGTATGTCTGCAATCAGATTGCACTTTTGCACAAATGCAGGTTTATAATTACAAAATATATTCTTTTATGAATGTTGCGCCTGGTCAACAGTTTCTGTCTTTACATATGCATACGAGATTTTACTACGGTCTTTTTGATTGATTACAGAAATTACTGGACAGGTGTATTTACACATAACCACATGATCGGTAAGGTCTATGTATATCTTTCGGACGGAAGTAAGACAAAATCAGTAGGTTTTCTACAGTAAAAAAAAATACAAGGAAAAAATTTCCCCTCTCTCCGTCTATTAAACTGTGATCTATTAATAGAATTTTTTTCATAAACATATATACGTGTTTTAAGTGCCATACTTATCACAGAATGTATTAATTTTCAACTTCGACTTTTTGGTTTAAAATGATTTGTGGGCAGGACAACATCTTTGTGGACGTATTAATCAAAACTGCTCTTTTAATGTTACAAGAATAACATTCACGAGGTATATTACTGTATTTTTTACAAAGATCTGCAAACGTATAAAGAAATGTCAAGGAATATCTACAAAAAAACTTTTACAGTGTGCAAATGAACCCGAAAAAAACACTATTTTTGTCCTCCGTACGGAAATTACACAATAATACTTAAATATATAACCATTTTAAACATTACCTTATTTACCTTAGTTGAAAGAATATCTCTCCGCGAAACATAAACGTAGTGAGAAATACCTCGGTGCCTGTGCTGATTTCTCTGTTATTGTCTTCCGGCTTATTTATGGTGGATCAGCTTACTGTGTATGCACACCGTGTAAAGCGAAAGGCTATTAAATAAATCAAGGACGAGGAGAAATAAAAAACTTGTGAGGTATTATTTTTAATTTTTGATGTCAACAGCGAATCAAAATTAGCAAGAATTTTTCTCCCTGCCAACCTGTTGAAATTTAATGAAATAACATTAACGACCCACGATAGCAGAAGAAAAAGAAGAAGAAAAATAATAAGAAAATACACCTGTTAAAGCAGATACATATCGCTGTTGTTAGGATCTCCAAACCAAACAATTCATATAAAAATGTCGTTGCAAGGATGACAGTAAATCATCATGAAATATTTACGGATCAGAAAAACAGTACTCCTAACGATTGCAGACAACCTCGGCGCACACGAGATCACAAAACAAAATATAAAACATCTACACAAACTATAAAACTGAGAGACGCACAGACTGCCACATTGCCCTTGTTGAGATCCAGACAAGCTGGGTCCTAGTTATTGGTAAACAAGATGCACAGACTGCCACATTGCCCTTGCTGAGATCCAGACAAGCTGGACCCTAGTTATTGGTAAACAAGACGCACATACTGCCACATTGCTCTTGCTGAGATCCAGACAAGCTGGGTCCTAGTTATTGGTAAACAAGACGCACATCCTTCCACATTGCCCTTGCTGAGATCCAGACAAGCTGGGTCCTAGTTATTGGTAAACAAGATGCACAGACTGCCACATTGCCCTTGCTGAGATCCAGACAAGCTGGGTCCTAGTTATTGGTAAACAAGACGCACATACTGCCACATTGCCCTTGCTGAGATCCAGACAAGATGGGTCCTAGTTATTGCTAAACAAGATGCACAGACTGTCACATTGCCCTTGTTGAGATCCAGACAAGCTGGGTCCTAGTTATTGGTAAACAAGATGCACAGACTGCCACATTGCCCTTGCTGAGATCCAGACAAGCTGGGTCCTAGTTATTGGTAAACAAGACGCACAGACTGCCACATTGCCCTTGCTGAGATCCAGACAAGCTGGGTCCTTGTTATTGGTAAACAAGTCGCGAAACACGATCCTTGCCGTGTGAGTAATTGTCATGCTCGCACAGCTTCGAGCGTCATTATGTATTACGCCATGCGCACCTTAATTGCACAACATCAAGGGCATTTTCCCTTCTCTTCGCCACGTTGTAAGGTCGATGCAGTCCGTGATGATGCGATCAAAGCGAGGGAAACATGTTTTTTTCCTCGTTCTCTCTCTCTATCTCTCTCTCTCTCTCTCTCTCTCTCTCTCTCTCTCTCTCTATAGTTTCCATGTAGCGTGCGCAAAAGCCACGTTTGGGATTAGATTCCAAATTAAAGCACCTAGGCACAACCAAATTAATTCTCTTGTCAGCAGATTCCGTCCTCCAGGTTCATTTTTAAAACGTTCTCAACGACAAAACAATGTTTTATTTTCACCTTTACACTAGCTTTAGCACTAGCTTAACTTTAATTAACAGTGAAACGTACTCACAAATTAAGAAAAAATGCCAGCGTATGTTTTAATCAAGTTGAGGTGAAATCGATCAATAGTGCACTTCCCGATGCCATGATATCTGGTTCATGGAGTACCCATACAGTTGTATTTTAAATATCATTACCGTCAGTAAATTTGGCCACTTTACCTTTCTAATGAGATCACTTTGGCATAATATATATGCGATTCAACTAATTCATAGGGATACGTTGTTGTAGTGGCTAGACTACTCGCTTCCATTCATGGTGAACCCGGTTCGACTTCCGGTGGGGTGGCTCCCGGAATTCGCATATGAGAATCGTGCCAGACGATGCCGCTGATCGGCGGGTTTTCTCGGGGATCTCCCGTTTCACCCGTTCCTTCATTCCGGCATTGCTCCATATTCACATTACTTTACTCTCATCGGCTCTCAAGACATCGATGTTAAGAGCCATACAAATCTCTCCACTCGACTAAGCTAATACATGTATCTCTAACTACGTTGCTGTCGAGATGTTAAGCCTTACTTACCTAAGGCCTGTAACGAGACTTGGGAATTTAACCTGCTGTATGGTGTTTTAGAGCTAGCACAGTAAAAACATTATAACCTACTTGTCAGTCACAGGAGCATAACTAAGTCAGGGGTTCATAAAATGGATTCAATAAATTAAGGAAAAATCACTTTCACCGTAATGTTATTTTCTTTAATAGAACATGCTTGTTTTATCCCTTCAAGTAATGGAAAATAGAGGTATTATTATTGATAAGAGAATTTGTGTCACTTTTCTAACCAAAATATCTCGATTGATGTTTAACACGTGGAAGTTGACAGTGAATACACGAAGAGGGAGGGGAAGATTACTATGCTAAAGGAGCAAGAGTGGCACGTAGTAAAGCCATCAGGGGTTCCCACGACATAATTTACACATGCACTTGCACATGCACTTTCCCTCGCGACACCATCTGGACCCACCCTGGAGATCCTGTCTGGGGCTTCCCTCGCGACTTATGTGACCGGTTTGCCATCAACACCTCACCTCACTGATGCAGTGCTTCCACCTCACCCCCTTCGGAGCTGTAGACTGACAGGTTACGCAAACTCTCCCTCCCCCCACGATGCACTTCCCAACCCCATATCCACCAAACCCCTGCAAATGCACTTACCCAACCCCTCCCAACCTGTGGGACTGCCGAAGATATTAGGACCTGTTTTTGACGGCCGTCATGCTCTGGCTGGCCGCGAGACTGGCTAGCTTTGATGACTGGTGAACATGGCTGGTATTGTGCTCGGCTACCATAAAAGGTGATTGTGTAATTGTGCAATTAGCAATTATGTAATGAATGTAATTACAGATATAGTCTGGTCAGCTGGCTGTACTTCACTATTGTTGTAGCATTTTCATGAGGTGTATCGTAACCAAAATAATATCTGGCGTTTCTTTATTACTCAACGCCGGCGTATCCACTGTGAGAAATAAGAAAAAGAAAGTGGCTACGAGAAAAATAATTGTTGGAAATATCGATAAGAATAGGGATACATAAAACCATCAATATCAGATATTTGTCTCTTTGACGCCTAGAGAACTACATTAGACCAGATCAGGCAGCACCAACTCACTGTGACAACACATACGTAGGGACCCGTGAATTCCGCAGAAAGATTTCATTACTATTTAGTAACACTTTTTCTCAAGATACCCTTCCGTCATTGGACGATTAACTTATTAGCTACGCGTCTTGGGTGTCTGCCCGCGAATCGCAAACCTTTATTACACGAGCAACCTAATTCTGATTCGCCAGTTAAAGAAAAATGATTTCTTATCACAGAGATAAGCAGCCAACAAACAGAAGTAAAGTGCTGATTTTCTCGCAGGATATTGAAATCGAGGATGAGAGTAAGTTTTTTCGCTAAAATCAGGTGTTCCTAGACATGTATGTATTGATTTGTTTTGTTTATTTCTTTTAATTTTTTTATTTATGACACTTTTTATTAGCATGATCATGTAACAACACAAAATAATAAACAACGTCATTCCAGCCAATAACAATGTTGCGAATAACGCACACGGAGTACAGGGGCATCGCAAGCGACACTTGTGTATAGGATGGGACCTACAACACTGTTTATAATCACGTCACAAACAGTGTATCCAATACCAACCTTTACACATTAAATATCACTGGAGATATTTAATTTATCAAAGTGAAACCATTTCTGTTGAAAGTAATCTTACCTCTACTTTTTGATTGTTTTTGAAGTATATGTATAGTGTACACTTTCATTTTGTGAGCATCTGATATATACAAATTGCTTTGCAAGCAAGATTTCCATATTTTGTTACGTTTCGAACATTTTTATGGTCCAAGTGGTCGGTGAAAAACGTGTACACGCACGCACATAGTTCTATTTCCTAGTTGTAGGAGAACGTCAATAATGACGTCCATACATGTGCGTTTAGCAGCAACCCAATAGCAGCTTATCTCATACTGGTTGGTTCCGTCATATTGAAATTGTTTCTTTGAATGTTGTTAACAAAATGTAAGGGATAAGAGAGAAATATAGAAGGAATGGCTACAACATCTATGCGAAAATACAACTGCGTGTTATTTTTCACTAAATCACCTCGCAAAATGGCAGGCAAGATTTAGAACTGTTCATGCCGTTTGATTTAGGATAACATAACGCGTACGATATTTCATTAATTATATTCAGTGAAACATTTCGAAGTATTACTCCGTCGTCGGATTTTATTACATTTGCAGATATTTTTTTATATTTGGCGTTTAAACTTTTAACTGATAATGTGAACATTTAGATATTAGTATTCCTAACCTTCAGATAATATTGATTGCAGCATCGTCAATTCCTCGATGAATATTTACAGGGGCGATTTTGCATTAACTTACCAAGCAGTGGAAATCAGTGGGCCAATGAATAATCGAGCACATGGATGGAAGTTGTTACCGCCCGCCCACATACTCAACGAATGGCGTTGACTCACTAGTATAAGAAACACAGTAGGCCTACTTCCCTGGTCGTGGTAGTGGTACGGTGCAGAGTTTGTGCAGCTCCTAACATCGGGAGCTGATGAGGGTGAAGCATGGAGCAGTGCCGGAATGCAAGAGCGGGGGAAACGGCATCGTCCAACACGAAAATCCGAGGAGCGACCCCGCTAAGAATCGAACCCAGTTCACCAGGGAACCATGTGAGTAGTCTGTGCATGTGTGCGTCAGTTGCCGATAAAACGCCTAACAGGAATGGAAACTCCTAGTGAGAAGGAGGGGGAGGACGAGAAAGCAAGGCAAAGAAGACAAAGCGAGCAAGGAAACGAATATATATATATATATATATATATATATGCGTGCTTTCAAGCTTCCGCCGTCTTTGGTTTTGAAACGCAGAATTACAAGTGAGGGGGTATGAAAAATTCCGCTGATGTGCAGAACTTGGTGTAAATATCTCATAAGCTTGGTGTGTTTGTGTGGGTTCACTGTTCAGTGTGCCACTACCTGCATTGTTGTAAAGCGGGGAAACAGTCGGCAGTGGGTTAGTTGCACTGTTGAACGCCTGACAGTAGTAACAGTACGTGTTCACTATGCCTGTCATTATATATATTAAACCTTCTGATCTGGTGTTATTTCCTAAATATAATTACCAGTAGAGAAAACAAATTGCCCAAGATCATACCATCATCTCCCGTAACAACGACAGCACCTCTCCGAATAGCTACAGAAACATGAACGTTATTACAATGAGTAGGAGTCTTTCCACTTGTTAAATCAACAAAGCAATGTTAATGCAAAAGTGGGTTGGAGGAGAGAACGTTCTCGCACGTAGTAAGTTAGCGTTTACCATCAGAAGTTTGTTTCACTATTAACAGTGGACAACACTCTACAATGGAGCAATGTCGAGTTACGTATCTGTTGGACTACGTATACTACCAGAAGTTTGTTTCACTATTAGCAGTGGACAACACTCTACAATGGAGCAATGTCGAGTTACGTATCTGTTGGACTACGTTTACTACCAGAAGTTTGTTTCACTATTAACAGTGGACAACACTCTACAATGGAGCAATGTCGAGTTACGTATCAGTTGGACTACGTTTACTATCAGAAGTTTGTTTCACTATTATCAGTGGACAACACTCTACAATGGAGCAATGACGAGTTAGGTATCTGTTGGACTACGTTTACTATCAGAAGTTTGTTTCACTATTAGCAGTGGACAACACTCTACAATGGAGCAATGTCGAGTTAGGTATCTGTTGGACTACGTTTACTATCAGAAGTTTGTTTCACTATTAACAGTGGACAACACTCTACAATGGAGCAATGTCGAGTTAAGTATCTGTTGGACTACGTGTACTACCAGAAGTTTGTTTCACTATTAACAGTGTACAACACTCTTCAATGGAGCAATGTCGAGTTACGTATCTGTTGGACTACGTTTACTACCAGAAGTTTGTTTCACTATTAGCAGTGGACAACAATCTACAATGGAGCAATGTCGAGTTACGTATCTGTTGGACTACGTTTACTATCAGAAGTTTGTTTCACTATAAGCAGTGGACAACACTCTACAATGGAGCAATGTCGAGTTACGTATCTGTTGGACTACGTTTACTATCAGAAGTTTGTTTCACTATTAGCAGTGGACAACACTCTATAATGGAGCAATGTCGAGTTACGTATCTGTTGGACTACGTTTACTATCAGAAGTTTGTTTCACTATTAGCAGTGGACAACACTCTTCAATGGAGCAATGTCGAGTTACGTATCTGTTGGACTACGTTTACTATCAGAAGTTTGTTTCACTATTAGCAGTGGACAACACTCTACAATGGAGCAATGTCGAGTTACGTATCTTTTGGACTACGTTTACTATCAGAAGTTTGTTTCACTATTAGCAGTGGACAACACTCTATAATGGAGCAATGTCGAGTTACGTATCTGTTGGACTACGTTTACAATCAGAAGTTTGTTTCACTATTAGCAGTGGACAACACTCTACAATGGAGCAATGACGAGTTACGTATCTGTAGGACTACGTTTACTATCAGAAGTTTGTTTCACTATTAGTAGTGGACAACACTCTACAATGGAGCAATGTCGAGTTACGTATCTGTTGGACTACGTTTACTATCAGAAGTTTGTTTCACTATTAGCAGTGGACAACACTCTACAATGGAGCAATGTCGAGTTACGTATCTGTTGGACTACGTTTACTACCAGAAGTTTGTTTCACTATTAACAGTGGACAACACACTACAATGGAGCAATGTCGAGTTACGTATCTGTTGGACTACGTTTACTATCAGAAGTTTGTTTCACTATTAGCAGTGGACAACACTCTACAATGGAGCAATGACGAGTTAGGTATCTGTTGGACTACGTTTACTATCAGAAGTTTGTTTCACTATTAGCAGTGGACAACACTCTACAATGGAGCAATGTCGAGTTACGTATCTGTTGGACTACGTTTACTATCAGAAGTTTGTTTCACTATTAGTAGTGGACAACACTCTACAATGGAGCAATGTCGAGTTACGTATCTGTTGGACTACGTTTACTATCAGAAGTTTGTTTCACTATTAGCAGTGGACAACACTCTACAATGGAGCAATGTCGAGTTACGTATCTGTTGGACTACGTTTACTACCAGAAGTTTGTTTCACTATTAACAGTGGACAACACTCTACAATGGAGCAATGTCGAGTTACGTATCTGTTGGACTACGTTTACTATCAGAAGTTTGTTTCACTATTAGTAGTGGACAACACTCTACAATGGAGCAATGACGAGTTACGTATCTGTTGGACTACGTTGCGATAGTTTTGCCCCCCCCCCCTTTTTTTTTTCGTGATTAATTTAATAAATTGAGAAGCATTTCTACGAGATTCGCGCCTACATAGACTCGTGATAAATAACTTTGATGAGTGTTCAAAACATGCTGTCTAAATTACGCTGTCGTGTCAAGCATTTCGGAAAATGTGGACATTTCATAGACAGTTCTGAGGACGGAAATCAGAATGTGGCATTGAACGAGCAAATTGGAGAGAGGTGGGTTTAAATCCATTTCTCCGTAGGGGTAATAAATGGATTAGGAGTATGTAGTATGTGAGTTTTAAGCAATTAAGTAACCGCGTGGTAAAGGGGGAGGGGAGAGAAGTGAATATAAGCACTTTGATTTAAGTGGGAATATGAAAGGTCTGTGATGTAAGATAAAAGAATGTAAACTAAAAACATAATGATTACGTCAGCTGACATCTGCAGCCATCGGCAATTATGAAATAATTTGCTGAAACAATATTTAGTATACACTTGACAAAATAAGTGACATGAATCACATTTCTGAATTTTCATTTTCAGTTAGGTTGTGGATTTCAGTCATGTATCTGATTGGCCATTGGCATTCTTTTATGCATCCGCCCTTGTGATGTAAAGCTAACTGAAAGTCAGCGTATAAACTGAAATATTGCTAACACATTCCTAAAACATAAATCAGAAAGGCCGAAGGCATACCAGAATGTGGACCGAGAACATTTCATACGACGAGGTATAGTAAGACGAGGAATTCTGCGGCCATACTTACTTGGAAAAATGAACGCTTCACCCAATCTGGGCGATACCACGGTGCTGTCCGAATCGTGCGAGAGTATGGATCGGTAAAATTATTTCATGGTGAGCACAGAAATTCGGGAATAAAAGTTGGTCGTGCATCGGAAAATATACCGTGAATTATATATATATATATAATTACTATACTGTTATGCAATATTATCAAGCCTATTCGAGGCTTATTATTTTATTATAGGCTGTTCACGGTAAAGTGAGCTCTTTTGAGTCCCTAGTTACATTTTATTTCATCCAAATTTTATCTTTTAACCACTTTTTTAAAGTAAATATTGCCATGTAAGTAATACACACAATGTGTATATTCCACCACACTCTGAAGTTACCGTCTAAGGCTGAAATAAAATAAAGTTAAAGAAGTAAGGAACTGAAGAAGGCGGGACGTGGCAGTATCCACTTTACAACACGAGGTGCTGCCAACGCTAGAATAGACGTGAACATGTCTGTTTTTTACAAGGCATAGACGGATTGTGGGACAAGCGTCAACGCTTTAGGGAGTCTCTTTCCGCAGCGTAATCCCTGCTGATCAACACTGTCAGAGGCAATTACATCCCAGCGACTGCACGTCGAAATTCACTTTATTGCGGGAGATATCACGTCTTACTGTCACCTTCATCTTCTCTTCCTTCACACGGCTGCAGTGCTATGCAGGCGAGCTGATAAACCGAACAACGAGATCGATCATTAAAGGCGACCTGGGTAGCCGTGCTATATTTATACTGTTCGTCTCGTTGATAATTCCAGAGCTGATGTGCGCCTGTCTAGGTGGTCGTGGAGTCGATCTTCTGGCCGATAGTCGATCTGCTGGTCGATACCTGCACCTCCTTTGTGCAGTGGCGGCGCTACGTTCACGATGTCGGATACCAACACAATTAATAATGATTTTATATTTGTCCCAAACTTGTTCAACTTGAACCCATTGTACGTGATGCCATTTTCTTCGAATAAAAAATTACACTTTATATTTTTTGAATAACAAAAAATTTTCGTTTTTTGCAGCAGCCATAAAAAAATATTAACTAAGTTGTACAAATGAAAAAAAAATTCCAACATGAACTAATGTCGGAGCCAACTGCAAGACAAGTAGAGTATGTAATCACCAAATAACAGGCCATACATATAAACAATGTTGAATTAAAATTTTTGCCGGCAAATTTTTAAATTTTTTTTTAATGCATGAACTTTTATCTTGTGTTAACATATATGTCAAGTCGTAGCCCTCGGTATTAGTTTACATTGTAAAATTTTACATTTATACGATTTAGTATTTATTATCATAACTGCAGCAAAACAGGATTTGACATCGAGATATTCACATAATATAAAGTGTAATTTCCTTTGTCCGTGGAAAATGGCATCACATGGGATGCGTACAAGTTAAACATGTATGGAACAATCATAAAATAATTAATGTTTTGGTATAAAACACCTGCATGGTATGGGCAGGTATCCCCATAATGTTACGTATATTCCTCAACAGCTGAATGTACTGATTAAAATTAAAAAACAAATATTGCTAAGGTATCGCATAGTTGTTTTGAAATCGGGCTTATTTTTCTTCCATTTCACATTTGTAACTGTAATTAGAGGTTCCCTCACTATTTAATAATTTCTGTCCCACATACGAGAATGTAAATAAAACCGCGCCAACTTAAAAAAATTATCTTCATTAATTATCTATTCCATATCAATGGCCGGACATTAAGTCCGGTCATTGATTTTGATGGATGGGATAAATAAATGCCCCGCTTGGGGTCGCGCTCTTACAGGGACCTCGCTATTTTTTTTTTTTTAGTAATTTTATCAGAATAAACGAAAACAAATCTCATTACCCCTTCGCAGTTAGAAGTTAAATTTAAGTATTACATATGACACAGTTTTAAAGGCTGGTCACGATAAAGTGATTATTTTTAAAATCAACCTTAGAAAGAAGTCCCTATCCGTGCCTGCATATATTTAAACGGGCCAACTGAGTGACATGCGTCCAGTAAAGTTGGTAATGATGGGGGGGGGGGGGGGGGATAGTTCCATATCTTTACGTCGAATAAAAAGTGTTAGGTGACCATTTATGAATACTTAAATTATATCTTTCGTTTCCTGTTTTTTAATGCATCGACGTTTAAAAAATAGCAGATTTATGTCATATATACTCTTATATTAATTTCACAGTTTCGCTTGACCAACGCATGAATAAAGTGATGAAACCCATGGCCATGTTAATTTGACATGAGGCGGAAGAATACACAACGTGCACACAACTAGATCTTAAGCAGGGCTTTCAAAAGTGCTAATTTGACCAAGAACATTCTTAACTTTGATGCATTATTATATACACAGTGTAGTGTAGAGGAATGATTTGGGCTGCCGTTAACAGAGAGGTCTTGAGAGCCAACTTGGTA
Source organism: Dryococelus australis (assembly GCA_029891345.1). Taxonomy (NCBI): domain Eukaryota; kingdom Metazoa; phylum Arthropoda; class Insecta; order Phasmatodea; family Phasmatidae; genus Dryococelus; species Dryococelus australis. The sequence continues at coordinate 221,100,645 of CM056997.1, read as the reverse complement.
TCTAGTATATCACTACCTATAATGAAGCAGTGACGGATCTAGAGATATATTAAGGAGGTCACTACTTGTGGTGAGGAGCATTGTGCATTACGTCCAAGCCACATCATGCTTACTAATAATTATGAAGTTTTAATGTTATACATATAAATGCCAGTACTTTGTGGATAGGCCATTTGGATATTTTTCAAACACAATTCATGTTATTAAGCTAAGCGCATATATTCATTCTGAAGTATTAAGGCCGTTTCACACGATAAAATATTTCTCGACTTCAATAACTTGAATTCACATTATTGAACTAAAATTTACTCTCTTTCAACGAATTGCATTCAATAAGCTTTCGAGTCTTCAAATGAAATTGTATAACAAAGTTTTTAGTTAAATCAGTTTAAAAAATATAAACGTAAATTTTTAGTAGTATGTACGGCTAATTCACCACACAAAAATAATTTGTTAAACCACAACAAATTTTCGTAATATTATTGTTAATTTTCATTTTTAAAAAATAAGCGTCCTCATTTTGTAATCACTTTAAATGTGTACACAGTACTCTTTTAATATGAAATTACTTCCATTAAAATTGCCAGGAAAGCTGTCATAGACGATTTAAATATTGGATTCAAGAAATATAGAACAAGTTCAAAAAAAATCTTGAAGGGAAATCAATAATTCAATAAATCGAAAGAGTGAATGTCCGCTATATGACGTGAATTAATAAAAAAATAAATATAAAAAAAATTGAAGAATATTTGATCGTATCAACTAAGTTTAAAAAATAATGTAATTTTATCCATTGTGAAATAAATCTGCAAGGGAGTGTGTGTCACGCAGGCCCCGCCCTGTATCCGCCACAGCGCTGAAGAATGTTAGAAGGGGGAGTGCGTGTCTCGTGGAGGGTCACGTGACGCAGAGAGACTGGGTCCAAGTGTCCGCACATCGCGCAAACATAAACAATGCCGCTACTCTTCCCCCCCCCCCCCCCTCCGCCCTTGTGAGGTTGTCAGTCAGCAGCGGCGAGATCTGGCCGCGGTCCAGTTACAGCGGCACGCGTATGTCCCCTCAGGCGGGCTCTTCCTTCTCCTCCTCCCCCCCCCCCCCACCACGCGGAACCTCTCCCCAGCACATACACTACCTTCTCCTCTTCTCGCTTCGCTGCCCATACAGCTAACATATTTTATATTTTGTATTTGTATAGTCTGCTGTATTCCCGGTTTCTTCGCACTTTTTTTAATCAAAACCTTGAAAAATCACACCAATCATGACGTGTTTTATTTGTTCCTAATTCTGTTAATAGTTATGTGACAAACTCTTATACACGTATTGACACATTTTTGGTTAAAGTGAATTTTATTTATATTTTACCTATAAATTATAATATTTCACTTATGAATAAAACAAAGGGAAAATAATGTGTATTGGTAATGGGCAGTAACAAATATTTCTTATGTGAAATATTATTACACTGAGTGCGTATGTTGAAATACAAGAGCGTGGGGCGTCGGAGCCGGAGCCGCCCGGCCGCCATATTGTTACGTTACCCAACCGTCATCTTGGATGACCTTGGCCTTGACCTTTACCCCGGTGACCTCTGACCCCAAAAACCGAAAAAATGCGAAAGAAATCTAAAAAAAATTGCAACAAAAATGTAATTAAAAATTGTTAAAAATTAAAAATCGATAAAAAAAGTCTGTAAAACAGTTATTATTAAAACAACTCAAAAATCGTTTTGAAATTAATTTTTAAAAAATTTTATTTAAAAAATATCTTAATTAAAAAGTCTTTAACCCCAGCAGCTATTTCCCCCCTTTTTTCCCAAATTTCCTTCGAAAAATGTTATTAATTAAAAATAGTTTAAAAAGTTTCTTAATTAAAAAGTCGTTTACCTCGACGGCCATTTTTCTCTTTTTCCCCTCGAAATTTCCCTTTTTCCTTAAAAAATTTCTCTCGAGAATTTTTTAAATTTACACTTCGTTTAAAAAGTTTTATTTAAAAAACTTATATTTGCGGATATCTCTTCCCGCACCCGCAATTACTCATCTCTGTTCGAATCCAGCAGACAACTGACTCCATCGCCTTCACTCGCCTCACATATACTAATTCCACCATCTTGATTTTTTCTTTCGTCATTTGTTTACATGCTAATGGAGGCAGCCATATTTGTTTACACGCTACTGCAGGTAGCCATCTTTGTTTATATGTTACTGGAGGCCGCCGTCTTTGTGTATATTTTACTGGAGGTGGCTATAGTTGTTTTTCGTACATCATTTGTTTGTTACTGGAGGCGGCCATATTTGTTTTCTTCGTACATTATTTGTTTATGTATGTTACTGTAGGCTGCCATGTTAGGAGGCAGCCATCTAGCAAGGTGAAGTCCTCAATGTTTCTTTATTGTCATTTGCTTTATATATAATTTGTCTCTCATATTTGTGCGACAACCCGATTATGCCACCTGATATAGGCATGTGCCGAATGGTGACATTGACCATTCCTGCAAAGTACTTCAATTTATTGATTATTTTTTAATTCTTATATAGCGGGAAATGTTTTTTGAAATAAAACAGCATATCTTTTATTTACATAAAATTTATTGTACACATAGTAAAATATATATGGGTTTATTAATCTTCTTCGACGTTCGCCGCTCGATGTCCTCGGCGACCTAGGAATTGAAGCGGGCAGGGAAACACCACCAATTGAAGCTGGTGATGCTCGAAGACGACTAATCAGTTACGCTGTACGAACAGTCAGCTGCACTCATGAGAGTATTTCGACAGTCCTGTCTCAGAAATTGTAAAATATAAGCCTGTCGTGAAGTATCAGGTAAAATGTGTACATGTTGGAAGGAATATTTCCATGTGTAGTGAATTCGATCATGCAGTCGATCACTTTGGAGGTAATACGCTCGTCCTGTTTACTCAAATCGAATACCATGAGTAGTGCCAAACTCTTGAACTTATCAGGGCTCAATATCGGAGATTGGGCGATCCCATAATATGCACTTTGGAATTGAGAGATATTGTGGTATTCCGGCAGGTACTGTCCATTTACAAAGTTCGTGTCCATATCTACACACGGGTAGCTTTCAGTATTCAAAAATATTTGTACATTTTATATTTGGCATTTATCGAACTGCGAACAACGGCTTACTCCTACATTGTGCTGTCTTCCAGTCAGTAGCCCAACAATTATGTACCTCGGTTTCTCAAAAGCAAAGCTGGTCTTCACCATCCAGTTAATGCGCTGGCTTGCTGGCAATCCGGGATATGTCTCCAGACTCAACGACCTGAAAGCCATATCGATGTTTTTACCATCTTCCACATTCTGCAACATGTGTAGGTAGAAAAACAGGCGATGAATAAATACTGAGTATAGCAGCCTGATTAATAACACCTTCACGAACAGGCACAGTCGGCCAACAAAATAATATCCCGTGGATTCAATTAAGACATGCCAGTATAGAAAGGATTACTTCCATTATGACAATTACAAAAGCCCACTATAAGCTTTAGCAGTTATTTCTTGCAGACGAAAACTATATAAACAATGGAAAGAATTTAACTCTCCTCTGCACTAAATACTTTTCGACACCAGGTACCGTCCTCCTTGGCGGCATATGTGTTTGCAGTTTGCGTGATGCGTTGAAAGTTTTATTCCGCCGTACACAAAAGCGTTATTTTTTTACCGTGCTTAAATAGCCTTGTGTACATGTGAAACAGTTTGTGGGGCACGGTTCCCACTTGCGAAAATACGGGAATGACCCCGCCGGGAATTGAACCCGGTTCGCCCAGATGGAAGGCGAGCAGTCTGACCACTTCTCCGCCGTAGCCCCAGTTTGTTTGAAAATCGTGTCTTACAAACACAGTTATACGAGCGGGTGCCTTGGAAGGTAATGTTCGTTGAGAGCAGAATGCAATGGCGTGGAATGGTTTCAGAACTGGGCGTACAAACACCACCTACCTCGTTGCAGCAGCTGGCCGGCGCTGCTTGCAACCCGAGAGACTGCTATAAAACCACTTTTACTGGGGAGGAAACATGGCTTTGCGCTGTGCTTTACTGGCAGTTTGACGCCGTCTCCTAGACGCCTGCTCACTCGCTGAATTCTTTTCCTGCCGGCAACACTTCACCCCGCCAGCGCCATCCACACCCGCGGGTATGCCTACTCGTCCGCTGCTCCTGAGTTCTATGTCGCGGCCTCACAGTAGATAAATATAGTTCATCCACCGTTACCTACAACTTTTCTGAAACCATGCTAAAGATCTACTCTCAGGGTATTCCTCCGCCTCATGCAAACAAGTCTTATCCAAGTTCAGAAAATTACACCGCATTCGTGCACACCTACTTTAATAATATATTGCGTAAGAACTATATAATACTAAATATTGCCAACATATCTGTCCTGTCACTGTATTTATTCACGTCAATTATGAGTGTAATAGTATGATTTGTAGATAAAAGAGAATTAAAAGTTCAATTCAACCAAAAATAGATACTTTTATGTTAACAGAAGTATAAAACGCTAGTGATACACAACGTATTTAGTGAACAACAAAACACGTCTTGTGGTGTAGTTTTTCAAAGGTTTGATCCAAAAATTGTGAAGATAGCGTGAGATACTATACCTAGCCCTATATAGAGACGAAATGGTGTCGCGGTTCCTTTCCCAATCGCTGATTGGCTGCACGAGTCTATGGAACGAGTTTTGCGTCTGACGACTGCGTGCTGCAAAAACGTTCATATTGGCCGGGTTGCTGGCTGGCAATTACCAGGCGCTTATTGGCAAATGGGGTTGCTGGTCGGTGGCGCCATATTGCTGGCGTCCGCGGCTGTCACACCTCTGAATTGCCAATTACTCTTTGGGGCGGAGTCACGTATAGAGAGACGACGGAATTACATATTAGTAGTTGCCTCCAAGCCACTCTGTTACATGGCGTAAGAATTATCAGATTTGCAATATGATTGTTTTTATAATAATTTTACAGTTTAATTTGACCGGCTAGTAAATAAGTTGACCAATCCTACGGTACTGTTAATTTTACACTCGGTGTAAGGACACACAATGTACATACAAGTAGATACTAAGCATTGATCTGAAATGTGCTCAGCTTACCGTGAACAGACTATAACTACGCAGTAGCACCGCAGGACGCAGAGGTGAAAGAGGAGTTAGTTTTAGCATTAGCATGCACACGCTAGCAAGATGGCGTCACTCGCTAGCGACGTGTGGGAACACAGTTCAGCAATGAGCAAGCTACTCGCCGAGGAAAAGCAGCTGGAGGCGGCTACTCGCCGAGGACAAGCAGCGGGAGGCGACTACTCGCCGTGGAGAAGCATCGGGAGGCAGCTACTCGCCGAGGACAAGCAGCAGAAGGCGGCTACTCGCCGAGGACAAGCAGCGGGAGGCGGCTACTCGCCGTGGAGATGCATCGGGAAGGAGCTACTCGCCGAGGACAGGCAGCGGGAGGCAGCTACTCGCCGAGGACAAGCAGCGGGATGTGACTACTCGCCGTGGACAAGCAGCGGGAGGCGGCTACTCGCTGTGGAGAAGCATCGGGAGGCGGCTACTCGCGGAGGACAAGCAGCGGGAGGTGACTACTCGCCGAGGACAAGCAGCGGGAGGCGGCTACTCGCCGAGAATAAGCAGCGGGAGGCGGCTACTCGCCGTGGAGATGCATCGGGAAGGAGCTACTCGCCGAGGACAAGCAGCGGGAGGCAGATACTCGCCGAGGACAAGCAGCGGGAGGCTGCTACTCGCCGAGGACAAGCAGCGGGATGTGACTACTCGCCGTGGACGAGCAGCGGGAGGCGGCTACTCGCTGTGGAGAAGCATCGGGGAGCAGCTACTCGCCGAGGACAAGCAGCGGGAGGCGGCTACTCAACTGCTGGAGCACGGTGCGGCCATTCGGTTTAGGACTAAAAAAAAAAAAAAACGACAATGCAACAGGAGGTAGCGCCTTTTCCGCTTCTATGTCTTTACTTACTCTGTGGCTTTGAGATGTTTGTATACTTCCTATGACCAATTTTACATGCAATTAATTAAAATTAAAATTGTTAAGAAATATTTTATTAGTATACAAATGCTTGTCCTTAAAAAAATAAAGATATAAACAAACACGTACATGACTGTTGTCCATGTGACTTTTACATCTGTGTAGTTTGGGTAGGTTAAATGTTAGGTCTGTAGTGTATGAGAGGCCGTGGTGACGACGTGGGCTGCTGTCGGCAGGTCAGTGTCGGTGTCCGGAGGTAGTGGGCGACTAACAAGAGGAGCGGGCACCTCACCTCGCCTCCTGACGACACTCGCGCATTAATCATCCTCGCAGCGCGCCTAGCGCTTTAATTCCCCTCTATGCTAAGTACGATCTTGTGTTCCCTTGATTATTAAATTGTGATTCATTCACGGAAACACAATGGAGGGCCTTGCCGCCCGACTTTTTTTCATAATTTATTCTTATTAGTAGTGGTTCTGTTGGATAAAGTGGGGCCTTTTTACCTCCCTTTTCTGCCGTGTCTCCATTCTCTGGCCTGCCCGCGCTCGGAGGCTACGTGGCGCGCGCAACATGGACGCAAGTCGCCTTTCCGCTCGCGCCAAAACACGCGTACACGTTACTCAAGCCAGCTGTCGCTCTGACTACTGCTCATGAATTTACGCCTCCTCCTCCTCAAAGCTTCCTCGAAGTGGAGTAATGAAATTAAAATAAATTATGTTAGCGTGAGATAATGGAACCCTAAGCGGATCGAAGTGGAAATATTGTGACATTATTGTGACATCAAGAGAGATGTGTGTGTATGCATGTGCGAAGGGAAGGTTACGCCACCATTTCTGTCTCTATGAAATTGCCGTCTTCAGAAAATAGTTGAGTTAGATAATGAACACACGGTATGACTTTTTTTATTTTAGAGTAACAAATATTAATTTTATAATTTTTGCAAAATTTAAAATACTTTACAAACAATTGCATATCTCATTATAAACAACTTAGCGTGATTATGCATGGATGTAGTTCCTTCATATCAGTTCTTTACTGTATAATGTATAACGTAGTTAGTCTTTGAGTTTTACATACTACTTGATAGTTGAGTAGGTAAACTGATTATATATATATATATATATATATATATATATATATATATATATATATATAAGTTTCAAAATCGAACTTATCGATTTATCGATGACTTATCTACCTAGGCATTTCACTATGCTTTTGCTACTTGGTAGACGTTCTCGTAATTTGTAAACTCAGCTTTAGCATTCCCGTGATTTTCGTCTGAATTCGGCAGAGTTATATTTTTGGCACTCTTTGTGTAGTTACACCTTAAACCGGAAAGAAAGTGAAAATGGAGCCAAATAAGTGAAAACCTGGGGAAAATGACTTTACTAATTGTTAGTGCCAGATAACTGATAATAATTGAGCGAAATTTCACTGAATAATATGTTATTCCCATTGAATATCGGAAATTCCATGACCCTAAGCCACCAGACTGTCTATGAGAGAACGGCATTCACTCATGATATCACTTATTCGGGTATAGAGTGTGCATGTTCCTAGTGACATGAGCGTGAGGGACTTTTCAAGTGCTCGGATATAGTTCCACAAGCTACCGATCATTAGTAGACACTCGGATATTTCGCGAATTCATTCGACAATTTAAATTTACACCACGTGTACATTGACGTTTCTGCTTCTATTTGACAACAGTTTGTTAAACACGTCCCCGGCTCCTTTACAACCAATAACAAACCTGCACGGAAAACAAGGACCGAATCCCGAGATACTTGGTCTAGAGTTTAATTGGAGCAACATCCAATCAACAACTATCTGAGGCTCGAGTACGTTTACTTTGAGTTTGTGTAGTCTAGCTTGCCGAATGAATACACATTTCCCGGTCTCTAATCATTATCTCAGTGGAGCAAGGAGTAGTTTTATTTTCTCCGCCTGACACGAGTTGTGGAGGTCGGGCTGTATTTAATTAGTGAAATATTTTTAACATACTCCATTGCTACAGTATGTCGTTACAGAAAACTCAAGTATAAAACATGAAACATACACGAAAAAAAGCACTAAAAAGAGCTAAGAGTGTCTGTAGTAAAAATATGTCAATAAACTGTATCATAAATCCCACAAGGAGTTGTGTTTGATAAATAAAACAATAGAAAACAAAAAATTAAATTACGGAACTAATTATCAAACAAAAAACTTAAAAAAAACCAAGGTCTACCCAGATTAAGAGAGCACAGACGAGCATAGACACGCAAAAAAACAATTTTTTCGTGCAACAATTTTTTCGTGCAAGACAGAATGTCACAAGGATGAAGTAACAGCCGCAATGATAGACGAAACAACGATGACGACACAGATGAACAGTTAGTTTCGATCAAACGGAAAAAAGTAAAGAAACCAGAGGACAACACGCCTAAGACAGTAGCTTATAGACGAACACTAAGACGAGGATAAAACAACGCACAAGACTGGAAGACACAAACACAACGATGACGACACAGAATAACCTGGACTATAGGCCTGTCACGATAAAGTGAGCACTTTTGAAAGCCCTGCTAAAGTTCTACTTTCTTGCCCATTATGTATCCTTCCGCCATATGTAAACAAACATTGCCATGTGATTGCCACATGTTAATAAACTCAATGTTTACATTTCAGGACTGCTAAATGTAACGTGTAACATGTAACATATATGATGTATATAACACATGAAATATAATGTATGTATATGCATCTATATGTATGCATTTATATGTAGGCATATATATGTATGCATGTATACATATATATTCATACATACATATGTATGCATGTGTATATATATATTTAATGTAAAATATACAATATATATAAAATATGTAACATATATAATTGTTTGGGTCGTGTCAAAGCTCCGATAGACAAAAACTTTGCATAACAAATAATTGAAATATGAACGCGCTGGCAATGAAGTCATGGAACACGTGAAAAAGCAAACAAACTTGGGTGGTGAACAAGGACCAACACGACACGTTAAAAAGGACACACATTAGTTAAGCTGAAAAATAATTTGGAAGGGCAGCCAAATCTAGATTTTGAAATAATCTAGCACTACTGCACATCCAAGGTACAACACCGCTTGTCACACAAATTACCAAACATTTAAAAACTGTACCGCAAATTTAACGTTTCCCTCTACTCACAGTTTTATAAGTGCCCCATCGCTCTGTAGCATGACTAGTAAAACGTAAGCTCGAAAACATGGTAGCTGTGTTTGGCTTCAGCTGACCGAAGTAAAGTGGAACTAAGCCACCAGGAAGAAACATACATCCTGCAGGCATATGGTAGCATAGCGAGGCCGTGCAAGGCCTTAAATAAAAAACGACAAATAAAAGGGGAAAGGAAGAAGACGGGAGGCAGAACAGCAAGGTAAGATGAGGGGATCTGAGCCGAGCAAAGAGTACACCACTGCACAGAAGTAGATGGTGATAATAAATTTAACGTGACGGCGCTAACGTGGCAGTATATAAAAATATGTAATATAGAAAAAATTAAAATGTATAAAATATGAGCATGTATATGTACATTTTAAGGATAGTTTTATATGCACCTTTATAAATGGAGATAAATATATTTCGACATAGGCCGATTACGTATACGTAAAATAAAAATAATTTACACTAAAAATATAAACATATCAACAAATGCATTTGTGTGTATGTACATTTTTTTTGACACTGCTACTCTGTGTTCGTACCTTTATGAGACCCTCCAAAAAAGGAATGAACATTTATACTGTGAATTGAATTGGTAACAAAAGGGTATACCAGGCTTGTAACTGGCACCACCTTCATTTGTACAAAATTATTCTAAAAATTAAGTATTATATTTATAGCTGAGTGAAATGCCGATCCGGTGATCACCACATTTCCGGTGTGTCTTGTGTCCCAAAAGGGTGCGACATTTCTTTTTTGTCAAACCCACACAGACCTCAAGAAACAAATTTTACAGGTGAAGTGCATGGACTCTCATCATTGTGTGGTTCCTTCATTGCAATGACTGCAGCAAAACTGAAAACTTAAATGAGAAAAGTATTGAAAGATAATTACTATGCTTACGAAAAATGGTTCATGCGTGCACACACAAAGCTGAAAGAAATGTCTTATTATTAATGTAAAACCGATACATATCCACAAATAACAGTAAAATGATAATGTAAAGGACAAATTATAAAAGTAATACTTACAGGCAAGTTACTTTTATCTAGTGTACGACCGACACACACAACAAAATTACATATTAATATACAACTTAATTTCTAATATGTAAAACTATCATGACACTTCTATTAACAAGATTCTAAACATGTTAACATGTTACAATGACATTTATATTAACAAGTAACTCAATATACATGACCTTATCGTACCATGCAACACACATTTGAATATTTAGAACAAATTTGGCAAAAACTGTACATATTATGTAAAAAAATATCACTAATATTTGTTTTATTCTAAAAACTAAAAATCAAATAACATATCTTAACAAACAACATCACAAATAGATAAACACATGTGGACTCCAATAATAAATAGTACCCACCCATAACAGATATTTATATACTACAAACAAGCAGCTGCAAAATGCAAATACCTTTACCTGGTCATACAAACCTGACCGCCACTGGCCATCCAGCCTGATACCTCTGCCAGTCAATACATCATCGCCACTGCCAAGATCATCTTTGTCAGTGGTGTCCAAATCCTGATCCAGATGATGACTGCAGGTATGTCAGCGGCTTCGTGTACTTCCTTCTCCCAGTCCTCAGCAATCAGCTTCTCCAAGTGGTCGACACACTATGTCCATCTGAAGGAAAGTTTGTGCAAGGCACACTAAGCAGCTGTGTGTTTAACATGTAGCATCAGAAACATTCATATTTTCAGGCTTAAAAAAACTCTAAGCAATAATGCAAATAATTTAAAATAAACAACTAGACCATGCATATATGCTAAGAAGCATTAAAGTTTTTCAGAATTTGTGGCATTTCAGTTAGAGACACGCAAGTCAATCTAAGAGTGAATTGTTAAGATATATGTGAGAAGAATTACTATGGAGTAAAAATATAAATAATCGAAAAATAACTAGAAGTAAAGACAAGAAACATGGTAAAAACACAAATCTATCGTACAAAGTCAGACCACAGCTTGAAGAATGTCTGATATGCAGAAATTGCAAACCACTACTTATATGCAGAGGAATGTAATATAACACACAATAAATACAAACAAAAGAACACACACATAAGGACACACAATTTACACTGTTAACTAACCATTATATACCAACACCTTGAAGTACAGCTACGACACATAAAAACATTGGATGTTTCAAACTACTGCAGGGATATAAGGAAATCACATGGTTAGGACCACTGCACAGAACCTACATGCACAGAAGAGGATGACACTGAACACACATGACACACAGGTATAGCTCTCTGGGGTCGCTGATTGGAGAGCTTCACTCCACATTGCCCTAACAGCTACATGATCAAACTTTCTGTCCCGACCCATGTGACTATTGTAGACCTACTTGCACTGGGCCCAGACAAGTTCAGTTGCATTGTAATGACAATGGTATGGAGGAAGCCGCAGTACCTCATGCCCGTGCTGAAGAGCCATGTCATTAATTACACACCTGAAATATTTTTTTAACACATGATACAATGTCAGAAAAGCTCTGTTAATGAATGTTCTTATGTTAAGAAGCAACAGAATGGAAGCTTTACTATACATTATGTAATGTATGGCCATGAAGAAAAACATACCTCACTGGAGGCAAATTGGCTTTTGTGACACCTAGCAATTCACCTTTCACTGCATGCGCAACAAACGGAATGTTGTGCTGCTTCAACCACGCGGTGATGTCGTCTTTCCTCCAGCTTCTGTTGGGAAATTTTTTAAGCTGAAAGTTTATAAAATAAACAATTCAGAAATTAATTCAAATTGCAATAATTTTGTTGAGTATGTCACTAGATGAATAAATAGTTTGCCTTGTTTAAATGCAACTATGATAAAACGAATCCTACATTTGTGCCGAACCACATACATGGGTGCTGTGATACGATGCGTTGTCCGTGACGATAATGCTGGGCTCCGACAGGCTCTCCAAAAGCTGCTTCATACACTTCTGGAAACTTTCCCCATTAATTTGGCCGTGGTAGTCACCCTTCTTCTGCCCTGAAACAAACAGCAACCCGGCTTCCGGCACGAAGCCATTACACCCTCCAGCATGAACAACAATGAACCACTTACCTTGGTCCACACAGCGTCTCTTTACTGTGTGGACTGTTCCGTCCTGCCAGCTCTTCTTAACAGTTCCTAAATATAACAAAGCTGTGATTTATTGTTGTTGGTATACATACAACATTAGGATATTTAAACATGTAAGTTACAGCAAACCTTTTGCAAAAATCCACGTTTCATCAATGAATATGAAGTGTGCGCCAGTCGACTTTGCGTCCATGTACTTCCTCAAAAAAACAGCCCGTTGGATGACGCTGTATTCCTTCTCGAGCATGGCCCATCGCCCGTTCACACTCGTCCACTCGAAGCCCATGTTCTTCAGGAGGTGGTAGAGTTTGGTTCTTCCACCGTAGAACTCAATTCCTCTGTCTCTCGCCTCCTTACCAAAGTGATGTGATGTCCTTGCGAGGTCATTTGCAAAATTATCATGAAAATTATGTCACACAGGTAGCACGTGCCTTCGTCGGCAAATGTTTTCATATTACACGAAATTTTATCGGCTGACAATTTACAAACACCCAATAAACTTCTCTTCTGCTTATTAACGTTATTTCAAATTAGGCTACTTAAAATACTAATACTATTTTATATTACAATCTTTGCTTGGAATTTGAACATGTAAGTCGTTGCAGTGAGAAGAGTTTGATAATGTGAATGCATTATTGTCGCAGGCAAGAGAAGAAAATTACTGAATAATAATTAGTGGAGTTTTAATATTGATATATACAGTTTTGGTAATTTCTGCTTGTCACTCTCAGTAGCTCCCAACACGTATTGATTACACACATTGCATACAAGACAATAACATCATACTGGTGTTGTGTTTTTACCAATTTTATTTTCAGTAATCATACTTTTTAACGACATGTGTGAAGTTGTTCAGTTTAATAAGCATATTTTCGTGGTTGAATTTGTAGCAGGTTCTGCAAAACACTGTGTGTGGTTTAGTGCTTGTGATTGCAGTGCTATTTGCTAATGTACTACAAACTGTTTGTAGGTGTTTCCAATATCATGTTTCCGCGGTCTGGAGTCGGTAACACAATTGATTTACATAGAGGAAATGCTTTGTAAATGCAAAAGTTTCATTGTAAATGCCACAATCTGCTTGCAGTCAAATTAACTGGTACACACCACACTATGTCACAACACAGTGTCGTTCTATCACGTGTTAAAATGGTATACTTTTTCAATGCGTTTGCATGAAAATGTTAAATGTTATACAGAATTACCAAAATTAATCTATGTGTTTGTCATATGGGATCATGACCAATTGAAATCTATTGCCCCCAAACTTCTACATGTTCTTACAATGGATATTTTGTAGTGAAATTATAAAGTCAGTCAGAGTGTGTGTATTTGCATTTTCGGAACGTGACGTGTTAACAGAGGAACTAAATTAGCGTCTGCAGTGTAAATATTATAAATTAAATATACATCAACAACAATGTATTATTGATCTGTGTTGCCCATACCTTCACGATAGATCCTATAAATGGTGCGGCGAATGGCTGCAACGGTGAAGTCAACACTCTCAAACGATTTTCCCTCTTCTGGCCTCTTCTTTCTCTTCTTATCCGGAGTAGCCACATCTTCAATATCTCTCTTGTAGTACCTGAAATGTTTTATTACACAGCAGTGACAGTAAAATCGACTTTATTTGAATTTCATAATATAACAGACTAGAGCATTTATTGTGGGACTGGTATAGTTAAGGCCGGGCCACAATTGCTATAAGCATATCACTAACACAACACAGTGATATACGTATGAGTTAAACGGCTTGTTTTCAATTATAGTGGCTACAACTGTGCATAGCGATAACCACTTGGTTTAACTTTCCTTGTTACTATAGCTGTGTGTCAATAAACAGCCAGTCAGTAGCCTTGACAATTATACTATGTTATAAATTGAAAAACTTATTTACAAATCAAGAAAGTGTGTATTTTGACTTCATTCCTCGGGAAGATATTTTCTTTTTTTTATTTATGGATAATCACAACCACAGAATTTTTGTAACGCTTTTAGGTAACGTTTATAGTAAAAATTGAAATGTAAATAATTTATAATTTTAAAAATGTCTCAGATCAATTGAAAATATTATTTTTTGAAAAAATCCACTACCAACTCTATGTACAGATGTGCTTATCGCTATAACTGTGAATGTGTTAGGTATGTGTATTGTAGCGCAGCCCTTATTGACAGCTAGCTCATGTAGAGTCTTTAGAAATACTGTACTTAGTTTAACACACACACTGCGTAATGTAATCTAACCTTTACTAAACATGCACTCGCAATTAAACAGGAGCTCTGGGAGTCTGGGGTGTTGACTATGATATGTAATTTACAGTTACATTAAATTTCAATAACTACAATCTTTTTGCGGCCTTAGTGGCAGATATAACAAACAATTATGCCTACTCAATAACGCATACTATCTTTGTTGATATTTCTCAGAAGGTAGCAAGTTGTCTTGTCGAACATCCATTTCAAAATTTAAACGTGGAATTCTTCTATAGGCCTAACTGTTGACAATTATTTGTTCATACTTTCTAATTCTTATTACGGCAAGCATTACTTAATAAAACAATTAGATCTACACTTGCATCACGAAAGAATGTCTGCAACAAGCACAGCTATAGGTCTATAGATGACAAAACCGGCTTCAAGATTTTATAGTTTATATGTTGGAACACCTTTGGTGTAGCATGAAACTGCGACGTTTATGTTATATTAACAATAGTAAAACTTAACACAGTGACTTGGGATGAATAACTACATGAACACAAGTTTGAGGTTAGGCCTACATTACTAAATAACACAGTGATTTCAAAACGTGTCAAATTAATGTACAATTATTGACAGGCACATTTGCACTTGTTACCAAGGCAGGTTTAAGAAAGATTATATGACTGGGCCTAAATAGATACGTACGGACGTATTTGAGGTTAGGCCTACATTACAAAACAACAAATTAACGTGTAATTATAGATGGCAAAATTTCCACTTATTATCAAGACAGATTTAAAAGAAAGGTTAAACAGATAGGCGCAGGTACATAGGTACACATAACTTTCTATATTATTTGTCAAACTTAGGATATAAAATTTACTTCAGAAACTCATTTAAATATATTGATGTCGCGTTTCTGCTGTCGTTTATTTACTTTCATTACTGTTATTTAACTTTCCGTTTATAATATCACGTTTCCAACTGTCGATTCCTGCTTGTTCTTTCTCGAAGATTTACTTCAATAACTTCCTGGGGGTAAGCGGGGAAAACACGTCGTAAAAACACATTTACACTTACCTCCGGAGAATTACAGTTGAAATTTTCGTCACTTCTGCAACTCGTTCGTTGACCTTGTACGGCATCTCTACTCGACGAATTGAAGAATAAATACTTTCGGCGAGATTTATAATGTCTTCCTGACTCTGACTATTCGTACGTAGTTTGCTGGAACTCATGACTTTACGCAAAATCACTACAACACAATTAAACACTATACGACCTATAATAAAACAATGACGATTGCAGATAAGCTGAAAAATAAATGAGAAATATTAAAACACAACTACTTCCAGCTTCCAAATTTGTAGTTTGCCTCACAAGCAAAGCCAAGCAACAAGCATGAAGGAACCACAACAACGGGTTGTTGGTTTTGACCGTTGCACCGATCACGTGACACAATATAATTATGAGTTACAGTAAATACACCATCTTTAAGCCAATAATTACTTTAAACTGTATAAAACACACTTCAAACAACTTAAGTCGCCATACATTTAGACATTTCACTTGCAATACAGCGTTGTTTCTTAGAACTACTTTTCAAATTTCACTGCCAACATAACTGGGTGTGTTCATCCCCAGCCTGTGTGGTGACACACATGGTTATACATACGCAGTTGCGGGCGGTGGTTTTTTCAAAGGTTGATTTCTAGAGTGCTCACTTTAACGTGAACGGCCTTTACAAAGTTTACATCAGCTCAGGGAAAAATGTGGCTTCAGGTGAGTAAGTCGCGCTTCAGGTCGCATGATTATGCTAAAAGTAACGACATCACCAGTCAGTAATGTTCTCAAGAGCACACGGTTGTCAATTATATTATAAAAATGTGAGTGTTGTGTTATGTTGTCGTGGAATTATCACATCAGATTCCTCACCACATTCTAAAAATTTTTTGTACTTTTACAAGAAAAATCCTAGGAAACCCAGCTGCCAAGAAAATCCTCCGTAAAACTACAAAGAGTTTTCTTGTAAAATCTCCAAACATTTCTTTGTAATATTACAAATGGCAGCCTTGAATTACAACTGACATTTTTTGAGAAATGTTCATAAAATGACTTTTTTCTTCTAATAAACAAATGTAATAAATTATTAACAGAGAACAACTTAAAAAAAAAAATTCAAATTATAATTTACAAAAAAAATGATACCTCGCCGGCACAGGGACTAGAAATCACACCCCTTGTATTACTAGGCCTGCAGCTTTTTCCACAAGACCTACTTGACTTACGATGTTAACGCTTATTTATTCTGTAAATATAGGTAAAAGTACATACAAAATAATACTTCAGTTACACAGTTAAAAAAATAGGTTTTTTTTTTTTTTTTTTCCAGCTGTTGGGTTACGAGATTTGGACGCATCTTAATAACGGGATATTAAGAGTCGATTTAAAAGTTATGTTTAACTAGTAACACTGATAAATAATGAATAATACGGTCACGTTTTATTAAAATTATCGTTTTATTGTGATTATTTGAGGGGTTTTTTTTTTTAGCGTTTTACGTAATTCAAACTTGCAATACATTTCTTTTTGCATCCATAGATTTGGCACAAACAACTTCATTCGGTTTAACGTCGTTGAGTGTCTGCCATTTTGCTGAAGCTCGTGGATACGGCTCAGTATAGTACACACATTTCCTCAGGTCTATTACAAACACGGACCTTTAGTTTTACAAGAAAAATCGTTCTATTGTTACAAGCATTTGTAAAACTACAAAGAATTTCTCAGTAAAAATTACAACATTCTTTTTATAGTGCACTGGAGGACTCTCAGCAAGTAAATACGGCCTACACCCGCCTGCAGTTCTGTACATGCATTATTCTTCATTCCAGTTAGCGAGTGCAAGTACACTGAAACACATAATACTCTCAGCTAAATATCATACGGGGCATACTTCTACACTCGTCTAAGGGCCTTGTTACCACTATTTATTCGTCTGACCTCCATTGAGTAAGAACTAGTAGTTTGGTAACATTTTAGTCCCAGTCGATATGCCGTTTATTTCATGTTGGAGCGCTTACCGTCTCACCCGAACACAATTAGTGTTAAACCAAAACCATTTATCATTGCAAGCAAATTACGAATATTCAAGACAAAACCTATTAGAATAGAGTTTTTGCTAGCGCAGTAGTCGATTATTAATAGCATGTCATTAAGCGTCCTGCAGTCAGTATCACAGTCTGTGATAATTTCCACCTTATAGACTAGTAGCGTGTTGTTATTCCTCATACAGAAATGACCAATAAACATAGTAGAACCGACTATTTTCAGTGACTATTAAGAGATGTGTGCTTCTCGCAGTAATGCACGAGATGCTATATGTAAGTGATGTCAGCACGTAAGAGGTTGAACAAACGAGATTACTCACTCACGAGAAAGACGCTCAAAACATCAGCGACTGGTTCCGTGTAGTGTAGTGTGCCAACCATCAGTATTCTACATGTTCGATATGTCCTCGATGGACACGGGGACAAAACATCAGCGACTGGTTCCGTGTAGTGTAGTGTGCCAACCATCAGTATTCTCCATGTTCGATATGTCCTCGATGGACACGGGGACAAAACATCAGCGACTGGTTCCGTGTAGTGTAGTGTGCCAACCATCAGTATTCTCCATGTTCGATATGTCCTCGATGGACACGGGGACAAAACATCAGCTACTGGTTCCGTGTAGTGTAGTGTGCCAACCATCAGTATTCTCCATGTTCGATATGTCCTCGATGGACACGGGGACAAAACATCAGCGACTGGTTCCGTGTAGTGTAGTGTGCCAACCATCAGTATTCTCCATGTTCTATATGTCCTCGATGGACACGGGGACAAAACATCAGCGACTGGTTCCGTGTAGTGTAGTGTGCCAACCATCAGTATTCTCCATGTTCGATATGTCCTCGATGGACACGGGGACAAAACATCAGCGACTGGTTCCGTGTAGTGTAGTGTGCCAACCATCAGTATTCTCCATGTTCGATATGTCCTCGATGGACACGGGGACAAAACATCAGCGACTGGTTCCGTGTAGTGTAGTGTGCCAACCATCAGTATTCTCCATGTTCGATATGTCCTCGATGGACACGGGGACAAAACATCAGCGACTGGTTCCGTGTAGTGTACGGTGCCAACCATCAGTATTCTCCATGTTCGAATTGTCCTCGATGGACACGGGGACAAAACATCAGCGACTGGTTCCGTGTAGTGTACGGTGCCAACCATCAGTATTCTCCATGTTCGAATTGTCCTCGATGGACACGGGGACAAAACATCAGCGACTGGTTCCGTGTAGTGTAGTGTGCCAACCATCAGTATTCTCCATGTTCGATATTTCCTCGATGGACACGGGGACAAAACATCTTATATTATTGATTGCGTTGTTTATCCGCAGTTATTTCATACCACAATGCTTTCCAGGGAATATTAACCATGATTATAGAGATAAAAAATATGCGAATGTTTATGAAAATACGCATAGAGTGTAACTACAGATGTGAAAAGCACATAGACAGGGAACACTATGCTACTACCATCAAGATAAAAATACGTGACCAATAACATGTTCCTACAGTTTGTAAAGAGAAAACTGCATGCTCTTTTATTATGAAATTACGCGATGCGCAGGCACTAAATATCATGTTTAACCACGACCGTGGATATGTTGCACACGAAGAATATTTATGGACAGAATCGTACTCATCGAAGCATCAGTAAACAATACTTTGACAATCTTCCCTGCGGGTATCCTGATTTGTGAACGTGGTGTATGAATGACGTCTTTCATAGCAGAGAACTTTATTCACTGGTTTCAAAATGTACATTAGATGCTGGTGCAGCGCACATATAAATATTACACGAGTGCAACAATCATAAATATTACACGAGTGCAACAATCATAAATATTACACGAGTGCAACAATCATAAATGAATGCGTCACCGAAAGGATTAAATATGCAACAACATTTTTAAATGTCCGAGTTATATGGGGGTAGGGACAGGAAAATTTCGCAAATTTATTTTGAAACAAGCTCGACTTCAAAACCCATATACACTTGTATTATGTTAAGAAATGTATCGCAGTTTTTTAGACACGCCCAGGTGAGATCTGAGCCAACAACAGTCTTGCAAGGTACCAAGTACCTAGAAACTGACTATACTCTGGAACAGAAGCTAATTAACATAAATATGTGGTTCTAAAATACACAGGACAGTGGAATTTAGCACCAAGGTCTTTTAAAACTAGAAAATTTGCTGTTGTTGTGAATGACTGTAGAACGTCGAGATCTTCGGCAAGGATTGTTTTCCCGTATTGTATTTGCTGGGTCCTGGGTGGATGGCAGAGCCAGTACGCGGCACCGGGTCGTCGCGACGCACGTGTCTGTGGGGACCCGTGACTCAGACCCCCCTCCCCTCTCAGGAGGGGAGAAGACGTGGGCCCGCCTCCTCGTCGCGTATTCATGAGGGCGTCCCCCGTCTTCGTCAGTCTTCCGCCATCGCGCGACGAGGCGTCCCAGCACGCAGGAGGAAGCGACTGCAATCAACGACTCTCGACG
Source organism: Dryococelus australis (assembly GCA_029891345.1). Classification (NCBI taxonomy): domain Eukaryota; kingdom Metazoa; phylum Arthropoda; class Insecta; order Phasmatodea; family Phasmatidae; genus Dryococelus; species Dryococelus australis. The sequence continues at coordinate 221,080,527 of CM056997.1, read as the reverse complement.
GGGGCGAAGATGCCTCCCCCCCCCCCCTCCCCAGCTCGGGAGACCAACTAAGTTGCGACATGGAGTTAAGGCAATCCGACCTCTCTTCCACCGAGCTTGGCACCAAGTTAACCAGACCAGTCCCCCGAATTCGTTGTTTGGTAATTCAGATTTGGAGGAATTCAGGGTGTTGAAATTCGAATGACAATGAGTAGCGTTCCTAGCGTTTAATTAAGAATTGGTATTCCGGACATATTTTCTCGTTGTTTGAGCGTATCTCAGCAAGGAAATGTCCTTTCCTGTTAGAAAATGTAACAAAAAAAATAATCTCATTCCGTACAGTATTTATTCAATAATATTCACTGTATTCTAAGAGAAAGAAAATAGTGAAAAATGGTAAAAAAATCGCATTTTTAGATATTGCCGGACGCAGTTTCCTTAAAAAGTAGGAGAGAAATAAAAGTGCACAGTGACAGTTTAACCGCGTGTAACAGAATCTAACTTCATTACACACAGGAATGCGTAACAGCGGGAGCGCTGCACGCAGGTTCCGCGCCTTGCGTGTAGGAACGACAGGGCGTTACTCGCGCGTGCTTTGTCGCCCCTATATCTGTGCCTCGAACGCAAAAAAAAATAGGGCGTAGGGGTTTTACTTTACCTGCAATTAATTGGTATTAATTAATGAATTATCGATTTGATTGATTGGTTTAATCCTTAACCCGATCAAATTTTTTAACCAAAAAGGGTCAAATTTAATGAAAGGGTAAAATTTTTTGAAAGGGTTCATTTTTAATCACATTAAATTTTTATACACCTTTTCCTCGTTTCTCTTTCTTTATTTATTTTTGGGTTGGGGGTAGCAGGAGTTCTGTACGATGTTGATGGTGTGGTGTCTTGAGGCGACTGACCAGAGTGGTGGATCGCAATATCTTATATAGGTGTTGAGTTGATTGCAAGAGTGGGCTAAGTGTAAATTTGATGTTTATTTTGTATATATTTCGTTGAGAGTGTTGGGAGATAGGCAACTTTGAAAGATGGGATTTACGTGTTAGTAATATAAAACTGTCTGTTTTCTGAATGCAATTAAATGTTAGAGAAATTCAGAGTGTTCTACGTATGAATAAATTGCATGCATCTAATCGCAAATTTCAAACGACTGCATGATAATAAATGCAATTATGTGAGTCTCAAATGTAATGTAAGTCTCGAGCTTAGAAATATAATTTACAAAAGAGAGAATTTTATCTAGGTGATTAAAATCTATCGTCAACAAGTACAAACTCACTGAACAAAATCCAGCTAGTCAGTACGAATAAATAACACGTACAAATTACACGATTCAGCCTGGTGAATAATATGTTATGGCAAAAAAACTCTGTATATGTTTTAAACCAGACACAATAGTGTATGTTTATTGTGATAAGTAATATATATATATATATATATATATATATATATATATATATATATATATATATAGAAAATCGTACCCCAAATGATTTGTTTCAATATAACCAACATGTGTAGAGCTAAATCCCACATCACTTTATGTACATGGCACGGAAAAAATGCACAAACATCCGCAAAGAGAAAATTATTGCAAATGCATATTTTGAAACAGCATTGATAATGGTTATAATATACTTGTATCATTTAATTATATACTCTATGCCTTTTAAATTGCCAGTATCCATATCAACATAATTAATTTACCACAAATCATCTATTCCATATAAAATTACTTTCTTCTGGGAAAATTTCTTCCTTGTTGGTTTATATAATTTATTGATTATTTTTTCCCTTTCATTGGGCAAATTTTTTTTTTTATTTCGTTTAAATAGAATTACATATAGAACATTTACTTTACTGAAATCATCAGTCATTTTAAGTATTTCCTTTTTTATATTATTATTTAGTAACTTTCTTACACTTCGAACACCAAGTATTCTCCATTTAATAGTAAAAAAAATATATATTTACTCTTTATATTTCAGGAATACTCCTATATTAGTCAACATTCCATCTACAAAATAATTAGATAATTTATTTTTTTAGTTTAAAAGTTAAAAACATGTCCCCATTAACATCAAAAGTCTTGCTGTAATCTATTTTTGCAGTTCCATTAATAACAGTCATGGTATCGTCAGGTAAATCATCATTAATTATTTTATAAATAGTACAATCCACCAAAAAAGAAATAAATTATACATCATTGTCTATGTAAAAAAAACATTATTTTTATTCTACTTTCCACATAAATAAAATATATGAGATTTTTCTTCCTTTCATTCTTCTACTTTCGAGTTTAAATTTTGTAATTTAACATCTAATTCGGACCGCATATTTAACATTTAATTCGGACCGCATATTTAACATCTAATTCGGACTGCATATTTTCCATCCACGGGTAAAGCCATAATATTAATTATACTATTTTGAAGAGAAACATAGTCTGCTGTGTAAACAAAAGCTTTACTAAATTGATCTTGTAAAATAGAAACAATAGTATTATGTTTTGAATCGACATATTTTTAAATACAAAATTAATTATATTTTTATCAAAAAATCTTTTATTGACTGTCTTTTTTATATATATATTGTTCTATATTAACAATTCTGTCCTAAAAAAGAAACATATGAATTTTATAATCAAAACAAGTGCTTATTATACTTTGAAACGTAGAAACTCTCGAATTGCACTGTGAATCTACGTGTTTTTAAATCAGAGCAATAATATTGTATTTTGAATCTACGTATTTTTTCAATGTATAATCAGTAATTATAGTATCGAATCTTGAATTTATATCTGTGTTTTTGCATTACTAGAAGTTAAATATGAAGTAATAGATAAAACATCTTGAATCTACATGTGTTTTAAAGGCATAATAAAAAACAATACTATTGTAATTTGAATGTAAATTTTTTTTTAAATGAGAAGCGATAGCTGTATATTTAGAATCTACATAATTTTTAAAATCAGAAACAACATTTATATATTTTGAATGTACATTTTTTAAAAATCATAAGCAATAATTTTTTTTTTGAAATATACATTTGTTTTTAAATCAAAAGCGTTAGTCTCAAAGTTTTTATTTAAAAATTTGATCAATGATTTCCCAATTATGTTATTTAATAACAAAGAAATTATATTGTGAAATTAAAACCTTTTGAAAAATTATATAATACAATTAAACATAGATGTCCACATATAACTGAATAAAAATTCTGAATTATATTATCATTGCAATAAACATTTCTATTTTTGAAGAAATTAGTTAAATTAGTAGGGATATTTCCTCCAAATGAATAAAAATAGTAAATATTGTTATTTTCTTTAAAACAGCATACTCAAAGATTACCAGGATTTGATGAAATGTCAAAACTAACCACAGAACATTAAATTTTGGCTTGCTTTAAGGTAACTCAGCAATCATATAAACATTTCTAAAATTTTTATAGTTAATACTTTTACATATTTTTCAATATTGGAATTATATAATGGTGTTATATTCAAATGCATTTTGGTCTCCCTCTCTTTGCAACTTAACCATTTCCTGATTTATTTTCATTGCTGAAGTGTGTCTCTGTTGTTCCTCTAATTCTATTTTATTTTTACTAGTCTGTTCAACAGAATTATAAATTGCAGTGGCTCCTCCAGCTAAAGCTCCAAGTGCACCTAAAATTGCAATTAAAATAGGTAAAAATCAGCTATGATATAAACCCTTTCATATTTTTTCTTCTAATTTTTTTATTGTTGGTATTGATAGTTAATTTGAAAGCTTTTCCGTCTTTAAATTTTTTTATTTTTCTATTAAATGATCTTGTGTTAAAAATTATCTATACCGAAATATCTTACTTCACCAATGGGTATATCGAAAGTTATATTTGTTATCTTCATTTAAATAGAATAATAATATGATTATTAAACATTTTAATACCACAACTAAGTTTCCTTTTTGCAAACATAGTTGAAGCAACGGCTGTAGAAGGAATTTCTTCACTAATTGGAGTACTTTTGTCTGACATAATTTGTTTTGCTTCTTTGTATAAAATATTATCAGCTTCATGTCTGGATTCTAAATCTGTATATTCTCTACAAGCAATATCGTGATATTAACATGCTTCATCTAATTTATTTATTCCAATATCTCCTTTTTCTAATCTTTTGTTTAATTTTGTAAATGGGCCATGATAATTATATCCAGGCAAATGCTTTCGGGCAAATTTGAATTATTAAATGCTCAATTTATAATACCTTTACAATGATGTTCAGAATTCCAAAAAGAGTGTGAAATTACATTTAAAACTCTTACAAGATATGGAATTCCTTTTGGATTATTAATAACAAAATCAGAAAATGTATTTTTCAACATATTCATTATGCTCACTTTTTCATTATAATAATTGTTATTACCAGAATTTTCTTCGCCGTGAATAATTAACAATCTGTACATCAATTTTCTAACATCACCTATCCAAATATATTATATTCTTTTGGTAAAATATTGTATTTTTTAATACCTTTGCCAGATCTAGGAGTTTTTTGAGAAATCATTCTTTCAGGCCTGTTTGCATTGATTTTGATCAGGCTTTTATATGCTGTTCATAAATAGTTTCATACAATGTTTTAATTATATTTTCGTACTTTGAAATTCCATTTAAATTTATTTGATTAATAGGTTTATGTTTTCGGAATGTGGCATTGGTTGCTATAATAATTTCTTTGTCATTTTTATAGTCATTATCAGTGTATTTACCACCTAAATCTCCGGGCTCTTTTTTTGTTAGCAAATTTGAAAGGCCTTCTGTTAATGTATATTCTTTATCTTCAACAAATAGCTTATCATTATTTATCGTTACTTCTGTATCTCCAATGTAAAAATGTTGTCCATCTCCATGTAATCCATATGATACTTTAACAAAATTTATTATTTCTGCAATATCTTTTCCGAGATTTATAGTTCAAGCAGACGTGCTCTGCATCAAATTTTTCAATAGTACAATTCCCATTTCCTCTTCTAAATTAGGAAATTTTGATAATAATTCCCTTTCAAATGATTTATCTTGTGGTGTTAGTAGATAATATAAATTTTTTTCTGCTACTGGAAATAATGTATTTACTAAATTTTTATTTTCTTCACTTATATTTTCTACCTTTTTACCAATATTTTGTAATTCGTCAATTAAAGGTAGATCTTGCTTCTTATTTTTTCATGTTCTGCCTCATGTTTCTTTTTATAATGTCTGTATATTTCAATGAGTAATTTAACTCGAGAAACATCCTTTGAATCTTTCATTTATGTATATATTTTTTTCTTCTAAATGAGTTATAAAAAATTGAGAGTTTTGATACACAAACTTTTCCCCCAACAGATCAATCAAGGGGGAATTGAAATGTTTACAATAATAGAATTGAATTTGATATTCCTATAGGAGTGACTTTTTTCTTTTCCAAATGATGCCAATGTTTATGACCAATTTCGTTTGCTAAAAAGAGATAAAGAAGGTAAAGCGGCAAAATATAATTAATTAGATAATATTGATGTTTGTTATAACTTTTTTCCTTTTCAATTTTCTAGAGTAGATATCTCTAAACATGGACATATTATTGGGGCTGTTGATAAGCCAGGACTAACATCAACAGTGATGAATACTTTGTTAATATCACCAGGTAAACAAAATTATTTAGAATTAGTTTGTGTTGACGATTATTACCGAGTAAAAGCTACTCATAGTGTTAAACAAAATGAAATAATCTTTCCTCTTAGATATCTGTTTGGTTTTATTCATGATAACAATAAAGTTTATTGGAAATGTGACTATAAAATTAATTTTATTCATAATTCATCTGATAACAATTGTGTATTTGTTTTTTATAATAAGAAGGCAAGATAGTTCACTTGATAGAGATTATGCTAATCCAGGTAAAATTATTATTCAAAAATTAGAAATTATGTGGGCCATTGTTGAGTATGAACCTAACACAGCCATTGCAATTAAAGAAAAAGTATACAAAAACCCTAAAATGCCTATTAGTTTTGATTATTGGCAATTTTTAGAAAAAGAAGTTCCTGTTGAGGGAACTGTTTTTAACTCTGAAATGAAATATGTTTAATAATTTAAAATTTGACACGCCCGATTTTAATTGTAGGATTTCAAAGTAACAGAAAAAGTCGTGCTGAACAGTATGGTCACGTTTCTAGGTTTTATCACTGTAATGTAAGAAATATTTATATTTTAAAACTGAAAAAATGACATTTTTCCAAAAGAAAATTGGAATCTATACATTGGCAATAATTTTTGTGATAAAGTGTTTCTTGCTTATAACGATTTTATAAATTCTAAAACAAAACTATATAATGTATGTAGAAATAATGAACTTTTTTATAAGCCGACTCTAAACTTTGATTGTGCTAGCAATTATTATTCATTTTGGGGTGGAAGAACATTGTGTGTTGATGATTGCTTATATAGAGAACCAACTGTAGTTAAAGAAGAAACAAATATAAGAATTAATGTTGATTTTAATAAGGCTATTGAAGCAGGAACAATTTGCAATGTTATTTTAATCAGCGAAAGGAATTTAACTAATGTTTATTTGAAAGAAAGAATTACTGAAAATATATATAATTTTAATTTTATTAAATGGTGGAATCAACAAAATGTTCCGTTGGTTTAAAACAAAGTTTAAGACGCGTAGTTATATGGTTACATCTTTTAGAACTTTTAAAAATTTTAGACATTAGTTAATTTTTTAAAAACTTTTACGAATTTTTGACATGTATAGTTTTAGTTGTTTTAGTAAATTTCTTTCTATATATATATAATGAAAATGCCTTTGTTTCGGTGCAGTATGACTAACATTTTTAAGGGTGGTAGCTGTTGTGAGCCACCTTCTTATAGATTAGATGATAATTTCTTTCTTTATAGATATAATGAAAATGCCTTTGTTTCGGTGCAGTATGACTAACATTTTTAAGGGTGGTAGCTGTTGTGAGCCACCTTCCTATAGATTAGATGATAATTCATGTGACGAAATAATATAATTAGTTTACAAATTTCATTCAAATTTACAAAACTTACAATTAACAATAGAGCATATAGAAGAGGTTTTTAAAAAATTAGTAGAGCTTCGAATATAAACTAAAATAACATAATATATCATTTGATTTTAGCTCATATTTATTTGATTTTAGCTTAAATTTGCTGTTTTTCAAATTAGCACAAATCCTGCACGGTCATTTTTGAAAAATTGAAAGATTTTCTTAGTTTTTGATTGATTTTTTTTTTGCTTGGTTTTTTTAAAATCGAAAATTGAGGTCCAATGAGACTTCTAAAACCATGAAAATTTGACTTGAAACCGATAAAATTACTTGAATATTGGTTAAATTGCTTTGGTTTTTCGAAATGAAAAGGTGCGCTGCGCCAGGATCGGCTTTTATCGTCTCGTACAAGTTTTAGTATTTGGGGAATAGCACGCACTGCTTTGCGGAGCTGCAGGCGATGGATGTAGGGTCGACACCTGACTGTGTATATCTGGTTGCTGTGGTCGCCGACGAGTATGGTGGTAGGAGGGCACAATCCAGCCATGAGGATGGGAAAAAAATGGGTGGGGGGGGGCAATGATCCAAGTGGAGGGGGTGGGGGTGAAAGAGGCGCGAACCGACTGTCGTGAGTTATTAATGACGGAGTGGAAGTGATCCTGACAGCGCGATGCAACACTGTCACATGTGCAGCGACTCACATCTCAACCTCTGTGATAACGCCGCCGACAAACACATTCGTGGGAGCATAATAATCCCATGAGAGCCTTGGTACCTCTTTACTGGCGCTTATCGGGACATACTACATATAACATTTATTTTATTTTGTTCTTGATCTGGGTTAGATTTTGCTCCGCAAATCGTGTCCTATTATTTTGTTTTCTTTGTTTGAGTTGTATGACGAAGCTACGATAATGAAATGACCATATTCCACCATATCCCGGCAAAGTGCTATAGATTTGAGTACATTAGTGTTCTGACATGATCATTATACATCCACGTACATCTGTACGATGTTTGTGGGTTACTATCGGCTGCAATTCCAACACACACTACCATCGCTAGTCCATTCCATATTCCCAACTTGACCTGGTGACATAAACCTCTAACTGGTTTATTCCAAGACAAGCCGTGATCCTTCCATCGATACTTGCGGATTTTCCTAACAGAAGGAGAGACCCGCACTAGAGAGAGACCCTGTATGCCTGCCTTCACATTTGTGGGGGCAGACGGGACATCTTCGCATTAGCGTTAGTGAATTCCACCGCCGATGTATCATTATTTCATCGCCTTCCACTTCTCACTGATTCTATAGGTCATTTCCGACAGCTCATGTCACGATAGTGATGAGCATTTGTGGTTACTCGCAGGTTTTTTTTTTTCGCTGTCTTCTAAATAACGTCTTGAGCGAGGCTATATTGATTTCTGAGAATAAAAAAATGACTAAAGATTGGAATGTAGTGCATTGCCAGTAAAACTAGACATTCACGAGTAATTCATGGCATAAATTAGGTAAAAATACTTATTAGGCATTCAGATAAATCATTTATGTCGGATCACCACGAAAAAAAACGCTATTTAATAATAACGTTAATACTGAATTCGTGCAGCAGAGGTCCTGAAATTCTATTGCACATAAATTTGCATATACGTTAAAATGGCTTAATAAGCCAAACTAATAAAATACATTATTTAGTCCTTTCTCTTGTAAATGAATATTACTTTTGACTGTTCCGAACTTACTAGCTGAGTGACAAGTAGAAGTATTTGCTAGTTACTGATAACTGTTACCTTATTTCTGATGAACACTGATGTAACATCTTTAACTTCTTTGCTGTCACCAGAAACAAAAGGAGACACTCAACATTCTACAGCGACTACACGAAATAAACGATAATCAAACCTTTCAAACCCACTTTAATTTACGGTGTCAGGTGTTGCAAACAAAACAAATGTATGATGTGCGCTGTACTTAAGTCGACACAACTCTTGTTGCCTTGGCACAGCCAATATGCAGTAGACTATGTGTTTGGCTACATTATTAATGTGAACCGATTATGACCTATACCAGTGAGACGGTTTGCAAATCATTTATCCACAGGTAAGATCATTGATAATTGAGCTTCGCATCATGCAGTACAGACCAAAAATTACTTACACCTACGTAATGTACACAATCGTGTACACTGAGTATGAATGTGTTAAGTATTTTTGGAACAGACTTTTGTAAATGATAAGCTTATGTTTTATGCAGGATATAATCCGCAGATGTTACTTAATTCGCTCAGTTCACATGTCCGTAATAGAGGACACGTTGCACGTGAAGAATATGTTAAAGGATGGCATTTAACACAACTAATAATTCAGTAGTCAGTGTTTTGAGCCTTTTTCCCTGTGAGAAATCTGACTTGGTGAAGGTTCTGTACTACTCGCCTGTGAATGCTGACGTAACAACGTGTGAGGGAAACATAGTTTTCCTTACGGGGAAGGTAACAATACCGCACTCCGGAGTAAAATTCACGTATATGGTAGTGGAAAATCCCATACATGGATGGAAAAATTACCTTACGACGTGTGGATCTCCTCGTCCATTTGTAACTATTTGATAATTCATGTTATATATATATAACCTTCAAATTAATTTTTATTGTTTATTTATACAAGCTCTCCAACATGGCTCTTTATATGTAAGGTTATAATTACTACACTTTGGAGTAAAATTCACGTTCATAGCAATGGAAAATACCGTAAATGGATGGGAAATTTATCTTACGACGCGTGCATCTCTTCAGTAGTGTATTAAAAGCTAAGTGAGAGTACGGGCGGAAGAACAATCGTTTATCACGCTAATATTCACTGATGCTGTCGCGTTATCGCCGTGGTGTAATGGATAGCGCATCGGCCTATCGTGCTAGAGTACTATGATTCCCGCCCACCTGTCAGCAAGAGTATAGAATTGTAATGTTGAAGTTTCGGTTACTATTCGTCAGATGATTATAGGCAATGAGAAAATTAACATTATTAACACTACCAGGCATTTTAAAATATAAATCTAATATATATTATAATTATTTCCCCTTACTTGTATGGGATTCCCCCCACTTTTGTCAGGTACTTTTCCCGTACGATTATGTAATAGTACTTTACTTGTTATGTATATTTACTCCACATTTATGAGGTAATTTTACGTTAAATGAAGAGGTAATTAGCTTCTCTTACGCGCAAGGGAATTCGACCTGAAATTAATTTTGACAGTGCAGCAAACATGCAGCACGTTCTTCCCTGGTCGTCAGAAGCACGTTCGATACATTTACAGCGCACATAAGAAAATTAAACTATTTCAACACTCGAGCTCGTAAAAAAATTCCGGACTGTGCGGGTTCAACATTATATATATATAGCGTGTTAAAAGATAATGTGCAAAATACTTTGTTGTGCGAGAAAAATAGCTACGTTTCGAATGAAAACGTTCGAATACCAACTGCGGTCAGCCTGCCGGCTTGAAGTATTTCCGACTTTTGTTTAGATATTTTTGTTGGCAAGTTAGGCTCCATGGGGTAATCCTTCCGTACGGCAGGAACGCTATGCCCAGTGCAGGTATGGCAAAATTCGCGCAGATTGTTGAGCGACTACTTGAGCAACCTTGGAAGCGAAGGTCGTCTCGCCACTCTTGTGTTTCAAACAGCTGCAGAGGTCGCCATATGTGCCTCATAACATCCGCGAGAAACGTACATTTGTGGAATTCTCGCCGAGTTACTCCGTTTTCACCTCGTTGTCAACCTCCTGGGTAACTCCACCCTACTCTTGTGTACGGAACTGTGGAAACAAGAAACAAGAGTACTGTAGAGCTGGCTATCATTCACTTCTCCTCGACCTGCTTTCGCGTTCCTTGATTTAATTCTCTGTTACTGTTCACTGATAAGTATTTAGGAGCTTAGCTAAAGACGTTGAAAACTATCACACATCGCCTTATGATCCTGTTTAACAACTCTAACGTTTACAGCCAGGCTAGTCGGAAGGCGCTAATAGTTTAAAGGGTTGTCGATACCGAGTGCATTTAAATGTCCTAATGTTCAGTCAACACAAGTGCATCTACCTTGGGAACAAAAACATTAAGAAGTCACATACTACAGCTATGCGAGAAACTCACAAAAAACACTGAAAAATGTATGTATGTATGTTTTTAAGGCGCAAGCCGTGTGTTAACTTTAGCTAGAGATACGTGCGGCTCAGAATACCAGAATTGGAGTTTGTCCTGGCTGGCGTCTGTCCTACTTATATGTTGTTCATGATAAACTGAGCACTTTTGAATGCCATGCTTAAGATCTACTTGTAAGAACATTGTGTATCCTTCCGCGATATATAAAATCAACATTACCATGGTCCTATTCACTTCATTCATACGTCAGTCAAAGAAAATTACAAACTCTTACGCTTGTACATGCGCCGGAAAGAAAAACAGAAGGAAAAAATAAATCACTGCAGTATCGACAAATGTTTGCGGGCAATTTTAAGTCAACATTAAGACACGGAACAACTTTCCCTCCTTCGTAAACCACTTTACTGGGCGCATGCCACTTACTGTAGAGTGCCAGTTAAAATATATGAAGGTAAGAGCTGTGACATTTTTCAGGGGTTGATTTATAAAGCGTTCACTTGACCAAGGAAAAACCTTTACCTTCTGGTATGTTGTGGGGAGCGGGAACTTGGTGCGCTCTGCCCTCGCGTTCTCCAGATGTGCCCCGCCAATCGGATGTCAGCGTACGGCATATTTCTATGTACATATATCTCAAAGCTAGTACAGCGTATGGCGAGTCCTTTGTGGCTATCTGCTGTCTGTAATGAGTTATATTGGTTTGCTGATAACCAATGAAGCCAACCCTATTTAAGAGTATCACGCAAGGAACACATTTATCCCCCCAAAAATAAACCTTTCCCTCTCTATTTTGCCGGTTGTCTGTGCACGCGCCCACAGCACAGACCAGAGGCGTACTTCCGTCTGCATTGACTAGCTGGTTTAATCGTGTATGATAATGTTAATCACAACAGTAATTTTATAGTGTGTGCAAAATTTTTCAACGCAGAGTAAAATGTATTTAGTTCTATGATCAGCTGAGTCCAGTTGATTCGGCAATAATTGTCATGCAGCGAGCACTAAGCTTAACTGTTTAATTTCTTAGATATGTGTATTTAAACACATCCATGACAATGGTTCACATTATGATAGTAAACCATAATTGGCTGTTATACGCATACTGCAATAAAAGCACAAAAAATAGAAATTGAACCCTGACCCAAACAAAGATATATCGTTACAGTAACCACAATACCCGATACTTGAGTACTTACTCGGTACAAATTCCCGATACTTACAGTAAGTACTCATGCAAGATGTGAAAATGGTAATTATCTGTATTATCCTATCACGCCGTTAAAGTCAAATCCTGTCGAGTAAATGCGTGTTTGGAAAAGGTAGGGATTTATCGTCCAAAACACGTAGCATGTAGATTTCAGACATAGTTATTAGAAATGATGCGGAAAAACGGTGATAATGTGTGTCGGACGTAATGCGCAGTTGGTCTAGCAAGCGAGCTAGGTGAGTAGTCATAGCGGCCGTCAACTCGGGGTGCGGAAAACCTGCAAATTGTGAGACACCCGTCTCCTCGCAAACACTGTTATTTGTCATTTAATGAAAGGATATAGCCTCACACACACAAATACACCTCTCGCCAGGTGGCAACCTTAACTAGTACGAGAACTTGGGCCATGGAGTGTTCCCTAAACAATATTCTGTGCTACGGCACTGGCTGTCAGTAGCTTTGCCAGAGTTTGGGACGCGCACAGAAGATCCGCGACGTCACCTGGAGGCCCCGTGCTTAGGCGACGAGCACTCTTCTTGGGCGAGCAAACGTTACTTTAATCTTAGGGACTTTTTATATGAACTTCGCATTCTTCTTTTTAGCAGCAGCAAGCCTTCGAAACTGGGCACCACTTGACTTATTCAAACAACTCAATAAGTCAAGTATGATCAACACATATCATAAAAGTAACGTTAACCAAGGGAAATAATCACAAACATTCAAACATACCCGTGACAACGAAAATAAAACACACCTTATAACTCATCGACTTACACGCAGTCAGGTGGACAAAATCATTGCCGCTTTTGTCGCAAGTTCTCACGTTTCATACTAGAGTGCGCAGAGATGGGAAAGAACGCGCAGGCTGTAATTAAGTACAATTTAAAGTTTGGCATTTCATAAGTTTTTTTTTCAAGTAATTAAACTAATTTTTACAAACTTGTTCATTCACGCCTGGCGCTCCTGCTGCTCTGGGCATTTGCCAGTCCACTCAGTTATAACCCGACCCGGGGACAATTAAACTTTTTGCTTATGGGAAATTTTTTTACTGAACTTAAGACTTGGAAGATTCAAGTTTTCCAGCAAAGCAGTTGACAGGTGGTGACGGGAGTACATGTGGTAGTGTATAGGTTATAAACACACTGCAGTGTGATAGGTTATACACACACTGCAGTGTGATAGGTTATACACACACTGCAGTGTGATAGGTTATACACACACTGCAGTGTGATATGTTATACACACACTGCAGTGTGATAGGTTATACACACACTGCAGTGTGATATGTTATACACACACTGCAGTGTGATAGGTTATACACACACTGCAGTGTGATAGGTTATACACACACTGCAGTGTGATAGGTTATACACACACTGCAGTGTGATAGGTTATACACACACTGCAGTGTGATATGTTATACACACACTGCAGTGTGATATGTTATACACACACTGCAGTGTGATATGTTATACACACACTGCAGTGTGATAGGTTATACACACACTGCAGTGTGATATGTTATACACACACTGCAGTGTGATAGGTTATACACACACTGCAGTGTGATATGTTATACACACACTGCAGTGTGATAGGTTATACACACACTGCAGTGTGATATGTTATACACACACTGCAGTGTGATATGTTATACACACACTGCAGTGTGATAGGTTATACACACACTGCAGTGTGATAGGTTATACACACACTGCAGTGTGATAGGTTATACACACACTGCAGTGTGATAGGTTATACACACACTGCAGTGTGATAGGTTATACACACACTGCAGTGTGATAGGTTATACACACACTGCAGTGTGATAGGTTATACACACACTGCAGTGTGATAGGTTATACACACACTGCAGTGTGATATGTTATACACACACTGCAGTGTGATATGTTATACACACACTGCAGTGTGATATGTTATACACACACTGCAGTGTGATAGGTTATACACACACTGCAGTGTGATAGGTTATACACACACTGCAGTGTGATAGGTTATACACACACTGCAGTGTGATAGGTTATACACACACTGCAGTGTGATAGGTTATACACACACTGCAGTGTGATAGGTTATACACACACTGCAGTGTGATAGGTTATACACACACTGCAGTGTGATATGTTATACACACACTGCAGTGTGATAGGTTATACACACACTGCAGTGTGATAGGTTATACACACACTGCAGTGTGATAGGTTATACACACACTGCAGTGTGATATGTTATACACACACTGCAGTGTGATATGTTATACACACACTGCAGTGTGATAGGTTATACACACACTGCAGTGTGATATGTTATACACACACTGCAGTGTGATATGTTATACACACACTGCAGTGTGATAGGTTATACACACACTGCAGTGTGATATGTTTCCAACGTGTCTGGTGTGCAATAAAGTACACTAAGGGCAACGACACGAACTTGGGCGGTACACCGAAAACCTCGGTTTTAAAAATCAGTTTACTTTAGTCGTCCGTGTAAAAAAAAGTCTATTTAAAAAAGTCAAAATATTTTATATTCCAGTAAGGCATGAAGACGAGTCAAAAAACTAGAAGGCTGCTACTCCAACCATTCACCTACAACTAACTCTGTGTCAAGGTTTATAGTACTTATACAACAGTCATATAAACAACTTTTTTTCAGTTTCTATTTTAGTTTGTGTTTTTAAGTGTCCCTTAATGTTACTGACGCCTGTTGATATTATTAATATATGAAGTAACAGGTCTAATTGTCGCAGATATCTTAACTGCCACAGAAACGATAATGTTTCTTGTTAGAGTGGTGGAGAAAACTTCGTGTAGACTCGGCATTGTTCGTTCCCGAAACACGAAGGCATATGTAACACGAAGAGTTTCCGTATTTTGTATTTACAAAGTTCATCTCGGTTTTTCGTCATTACGGACTACCTTTCCATATATTTACTGTACATTTCCGGGTAAATCCCCTTAAATATACGGAAATTGTTAACAGTCCAGGCATCAAACTTCGCTGTTATACTGTAATTTGTACGTGGGGACACGATTCGTCTCGTCTATCATGCATACCTAATTATTCTTCAAGGAGGAATGTATCTTGATTTTTCTTACATGAACCAAAGGGAAACAATATCTAAGGGGGTATTCCCTAGTATCCCCCTCCCCCCGCAAGTGGTTATAAAATGGCAAGCCAGCTCACGTGTCTGCACAGTGACTGGACAGTCGCACCAACGCACCACACCGGGGTCTCGAAGCTCGGAAGGTTGCGACCTCGACCCCCAGCTCACGAAGACGTGGTTATGGGAAGACGTTTAGCGCGATTGTTAATGGCGCAGATGGTTTACAAACACGCCTGTGAGATACGTGCAACGCCTGAGATTCTGCCTCTTACATCGTGACGTTATAACTGCCTCTAACTGCAAAACTTCTCACTGCCCTCTCTCATTCACATTAAACACTCGTCCACCACCGTGATAGGAGAGATTACTATCTGCAGTGTACTTGCGAACACAGGTAGAGTCTGGAAACTCACTTCACATGCGCACCCTCCCGTCGCCAATACACCTGTGAAAGTTGTTCAACATCCAGAATTTTTTATACATTTTGAAGATATTTTATGATTTTGTGATATGGTGTTGATGTTAACTTAATATAAAATAATTATGTACTGTTTTTTAAAGATAAAATTTTTACTTGAAATATTGATTCGTACAAAACTCTGAATCTTATTTAAGCACAAACTTCCGTTTCATCTGAAATGTTAATTGAAGTCACGGTACTGCCATGTTGCAGTTTCTAACAAATCCAAAACTTGGTTTTTATATGGTAAGGGTTTTATTTCTGGCTATGTTGACTTAACATTTAATCACAGGATTTAAAACTGAAATACGACTGACTGTCTGCAAAGCAAATTTCTTACAAATATTTTTCACTGCATTCTAATAACGTGAACAATTGAGATGTAGCTGTAGCGTAACAAAGGCCTATTGATTTTCTTCAATTTCGAAATTTCTACTAAAGAAAAGTTCTTATTGTTACTCGTTTTAACTGGTTTATGAAAAGTCGTTTTCTTTCATTGTCATATTTTCTTCAAGCCATTATTTAATATCGCAAATAAATAAAATTTAATAAGCCAAGAATGTATAAAAAAATTTAGACACTTGAATTTCGTTAAGCACTTAGTGTAACCAACCGAATCTAAGGTAAATAAAATAAACTTGAGATGTTATAATGTATCACGGGAGTCCATAATAAACGTCAGGAGAGTATCACAGCTCCAATCAATAACAAACTGCAAGTTGAAATCTCGCCTACGAAATAGTGTGGCGAGTGTCATGAAAAATAGCTCTATTGGTTCCATTCTTCAACTGTAGTCCAGTCAAAGGTACTTCCGATTTCTCTTCAACCTTCCTCAGATGCACTTTCCTCCTCACACACACAGATCTTAACCAATCTAGGAAATGACACGAAATGTACAACGCACCACATCCGTCCGCATGCACTCAGTTTAATAATATCTTAAACGAGAACAGAACATGACCAACTTACACATTTTCTCTATGTTTTATACATATTAATTGTAAATGAAATATCACAATTTACACATAAAATATTATTAAAATTTTAATTGAACAAAAAATGAGATACTTAAATATTAACACATGTCTAACATTTTCGTGTACCATGCAATGTTTAAGAAAAAAACAAATACTTCATAAAAGGAGTGCTTTTTCAGAGGTTTGATACAAGAAGTGTGAAGATAGAAACAAACTGATGGCATGGCAATGGGTTCGTCACTCTCATCATGCTCGGCCAACATACTCATGGAAAGTTTTGAGCATCAGGCACTCAGCAAAAGCTGTAGTCTATCTAAAGTCTGAGTTTACTATGTAGATGACACGTTTCTTGTCTGGCAACATGGACCCGAAATCCTGGATGAATTTGCCAACTTCCTTGACTCACTGAGGCCATCAATAAAATTTACCTATGAAACAGAAACAGATGCCTACATTGCTTTCTTGGATGTCCTAGTCAGTTAAAAAAACAGCAGTCTTGCAACAAAAGTATACAGGAAACCAACACATACTGGCGAATACCTTCATTTTGCCTCCAACTACCCCAAAAACACTAAAACATGTATAATTCGTACACTAGATAACCGAGCTGAGATTATCTGCTAGAACAAAAAATCAAGTAAACAGACAACACCCATCATATCACTCAATCCGAAAAACCAGACGGTCTTTCTGAAAAAATAAGACGTCTGGGATACAAACATGGACTACAAACAGCATTCCGGTTAAAAGTATGGTTACCATGGTGAAACCAGCAACAGACAAACTTTAAACCCACAACTGTGTATTATCAGATCCCCTGCGAATGTGGCCATATGTATACATAGGTGAAACTGGCAGAACTGTCTTGACTCTAATTACACAACACGAAAACAATTGCAAGAAAAGTGAAACTTAGAAATCGAGACTTGCGGAACGTGCTTGGGAAAACAGCCATAAAATTCTTTATTCAACTCGACTCACTCAGGAAGCCAAAAAAATCGAAAGAAAAATCAAGGATTCAGCTTTTTTTATTAGCAGTGCGTAATAACATTTCCAGTCAACAGAGAATTGAATTTAAAAAATATGTGGATACCATTAATTAAGAGAGAAACATCTTTGCAGCACAAAACAACAGCAAAAACACAAACCATACAAGACCACACAAGCCATCATAACCACTCTTAGCTGCGTAGCCAATAAGGAGACAGCTCAACTTTCATTGGCTGCGGCAGAAAGATGGTCATAAACTATGTAAACCCATGTTTTCCCGGAGTGTGTCGCTGCCTGAAGACGGGAACATATTACAATTCCCGAAACGTTGCATTCTGTCAGTCGTGGAAGAAATTCTGTTTGTTTTTCTGCGAGTTCCTTCGTTGTGTTTGTTTTATTTGTGAAAGTAGATAACTAGCCTGTGTCGTCTTCGGTGTGTTGTCTGTTTGTCGTATATAATTTTTTTCTATACATATATAGTATATTAGTTTTCCGCATTTAGCTTGCTGCCATGTTTAATTGACTGGTTTCCTTCATGGAATTTTTCGGACTTTGTGCATATATTTCTTGACTACAGCATACCTGGCTGGTATTCTGTCGTGTCGGGTTAAACTGCTGTGTTTAAGTGTTTCTTTGCTGTGTTGTGTTACTTTGTTCTTACTTATTTTGTTAGTGTTGTCCTATCTTTCTCAAGCATGTTAATTGCCTGTGTTGGTTTATATGGGTTACCTATTGGTCATGTGTATATATATATATATATATATATATATATTGCCTGTGTTGGTTTCTATGGGTTACCTATTGGTCATGTGTGTGTGTATATATATATATATATATATATATATATATATATATATATATATATATATATATATATACACACACACACACACACACACATGACCAATAGATAAACCATAGAAACCAACACAGGCAATAAACAAGCTTACATATATATATTGTTCGTAATTAGTTTCTGTTCTGTTTTTTTGACTATTCCCTCTTGAAATTTTCCAGTGTTATATACTAATTTTTTCTGGTCCATACGTTGCTTGTCTTATTTTGTTTTTTTTTTTTTTTTTTTTTTTTTTTTTTTTTTCGTCTTCAGTCCTGTTTTTTTCCGACAGACATCTGCATCGCAATGGCAAATGTTCACAAATCTCAATCTAGTCATTCACACCCCATTGCACTATTCATCCAAAGATCGTACTGTGCACAGACTGCAACAGAGGGATCTTAAAGGAGCGCGTGTTGAAAATTGAAACGTAAACAAACACATATATCAGCACTCTAAGGAATTATTTGGAAATTTACTATACCTGTGTATAGCCTATGCTTAGTGAGAAAGCAGGAATGGCAATGTTATCCCGTACGCATTCATTGTAGCATTCCTACATTTGCTCAGGAAACAGTCAAATGCATAGGGAAATTTCCAACATTGTATAGTGGCGCTGCTAAACATTCCTGTGTCTGCAGCTTTATTATTACGATACAGTTTATAGATTAAAAACTTCCATTAGTTTAGAAAGTGTATCAGAAAATTCTTTACAGAGAGTGTTGGCCATGCGACTTTGACAGTTGTATTGGACGGCCTAGACAATGCTGGGTACAAGCGCAGGAGACGAAAATCGGTTTGCTTCGTCTTTACACGCTGAACAATTATTCGCAAATTTACCACAACAATGTGTACACATAATGTGAGAGAGCAGATGATAAAGTTATCTTCACGTACATTCACGGCAGCATTCCTACATTTGCTCAGGAAAGAGTTAAATGTGTTGGGAAGTCGCCAACTTTGTATACTAACGGCGTTAAATATTATTTTATTTGCAGACTTATATGTAGTACTATTTCCATACTATGTTTACGTTAAATACTTCCATTATAGTCTAGGAAGTTAAGAAGAATTTTTTTACAGTGTAGTGTATGTGCAGATATAATTGCATCTGTACCCGTTCACAGGAACAGGAAAAAATTATGATTTTTATATACACATGTCATGCTTTTTAGAACCGTATAAATTTTGCAAAGTGGTATACCATGGATCAAAGAAGTCGGTTACACCTTTTCGTCACAGTGTCCTGTATGTGGGACGATGTAGAAGAACTATATGTAACGATGTAACCTGAAATCACTGTCCATTAAGGGTCTCACGTGTGAGATACGTCATTTGTTGTCAACCTAGTCTCCGAAACCTTTGCTGCCAATTTCTTCAAACATAAATATATTTTCATTTGTAAGAGATCCATAAAATGTTACATGTGCTGTTGCAAGCAAAAGAATTTCTTCGTTGCGATGCCGACGCCTAAAAGTACACATTTAACTGGAGGGGGAGGGGCGCAGGAAGCATGTGCATTTCCGTTCAGAATTTTTAACATGCATATTATGAAGAGGACGTTAAGGCGTGTGTGAATTGAAAACAAAAATAAAAATAATAATTTATTTTCTATAGTGAATATTTTTGTTAAATATCCTATCATGCTTTATACGAATGATTTTGGCAAGTTTGTGACTTACGGTGCAGCGCGGGTGGACACTGGCTTTGGAAAACATGCCAAACAGCTTACACAAGTTTTCCCCTTCCCTCCCCCTCTCCCAGTGATCTATAACTGGACAGAAGACGTGTACATCTGGTCCGTCTTCAACATGGAGTGTGGAGAAGAAAGGCCGCTGCTGATCTCATCTCTCATTTGCTCCTAGAGGAAGTGTTGCCACTTTACAAGGAACCGAGCTTCCCATAATTCGACTGAGTGGATTTACAAATCTAGTTTACAGCCCGACAGGCTTACGTCTGTTCACGGAGTCGTCGGCGAGCCACTGTGTATATGTTTGAGCTGGACTCTGGGCCCGTATTTAAGGCTGTTATAACCACTTTTATGTTAGTAAATTCAGTTGTGGGGGTATCGGAGAGGGAGGGAAGCTCCCCACCAGGCTTCCGACTGGCGTATTGTAATGTCGTGTTGTCAGCAACTCGCGTAGAATATGTCGGCGAGTCCCTTCAACCCTATTTGTCATCATCAGGCCTTGCGGCACTGCCAAGTTCAGAGTCCGGCCTCACTCCTTATTTTCTCAGGTCACTTGTGTGGTTTTCGAAGAGAAGTTGCATGCGATTAGTACACTTTATGAGCGCACTGTGTACTAGGGGGGCTAAGCTCGAACTGCACTCGTATACGTAAGTCGCACGATTGTAGAAAACGGCAAGATCGAACCATACGAGAGCCATCGTATACGTCTCGACCGTGCGAGGGGCCTCTCTCTCGATCATCGCCGTGCGAGATGTGGAGTCGTAGACGAGTAGCGCATCAACACAAACAAAATATCGACTGTTGACGTTGTGTGAATTCAATTTACACATAATTTATACTGTGCCGAATATATATTCGTATGCAAATTAAAAACTTCTTGAACGGACAAGAAGTAAAACTTATGTTGAGAGTGCAAATGAGGTTATGAGTAAAAGTGTAATTTACATAGGCCTACTACTGACGTTCATTATTGTTCAGTGACTCGTAGTTGGGTGGTTAGACGTCATAAGTTATTATATAGTATAGTTATTATATAGAACTCTGTAAATAACATTTGCTATTATTATTGCACAAACTTGTTGTTAATATAGACCACAGTCAAGTAGAAGTACTTAGGTTAGCCTATAACAGGCAGTAGCCTAGATACTCATTTGGTAAGTAATTGGACAGTGTAGCAAGTGATAAGTAGCCTAAATAACATCAGTCGCATATTGCATTTATTATGGCCGAGGAATGGATGAATCTAATGGCAATATAAGAATTGGAAGAAGTTGAACTACGTGGCAACAGGTTAAGATTATTACACTAAAAGTATCTATGGATTTCACATTTCCTCTTATTCAAACACGACGTCTAGCAAAGTCTCATGTAGCTGCTAATAATCTCCAAACGCTGGGCAACTTAACATATACATTCACATTTCATTATTTATAATGCAATGTAAACATTATGGCAATGTATGATACACAACTGTGTTCTCTTATTTAAATTGTATGTAATTTCCACAGGGGTAAGAATTTTACTGACTAATCCCTGCACTATTAAAAACAACTTCTTTCATTTTACGGAAAAGTGCTGGTAAAAATTTATCCAGAAGTGTCCGAAAACTCTTCGTAAAATTACGGACACATTGATTTTCAGAAACGGACTCTCCATAAATTTCACGGAATCTCTCCGTTAATTTCCAAGTTAGTTTTCTGTACTTTCCGTATAAAATAAAAAGAGATAATGAAAATGTCTTTAAACTTTCGTTATGTGGGTGTTCTACCTTGTATAAAAAGTGATATAAAAAATCAAAATACTTTATACTTAAGCGAGGTTTGAATCCCAGTTAAATAATTTACCAGTCCACGACTCTAGCCATCCATCTACATGACTCTCGTGGAAATAGTGGTATAACTTTATATTTGTATTCAAAAAGACAAAAGCAAAAATTCAGTTTCTATTCAATTTAGTGTATTTTTAGTGTTGCCAAATGTTACAGACGCCTGATGCTATTTTGTAATGTTTGAAAGAATAGGTCATAGTCGCGTGCCGCAGAAACGATAATTTTTTTGTTACAGTGGCGAAGAAAGCTTCGTGTGGGATCGGAATTGTCCCCGTAACTCGAAGCCAACCGCGTACAATGTAAATAAACAAACGTACGTGATACAAGTGACGCTTCTGATTGGCTGAGTTTCGCTAATATTTGTTCCCGTCTAGCCGCAGGTTCACCAACATGACCAAATGTCACTCGTATACGCTTACCTGGCACTCCCCTCGCATACTGAGAACGTATGCGAGTTCCAGGGGTGGGAGCTTACAACAATTGTCTCGTATACTGGGCGGACTGTGCGAGACGTCTCGTATACTAACTGCACTCGAACTATCTCGAGATTAGGCCCCCAGGACTGTTGCCAGACGCAAGTTGCGGTGTGGCGATGTTGTCTGTGCTCCAAGACAGACGATCTGCTCCTGAGGACGTTGTTGCACGGATGTGGGCGGAGCGTCTTGCTACGTCGTGGAGTGCGGGACGCCCACCATTAATCTCCATCCATTAATTCGGAAATGTCCACCTCCCGGGCGTCATACTCACCTGCGCGGTCCTGGAGTCAGCATCCTTCTCCCCCCCCCCCCCCAACCCAACCACTTGACCATCCTCGGTCAAGCCGCGCCAGGACATACGAGATCTGAGTCGCGGTAGGTCCTGGATCCATGTGACTCGCACCCCACCCTCCATCCAGCAACACACTGTGCTGTAGTCCGTTCATGGTTATTTACAGATTTCCTGAAGTCCTGCTGAAGCTCTAGCTACTTTCACACTTTTCCCCCGCCTCACTCAAACTAAGGTCAACCAACTACAACAGAGGGACAACGCATCGCATTTGTGTGAACTCAGTGTAATTATATTTTACGTCAGACTAATTTTTACTTAGCAGTAGTAACATTCCTATATTGTCTCTTTTTTGTTAGTAGGCAAAATTTAAGTAAAAGTTCAATTTAATCAATTATGAGGTAATTTAATGTTAACTATGGTTTTAAACGTTTGTGATACATACATACATACACAGACAAAAAAAGAAACACACACACACACACACACACACACACACACACATATATATATATATATATATATATATATATATATATATATATATATATATATATATATATATATATATATATATAAGTAACAGCCACGTACGTAATACATGGGATGAATTTCCAAAAGTTTAATTCAAAAGTGTGGAGATACTGCGAATAAACTAAGTATATATACATTCGCCATAAGCAAAGCAAGTGCAAATGCGATTAAAGTAATGTATACCGAAAAGATGAATACGTGTTTATGCGCGTGATTTTTTAAATCGAATTTTGCCATAACTGTTAATTATTACGTATGCTAATAACTATACTAATAATTTTTTTATGTTTTATTAATGTAAATTTTTTTCATGTTGTGAGTGTTCCCGGACCATGGGAAGACACTAATAAGGAAACAGCATTCCTTCATGAATTTGGGAGAAATCAAAAGGGATGCAATTGATACCAGCGTACAAATACTGCGCGCAGGATATCTGAAAGCTTGTCGACCACTGGAACTCTCCTTGGACAGCTACACGTGCGACGGGAGTGATTCCGTTCTCCTACGTGGGAGGCGTTTAGTCTGACCTCTACACCACCGCGGCCCCAAGAATATAAGTACATATCAATGTCAGTACTTTGGCTGCCCACGGAAATAGTCTTACAAAGTGCATGTAATAATGATGCGTAATTTACAATACTCTTAGTTTAAAAAGAATAAACTCATTTTATCCAGTGTAGTATAACGCTACAATGGAATGGCCTACAGTTCCCGCAGCCTTCCTTTGGGTTCATCCTGTATAACACCGCATGGATAGATGCGCTGCACAACTGTAGGCCGGTGGTTGAACTGGCTACATTGGCTAGTTTCTCTGTTTGGCTCATGCGTGTTAATGTGCTGTCACACGGGGTTATGAAGGAGGCACCAATGAGGCACGAAGATTTTCGCAGAAAATGATATGCATGCTAGTTATGCTCCCCTTTTCTCTGTACCGATAACTTTTCATTGGGTACTGGTCAGGAAGCCATGTAAATTTTGACTGAGCCGCTGTGTATTTTGTTTCTCCCAGAACTGAAAACTAACAGTCTGTGATGGATGCTTGCAACATAATTAAGTAATGTAAAAATCGACATGAAAGTAATGCGAAGTTGCAGTTTGCAGTAAATGGCAGTGGTGATCATGACGG
Source organism: Dryococelus australis (assembly GCA_029891345.1). Lineage (NCBI taxonomy): Eukaryota > Metazoa > Arthropoda > Insecta > Phasmatodea > Phasmatidae > Dryococelus > Dryococelus australis. The sequence goes on along the minus strand of CM056997.1, from coordinate 221,055,810 downwards.
CGGTGATGGTGAGATGGCGATGACGATGATGTTTGTTAAGTAGTGGTTTCATGGTTTAGACACTCAAGTCGTTCTTGGCAGCAAGGTGTGCAGTGGTGGCGTTACCTACTGCATTGTGAGAATGGAAGTACAAGTTTTCCCATACTTGGCCTGCAATACCACCTGGAAACTTCCGCGTACACCAGCCACTGGAGCGAATGGCCAGAGTCTGGGATACACATCGTCCTGAAGTACGTTAGCAGTAAGCTGATGTGATAGCGAAACTGGATTGTTGCGTCACAGATTAGGTAAATATACAGAGGCGAAATGACGGGGCGGTTTCTTTGATGTGAGTGTACCCGTTCTCTGATTAGCTGCGCCAGGGTATGGACTGCGCACTGCGGAAGATTCTCCGGTTGCCGGCTGACAAGTTGGTTACCAGGCCCTGCGTGTTACGTTGGCATATGAACACTGTATGCCGCTGCAAAGACGTTCACTTGTATGGCACAAATGTGCGGCCTATTGGAGGGCATGAAGTCTGACTACGCCGTAATTGCAACCTTATCGAATTCACGTGTACGATTGGCGGACGGTGTTCCGAAATGTTGCTGGGGCAGAAGGAATGTATCGCCTTTGTGTACGTGAGTACTGTGTGGGGGCGCTTTGTGGTTGTCGTCGTCGGCAGGGCTGAGTCACGTGGTGGGGGGGGGGGGGTGTCCCGGGGTGTAGGCTCGTCATTGTAGACGAGGCGGGGTTCCGCGCGCCGCTCATTATACAGCACGGCGCGGGTTTTGGTGGGCAGGCGGCGGGTCGTCAGGTCGCCACACCAACGTCGCGTCTTGTGTCGCCCGCCAGCTAATCCTCTCAGCTGTTTCCACCGTACACCTATCTACAGATGAGCACGCTGCTTCCAGCATATATCTGTACACCTGGAGATCTCGCGTATTTACGAGAACAAGCTAGACTTGAAACAAAAGTACATTCTTCCTATATCATTTCGATTGCAGTTTGTAAGACGTTCTCTTGGCGAGTTTGGACCCATGACTAACTTGAAGCAGACAAGGATCGACTGCAGTGCTAACTGGTCTGGGGCAAAACAACACCCGAGGCTTGAATATAAGAACCGCATTGTGGAGTCTACCTTGCTTTCCGAGAAATTTCCCGGCCTTCTCGTACCAGGCTAAATAATTCACTGTATCATACAACTACGTTGGGCACAGTAAGCTTTATACGGCTATTTTACTGTGTTTATGTTCCCAGCATTTGTCAAGATCCCTTAACCACGTCTTACATTTTCTACATAAAATACCAAATATTTATTTTGCTCCTTTTTATTTATTCCATTCAAAAAATTTCACTTGTGGGAAAAGTAAAACGATGTAAAAAAAAACTCTTATTTGGTGGGGAAAAAAAAAATGAAAACCGGCACTTAACGTCACGATATTGAAACAGAGGACTGCTGCAATCATCAAACTGACCAATAAATTATTAAAAAAGACATTTTTACTTGCATAAATACTCTTGAGAAAGCGGTTTAACTTTGTCGAACTGCCACACATTAGCTGGTCGAGACCTAGGTATCACCACACAGCATGGAAAGCAATAGCTAAAGCATGCTTTGCGTTAATATCTTCGAAGGGAGGCTGCTGCTAGTGTGAGGTTCGTGACATTAGCCTTTCGAACAGATACATCCTCGCCAGGTTATGTGATTAGAGCTACTTACAAGAGCGGTGGCAGGTTACTCAGTTAAAAGCACGGCCGCAGAGTACTTCAGAAAACAGAGGTGAAACAGCCGCTTATCCCGTGAAATTCAGTCCCGCAAGCCAGCAAGGGGGAAGCAAGCTGAGTATGAAGCTGTGTAGGAATGTAAGAGCGGAGGAAACGCGAGATCCCCCGAAGAAACTCGCTGACCATCGGCATCGTCCGGCTCGAGTACTACATGCGAAAGTGTTGTTAGAATGCTAAGTGTTTGTTGTGGAGGTACACGAAAATAAACTGTATAGGTGATTAAATAATATTGTTTAGGTTTTTTTTTCGTTTGTTTTATCTTCATTTTTTTGGCCATACATCATGCTTCTGTTCCTTCATTTTCTTTATAATTGTATCCTTCGTCAATACTTAGCTTAAATTCTGATAACAGTTCTTTAAATAGCGTGATTAAAAAATCACGAGTATTTAGTTAACATGTTAGTTGTTTGTAGCGATTTCTTGTTAATTTTACGACAGTAATATTGCTGGTAGCACTAGCAGCCTAAATAGTTGCAACTTATTAGAAATGCAATGAAAATATTTCGGTTGTTTCTGTTTCAAATGGAAAATAAACTGCTTTTAATGGGGTAAGAGTAATTATTCTCTGTTCGATTTTCTACCTTAGAAATAGTGTAAACACGTTGTCGTGTAGTTGTTGTCTAAGGTATAATTATGTTCACGCGCAGACAAATTGATATGCGTGACTAAAGCGAACTTTTTTTTGTAGTGTTGGTTGGAGATGAGACCAACTTCGCGCTTCGTACGAACTTCATTAAACATTTTCCATCGTCGAGCGGAGAAAAAACCTCCGAAATAAAGTAATAAATCTCCCGCGGCAAGGATTTATGGCGGACAATTAATAATTGCTACGGGATCGGGCGGCAGGCGCGTTGACGAATCGCTGGCTCACCAGACGTGGGTTCGGATGCCGGCTTGGCCGCTCTAATGGCGACGAGATGAGTGCGTGGGCCAAGGTGTCCGAGGGTCGCAGTGTGCTGTTCGCCTCGCCGTTTGCAGTGCAGGTGAGTGCAGTTCCTCTGGGTAGCCCATTTGTCTGTCCAAAGTAGCACAGTTGTTCATTTCGCCACTGTCTGCGTCTTACACAACATCTTTCTCTCCGCCGGCAATGTGTCTTCTCGCGTAACAGTATTGTTTATTTTGCAGACTGTAGTTGGCACGCTGAGTTCCACTCGCTAGCTGAGATATCTACTTCTGTGCTTATTTTACTGACTGCAGTGTGCTTAACTTTCTTCAATACACGGTCGTACTCGTAAGTAATGTCTCAAAGCCGATGTTCATATTACCATTATCTTTAGAGTTAACTATACATCTTTATCACTAAAAATCAATATATTTTCTGACCACCGTCGTCTCCTTCGTCTACGTCGCATTGTTTACTTCGTTGGCTGCAGTTCACATATTCTGTTCTCTCACTTTATTTTTATCTGCTACACTCGCAATAACATTGTTAATTTCATCGAGTACAGTTCAGGTACATCACTATTGCTTGTGACATTAGGGCCTCACTGTTATCTATAATGAATCACACGGTATATTTCATCCAGGAATCGATAGGCTACATCTTATGATATAATAGGCCTACCATTGACTGTTTCGTTGTCCAGGTTTAAAATAATAATGGAAGCTATATTTTCTTTGAGGAAAATGTTATTCCGGAATAGTGTCGTTTTAGTATCAGTTCACCCTTATGACGCATCTCTGATAAAAACCTTCTAATCTCTTCATTTCGCCTTTTCTCGAGATTATTTCCCCAATTTTTAGTCCAAGTTATTGTCGCTCTCTTTAATGACATTCGTCTTCAGTTTTTTGTTAAGTTCTTTCGACAGTTAGCCCATTTCTGACAGGTAATTCCAAAATAAAGCCTCATGGCATTAATTTTACGGTTAATTCATTTGAAATTTTGACTGGTTTCATATTTTTGTTCTGAACAAATTACTATAAGAATAAACGGTCCAATGTACCGACACGTGCTGTTAATTTTCAAAGTCATTTGACTTCTTTTCCAGATTGTCTGATGATCCTTAGAACAACGCAATGTCTGTGTCAATATGTATCCTGAGAATGAAGTTGGTTCACAGTGCAATTTGCCATGCGAGAAGATCAGGCAAATTCCCAGTCAAACAAGTAGACACACATCTGCACAGAATACCTGTAGTGAAATTTCTCATCTCAAGAGATAGTTGGCGGCCTCGGTTAATACTTCATAGCCACAATTTTAACACGAAAGCTCATGTACACCTTGGTTGGTATGAACATCGTTGATATCAATAAATGTCCTTCAACTCTGAGAACAGTATTTAAACGCCATGAGCTGTCACAAAATTATTCGAACACAAATTCATTTCGATAAAACACATTACCACAGAGTAGTTAGGAGTACAGAGTTGGAAAAGACGCCTGCAGAGTGCACTCTAGCAGCACACAGCGCCTGCTGGTGCCCTACTTGCCACGAGGCATTCCAGGCGCAGGGCAACACGCAGTGGACAATCAGACACAAGGCAAAGCCTCGAAAAGCTAATTATTGTCACTCACATCAAAGGGCGACGTACGAACACTACTTTCAAGATACTATATCCGAGCTCTCCAAAACAGCTGAAAACTACCTTTTCCCACCGCCTTATCGCAAAATGTACCAATTCGTAACACACAAAACCAGTATTGTGTAGCGAAATGTACTACAGACTTTGCGCTAGTAAATTGATAGGGTCGCCACTTAAAGTGCCAATTTTAAGGAGACTTGAATTTTGCGAAAAAATTTCACGACCAGTTGTACCTCATAACACTTTAGCTCAGATACACTTAAGCGATTGTATTATCTAGGTCTTACGCATCTCAGGCGTCTACCCTCGAATCACAGACGTACAGTAGCGGAGTAACCAATTCTGACTGGCTAGTCAAGTAAGAAAATGTTTTCTCACAAACACACACTCCTCCAACAAGCAAAATAATACTGCTGGAATGCGCATAGGATATTGAAACCTAGCATGTGGGGAAATCTTTTCGCGAAATTCGGGTATCCTAGCCATTGTTGCAGCGAGAACAATGGACATCATTTCCTCGAATGGCTGAAATAGCTCCAGATAAATACGATTCTTGAGCATAAACATGTAAACAAGTGTAAATTTCACTTTATTTTGAAACGTTGCAACCCCAACAAAGAGTTAGGAGTAAAAGCATGTACATTACACAGAGAGCTACTCGCCGGTGGCGGTGAGCAAGGTGAGGCGAGAGTCTGCAGCTGCTGGAGGAAGGAGGGCGGCTGACCCCGGCAACAGCAGTAAATCGCAGCCCGCGCCGTCCAGGCCAGGCGGAGAGTCCTATCATGTGTGCGGTAGTGCGCGTGTTCTATCTCCCTAGCAGTCCCGCGGCCTCCTCTTCATCATCCACACTTGAACATCCTCCGTTCCCGCCAGTCGACAAGAGCCGCCGTTCGTTCGTCCGCTATCACCTTACCCAGGCGACGTCTCGCTTCCTGCTACTTTCGCTCGAGGAAAACATGATCCCAGGTTTCGTTATTGTCTTTCCGACTTCCCGACGTTTCCTGAGTCTTAGACCAGCTTCACATAACCGAGTTGAGTTGAGAGATTTGGGCGGCTCTTAACAACGGAATCTTGAGAGCCGATGAGGGTCAAGCAAGGTGAGAATGGAACAGCAAGGGATGGGGAAACTGAAGATACCCGAGAAAACCCGCTGACCAGCGGCATCGTCCGGCCACAATTCCCACTTGCGAAAATCCGGGAGGGGATGAACCCGGTTCACCTTGGTGGGAGGTGAGCTGTCTAACTGCTCAGTCACCGTGGCCCCCACATAACCGCAGATAACGTCGACATCGAGAGTTCTTAGGCTCCCGCCTACATGCAGCTTTTTCCTTTGTTTGAGGAGAGAAGTGCGGGAGCGATAAGGGCGATACTGCCACGCGCATCAAGTGCGCCATCGCCGTTAAGCGCAAAGCTCAGAACTGCTGTGTAGTGTTCTCGTCACGCTGCAACTACCTATCGCACTTTCAGTGGTCACGCTATATTATTTCATTATGGAATGTCTGCGGTAGGCTGGGTACAGGGCCGTTGAGTCGTTTTCAATGTATCTGACGCGTATATTTTGAGAAACAGCACGTTAAAAAATCAGTTTTTAACAACTTTAGAGTACTCTAAAATAGTGTTTATAATGTCTTGAAAGCCTCAACAACCCTCGTCTAAAATGTGTGCTCTTTTCGTTAATCAGCTCATTCGACGCGTGTTTCGTAGTTTCGTAGAGAAATACGTATTTCAAACACTCTGCACTGCAGTTCATGTGCCAGGTAGAGAGATTAGACAGCTGCATAAACTGCGGCCAACTCAAGCTGTACACGCCACCAGAATGACGTCACCAGTCAGTGTGCTTACAAGTAGATCTTATACAGGACTTTTACAAGTGCTCTGTTTACCGTGCTCAGCCTACAGAAACAAATTTATTGTTATCACTCCAGTTGTTACTGTGCTGTTTTCTTTAAAGTAACCGCTTTTAGAACTTACTAAACTTTTAATAAGACGTTAAGACAGGAAACTCATTTTCATCATTTGACTTTGACGTCACTGGCAAGCTGATGGGCTAGCACTGCGGGGTCTGGACATATCTACAGATATCGGAGAGAAGCTAAAAGTGAGTCACCTACATTCACTACATATTGAAAACCAGCGCTGTTTTTCAGTGTATTCCCACTCACTACGGTACATTGGTTTACACCATACCACACACTACACTCTACTGTACGACTGTAGGACAATACAATACCGAGTACAAAATCGTACAATCAAATGATATTTTATACTTAACATCATTTACATTATATCGTGTTCATTTGCGTAGTCATTCAAAAATTTGGAATTTTTCTCACAAGAATTTTAGTTAATAGATTTTTTCATTTAAAATCATGGAAAAAAAAACGCATGGGAACAATGGAACTATAGTCGGGAAAATGTTCTCTTCAAGTGTCGAGATGTTCCCAAATTTTGCATTACAATTCAATATATGCTCTGCTCTTTGCGGTAAAGTGAGATTTTTGGTTACTTTTCCTTTCAGTCAATTTTGATCCTTAAACCACATTTTAAAATAAATATTGCCTTTTAAGTAATAAATGCAGTGTGTATATTACACCGCCCTCGAAATATAACGTCTAAGCCTAAAATAAAATAAATTCATTTACTATTATAAGATATGAGATGGTTTTCAAAAGCGTTCACTTTATCGTGAATGGCCTATAGCAAGGTGGACATACAAGTATATAGTCCATTCACGATATCTTCGGAAATTTCTGAAGCCCTGCTAACTTACCACTTTTGCTTAATGATTACGTGTTCTTCCGTTACACATAAACATAAACATTGGAATGTGACTTCTACTTTTATAACTGTCAAATTCGTTGTTGGCTGTTAAAACTGTTCAAAGAATTCTCTCATATTTCAAAGACCGTTACCTACGAATATTGACAATTTAGGCCTATGATGATATTTAGGTCAGCTTGATGATTTTTTAAAAATATCTGTATTGACGGTTATTATTGTACCTAAATTGTTAGCATATTTATTACACACATTATAGCACATTACACATATTACACATGAATATTTTGCAGCGACTGTGTTTAATCGTTACAACTGTGGTTGAAAGAATAGTATTATTCGACCTCTTGTTATTGATGTGTGTTTTCGTTAAAAGGACGACCTTAGTTGGTGTGTGTGTATATATATATATATATATATATATATATATATATATATATATATATATATATATATATATATATATATAAACGAAGGAGCACAGTCCAACGAAAAAGACAGTGATTTCAAACACGCAACTCATGTCGCTAATTTCTACGTAACAGCGAAAAAAAAGTAATAAGATAGTGTTGAAAAGGCGCACGAGTAGCCATACTGTCACTTTTATTCAGTTCATATTTATTTGCATATGTAGTCTACTTAGTTTATATTAGGTTTCTTTTACTATTCAATAAAAATTTTCTGGCTGGCCTTAGTAATTCATTAGGGTTGTGGCAAAAATTCAGATCACATAAACGTTACACAATTGTGTTTAAAATACCTAGGGCGAAGTTACGTTGTGATAAAATAATCAGAAGTGTAATTAACTTTGTCATAAAATCACTTTACGGTTAAAACGTATAAATTTCGCTCGTCCAATATTTGCAATCACACACACACCTACATGCACACACGCACGCCTGGCCTATGCATTATATTTTGCGCTGTTATTTTAAATGGTAACAGTGACATATGTATACACCGGGGCTACCTAAATATCTAAATATATCATTAGGCAAAGTTTAATATTCAAATAGCATACCAAAAAACCATGATGAAACAATATTTTAACTGTGAACTATTTCTTGTTAGCTGTTGCGAACACAGCGCTGCTCTCACTCTTTCTATTTAGTATTAAATACAAGTCATAGACGATACTAAGTTAAAGTTTCCTTTATTCAAGCATACAGTAGCTTGAAGATAATTACATTGACTTATATATGTAGTACAAAAGTTATTGATAAAACAGGTTGATATGTTACGCGTAGGGCGATTTTTCAAATGTTCGTTTCAAAACGTCCGAAGAAACCATGAACTGACTATAACTAAACCTCCTCTTATCCAACGCGCTCTGTAGAATCAATATAAACACTCGTACTCTGGCAACTACAGTACACTCCGTGTGGAACAGTGTAACAGGAGAGTGAGTTCTGCCTGAGACGGCAGCCATGTGCAAGTGACAGCTGCTGCAGTGTTAGAGGACTGCGAGTCTAGCTGACGCTCTGTAGAAGCAATAGTAAACACTCGGTACTCTGGTATCTACAGTACACTCCGTGTGGCCAGTGTAACAGGAGAGTGAGTTCTGTCCCGAGACGGCAGCCAATGAGCAAGTGACAGGCTGCTGTAGTGGTTAGAGGACTGCGGAGTTTAGCTTGGCGCTCTGTAGAAGCAATAGTAAACACTCGGTACTCTGGCAACTACAGTACACTCCGTGTGGAACAGTGTAACAGGAGAGTGAGTTCTGCCTGAGACGGCAGCCAATGTGCAAGTGACAGGCTGCTGCAGTGGTTAGAGGACTGCGGAGTCTAGCTTGACGCTCTGTAGAATCAATAGTAAACACTCGGCACTCTGGTAGCTACAGTACACTCCGTGTGGCCTGGTGTAACAGGAGAGTGAGTTCTGCCTGATATGTCAGCCAATGAGCAAGTGACAGGCTGCTGTAGTGGTTAGAGGACTGCGGAGTCTAGCTTGGCGATCTGTAGAATCAATAGTAAACACTCGGCACTCTGGTAGCTACAGTACACTCCGTGTGGCCTGGTGTAACAGGAGAGTGAGTTCTGCCTGATACGGCAGCCAATGAGCAAGTGACAGGCTGCTGTAGTGGTTAGAGGACTGCGGAGTCTAGCTTGGCGATCTGTAGAATCAATAGTAAACACTCGGCACTCTGGTAGCTACAGTACACTCCGTGTGGCCTGGTGTAACAGGAGAATGAGTTCTGCCTGATACGGCAGCCAATGAGCAAGTGACAGGCTGCTGTAGTGGTTAGAGGACTGCGGAGTTTAGCTTGGCGCTCTGTAGAAGCAATAGTAAACACTCGGTACTCTGGTATCTACAGTACACTCCGTGTGGCCCGGTGTAACAGGAGAGTGAGTTCTGTCTGAGACGGCAGCCAATGAGCAAGTGACAGGCTGCTGTAGTGGTTAGAGGACTGCGGAGTCTAGCTTGGCGCTCTGTAGAATCAATAGTAAACACTCGGCACTCTAGTAACTACAGTACACTCCGTGTGGCCCGGTGTAACAGGAGAGTGAGTTCTGTCTGAGACGGCAGCCAATGAGCAAGTGACAGGCTGCTGTAGTGGTTAGAGGACTGCGGAGTCTAGCTTGACGCTCTGTAGAATCAATAGTAAACACTCGGCACTCTGGTAGCTACAGTACACTCCGTGTGGCCCGGTGTAACAGGAGAGTGAGTTCTGTCTGAGTCGCAGCCAATGTGCAAGTGACAGGCTGCTGTAGTGGTTAGAGGACTGCGGAGTCTAGCTTGACGCTCTGTAGAAGCAATAGTAAACACTCGGCACTCTTGTAGCAACAGTACACTCCGTGTGGCCCGGTGTAACAGGAGAGTAAGTTCTGTCTGATATGTCAGCCAATGAGCAAGTGACAGGCTGCTGTAGTGTTTAGAGGACTGCGGAGTCTAGCTTGGCGCTCTGTAGAAGCAATAGTAAACACTCAGCACTCTGGTAACTACAGTACACTCCGTGTGGCCCGGTGTAACAGGAGAGTGAGTTCTGTCTGAGACGGCAGCCAATGAGCAAGTGACAGGCTGCTGTAGTGGTTAGAGGACTGCGGAGTTTATCTTGACGCTCTGTAGAATCAATAGTAAACACTCGACACTCTTGTAGCAACAGTACACTCCGTGTGGCCCGGTGTAACAGGAGAGTGAGTTCTGTCTGAGACGGCAGCCAATGAGCAAGTGACAGGCTGCTGTAGTGGTTAGAGGACTGCGGAGTCTAGCTTGGCGCTCTGTAGAAGCAATAGTAAACACTCGGCACTCTGGTAACTACACTACACTCCGTGTGGCCCGGTGTAACATGAGAATGAGTTCTGCCTGAGACGGCAGCCAATGAGCAAGTGACAGGCTGCTGTAGTGGTTAGAGGACTGCGGAGTTTAGCTTGGCGCTCTGTAGAAGCAATAGTAAACACTCGGCACTCTTGTAGCAACAGTACACTCCGTGTGGACCGGTGTAACAGGAGAGTGAGTTCTGTCTGAGACGGCAGCCAATGTGCAAGTGACAGGCTGCTGTAGTGGTTAGAGGACTGCGGAGTTTAGCTTGGCGCTCTGTAGAAGTAATAGTAAACACTCGGCACTCTGGTAACTACAGTACACTCCGTGTGGCCCGGTGTAACAGGAGAGTGAGTTCTGTCTGAGACGGCAGCCAATGTGCAAGTGACAGGCTGCTGTAGTGGTTAGAGGACTGCGGAGTTTAGCTTGGCCCCGTCTTATAACGTGAAATTGCATGTATGTTCACCAGGAGTAAACATTGAACGAGTTATGCAGGGGCAAAAATAGGACGTGGCTTTCCGAGGTGGTGTTACACAGCAGAGAGAAAGACGTTGGCAGCCGCTCGCGAGTTTTACGACGTGCAGTTGAGCGAGGCGCGGCGTGGCGGTGGTAACCCTAGCCTACTCATGCCCGGTCGTAACCTCTGCGGGGGCTCGCTCCCCCGGGGTCGGCGATGACGTCCTACTGTGACTCGAGGTTGCAAGTCTATCGGTTAGCTGACTGCGTCCTGGACTGCATATCACACACTATAGATTCCCCTTATTTTGTAGCTACAGACTAAACTCCAAAATGTTGTATGCTTGTCTGACTTCTCCCATTGGGCAAGTCGCAAGACGCTTGCGGTTAGTAGTTATGTCTGAACGGTAGAACAAGCAATCTACAGTGAAGCGGTCGGTCACCAAGGGCACAGAAAGTACATTTTTTCCTGTGAGGGGTCCATCTTTAAAAAAGGTCTATTCCTACCACGACTCATCGACTTCCTTGCTCACGCCCACGCCCATTAAAAGAAAAGGAGTTTCTAATTTGTTAAAAAATTTTGTTAGGAAACAGAAAATTATTTCACTGATTTCTAAAGATTATTAAAGTTAGACCGATAGTAAGCTATGTCTATAATACCAAAAAAAAAACTAGTGAGAGCTCATGGGCGAAGACGGAGGCGACGCCTCCACCTTCGAGGTCCCGGTGTTGTAGAGGTTAGACTACTCGCCTTCCACCTGGGCGAACCGGGTTCGATTCCCGGCGGTGTCACATCCGGGGTTTCCGCATGTGGGAATCGTGTTGGACGATGCCGCTCATATGCGGGTTTTCTCGGGGATATTCCGTTTCCCCCTCCCTTGCACTCCGACGCTATTCCATACTCATATTACTTCACTTTCATCGGCTCTGAAGACCGCAATATTAAGAGCCACCTCCACCTCTGTACCTCCAAGTCGCTGGTAGGTTTGGCTCGTGCGTTTTGCAGAGGTGAAGTAACACAGCGCAATGCTGGGTTGCATTGCCTGTGGTTACCTTTGGCTGTTACTTTCATCTATTGTCTGTGTAGAGTTACAAGCATTGCAATGATATGCGAGGTGTGGTTTTATTGCTAGAATCTTATTCTTAGAATTGTGTGACTTTTGTCAATATCTCAGTGTTAGTTATTATTGATCAATAAATTTGTAAATTTTCATTTCCACGAAAACGTGTCGTAAAGCAAACTCATCGAGAGTGTACAATAGAGGAAATGCAATGCAATAATTGGCAATAAGAAACGTGGGTGACTGTCGCCGGGAGAATTAGTGGTCAGTAACAATTCAAATGAGACACAGCGAGTGGAGGCTTGTTGCCGGGGAGGCGTCATGCCGCCGCACAATCAGTTTGTTAGCGACCAATTATCGTGGCGAGACGCGCTGGTTGTATGCGCGTTCGTGAGGCGGGGGCTGCGACATGGCGCGCTCATGAGCACCATCGCCCAACGTACCTCAAATACTGCTAAACGTACATGAATTATCGTGCTACGTGCTAAAATTATCGTACAACATGCCACTATTCTCTCCTACATGGACTACTTGAACAGTTTAAGTGTACGACATATTTACAGATATTCAAGCAATGTGAAAAATTTCTGGTAAACTTCCTAAACTCTAATAGAAATTTTTAATATAAGTTATAGTTTGTGTGGAAATAATACCACGTATGAGGTTGCAGCTAAACGTAATTATCTATGTTGAGCAACGCTACTTAGAAAGTTGGGAATTTCCTTACACATTATACTCTTAAAAGAGAAAATCTAGGAATGTTTCTAGAGCCCATGCCATCGGGCACGCTTTCTGTAAAGTGCAGCGTCCATCACTAGCCTGCTGTCGGCCAGGAAAATGTTGAGTTGACAGGGTCCCAAAACAAATATTGATTCCTGGGTAACATAATATTCCATCGTTCACTTTATAAGAGTAATTTTATCGATAGTATATTGCTGAAGTAAAATTATATTGCAGTGGACTTTGCGAAAACTACTGCGAGCGCAATATTATATCGCCAACTCATTAAAACTTTGTTGAAATGAGGCACCGAAATATGAAGTCGACGGAAATCATTGTTAAGAAGATATTTTATTCACATAATTCACATCATTCTTCAGAGTTTTCAGCAGAGCATCTTAATAATACTGGTGTTAGAGATATTGTGTGCTGTAAGGACTTACCTGTTCACGAAGATATAGATCGGCACGGATATCTGTACTTTGGCAAACACTTGTTATATATTCGCGCAAAAAGATTCCATTTTAACTTGGCGATGAATTGTGTTGGTGGCGCTTCTGTAACTATCTGGTACAATTGAGGATTTTCATGTGTATGGTTTGTTACATTCACCTAGAATGTAATATAATGTATGCAATAGGCGTGTTCACAGTCGGTTTCGCTAGGCCAACGGCAAGATACAGTTTAGCGTCGTGCGTACTAAGGCGACGAAGCATTTGGTGCGCCTGCTCCCGTCGCCCTTAGCGTTCCCGCAATAGTTGACCATAGGGTACCTAACTAACTTACTGTATACGGAGGCGAAATGGCAGGGACGTTCCTTTGATGAGGGCTGTGGTTGGCTGCGTGCGGCTATGGGACCTGGGCCTTACTGGCTACTACATGCTGCCGGCTGGCGAGTAAGTTACCAGGAGCTGACTGGCGAACGGCTTTCCCAGATGTTGCTGGCGTGTGCCGATATATTGTTGGCCAGTGTGTGCCGATGGTATAAACACCTCTGTATTCTAAAGTACTCTGTGTGTAAAGGCCTTGGACACTTGCAAAGTACGGCTTGATAGGCTGCACCCTTCATATCCAGAATTCTCGTTAGTTTCGCAACGACAAGACCGGCGATGGACGTTGCGACACTGAGATGTAGTCTCAGCGGTAGTTATTATCCTGGGGGGAGGGGTGAGGGAGGGAGTCCCTCCCTACACCGGCCCACGTGCTGGTCCGCAGATCCATCACCCACTAACCTTCCCCCTCTCCTATTATACGGCCGGCCAACGCAATAGCACGCGCGCGAATCGGCGGCCTCCTTTTGATGTCTGCACTATGGCCAGCTGTCGCCCAATACGACGTTGGCCCTGCCCGCTGCCAACCGCCCGTGTCACTGACACATTAGCTCTTCCTGCTAACTCTTATTTCATTTATAACGTGGCTTGTTATTCATGAGGTATAAGTACAGGCGAGTGGTGCAGGGCCCCGAAAGAAGGCACCAAACACTTATATATATATATATATATATATATATATATATATATATATATACACACACACACACACACACCATCACAATTCTAGCTGGCAAGTTAACACTTCGAGGACCACGTTCGAATCTAGCTCGGATACAATTGGGAATGACGATTTTTCTGTCTTCGAAGACGAAACCCACACGGATATACTTCCAATGCATATCTAGTTTTGATGTTAATCTTGCACAGACTCTACACATCAGCTACAAGTCTCAAAAAGCAAACATTAAAATTTGTTTTTGTTACAGAAATAAACATGATGGGCTGTGTATCGTATTATTCATTACAAATGTCTGCGTTTGGAACTCAGTTACCTTGTAAATTCATTGCCTGACGGCCAGCGAGTAGTGAAATTCGCCAATGAGGTAGGCATGCCCTGAGAGATATGGAGCAATAAGACACTAGTAAGTGGGAATGCACAGACCAACACAAGTGGCGTTTCCTGTAGTGCAGTGTATAGACGACCAACTTCTGGCTTGGCTCGACTGCTACCTACTAAATCTAACTATGAGCACATCTCAGAAGGTTATACAGATCTTCTTGAAAATCTGTCGTGGAACAATACAACGGCAAGTTGAAAAACCTATAGTAAGAGAGAAATGGAAGGGGGGGGGGGGGGGGGGAGGGAGACGCAAGAAAATACACAAATACTACAAAATACAAAAATTATATCATGAAAGTAAAGAGCAATTTTATAAGAAGTCTCAGAGACGAGAATTGCGCTCAGCCCTTCGTTATGTGTCCGTTTTGGTCGACGCACACAGAGTCTCTTTTCTTTCTCAAGATGGTGTCCTCCACTACGAATGCATCTTTCATGCACGAGTCACAATTACGTATTCTGCGCCGCGTCAGTCGTTTAGCCGCGGCGTGGTAGCATAACTCGGTCGTCTGCCTTTTTACATAGCCGGAAAACAAAACGGACTACTTTATGCACTCCATTCTTCCCGGAATCGCGCGGCGGCAGCACGGGGCTCGCCAAACGAACCGGAAAATCGGACTGTAGACGTGCGTGGGCAGGACATGAATCACGACCCGGCTCCCTGGGAGATTGTGAGTTACGCGAGCGAGGTGCCAGCTTTTCTTGAGGTGCCTCCACGCTTCCTGCCGCCGGCCTTAATGAACAATTGTTATGGGCACGAAGGCAAACGGCGCCCCTCCGTGGCGTCACGTTCCACACCAAATTTACCTATTTATGGCAACTGCGTGCGAACTGTAACGAGGCATGCTCTCGGATGCACGTTATGAAATGGCTTTATGCGAAATACGATGTATGATTATTTGTCAGCAAACGAAAGAGCCAGAAAAGTTGCGTAATATCGTTAGATTCTAACAGATCCCCTAGGTTTATGAGAATTTGATGTCTTAATAAAATTGAAAAATATTTACCCAATTAAATCTTCTGATTTATTTACAATCGTTTGAAATACGTAAGACTAAATATTTACAAAATATAACTGCCTATTCTTACTACAGCCACTCAGTACTTTTATTAGAGAGCGCACTCATTGTGCTAACCTCAATATTGTAATTAAATATCCAGAAAGGGTTGGTACGAGCACATATGTAGTCCTCGCCCCACCAACGGCAGCTCTTGTGACAGTTCTGGCGGTGACGTGTTGTTGACATGGGCGTCGGAGTGGAGATGGCACATCACGACAGACTGGCACACTGCCGCAACTCGACTGCTTACAACATTAGTCTATGTCGTTTATATTAGCAGTAGTAGTTATTTATTAAACTCATTTATGTAATTTGATACTTAGTAGATTATTGGTTTCACTAAGTGTTGTAATTGTAGTTGATAGTGGAGGAGAAACCTGTAAGCCTACCTGCCAGGTTCTTTTTCCTATAATTTATTTTTGGTTGAATTGTAAATTAACTGAAAATATTAATTTCAGTACTTCTATTTTATTAATACCTCCATCACCCACGAAAATTGCAACGCTCAGGAGCACGTAGCAATATTTTCCGGGCTGCTACAGTAAATTTGAGTTAGTGTAGTAAAAGGTTTGCGAAACCTCTATTACAGGGTATACCAACAATATGAGAGAGTAATATTCCAAGTTCATGCCGTGAAGTTTGCAACGGAATGGTTGGAAATCATTTCAGTGTTTTGCGCATAGACGCTTTGGGGCATCTGACTCACGTGTAAACATTGACTTTACGAGTCTCTTTTTTATTTTACCCTACAAACGCAAATACGTTTCGTTGGTAGTCGTTTTGATGTAATCTGATCAATTAACTGTAGTTTTTAAACCGCTTGTCAGAACGTGCAAAGTTTTTCAAAATATGAGAGAATAGTTTTAATCTGTCACGGAAATAAAAACGCGTGATGCCTAAATGTGAAAGCGAAGCACGCTATTGGAAATGGAGCTGACGGTCCTGTAGGTAGAAGGCATGGGAGGGGCAGGTTGGCTAGAGAGCTGAACGTCCTGTAGGTAGAAGGCATGGGAGGGGCATGTTGGCTAGAGAGCTGAACGTCCTGTAGGTAGAAGGCATGGGAGGGGCATGTTGGCTAGAGAGCTGAACGTCCTGTAGGTAGAAGGCATGGGAGGGGCATGTTGGCTAGAGAGCTGAACGTCCTGTAGGTAGAAGGCATGGGAGGGGCATGTTGGCTAGAGAGCTGAACGTCCTGTAGGTAGAAGGCATGGGAGGGGCACGATGTCTAGAGAGCTGAACGTCCTGTAGGTAGAAGGCATGGGAGGGGCATGTTGGCTAGAGAGCTGAACGTGCTGTAGGTAGAAGGCATGGGAGGGGCACGTTGGCTAGAGAGCTGAACGTCCTGTAGGTAGAAGGCATGGGAGGGGCACGTTGGCTAGAGAGCTGAACGTCCTGTAGGTAGAAGGCATGGGAGGGGCACGTTGGCTAGAGAGCTGAACGTCCTGTAGGTAGAAGGCATGGGAGGGGCATGTTGGCTAGATAGCTGAACGTCCTGTAGGTAGAAGGCATGGGAGGGGCATGTTGGCTATAGAGCTGAACGTCCTGTAGGTAGAAGGCATGGGAGGGGTATGTTGGCTAGAGAGCTGAACGTCCTGTAGGTAGAAGGCATGGGAGGGGCATGTTGGCTATAGAGCTGAACGTCCTGTAGGTAGAAGGCATGGGAGGGGCATGTTGGCTAGATAGCTGAACGTCCTGTAGGTAGAAGGCATGGGAGGGGCATGTTGACTAGAGAGCTGAACGTCCTGTAGGTAGAAGGCATGGGAGGGGCATGTTGGCTAGAGAGCTGAACGTCCTGTAGTTAGAAGGCATGGGAAGGGCATGTTGGCTAGAGAGCTGAACGTCCTGTATGTAGAAGGCATTGGAGGGGCATGTTGGCTAGAGAGCTGAACGTCCTGTAGGTAGAAGGCATGGGAGAGGCATGGTGGCTATAGAGCTGAACGTCTTGTAGGTAGAAGGCATGGGAGAGGCATGTTGGCTATAGAGCTGAACGTCCTGTATGTAGAAGGCATGGAGGGGCATGTTGGCTATAGAGCTGAACGTCCTGTAGGTAGAAGGCATGGGAGGGGCATGTTGGCTATAGAGCTGAACGTCCTGTAGGTAGAAGGCATGGGAGGGGCATGTTGGCTAGATAGCTGAACGTCCTGTATGTAGAAGGCATTGGAGGGGCAATGTTGGCTTAGAGGCATGGAACGACCTGTAGGTGGAAGGCATGGGTGGGGCATGTTGGCTATAGAGCTGAACGTCTTGTAGGTAGAAGGCATGGGAGGGGCATGTTGGCTATAGAGCTGAACGTCCTGTAGGTAGAAGGCATGGGAGAGGCATGGTGGCTATAGAGCTGAACGTCCTGTAGGTAGAAGGCATTGGAGGGGCATGTTGGCTATAGAGCTGAACGTCCTGTAGGTAGAAGGCATGGGAGGGGCATGTTGGCTGGAGAGCTTAACGTCCTGTATGTAGAAGGCATGGGAGGGGCATGTTGGCTATAGAGCTGAACGTCCTGTAGGTAGAAGGCATGGGAATGGCATGTTGGCTAGAGAGCTGAACGTCCTGTAGGTAGAAGGCGAGGGAGGGGCATGTTGGCTAGAGAGCTGAACGTCCTGTAGGTAGAAGGCATGGGAGGGGCATGTTGGCTAGAGAGCTGTACGTCCTGTAGGTAGAAGGCATGGGAGGGGCATGTTGGCTAGAGAGCTGAACGTCCTGTAGTTAGAAGGCATGGGAGGGGCATGTTGGCTAGAGAGCTGAACGTCCTGTAGGTAGAAGGCATGGGAAGGGCATGTTGGCTAGAGAGCTGAACGCACTAATGGGCCACTAACCTGGCCAATTGATCGGTGAGTTGAACGCGCTAACCAGCTACCAACCAAGCATGGATTCAGCAGCTGTCGGGACTACAGGCGGACAGCCGTGTGTTGGTATCTGTAACACAGCGCTACTGCTATCTCGGCGGCAAGATGAAGGTGCTGTGCAATTACTCTTTCGGCCGCTTCGCTACTCGCCCCTCAGTATCGCCCACACGTCCAGGACACCGCGGTGGTACAGCACGCCATGCCGCCGTAGCTGCCTGCTATAGGCTGATTTCAGTACTCCCAGGTATTTGAAATACCTGCTTATGATATACTTTGGCATACATTGTGTATTGTTACATCATATATATTAAAGTTAACATTGCTAAGGGTCTGATCACTTTATTTAGCGTCGGTCAAGTAAGGCTGTAGAATTATTTCGAAGGTATGTATTTTATAAATTTGCTAATCCTTCCACTCATCTGCATAATAAACAGAAAGTAAAATAAATAATTTCAGTATTGACAAACTTTTGCTTAGCATTTTTAATTCAATGTTAAGACATGTAATCGCTTTCCCTTTGTTGTTACCATCTTTACTGGGCACATGCCAATCAGCCTGTTAAAATACATACAGGTAGGAGCAGTGACATGTTTTCTAACGTTGATTTCAAAGCTGCTCAATAAACCCCGAACAGCCTATACCAATACACGTTTCTCGTCGGTGCACCGGACACAGTTTCTGAAAATCTTCACAAACATAACTGTGGCGCAGTTGTAACACGCCAACTATCCATTCCTGAGAACTTAAGTGCAGTCAACCCACCATGATTCTGGCTTTCACTGACTTTTTAGATATCAAGACAAGCCATTCTCAGAATGTAGTAGCACTAGCCCCATATTTCCGCATTCTAGCTCTTATTTACTCTCTGTTGGTGAGTTATTAAAACCATGAAATTGAACACACGTAGAAATATATGTATTTATAAACATACATATGAGTGAATATATAATAGATAAAGAACCGACGATTTCGCGTAAGCTGATTTCCACACGCCTCTACATACTCGAACAGAAGTCGCTAGTTCATTGTTTCCTGCCTCAGATATAACTCAGTTTTCTGTATGATTCGGCCACATCGAATGAAGATACGAGAGTGCTGAGTGTTTTCTACTATTGGTTCTGTCTCTTATAGAGCGTGCTGGATGAGCAGAGTTCTAATAACAACCATGTAACTAACATGCTTATATGCAGTCTACATTGGTACTGATTTGTAATACGAGGTAACAGGGCTCCTAACAACATATTGTACGAATTTGGGTACAGTTTCGACTCCGGCATTACAGAGCAGCGAGAGCTTTATTCTTCCAGAAGTATCGTAACACATACGACTATAGCGACATGTTTTTACAAAAGATATGGGGATGAGTCATTCTAAAACCTCGAATACCAGATAGCAGACGGTCGAAAATTGAGAGCATGGGGAGCGAGCAAGTCTTAGGTTTCGAAAGCTGATAGGGTGAAGCGAGGTGAGTATGGAGCAGCGCCGGGACGGGTTACACGTGGGCGGGAGATGTGCACAGGGCGAAGCAGGCGAAGGTATGAGAGAATAGTACAGAAAGGCGTCGCTGTCCATGTAGTGCGTCGCTATCGATACCCACCTGCTTCCATCTGCCTGACAACCTTCCATTCACACGCAGAACCTGGTGGTCACCTCCGCACATGCACAACAACTTGACTAAACAATGCACGTCGCCCTGACTGCAGTTTGCCTCCACTTTACGCAACGATTTTCCTAGACCTGGCTCGCCTAGTCTACTTTCAAAAACATTTCACGCAGTGGCGGCTGGTGACTTTTGAAACTGGGAGGGCTGTGGCGATCCTAACTCAGATCATAACAAATAATTTTTTAAAATAGCCATAGTGATAAGTGCTTGTCTGAAGAAAAATTTATCATCGCTCGATTTGTAATGATCAACATACTGTGGCCACTGGTTCAGAGCTAATCACTAGCACAGGTATTTGTTGATTTTTGAGTTTGTGTGGGTTATATACTTTCCAACCAGTACCTATGTGATGTGGTACATCACAGGAGACGACACGATATAAGATGACAATAATACTAGTTCTACTATACTAATGGCGATGATAACTTAAATATACTAAAACAAATATTTTTAAAAACCAATACTAATTTACATACAGCACATACAAAATGCCTGTCAAATTTAAATTAGAGGATGGAAGTGGTATATTTTAATTAATATATTTGTAAACAAAATACATTCTTTAACCAGTATGAGCTATCTAACTGGCAACGAATATTCACCTTAACAATCACTGAAAATTTTATAGTTTTTTTTAAATGTAAATGGGTTTAATGTCTTTTGACTTGTCTCTCAAATGTTTCAAATATTTCACAGCCCATTCTAGATCATTAGGCTTCACTATAACAAAATTAAACAAAACAATGCATTTCTAACTTCACACCCGCATAGCCAGTCTGCAAAATTGTATGTACTGACATTGAATTTTTACTTATACGAACCAATGTTTTTATCCCCTTGACTTTGTTGTTTTGTTATATTTAACTGTGGCATTGCTGGTCCCAAATTCTTAAGCTCTAGTTTATTCTTGTAATCCAAATACACTGGTATAATAAGGTTTAAAATGTTACTCGCAGAATTATCCATTATTTACATGTTTACACAACACAACATTAACAACAATTCAACCCTGTTTCTGACCGATGCTAATGGCTCATCATAACAACAAACTTATTTGGAATATTACACACTATATTTGAAGGTTTCACGAGTTTGTACGATATCTATAAATAAAAACTACTCGAAATAAATACAAGAATTGCTATGAAATGTGTTTAACAACTGCAAAAGAGCAGAGTGTAGAAGTGTGCCTACAAAACATGTGTATAACTGTAGAACACATTCTGTTAAACAGTGGAATTCTATGTTTCAGTATTGTTAGCCTTGTCAAGTTTAAGGAAACTATTTTTGTGTAATAGCAGGGGCGCGCCCTGCTCTCTCTGATTTACAGCATGTGATTGGCTGAAAAGGAATGAGCCTCTGAAGTCTTCCCTCCCTCTCATAGCACTCGTCCGTTGTTATGTACTCGCTTCACCCACTTCAGGGCGAAGAATCGTAGCCCAACCATTCGATATTTCCAGAAACATTTCTCTCGTGAGAAGAGTCTCCATCTCAAAAACATTGGCTGCGAAATAGCTTCTGTATTCGTACACAGTATTATTTGCTAAGTAGCTGATAAGTAGAGGTCTGCATTCTGAGATTTTATAAGACAGTTATGAAACTCAGAACAATATTCCGATAAACTATTGGTGAATTACATCATAATTAAATAAAAAACATGAAATACCATATAAATATAATCTGATATACGAATTCCAGGAAACAATATTCAATTTCCAAGAAATATATCATGTTGCAGATACATTATAAATAACATTAAAAAGGAATCACATCCAAAGTGCCTTTAAGTTGAAAAATTCCGGGGAAAATTATTTCAATTCCAGGACATTACAACAACGAATTAAACATCACATCTTAAATGTCTTTAAGCTGTAAAATTCCACGAAATTTATCCCGATTCCAAGAAATGAAACATAAACATTCAAATATGACACATTTCAAAGGAATCAAATGCGACTTTTTACCACCCAAACACAATGAATTACAATACATACCAAACACAACAAATTTACACCTAAATGCGAATTTATAATTAAACTAATCTATCAGTTACCAGTCAAATAATATAAGATCAAATGTAATGGAGTATCACCTAAATGTGAATGACATCACAATTAAAAGGAATTTAATCACACTGGATTATCGCTCAAATGCTAATCCAATGGAACGATAATCATCTCAACAAGCAGATTGATTGCACAATAAATTGTACATCCATTACCTATCCAGAGGTTTATTAAATGAAAAACATAATATATTATTTTTTTTAAATCTTTTATTTAGTATCATAATTTTACAAACACTGTATTACAATCCTTTAAGATCTTTATTCTTAGCCCAGGAGTTGTGTACTTTTGAGATTCCTCTCAATCGAACCAAGGACAAATCTTTATTATTTCTAATGATTTTTTCAACCAAATATTAATTTTGAGAACTGACTTTTTGCAGTTCATGTTCATAAAATTCACCTTTTATTGGTTCTCCATCATATATTTCTATGTAATACACTCTGAGTTGTGTTTGTCTAATTGAAATAATTTTTAATTTTTCAAAAGACTAATTCCCCGTAAATTTCTTCTCAAAGATTCCTCTCTGCTTCGAGATACGCATAAATTCCCCAACTTTGAACTTTGGTTTTCTTTCGTCGATGACTTTAATATTATTATAAATAGTTTTCATTAAACTACTATCCATAACTTCTTTGGGAACCATCTTAATAGTTCTATGATATCTCGAATGATAAAATTTTACTATATCAGGCAAAATGTCAACTTATTTGTAAGTCCCCTCGATGTAAAATGTGTATATATTAACTGCTTAATCGATTTTTTGTAACGTTCCACAACACTGGCTTTAAGCTCCGAATACATTGTGTAGTGTTTAATACCATATTCAGTCATTAGTTTCCGGAATGGTGCAGAAAAAATTCGGTTCCTCTGTCAGTTTGGAGCGAATTTGGCTTTCTCTCTTTCAAAGTGATCTTCATTGCATCGGTAACCTGTTTCCCAGTTTTGTTTTTTTTAAAGGTATGCCCAAACCATATTTCGAATAAACGTCTATTATGGTTAAAATATACTTGTATCCCTTATTGTATTTTGAAAGTAATGTTATGTCACACAAATCAGCTTGAAAAAGATTATTTAAACCATGAGTTATAACTCTTCTTCTAGGATAACTTATCCTGCAGGAGCGTGAAGCTCTTGAGCAATCTTACTAAACTTGATTGGTAATATAACAGTCTTCCATTAACTCTTCAATAACAGAAACAATTTAGTTTATATGGGAATTATTCCCAGACTCTCTCGAAGTGATGAAAAGTTATAATCTATCGACCAATTCATTAGGATTGTTCCAATATACAGGTGAAAAGCGGTTGTCAATTTCATCTTTATATATTCTTCTTCCGACTATATCTCCTATTAAATGTATTTTCGGGCGGTTTTCATCTCCTGAACGAATATTAGCATTCGTTCAATGAATAAGTTATTTATATTTCTGTAAATTGGTGTCTGAATATGCATTTGGAAAGTTTTTGAACAATAATTTCAATAATCCTTCACTGACATCAGTTTCGTAATCACCTATTTTAATTTTATTAGGCAAAAATTTAATTAACGAATCTCCCATGAACCAGATGTTGTCATGTTGATAAACACCAAATGTCATATCGTGCAGTGGTGATGAATTTTGTTAAGATAAATAACAATGTTGATTGAGAAAGACTTTGCTTTTTCTTTGTTAAAGGTTCTTCTTCCGATTTAATTTCCAAAGATGTTTCTTTAGGTTTATTCAAAACAGAATGCAATGTATTCATTCTACTAGAAAGAGGTTTAAATATTTCTTCATCTAAATCATCCCATTCCATATGAGCTCGTTTGACTTGTAAATATTCCTCTTTCACAGCAGATGTAACATTACGTAATTCTGATGCAGAGGCAGTCATGTTTTGATTATATTAAATTAAATTCAATGTATTTAAATATGAATTAAGTCATTGCTTTTCTAATTGTTGAAGTAGGTCGATTAGTTTGCACTTTTTCAATCTTGTCTACTTTACTTAGAACTGCATCCAATTTACTTACAGTATTAGCTTTTAAATCATTGATAAAATAATTTATTTGTGTTTCCAAATCATTATTATGTTTTCTCAAATCTGTTTGCATAACTAAACCAACATTTCTACTAATTAATTCATCTCTTATATATTGTGTTTTTTTATTCCATTCATGTTTCAAGTTGTTCTGTAATAGTATCAGTTGCCACTTCATTAATTACAACTATAAAACTTTCTTGCATTTCAGTAAGTTGTGTTGTAAAAACTATGCTTCTCATATCATTAAAATCCTTACTAAATCCATATAAACATTCTTCTATTCCTAATTAATTACTCTGTAAATTAGTGCTAATATTGCTTAAAATATTTGCAATATACTTGTATTTTTATAAACATTGTCATTCAAATCAACTAACTTTATAATTTTATCTTAAATATCGTTCAATTAAGATTTAAATATGTTTTGCATAATAGTGTATAAGTCTTAAATGTAATGTTTATTTACCACATCACTGGCTTTCACAGCCATACCCATATTATGTAATACATGCCCTTTCAAATTGCAATTCCCATCGCGATTTTGGTTAAACAGCAATTGTAATAATGAGGTTTTATACCGCTATGTCCAAACTTTGAAATACTCATTATTTTTCGCCCAGAAGAAAAAAAACTGTCAAAACTAGGCCTATATCTGCCTTTATGTAGAGGAAGTATTAGTATAATCACCACGAAACTGTATTTTTCTTTTCAACAGTAACAATGCATATCCTTAAACATGATCATTGTAAATATGTTGCAGATTCATTTGATCCATTTTAAACACAATTACCATATTAGCATTACCATGTAAATTATGTTTCGGTATATGTGCATAACTTTGCAATATATAAAAACAAGCAATGTTTGAATGAATCTGGACCAAACCTGAAATATTGCTGTATTTCACCCCGCGGTTCACTCCTAACATTATCAAAAGTAAATACGGAATGGGATAATGCTTCATTTGGAGGCACTATATCTTCTTTATTTGTATAAGGGAAACATCACATTCCTTCAATTAACGACAAAATGGTCGCTAATAGTAGATATTTCTCTTGTATTGATATAGAAAAAACATACACGTTTTCAAATTTAATTCCATTAGGATGCTCCAACAGCGACATAACACACTTTTTCCACATAAAGAAGACCCACTTATTTACAATGTATATTTGATGGTAAAAGAATGCCATGTTTCCGTTCAATTATGTTTTCTTCCATATTTACAACTACTGGCTGATGTAGATTATATTTTATAGCCTTCATTTCTATTGTAATGTTCAAACACAATGTTAGTATTATATCATAACATACTAATGTAATGTATTGTAACATACCAATGTGACATATTGTAACATAATAATGTAACATTATTAACATATAATGTAACAATGTAATGTATTGTAACATACAAACATAACATATTGTAACATAGTATAATGTACTAACATAATGTATTGTAACATAATAATATAAAGTATTGTAATGTAATATCATAACTTATTGTAATGTATTGTAACGTAATATCATAACATATTGTAACATATAATGTATTGATGTAAAATAGTAATATAAAACTAATGTAACATACAAACATATAACTATGAATGTAGGCCTATCTATATGTTCGTGTGCAGTTGAAAATAATGGCTCATACTAAACGTGTCAAAAAAGGAAGCAGTGTATTGAATACATTAATTAATAAATTATTATTTGAATTGCATTTATAGAAATACAATTATTGCAGACCAGGTACTAAACTTGCAAAACGTTTGGCACGGGACGATCAAGGAATTAACTCTCTGGATAATGATTGTAAAGAACATAATATAGATTACTATTGAACAAACAATTTGATAGAAAGACATATAGCAGATATGGTTCTAGGCGTTAAAGCAGCAAATATAAGGAATAATCCATCTACATCTGTATGTTAAACGCTAGGTGCTTGGGTTGTTGATAAAGTTATGCATGCAAAGGTGAAAAGATGTATGGGCCTACAACGTAAAACCAAATGAAAAACAAGGAAAGGAGGAAACATTCCGTTCCTTTCCAGCATTAACAGCTCTTGGATCAATCCTCGGAGGGGTTTCGGAAATTACTAGAGGAGTTAAATCAAAAGGTAAAGGAATGTATTCGAAACCCTTTAAAGTTTGACAAGGATGAAAAAACTCGAAATGTGGAAAAAAACACAGTAAGTCTTAAATAGTCTTCCAAAATGTGCATTAAAAAACAAGGCTATTGTTGTATCTAAACAGGATATTCCCTATTTCTGAGGTGAATATATGAGAGACTATTTACCAAAGAAACCAAATCTTTGTGAATGTATGATTGTTAATTTAGATTCGAAACAAAATGAAGGAACGCATTATGTTGCATTAATTAAAAAACATAAATCAATCATTGCATTACGAAACTTTTGGCGATTTACGTCCTCTAATCGAAATACTTAATTATTTTAAAAACATGCAATTAAGGTATAGTTACAAAATGGAGCAATTACCAATTACAATCAATTGTGGACATTTATGTTTATGTTTTTTGGCTATAGATATGCTATATAAGTAATTGTAATACTAAAACAAAATAGTAATATGTCAATTACTTCTATGTTTAGTGGAAATTCATCGCAATTGTGTGCAGTATATTTCCCTGCATTGGCGTTAAATGGAGAATGGCTAATAAGTCTAATCGAAGTCATTTCTTACAGCAGCATACCAAACATTTATATGCACAACCAATTATTTACGCCTAATATTGTTGAAAAAATATACAAGATTGTGATACTGGTAGGATCTTACGTGTTGGACGACCTTGAAATATTCATTAAAGCGGCATTACCTGAATGTGTGCATTTACTACGTGGAATTCCAAATACATTAACTAGTGCGATGTATAGTAATGTCGATATCGATTTCTCGAAAGACAATAAATTGCAAATATGTTAAAGTTATGAACAGAGAGTATACCCTGCTAATAAATTGCACGAATGATCAAAATAGGTTAATATATTGTCCGTAAATGTATGTCATATAAATGTTAATACTGTAGGTGGTTCATATTTGAATGGAAATCCGACAAATACAATACCCGAATTCACGTGTGCTGTGGCTCCAGGATATAAAATAATTGAAAAACCTAATACATTGATATATCTTCCAGTAATAATGAATTATGTTGATGAAATAGTTGTTACAATTGTCGATCAAGATGGTAAACTGATGTATTTTAGAAACAAAGAATTTTCCATTTGTTTACATAAAAAAGCTATATATACTGTTACATTCCATTGCACATTACAACCATAAAGGGTATTGTGTATAATTGTAAATTCACACATAAATATGTCACTAAGGAACAGATTTCGAATAAAGAAAGATAGAAAAAGAAAACATAAATGCAAGCATAAAACACTCACTTAAAATAAGTTACCCGTGAAGTTACCACAAGGCAACGAATTGTATTTCAAACAATTAGGGTATACTGTTAAAGGAAATGGAAGACATACTTAATGTTGATGAACCGATCAGATATGAGAATGCAATCGCCAATATGGAAATACATGTGTATAAACAATTCCGAGCAGGTCCGTACACGTGTTCATCGGAAAAAAGGATATCAATACAAAATCACGATATTTATACATTACAGTCGAAATCAAGATTAAGGTTTAGAGGAACAATAAAAAGACAGCAGATGCAAGTAATCCAGCAACTACAAAAATAGTAGGAAATGGAATGGAAATCGATCAAACACAATATGTAGGAATTACTTCTACGATAAAGAACTAACTCTCGGGAATTGTTAAACAATCTTTATACAGGGCTAATAGTTGGGTGGAGCAATTTTAGTGATTACTCACGACAAATAAACCCAGGTGGAAAATATGAAGTTGTTTATACCGTTATGTATGGTTTTGGGCTTTGCTGAAGACTACAAACATGCCATATTAAATGCTAAACAAAAATTAGTTATTCTATTTGGTAATATGAATTCGGCTATATTAAATTCGGCTAATTACAAGGAAGACATAGCATTAAAATTAAGCAGCATAGATTCGTTGATGCCACATATTGAAATTAACACTTGTGAACAGTTTTTAAAATATATCGAAAAAGGGAAGAATCTATATATTGCCTTCAAAATGTGGGCTTTAGAGGTTTTTCCAACACTTCCAATATTGCTAAAAGTCATTTGGTTTGTGAAATCAAGTTTTTCAATGGAAAAAGCAAGATATGTCGTTATTTGTTTTCAAACAAATCGACAAAACAATTTCATAGCTGATAGATCAGTATTCAAAAATTCTGATATGAAAAATATTAAACTATATGTAAACAGTCAAGCTTACCCCTATATGGATTTAAATACGAACTTTGAAAATGGGGAATTCCTTATTTGCAACGATATGTACTCAAAGTTTCAGGAAATGTATTATAACAAAATCAGTTCACCAATCCTAGAACCTGAATAATTTAAAACCAGAGGAATGTCATAGGTATTAGATGTAAGCAAACCAGACAACACTATTACAAACATCATGATTGACTCACAAATTCAAATGATTGAAATTCACCGATTCCATCAATTATGCAAGATTGTGGTATGATAATTCATGATACATTAGCAAGTTACAATGTCAGAGATAAGTTGGTGAAAATAATGAATTGAGTCAGTAGGCGACGAACCACAGCTAAGACGAGATGTTTTGCAATTTGCAAGGATTTCAGTCTGCAGAAAAAAAAATTATCATTAAAGAATTAGCTATTACTGATATGGAAGAATGTACAACTGTATTCAGCTTCAAATCACGATTTGAATGGAAATATATATCTCCCAATTACAGAAATAATAATAGATGGGTTACTAACCATCACCATGGCTTAAGATGGGAGAGTGGGTATATGGAGTATGAGAACATTGGCATTATTCGCAAACATTACCTAAACAATTGTGAATTATATGTAGATGGAGATGAGCAAAAATGAATTTTTGAAAGTGTGTATAATGGGAAAGTAATAGATATTCAAAAAGAATACAATTGCCTCTCATTCAAACAATTGCGTAAAACATATGGATTTAATTTAACATTTTTCTCTGGAGAGGAAAACTTAAAATTAAGGCTAACTTGGGCAATGATGACTGACTGGGGCGAATCACCTGTGGATATTATTCCAGTGATATGGCATTATTTGGGATGAGAGAAATAATGAGTGAAATTTAATATAAAGAGTATTTGGTTGTATGTAATCCACTACTTCGGAAAAATGGAACAAGACAACAAAATCACCTGTTCTTGCATACAGAAATCAAAATGCAAACTTAATATCAGCAAGTTATTAGCAGGTTGGAGTAGACCATTTCAACTTTGTTTTGGAAATAAATAGTTTTAGTATATTTGTGATGTTCCTACTGTAAACATGTCTTTCTTCCACCCAACTGGTATTTACAGCTCTGTCACCCCTGGAAACTCAAGTGTGAATTACTCTTGTTTGTTTGATGGAATAATACGCTATTTTGGAGAGATATGGGATGGGCTGTTTCATTTCAAAAATATCCAATGTCACTTAGAGGGTGAAAAATGTAATGATTTAATATCTTGACCAGATTTGAAAAAATGTCCTGTATACCACATGTGTCCGAATACAAGTCTACAAGTGAGCATCGAAGAAATGTATTCGCACGTTTATGAAACTTGTCCTGATTTACCATAATGTATAATGTTACACGCACCCAAATACATGATAAGTAACTGTTTTTTTCTTCTTCTGGTATACTAACCTTACGAATGTATGAATTGTAATATTCCCATATTCTGATAATCAAATTTTACGTGAACTTTGTTTGTGTGCATTTAACTATCAATTCTAAATGTATTTGCACATAAAGGTTTGTTTGTGGGACAATGATTAAATAAATTTTTTGTAATTTAAAAGTGATTTAATACATTAAACTCTTTAAACGTACATTCTAGGATTCAGACGTCTTGTGTTAAAAATGTACCTTTAACTATTTCTAGAATTCAGATGTACTGTGTTTAAAACGAATCATGTAATCGAATTGCTTCTTGAATTACCTATAACTACCTATAAAAGATGTACACTTTGTAGTTTCATTCTAATCTTTGAATAGTACAGAAAAAATGTATTTGCTGTGTCACTTCCACAATAAAGAATTTACAGTTCTGCGGAACTTATGATGACATGAAAGAACGAGCTGTGGGCTCAAAAATTCAAGAAAACAATTCCAGTGTGATATCTGCCAGAAAAATGTTTCTCAGAGTGATGCTTTAAATAGACATGGTAAAACTTGCTACACTGGTTCTCGACCTCCACGTTCTGCTCCAAATTCTGCTTGACAATCTGTCCTCAGTTAGCTCCACAATCTGCTCCACATCCTAAGAGAGCACAACAGTTAGCTCCGCACTTAACATTTCCAGCTCCAGCTATTGAAAAGCACTTAACATTTCCAGCTCCATCCACTGAATTACCTCCAAAAAGTCGATATGTTAATTCAGGGATGAAAAATAATCTGATTTACAACTCTCCAGGTTCAGTGAAAAGTTCATCATCCAATGTCAGATACGAAATACTGGCTAGCACATTTGCCGGCAGGCATAACAGTAACATGTAAATACTTGAAATCCCTCATGGCAGAGGATGATGTTACACAAACCTTCTATTTTCAAAGTAATCCCCTCCCTGTCCGACACTCATCCAATGTTGGTGAACTTTATAACAACATAGAACCTTACTTCACAACAAGACTTGAAGAATTTTGTGCTTGTGGAAGTAGGTGGTCTTTACAACTGATATCAAAAATGGATGTGCATATGTCCCAATACCGGCCGTTCACCTCTGGTGGTAAATAATCCAGGTTTATTAGCGATTAGAAGGCTTGTAATCTGCTTCACCCTCATCGGCCCTCAAGATCCTCGTTTTCGAGAGCCGCTCAAATCTCTTCACTCGCTCTGATACACTGATAAATATTTTTGCTACAAGGTTTTAATACAATTGGAAATCCGTAAATTTCCTGTTCCACGAAACCTAGAATGTGCATAGCGCTTCTGAACTGCGAGCTTTGCCTCATATCAGTATGATGTGTATATCAAATTTCCTTCGCAAACTTTACATTTCTTGTATTTCAGCGCTTCATTCAGTCGGTTGGTGTATCCCTGTGTGATAGCATAGAATTCCTGTTTTTGTATATGTAAATAAATATATTAAGAAGAGTGTGATATTTATATATGTAAATAAATATTGTGTTTGTTGGGAAAATGGGATATATTAAAAGTGCATTTCAAAGTGCATGTGTGTTACATTTATCTCCAAACTGTATATCTGTAAGTTTATAAACAAATTTCTTAGAGAAATGAGTGAGTTAATGTTTTCGCAAAAATAAAATATAATGTTTTACTTTATCCAACAGGGGTCGTAGCTTTGCAGCTTGTTTTTGTGAAGAACATTTATTTATTCGTGGATGTTATCTTTTTTACATATATATCTTGAGAATAGCATTTCAACATAAAAATAAAATTACCTGGTTAATTGACAAGTTTTAAGTGAGCAGAAATATTTGGATATGAACTGAATATTTACTTTTTCTTTCAGTCTGTTTAATGAGTGTGTTCGCAATAGTTGACGAATCACATTGTCGGAGCACTTTTTATAACAGCGAACAATACTTTCTTGCTATGAAATCAGTTTGCGTGACTATCACCTAAAAATGTCGAAATCGTTAATATTTAACACAGTAAAGACTATGGAGATTAGCAATGAGTTAACGATTGTACATCTTAACAGAAAACAAGAGGAAATAAATTATTTACTTATTGGTATACTAGTTTTAAAGACAAATGTAAAATGCAGTTAATTGGTTAAACAAACACTAATGATTTTTAAAACACATAGAAATGTCATTTACTCAATATCTGTATTTATTATGTAAATCACTTAATTTAATGTTTATTCAGAAAGCAAATGTGTATGACACTTTGCGTGAAGCATTTAGGATTCCTATACCCGGGTTGTGTTCAGGACATGTGTAAAGCATTTCTAGCAGCCCTTGACCTGAGCGCCAGTTCTGCTGGTCGTTTGAAGACAGTTTACCAGGGTGTTGCATTCCCCATTGACAAAGGATCGAAGTTGTCCCTCATCGGCTAGTGGTCTGTTACAGGATAGAAAAAAGATGGATAAGGTCGTGGCAGGCTACAGCGGTGACCCCTCCTGTATACGAACTCGCAACGACCATGTGCTTCGCCTAGCTGCACCCCAATGCGCAACACTTGTAAGGGGATATCATCATCTTTCTACTCGGGGATCACACCTCAAGCACAGTCTTTGTAGCACTATTTTTTGAAATATTTCCATTTTTTGTGTATTTGACCTTTGTAACATAAAATACAATAGGAGTTAGAATATTTTTATGCATGTTAATAGATTTATTTCTTTTTTAATAGTCATTAACATATGAATTCAGTTTCTCTAGTAGTGTCAATTACAGGAGTCAGTAAGATTTTATTTCGATACCTTATAGTGTAGAAATCTTTTCAGTTATTTAAAGTTTGCGCCCGTATAATATTTCTTTTAAATAATCTGTATCTCATTCGACAAGGAATCGAAAATATGGTTTTCCGAAGCTAGTCTACGTGTGTTCACTATTAACATTTTTTTAAAACTTTCTCTGCAGTAGGTTTTCGATGGAGTTTTTTTTAGAATTATTTCTGATCGTTAAACTGTGTTTGTTTTAAGTAACTTTGGATTAATTTCATCGTTTTTCTTCCACGAAGCTGTAGGGATTCGAATCTTTCCTAGATATATTTATTTTCTGATATGTTTTTATTATTAGTACGAATCATTCGCATAGATCATGATTAGGTAGTATTAGCACATTTTCTCACATATTATGTGCAATAATTAAATTGTGAGAATTGTTAAAATTTATTCGATGTAAATAAACGTTCAAACACTTGAGAGTGTAAATGCTAGAATTTTTAAACATCCCCTGTGCACAAAGGTTTGACGGTTGTTGACCAGCTCCAGGTATGGCGAGTCCCTGGGAAGGGGGTCGAGGGGGAATAAGTCACAGTACAGGACAGGGCAGATTTTCGGGAGAGTCCACTTTTCATGGGTAAAGTGTAGTTTTGCAAACAAATAACAGTTTTGGAAGAGTCTAACTTGGTGTCTTGAGGGGTGTCTGGCAGTTGGAGACTCATTGAAGTTGTTGTAGGGCAAAAGACATTTTCTGGGCTGAGGGTAAAGGATGGGGGAGGGGGTGCATGTCCTTGGATTGGCAGCCAGGGCGGGCTGTGTGGACAGGCCAGTTTACGAGATATCCGAAAAACACATACCGGGCTGGGGATGCATGGCCTCGGAAAAGAAACTGGCTTTTTACACAAAGACAGCTTCTGGAGTAGGGGTGGGAGGGAAGGTCTGGTTTCTTGATCTGCAGGGGAACTTCCCTCTGGACAAGGGCTTGAGAGTAGGGGATGTCTACAGGCGAGCGGGGGGAGATGTGAAGCTCTCTTGCCAGTCGTTACCATCTTGCCTCAGTGGCGAAAAATTGACAATCGGGGAAGACAGGTGATGACTCCAGGACCGTCTCTCTGGCAGGACCCAATATTAATGCAACTAGGCAGTTGACACCATCTTGCTACATTGCCGAAAATATTTGACAATCGAAGGCGAAGGGGGAGGTGGGGGTGTAGGAAGTGGTTGACCTTGGGCAGAGCGATGCAGAGGTTTTTCGCTCTCCGCCATCATCTTCACTTCATAGCAAATTTGGACTAGATGGAGGTATACCTCAACAGCTCTCTCTCTCTCTCTTCTTCACCGGCCTTCAGAATGTGTTAGCCGCAATTTTTACTAAGTGGTATTATTTTCTCCAGGGTTCAGATCTCGTTCACAGTATTTGTAAACTTCAGTGTTAAATTTTTTTTTTTTAAATTTATCGGAAATATAAATTTTCGTGTGATAGTCTGATATAGTGCATTCGTTATTTTTATAATCGTATCAAGTACGTTTCTGAGCTCGGTATATGAAAATTTGTACCATTTTCAACTCGCCTTTGTGTTTACAAATGTGCTCTATTTCACAGACTTTATGGAAAACATTTGTATTATGTAAGTTTTTTTTTTAAATAATTCCCTTTTATTCATTAATGTACATGTAGGACGAATCAAGTCGTTAATAGTAGCTTGGTACATTTCTGTCAGTCGTAAATTTATACTTGCCCTCAAGCTCCATGTATATAAGCAGGCGTACATATTATAATTCCACTCATTCATCGAGTGACCTCCGAGGTGACGGATGTCGGCCATGCTCCACGTAACAGTTTATAAATCTCCACAAATCATATACTAACGTTATTCCTTCTTGCAGCTGGACAGACGTGTTTTGCAAGAGGTACAATTTTAGTACGCATGTTAATCAATTAATTTCTTTTTACGTGTGGATTACGTTCTAAACTTCCTCCTCGCTAGTCTCACAGCCAGATGGATGTGTAAGGTATGTGCGAGAGGTGTCATATATATCTTGTTCGTTTAATTTATAGGGATATTTTGTTGTAGATTGTTAATTCCATACTCACGTAATTGTCATATTCACATAGTTTTGCTCGTTCATTATACTTCTCTTTTGGGAAAATTATATTTCTAAGCTCGGGGTAGTAAATCACATTCCGTTTAAGACTCATGTAATTGCACTCATCATTCACATAGTTGTGACCATTTGAAATTTGCGATTCGATGCATGTAATTTAGTCATACGCAGAACTCATTTAAAGACTATGAATTTCTCTCGTGTGTTAAATATGTTCATAAAAATCGCCTGTATGCCACCAGTACCACTACAAACACATCAAAATTACAAAAAATAGGAAAAATGACACTTAGCACACTCTTTCACTCAACTGAACGCCCATATAACACATTGCAACCCACCACTCTGGTCAGCCGACTCCAGTACACCACAGCGTCAACATCGTACAGAGCTCCTGCTTTCCAAAAAAAAAAAAAAAGAAATACAACAAAATCAAGAAAAACATCAACCCTTTCACTACATTTAACACTTTCAATAAATTAAAGCTTTTCAATAAATTTGACCCTTTCATTCAATTTAACCCTTCCAATTTAATTAACCCTTTTGAATAACCCTTTCAATCAATTTAATTATACCTTTGATATCAATTTGATATCAAATTAATTTGGTCAATCAAAAAAGGCGGCATTCTTTTGTATCTAGGACCCCCCCCCGTACTACTACTCGAATCAGACAATCGTGTACTCAGAGCAAGCAATCAATAGGCCCACCTGATCCGTATCCATGCTTTTAGCTAACTCAGCGTTATTGGCACGGTCGGGACTCGGGCTTTATGTGAGAGCAGGTTTTCATAAAGTTGCCAGTAGTGCGGAGGGCAAGTATGTAACAACTACAGGTGCTGCGTCACAGACGACGCCTCCCGAGTGCAGGGCACGCGTGCTAACCGCTGGCGGAAGTGGCGCGCGAGTGCCGCCAGACGAGGACAGCGTCGGCAGGAGGGAGCGCGCGCGTGGCACGTGACCCCTGTGTCGCCGACGCCCACCGGCGCTGTCTGCGGCTGTCGGGGCGCCTTCTCGCAGAGGTGTGGCCGCCCCATGCATCACAGTCACGGGACTACACCCACCCCTCAGCCCCTCATCTCGTCCCGCCTACCAGCCGCGAGCCTCAGCCCCACCCTGTCTCCAGCCTCCTGCAACTCCCTTACCTAACTAAATATTTCCTGTGGAACAGTCGTTTGAGCGAAAGGCGGGGAAAAAGTGAGATCCTCGAGAAAACCCGCCTATCGGTGGCATTGTACGACATCATTCCCATATGCGAAAATCCGGGAGCGACCCCGCCGGGAATCGAACCCGGTTCCCTGGGCGGGAGGAGAGTAGTCTGATCGATACACCACATCGGCCCCACATAGAGTGGAGAAGTACATATATGTGAATGACATAGTGGTCCATCTGATATGAGTGTACACGTTATCTGATTGGCTGGCTAAGTTGCCGCTCGAGTAGCGGGTGTTTGACCTTGAACCTGGGCCTGGCTTAGAGGCGCTTGTTCGACTCGCGAAGGGAGCACGGGCCTTCATAGTATTGCGCTGCCTGAAACAAGAGGAAGTTGTGGGGAAGGAGGTAGTCGACTTCTGCAAACCTCGGCTTGCATCAGAAAATGCTGGTGCTTTGTAGACATTCCTCCCTTAATGGCGGCTCCTACGTAGTGTGCGCTGTGTTTGTGACGGTGGCTCTGCTCCGCCAGGTGCATGTTAAAATACCAGCTTACACCGCGAACTCAAGCCGTCACTCGCCAGAAAAATAGCGTTACTGGC
The DNA here is from genome assembly GCA_029891345.1 of Dryococelus australis. NCBI lineage: Eukaryota > Metazoa > Arthropoda > Insecta > Phasmatodea > Phasmatidae > Dryococelus > Dryococelus australis. The sequence continues at coordinate 221,019,353 of CM056997.1, read as the reverse complement.
CAGCGATATGCCGCAATACCACCACCTTGTAACTTGGCAACCGATATCCCAGCCAATAGCAGCAAGCAGTAGCCAATCAGACACAAGGCTTGTCCCAGAGTCTCGCGCTCACGTCATAGTAACCACCACGCTAATTCGCCGCTGTAAATGTACTTGTTCTGTGGCCTAACACTGCAGCAGCAAGCAACCAGTGAGTAGTTGACGTCTATGTACGTAAGAGAGAAATAAGTGTCCTTGTCATCTTAGATTTACATTTTTCTCCATAACTTAAATTTGGAGTCTATATTTAAAAACCAAGCTAGTCAAGGTTCAGGGAACACCTTAACAGCTATTTCGAAATACAACTTATCTTCTTTCTTACATGATTAGTTTCACGTCTGTAACCGTAATCAAATAATACCTAATTATTTAATACTGGCAATCCCACATGGGAAACTGCAAGTATAATTGATATCGTTAAGATTTCTAAACATTCGTTAATTATTTCTCTATGCCATGTCTAGCTTTGATTTTTTTGTGTTTCGGCATAAATTTTATTACAAATATTTGTAAGAAGATCAAAGATGGAATGGATACTACCCCTTGAGTATCCAAATAACGTGTTAGGTCTACCCTTCAGAATATATGCAGTGTGTCTGTAGTTTAACTGTCCATAATTACACTAAGGCAATTTTGTAGGCATTGGGATAATCTAAAATCACTTATCTTTGAAAAAAAAGTTTAATGATTAATAATATATTTGGTAACACCGTGACTTCGTTTTGTGATATAGCTATAGTCCATTCCTCACTGGAAGAGACTTTCTCGGAGCCCTGCTAAATATCTACTTGCAGGCCCGTATCGTATCCTACCGCCAAATGTAAACAAACATTGCAATGTGACTGCCATGTAGCATCTGTCAAAATCAATGTTTAAATTCCATTGTGTGTGTACATGTGTTCGTATATTTTCGCTACATCTAAAAATAAACATTGAAACGTGAGTTCTACTTTCATTCCTGTCAAATGTGTTGTTTAATGTAAATGTGTTTTAAAAGAATTCTGTCATATTCCAAAAACCATTCTGTACGAATATTCACAGTTTAGGGCTCAACATAATTTAGGTCAGCTTTATAGCGTTTTGTTATTGATGTGTGTTGGTTTATTTATTTAAAAGGACGGCCTCAGTCGGAATAAATATTAAAACGAAGGGACAACCAGTCGAACGAAAAAGGCACATTAAATTCAAGCATGCAACTTGTGTCGCGTATTTTTTGTCGTACAAACTTAAAACATAGTGGTGAACATGTACACAAATAAGCCTAGCGTAAATTTTATTCCGTTCAAATTTCTATGTATTGCTACTTCCCTACTGTTTATTAGGTTTATTGAAATTTATCGGGCTGGGCTTAGTATTTTGTTGGAATTGTGGCAAATCACGTTACACGAATGTGTTTCAAAGACATAGAGCAAAGGTAACAACGTTGTGATAAATAGACATGGATGTAAGTAATTAATTTCGTCATAAAAACAGTTCACAGTTAAAACGTATGAATAGTGCACATGAAATATTTTAAATCACGCACTCACACACAGGGACAGCGTAACGACCACCACACAGCAACATCACGCCCTTATACACGCAATGGTTGACGAAACACACGTCACAGTATATTTATTACTGCCGTGGAAACACAGATTTACCACAACATCGTAACTTGCCTAGGTAGGTTTAAAAAACACAACGTCTACAAACGTGATGTGGTAATTTGAAGTATTTTTCTTAGTAAGAGTAATTTACGTTTCGTTTGGCAAAAAGCAACACGCCATGTCATGGCTCGCCACGTCTGGCAACTTAAGATGGTAGGCCTAACTGTCCCGCTATCATATCTAAATATATACTAAAATATGTATTCAAACCTTAAAATCTCTTTTCAGTTGTAAATTACAAATTCAAAAATCATTATTTTGCTTTAATAAGTATGAAATATGCTACAATTGAAAACATGTATAATGTCATTGCTAACTAGCGATGCGAAACTTCCCAGTGTGAGAGAGGCAAAGAAAGAGTGAGCGACAAGCTCCGTCCAGCCGACAGTTGCTTCCTCAGTCGATAAAACAAACACCGTGCCACTACAGCCTATGCACAATATTTTGCGCTGTTATTCTAAACTGTAAAAATGAAATATGTTGCTAAAGGGGCTACCTAAATATTAAAGTATTTTAACAGGCACAGTTTAATTTACAAACGGCATACTAAAAAACTAGGTTAAAATAATATTTTAACTGTGAACTATTTCTTACTGGTCGTTGCCAACACATCACTGCTCTCGCTGTGGTTATTTCATATTTAATACGAAATAAGTATTAAAAGTTATAGAAGATATTAAGGTAAAGTTTCATATATTCAATAATACAGCACTCTAAAGTTAACCACAGTGTTATATATTTGTGAAATACAGGTGATTGAAAAAAACAGGTTGTCATGTTACACCTAGAGTGATTTTTTAATGGTTCGTTTTCAAAAGTCTCTTCCTGTTGGAATGGCAATTTTTGTTGAGAATTCAGCAGGCTAATTACGTACACTCTACATCTAAATCAGTGATTTTTTACTGTTTCAATCAGTTAAAATAATATCTGAGTGATTCAACAATACCTTCAGTGAATGAATCGGTAAAAAATTCCAGTTTTCATTCATTATTGATTCAGTGACATTTCCCACTGGTTCATCAGTATTTTATTTCACTCCTTTTCAGTGATTTGTATTTATTTTATTGCCGTGTAACAACGGCTAATAAGTGAAATAACAACGCTTAAAAAAATAAAGCCTATTCAAAATACTTTGTAAAATGTCTTTCGTCTTTCATGAAGTAACATGAACATTCAGTCTTTCATTCCATTTTCACGTCTTTCATTTCGTTTTCATGTAATGAGCACAGCACTCTGAATGAAGGTTTTAAATTCATAAAATGTGGTGAAGGGAGTGTACTCATATGTACCATTGTTTTAACAATCCTAACAGTACCAATTAAACCAAAAACGAAACGTAAGGGAATATAATTTAAAATTACACGCATTCGATGAAGAAATAAAAGTTATGTATGTATTTTCCTCGATATTATCAACTCTATTGGTAGCCCAGAGGATAAGCTAACGGTCTAAACACGAAACAGAAAGGCGTGTGAGTTCAATCCCGGCTACCTTTGAATTACTTTACTTTTTTTAATTACCGTAAATTGCGCAATGTAAATGGTAAACTAGTGTAAATATGTTTTGTTCTCATAATTATTTTGTTAAAGTCAATAAAAACAATATTTAATTTGCCGCTGCAGTTAGCAGTCACTTATTCATCAATGAAATTGTTTCACAGCACTAATTTAATCGGTGAAATTTTCACTTAAACAATCAGTGGTTTTCCACTGATTCTAAGTGGAGCCATTATCACTGATTCGAGTAGTTGAATGTTGAATGTCACCGCGAATCAGTGGTTTTCCACTGATTCGAATTTAGAATGTAGACGCTCAGTATTGGAGTAACCTATTTTGGAATGACCCAGTTATATTCGATATCTACTTTAAACAATGGAAACTAAAGAACATGCTAATACATCGTGTTCCTGACAATCCATCCATTGACTGAGACGGAGGAGTTGATATAAATTAACGTATTGAGTGGTTTCTTTCAAATACTTCAAGCAATTCTTAAGACCTTCACGTAAAAAAAACTTTTTTTCAGAAGCTACAGTTTCACAGTTGCACGATTGTTCCAGTTTGGAGTGACAAGTTCATACTTTTCTTCGAATTTTTATAAACATATTTAATAGCCTATAATGTATATATTCACATCAGGCAGTTAAATAAATGTACGTGGAGCTGGCATTGAATCAATTTCGTATATTTTCTAGTCTTTTGCTGGATACGGGCGGAAAACAATTACGGGCTAAACAACATCCAATGCTTTCCGCAGGGCTCGAATCCACGAACTTCAAAATGCTTTCCGCAGGGCTCGAATCCACGAACTTCAAAATGCTTTCCGCAGGGCTCGAATCCACGAACTTCAAAATGCTTTCCGCAGGTCTCGAATCCACGAACTTCAAAATGCTTTCCGCAGGTCTCGAATGCACGAACTTCAAAATGCTTTCCGCAGGGCTCGAATCCACGAACTTCCAAATGCTTTCCGCAGGGCTCGAATCCACGAACTTCCAAATCGAGTCAGTAATGCTGCCGCACGATAAAATATGTTCGATTTGAGAATTTGTAACTCTGAACCGAATGCTTTAATAAAAATAATTTTCGTCTCTTAAGCTTAGCTTGGCAGTAGGTGGTTTTTACCTACAACAGAAACATGAGTAAAATACTCTCTAGTTTTACACTCGGTGTTCGCTTATGTATTACCGCTCCGTTTGGTCCACGTGTTTTATATTATATGCAGATTAATATAGCCTATGCATACAACATATTTTAAACTAATAAAATAATAGACCTAAAATTTTTATCATCTATGACATAACTAAATATTTATGGGGCTATTCTTAGTATTTTTGAGCTTTGTGGAACATAGGCATATAACACACAGGCAAAGTACAAAAACAACGTTTTAAAGTTTTAAGGAAAGTAAATACCATTTTTCATTACATTGTGTTTTTTTCAATATGCTTATTTAATATTTTGTCGATAAACCAAAATCCCACTTTACTGACTTCTTCAGAAATAATCGCTAGCTGTGAGTAAAAAATATCTAAATTTTTAACCCTACGTATTTTGCGTTCCACTTGATGCATTGAGTTATCAAATAGGATTAAATACTACCTCCTCGCCTTTTCGGGTTTCATAAACAACGGCCAAAATCAAAACTGTCAAATATTGCTAACAGAAACGATGTTTTCAACGCACATGACTTTTTTAGGTAGTAAATTTTAATTTTCTTTGTTAACCCCACTATGCATGTGAAGCCCATACATATTTTTAGAACAATCCTTGATAAGTACCTCATGCACGAGTACGCACTGGAATTAGGAAGGCTTTATGTCACATAATTCAGAGTTCAGCAACGGTGTTATTTACTTTAGAGTTATGCAGTCGTGGACTCGCACAGACGATTTGCATACTAAGTGAGGCGCTGAAACTGTAAACCCAGTGGAACTCAGTGGTGAACGCCCATGCGCGAAGGCTGGGGACTTGAACGCGCGGTCCAGCGACCAACATCGCATGCCACGAAGAGAGGACAAGAAAAAAATAATAATAACGCTTCGGTAAATGGCCTTCACTTGCATGCTTGTTTAGGCGAATAATATGATCACCCCGTGATTACCCAGGGAGGGGCCGCACGTGGGGAGAGATGACGAAGAACAAACGAAGAGGATATCTCGCATGCCTGGAACGCTCCCTGGTCCTGCAATTATTGTTTTTAGTTGGGAAAACGTCTCGAAGGTTACGGGCCGTCGGTCGTCGTGGCGAAAAATCATTTACTGGGCCGCCTGCAGAGAGTTATTCTCTCTCTCTCTCTCATAGTCCCCGTTCCCTGGCCGCCCAGACGAAGCAATTCCACCTTCAAATTGAAAGTGGTAATAAATGAGTGCTAGATGACAAGGCGACGCGCGCTACGCTGGAAGATATGCACCTGACCGTAATCCAGCTCGTGTTCATGCGAAATGGAGAAGGTGGTTTGGCGATCAGCGCCGGCCTACTCCACTTCACCCCACCATTTGTCACGTCAATCCGACAACCCCCCTTGACACTCACTCATTCCACGATTATTATTGAGTGCGCATGTAGAAGTTGATGGATTCTCCCGGTCTTGATTTTATTCATACATCTCTATAACGTCTCTTCAAGCCAACTACATATTTTTAAAGTAAGGCTTACAGGATCACTTTGCTATCTCTGTGCACAGCCGTCCGCGCGTGGAGTGTGTGCGTGTGTGTGTGTGTGCGCTCGCGCGCGAGAAATTTCAGGCTTAATAGTGGAACGAGACTTTCAAAAAATACTGATTTTCATCATCACCGTTGGTTGACGTCTATCGCTCTTAATTTAGGCCCAAAATGATACAGTCGACCATCTGATTTTCAAGAACATTAGATATTTAATCAATCTGGTTATTAAATGTGAATTTTTTTCAACGTTGTTAGTCTAACACTATAATGAAATGACGTGGTTCTTAATAACTCAGTAAGTAAGAACCATATCAGTTCTTGTCCAAACTGGTTTAACAGATGTTATCACCATACTGGCATTATCTTTTACAGCATTAACGATGACCTACTTATTCAGGGATGCTTTTACTCACATTCATCACATTTAAGTACATTGGCCTATTTCCTGAGCTACCAAAATCTCAGATAGTTTACATGAAAATAGCTGGAAATGTTGGTTTGATATTTACAGAAAGTCCTCAACTTCATGTTAAGAAAGTATATATATATATTTTTTAAATGTATAACATTTGAATATGGTTGCTATTTAACATGCTTGTGGTAAATTAAGTAATAATTATCTTGTTTTCGGAACTATGATATATCAGAAATCATCAATGTCAGTGAAACCGCACGAGCGTAATATACTGTAGTTTAAGCTGTTCTTGTTCCATATGTAAATTACAATTTTTTTTACAAACAATATTAAAAACATCTTCGATTTTTGCATCACTGATTTACATATATAAACACACGTAATTGATTCATAGTTTGGGAAGACAATGCCTTATAATAAAGTAGGCCCTAAAAATGCGTACACAGCGACACTGTCCTAGCACAATTTGACCTCACAGCGAATTTTTGTCAAGGGAGTCAAGTCAATAGTGCCAAAGTTGCGTATGTGATGACTGATGTTCTGATACTTTTCTCAGTGCGAGAGTTTTTCAACAATGTTTTGTGTAAACGACATAATGTTTTCCAAAAAATAATTTAAAAAAATATATATTTTAAGTAACTATGTCAGTCACTATTTTATTTCGAGTTGCTCCATAAAATAAATAAATAACTATAATAGTTCCTCAATGAAAACGACTGCTTACAACACTGAAATTAATTTCACACACAAAATGGCGGAAGACTACGCTTATAAATCGTCTACGTGTTGGACGAGTGGCCATTATTGCATCGTTTACCTCTTTTCTGATTGTGTGTAAGGGTATAATAGAACGGAATGCTTCGCACGGCTTACCTCACCCAGTTGATGCTGATAGCGGAGGAAATTCGGAACTTGTGAGGACACGTATCTCTATCGAATACTTAATTTGTGCAAACCCATAACCGCCAGTGTTTAAAAGCAAAAACAAATCAATGACGGGCCTTTTTCAAATGTACAAAGCCATCACGCTGGTAAGTTGTGGGGCAAATGCACGAGCGAAAGTCAGTACAATTGGCGTGGGTCGAGTGGGCGTGGTTACCACAGCCTCCACTTTATGACGGCGTGCCACCTACAGTATATTTTATCACCCTTGGAATCCAGACACTCGAGTGCCGAGTGTTTGCCGTTAGCTGAAAACACTTCAGGGTGTGCCAGTGGTGAGGGCAGCATACCATTCGTGACCACAGGAACTGGAGTTATCTTAGGCCGTGCTCCAATTAGCAGTTTTACTTTACTAAATGTTAACATGACTCATAACTCGATGAAGTATACTAAAACGGGGGCCTATTTTATAGTTCAATCTTTCATTTTTAGTATAGAACGAAACTTACTAAATACTAATACATAAATCTAAAATTTGCCAAAGAAAACTGCGAAGATTCCATATACAGGTGGCTCGGAAATTCCCCTTACAAACTCCTAGGATTTGAAGATGGGACTGAGTAGATGATCGTTTGAATAGGAACCCATGTCTGGAAGCATACCGTTTCCATGGTACAGCAATTTAAATTCATGTGTTTTACACATGACCGTCCAGAATACCTGCCCACACATTGATAGAAAATATGTGCTGGAATCCCTGGACATGCGTGGTATTAAGGTTTTCGTCTGCCTAGACATGGCTGTTTCAAGAATCGAGAATACTGTTCCTAGTGAACTTACCGTATCTGTGAACAGAACGCGACGTGGGAACGGGCTCGTTGGTGCAGCGGTGCAAGAATCACGTGCAAAAGTCAACACGTGGTATAAAATCGACTGTACCCAAAGACAGTACTCTTTGAGGGTGCTAAAATATTTAGTTGTTGCTCATGCAGAATCTCCCAGACTATGCTGGGAGCAACACCCATTGCATGCGCAATTGTTCGTTTACTCGTTGACGGGCTCTGTTCAACGTGATGCAGTACAGTCTCGTCCAATTCGGGAGTGCGGCGTCTCTTTGGAGCACCACAGTGAAGGTGGTGAAGGTACCTTGTTCATGGAGCCGCTGCGTAACTGTGGCAAAAAGGGTATGCGATGGTGTCGTACGTTGTGGATAACGCTCTTGATACAGCTGACGAGCTGCTCTTCCATTACCTTCAGCTGTGTCATACACAAGCATCGTGTCTGTGTATTCCACAAAAGTGTACTCAACCATGTTAAACGGCGACACAAAGGCGTGTGAATGGGGCTCGAGGCAGGGTAGACGTTGCATGCCATCACGTGATTGAAATAATGTACTGCATACCAACACATGCACATCCGAGACATTGCTCTTTCCCTTGGTGGGAGTGGACGAGTGATACCTCTGATATGAAATGGTTGTAGAAAGGTAACGGTACGTTTCCGGACATGGGTTTCTATTCAAAAGATACTCAGTCCCGTCTACAAGTCCTAGGAGTTTGTAAGGGGAATCTCCGAGCATTCTGTATATATCGTAATGGACCTGTCACATTGGAACTACGCCTAAATTCACGGTACCTATGAAAGCTGTTTCTACTCGAGCATGATCGCTACCTGCCAAGTGCGCTCCATGTGGTCGGCTGCCTCCTCCCCTCCTCCTGCACGCCTCCATGACAACGAGACGCCGGCCAGCCATACACACCAGGGAGCGTTAAGAAACTGCAAATAACATTTTTAATTGATCTGGAAGCTTTTGAGAATTGTATATAAAGCCGGTTTTTCCCCTTGTGCGGAGAGACAGGCCAGGTACACTAAACGAACAGAAACTATTATTCCAGGTTTTAATAAAAGGGGTGATGGTGTTAATGCCCAACTTTATTATAAGTTATGTGAACTTTTATTAATATTTTGTAATCTTTATACAATCAAAGAATGTAATTGTAAAGCATTTAAAACGAGAAAGTCATATAACATGTAAAGTTTTTATAAAGTTGATTTTGAGAAACTTTTAAAGAATCTTATAATTCCCTTTTGGAATTTTGTACTCTTTTTGTAAGAAGGGAACGAAATTATAATATACATTGATTTTGCTAGTGAATCTTTTACTGATAAAAACCAAACTTACCCTTTTCTGACTTATTGGAGTGGGTCTCTATTGTTTTAAATTTAATATCTACATTGAACAAACATAGAGACAAAGTCCTTTCTGCATGTGTTCGTTGAAACCGTTACACGCAGAGAGGAAACTGCCCCACTCTGTTTCACAATGTAATTCTGCATGTGCTGGCGGAAACTATATATATATATATATATATATATATATATATATATATATATATATATATATGCACACACAATTGTATAAATATATACGTAATCAAATAAATGTTTGGAACGTGATACATCTGAAAATAAATGTAAAGAAAATGATAATGTATACATCCTTTTTTTTTTCATACGAATACTGTCTTATTTCTTTATGATAATAGCGGAGTAGAAATGTCACATCGAAGTAGGGTGTGTTATGCAATGCAGACTACACATTTACTGCACAGATCGTGGCAAACAAGTGCCTATTGTCACAGTTGCAGACTACACATTTACTGCACAGATCGTGGCAAACAAGTGCCTATTGTCACAGTTGCAATTGAACCATACTAAATTACGGAATACTTTATTATGAAATTATCAACTGGAACACAGCCGTAGTGTCTAACAAGTTCATCCTGCCCTTTCAAGTTGTCATAACAGAATGTTAAAGAAAACCTAAGAATAAGTCACAGAAGTGAATTAGCCGTTTTTACCTTGAACTCCAGCAGCATTTGACAGCAAAATGGCGTCGCTGGTTACCAACGTGTCGGATATACGTTCACCAATCAGCGTCTGGTAACAGTCGCTAGCCGGAAGCACAGGAAATATGTAATCGTTTGTAACACGCAGTAGCCTGCAGCCAGACACAAAAGCTGTTCCAGACACTATCAGAGAATATGGGAATGGCCACGTCAAAGGTACTGCAGTGGCAGTTCTGAGAATTCTGATGCCCTAGGCGAAATTTACTCGAGAAGTCCATGGCTGTTATAACAGCGATGGACTCAACTCATCGTCATTTGTGATGTGAGTTACCATCTTGGTAGAGAGATGGCTCACTGCACATGCAGCAAACTTGCGGAACTATTATGTTACTGGCAGTCTGAGCAGTGGGCGTGCTGCTAATTCCGCTTTGTAAATGCTAGCTATTTCAATTTGCATCTCGTCTACGTAGACATTTGCAACGATATCAAGTTATGCTTTATCATAAAATTTAAACGTTATAGGTAACATTTAACTTCGAATTTCGAAGGACTAATGAGATTATTTATTTGCGAGGTCCCCGCAAGAGCGACGCTGCCGGCTGCCAAGGAACTGCCACGTTGCGCTGTCTCACTTCTGCACACTTAAATATTCTGTGGTATGCTCCAGCCTGTCCCTTCTATCTTCTGTGGTACGGTGCTCCAGCCTGTCCCTTCTATCTTCTGGGTATGTTGACATTCGGTGCGAGTCGACATAATATGAGTTGCAAACGTCATGTGATTCTGGCTGATAACATGTTCCACTTGTTGATTTGCACTCTGTGCAATATTACACACTAACAAATATATTTTATATAATCACCTTTCAGTACAGAAATTGGCCTGGTTGTTCTGTATCGCAGCTTTCCGTGGTATGCAATTTGAGATAATTATAACTGTAGAATGCAGGAAGTTAGCAACTTTTCTTCACAAAAGTTCAAGGAATATTTAAACGAAATTGCGACAGATCTTAAATAGATAAAAAAGTACAACTTGCATGCAAAGGTTTTTTTTTTTTTTCGATTTGCATTGAGTAGCAGAAGCATTTATAGAGGAATGTTTTAAAATGAGTAAAGTTTAATGTAATAGTACACCATAGCTGTTATTCTGACGCGGAAGTTCCAGTAGTTATGCCCACTTGTAGCAGTGTTCGTCGTTACGTCATGCCACAGGCGCAGTGGAAAGATACACGCTCGTTAAGTTAAAAAAAAACCTTCCATGTAGAGCAGTAACACTGCGGAGATATAGATTAGACAAACACACATTGGTGAACCGGCGCGCGAGTGCATTTGAAGAGGGCTCACTCAGTCTGTAACTACGCCAGGCTCTGGGGAAAGGCCTTGAGTCTGATTGGCTACTACATGCCTCACATACTACAAGCCTAGCTGCGGCCTGGCGAGTGACCCCCTTTATGTGGTGCGTGTGTGGCTAGTATTGGTGTTATAAGCGGCAGTTTCACCTTTGTATTGTGAAGTTCTCTGTGGCTTGGGAATGGAGAGCTGTATACATATAGTGTGCGTACAGTATGCGTGTAAATTCCTAGGGAATATGTGGCTGAGCGAGGTATGAAAGCAGGAAGGAGGATTGTGTTTGGCTGGCGACAACACCCCGTGAGTCATGGGTTCCTCGACGAGCCTCACGCATTGTGTTTCCTACTCCCCCCCCCCCCCCCCACACGCGGTCCGGCATAATTTTGGTCTCGCCACAAGCCCCCGCGGGATATGAATATGCAGCGCCGCCTGCCTCGTTACCTGCGCCAGAGGCGCGGGGGACGTCGACAATGCGTCGGTGCAGCCGACCCCCCCCCCACCCTTCCCCCCTAGCCATTACATCGCCCGCCCGGTCTGCATACGTCACATTAGACTGTCTGAAGGGAAACATTCCCCCTCCATATTGGATGCTTGGTTTTTATAACTTTCCTGTATTTTCAATAATGACAATTGCGAAAGTAGTTGTTTGTACAGTACTTATGGCTATTGTTAAGTATAGAGTCGCTATCGGAACTTTCTTATTGCTATTGTTGAGTATAGAGTCGTTATCGGAACTTTCTTATTTCTATTGTTGAGTATAGAGTCGCTATCGGAACTTTCTTATTGCTATTGTTGAGTATAGAGTCGCTATCGGAACTTTCTTAATGCTATTGTTGAGTATAGAGTCGCTATCGGAACTTTCTTATTGCTATTGTTGAGTATAGAGTCGCTATCGGAACTTTCTTATTGGAAACAGGAACAATCTAGAACAAGCGCAGCACTCAATACGGCGGGTAAGGTTCTTCCTCTTAACATTTATAAACACGCATAAATGTATTGTTTCAGGTGTTGCAACTATGATCTTTTTATGCATGCTGTACTTCACATGGCAAAGTACTTGTTTCGTTATCACAACCAATAAACTGCAGACTTTGTGCTCCATGTTAGTAATAAGAACCAGCCATAACATAGAGCCGCAGCACCATTTACGAATCGGTTACCCACCTAGATAATTGGGCACTGCGCCTCGCAGCGTACTGTTCTGGCCAAATACAACTTTCCTGTGTAACATATAGACGATTGTCTACACTGGACATCTGTCTCATCCGTCATATTGAATTGTCCATCCATTTCTTTATAATTAAATAACTAAATAGTTCTTATAGCATGGTTAAAAATGCTTTCAAATTTAGTGGCCAAATTCGACAGAACATTGAGGGAGAAATGGACACGATCTTCTATTCGCGAACGGATACTTTGTCAGGAAGGAAACAAGTAACGTGGAGAGAGTCTTAGCTTCTCTTGATATCAGCATCGTGAGAGAGGAAGACAGAGAACTAAGGTTCAACGACACATGAAGGCACGTGGCTTTTATTGGCTGGGCGAGGTCCTGGCCTCTTGTCTAACTGGCTACTGCGTGCTGCTGCGGAAAATTCCTATTGGCAGCCGGTTGGCGAGTATGTAACCAGGCGCTGACTGGCGGATGGCGTTGTGACGTGTTACTAGGCAGTGACGCCATTGTTCGTTCTGGTGTATGCTGCCGAGTTGGCGGGATGAGACCTGTTTGGTTTCTGGTGTCGCGATGGTCTCATTATAAGCTGTTCTAACATATCTGATTAAGAAAAAAGGCGTGGAATATTTCAGATCATGTATTTTTTCAGGACAGAAATGGAAGTGGATATTTTTTTTGCTAATTCATAGATGTGGTAGTTCAAAAGTGTCAAAGTCAGCAGAAATTTCAGTGAGTAGCCCGCCTCTGTTTACGACAGTAATTATTCTTCTTTAAAACAGTGTTTTTACTATAGCGTAAATGCTTTGTCTTTTCATAACTGATGGCGGTATTAAACAACCCATAGTCACTTATTAAAATTTTGAGAAAATATAACAGACTTGAAGCCTGTTGAAATATTTTTTTCCATTGCCGTTGGCAATTCTTCACTACGACAGGACCTGTCCTTGAGGCTTTTGCATTTGTTTGCTTGGGAGGCGCCTTAAATACTCGGTTGTTCAGATGGGCTTACAATGGAACAATTGTGCGTTATGACGTGCACAGAAGAACTGAATATGTTATCTTACGTAGTTGTTTTCAATGGAACTTAACAGATCGTGTGTGTCGTTAGGATTCCCTTAAGCGTTAATAAAAGCAATAGTTATATTATATCTTACGTAAAACTTGTGAGGCGACGACCAATCAGAACAGAACAGCCGTTTTTTTTTGGCGGAAAATTGTTATTTACAGTAAAGTAAGTACAAAAAATAATAAACAGTTGGTTTATGCTCATGTTTATAGTTACATATGTTTACAAAAATAAGCTTCTCTGCTAGAGCGAGTGAAGAGATTTGGGTGGCTCTTAACATCGAGGTCTTGAGAGCTGATAAGGATGAAGCGAGGTGAGTATGAATGAAGCAGCGGTGGTATGCAAGGTTGGGGGAAACGGGAGATCCCCGAGAAAACCCACCGACCATCGGCATCGCCTGGCACGATTCTCACATGCGAAAATCCGGGGACGACTCGCCGAGAATTTAACCCGTTTCACTTTGGTGGGAAGTGAGTAGTCTGACCACTACACCACTGCGGCCCCGTTAGGTTAGGAACAGAAGCAAACAGGACAGGCTGGTCGTAAACTTCATTGGTTGGACATACGTAAGATTTGTCAGGTGAATTGTGAATCGTAAATCCAGAAGATGTAGTTCCAAGTTGAGGACCACGGTTACTTCGTAATTCTCAACGCATAATTATTGTTATTGTAAAGCCAGCTTAACGCTACGCTCGAAGTCTCTGCGAGGGGTGAAGATCTCTTCTGTGGCGAAGCCAGCACTGTATACGCCTACCTGCGCCCTCCCTCGCTGGCACACTATTTTTCATTCCTCCAAAACCTTCCAGGACGAATTGATGAGATGGCAATGGCACCCCCTCACTTACCATCGCCTTGATAAATCACTGATGGGCGCATGCCCCGCCGCCACCCAGGGGTGATTAATCAAAGCAGCCGCCGTTCCTCTGGCCAAATCCGCCTGCAGACATTGTGGCCAGGGATGACGACTGCAGACTCATGTAGCCTGCGTCCTCGGCAACGCTGCCGAGCAGCACACTGCTTACTGGAACTTCCCTTTCCCCTCTTCCCTCCTCCATATAGCATTCTTGGTTTATATAGCTCGTTTAGATCTTTAAAAAAGAAAATAATTAACTCTTTACTAAGGTTTATTATACTCAGGTTGTGAACAAAGTTTGACTTCTTATGATAAAGTTCAGCATGGGGATATTTTCAGCCCTTAGTTAGGCACTCTTCCAAAAACTAAGTTTTAGTAAAAATTTTAATCTGGATGAATAATAAAAGAGAGATATTACATAGTTAGGAAGTTATTTTATATTTTATTTATGGTTATTGCAATTATCTTGTTCTTTAATGTATAGATAATTGAGACAATCTAGTACATCGCCGACACTAGCGTTTACTTAGTGGCGAAAATTTTGGTACCAAACTTGTAACATTGTCACGTGTGTTTGACTTGGTATTGATTGGTAGGACTGACTGCTTGTTCTCTGTTTCGACATTTTTATACTTTTGGCGGCATAGGTTCCAAAAATTATTAAGTTACCTAGTGTAACGTTAAAACATTTATTATGTATTTTATTGTGTTATTTTTGTTTGCGTGAGCATTTTCCTCTCCCGAGGTTACTCGGGAGTTACACTTTTAACACTGATTGATTACCCATCACTAAGCGCTCTGACCACGAACCCTGCTTCCACGGAACTCAAATCGGGAATC
This sequence comes from Dryococelus australis, assembly GCA_029891345.1. Lineage (NCBI taxonomy): Eukaryota > Metazoa > Arthropoda > Insecta > Phasmatodea > Phasmatidae > Dryococelus > Dryococelus australis. Next base: position 221,004,081 of record CM056997.1, on the reverse strand, counting down.
AGTGTGAAAGAAATTCCTTCTCGAGGTGCTGTATCTTATAATATAATCGTCAGATACATGTAAATCTACTCAAAGTCCTTTTATTCAACCCTTCTACAGTCTTTTGAACAATAAAATGAAAGTGTCGCCACTGAAAGTCTTATAGCTAGACACAGCACGACGAGAGAACACTGAGAGATTTGCGCTTAACCTCGCTGGTTCTCTCTCGAGCAACTCAAGCGCCTGCTAGGCGGGTGCCTTAACATACAAAAGTGAAGTACGAGAGGAAGTGGAGGGAGCCACACACCCGAGCTGAAAAGCTACACCGGCCAGGAAAATGGCGGGACTCGATGCAAGCAGGTCGGTGCCGGAGCTTCCTTCAGCCAGTCAGAGCACGGACGCTCTCACATCAAACGAACCGCCACGGCACGATACTCACCTGCTATGTGATGGAGTGTGTTGGTGTGGCAGTTCCGGGCGGGACTAGTATTCTTACACATGTCGCTGGCTTGGGTCCGGTTGGGTATGTTTCCTACTGGAAAGGAGGGCAACACTCTAAAATCGAAACCGTTTAAAATGTTCCAAGTCAGCTAATTCAACTGCAGATCCGTTGGAAAGTGCTGCACTTGAACCAGTAAAATTATTTTGAACTGATTTGCACTGATTCCTAGAGAATTGCATTAGCCTGGCAGTAAAACCTCGTTCCATTCTACTGATTCGCCAGTAGGTAGTAACTAACTCACTAACTGAAAAATCAGTAAAATAATTGAGGAGCAAACTTTCAAAATCAGACATGTCCACCTTATCCAGTTTTACAGATAAGCGAAAAAACTGATATCGTGTGATATCAACGAAAAAGAATTATGATTGGTTTATTGTTGTTTGTGATTACAGTTATTGTTATGAATATAAAATTTGTAAATTTTATATTTCCTTCGTTATTAAACAAAAACAAATGGAGATGTCTACTTTTGAATGAATATCATGGACATGTGTGGTTTTGAACGCACGCTTATGTGACATGTTTATTTTTGTTTGATCGAATGTAAACATAGTAATATAATTACATTAGTTATAAACATAAGGAGTGATTTACTTAATAACAAAGATGGGTCTTGAATAATGAAACATGACTCATCATGACTTATATATTATAATAATGATTAACAAAACATTTTCAAAACAGTGGTTAAAATAATTGTAATATTTGTGATCAATGAACAGTTAATTACAGTTTATACATGTACGTGTGGTCCATCTTCTCCTACACAGCTGCACAACTCATCATCAGACACATTTTGTTCGTCAGTTCTTTCACCTCCTGAATCCAAAATTCCTTTTTACCAGTGGAAATCCTCTTCGTCATGCCAATCTTCACAAAACTGTTTACAAAGTAGTGGCTGTACATCATGTTTCTTTTGTTAGGTTATGTTATGCACTGTATACATTTTGTTCGTCAGTTCTTTCACCTCCTGAATCCAAAATTCCTTTGCACCAGTGGAAATCCTCTTCGTCATGCCAATCTTCACAAAACTGTTTACAAAGTAGTGGCTGTACATCATGTTTCTTTTGTTAGGTTATGTTATGCACTGTATACATTTTGTTCGTCAGTTCTTTCACCTCCTGAATCCAAAATTCCTTTGTACCAGTGGAAATCCTCTTCGTCATGCCAATCTTCACAAAACTGTTTACAAAGTAGTGGCTGTACATCATGTTTCTTTTGTTAGGTTATGTTATGCACTGTATACATTTCTGGTATTACATCTGGAATAATTTTTCTACGCTTTAAAATGGGCACGGCATGCTCTGTGTCACGATCAAATCTGTAATGCGTCATGACTCGGACACACATTACTACACTGGATCGTTTGGTTTCATGTTTTTGAATAGAAATTCGTTTAAAATCACTGATACCGTAAACATTTTGGGAAACCTTTGATAATGATTTTACACCATGCAGTTTCAAGTCTTTTCCAGATGCATTCACATTTCCTACTTGTGAATATATTGTTTCGTACTCTCTTTTAGTTGTTGTAAGTGGTCGTTTCCTCAATAGCTTCTCCACTCTAGCGAATACACAGCCAGCAGGTAAAAAACTATGACCTCTCACTGGGAAAACAATAAGTATATTCCGAACACTCTCGGACGCACGCAGACTGTCGAAGCCAATGTGACAATGTATGTACAACATGATTATTTTTGTTTTTACCGCCAAAGCCATCACAAAACAAGCGGATACTGGATATGGCGTGAGGTAAACTGTGGCTGGGACAATGCAAACAATGCAGAAGGCACTTCACTCGAACCCCCTTCATGCTTGATCGTCTGTTGTCCAAACACAAAACTCTGGTGTCTTACTGTCCATTGGGACACAGCACAATGGATAAAATCCTTTCTGTCTGCTCTGAAATGCCTCCTGTATAGGCGTCCGGGGAAGTGGCTGAACTTGTTGAAGATCAAAACACATAGAATATGAATTGGACGGTGACTGCTTTGCAAGATCATTAAATGCATTTATCCAGAGCTTGTGCACTCTAAGTTGGATAAGTAAATTTATTTCACTTGTGTTGTCTTTTGAGGAGTGAATTTGATGTTGTAAACGAATACTTGTTGTGCAGTAATCTGAGGTAGATGATCTGGATTCTACATTAAAATCGTGCACAAAAATCGACCTGAATGTAGAAAAAGTAGCTCTCAATGACGTATCATGCTCAACGCTTCTATTGTACATTTTGTGCAATCTAGAAATGTTTAAATCACTTTCTAGATAAATAGATTTAGACCTACTATAGTGACTTTCACATTCTTTCATACTATCAATGAAATTTTTCACGTCACTTTTCTTTGTAGCTGATTTTGCTGATTTTCTGTCCACTCCCCTGCGTTCCTTTGGTATATATGTATACTACCCTTATCCAAAATTTTTGCAACAGCATTTAGTCCATTTTTGGAAACCCCGAATGCAGAAGTAATAAACTTTTGGCATACATGCACAGGTACTATCACTATTTTCATGAAGTATGTTACTTGAATACTTCGAGGCTGGGCTTTCTCAGTGGGATTGTCTGTTCGGGGACTCTTCCTTTTCGGTTCCCCGACTGACATGAAATTGCGTAAGCACTGGTCTTGTACTGCTTTGTTGGGAGTTTGATACAGTTGTGATCGTGCTTTTACAATATCAAACATTGTCACTCTTTTGCATGAAAACTGTTTGTTGTTATGTTTGCATGGACTCTTGAATGTTTTCATACTCGGATCCTTGTCTTTGCAGCTGAAAGAAAATATAGGTAACTGATAATGTCCTCAAAAATATATAAATATTAATTTGGCTTACAAAGTACACTTGTCTTAGAATATATGACTGTTAGTTCCCAGTATAGTATTTTGTATCGTTAATGCAACTATTTATTTCAATGTTAATTTGAAACTATTATGTATTATTAATCAAGTGCAATCAGTAGCGGCCATTATTAAAGAACACATGTGCACGTGCACATACATTTTTCTGCCAAATATTTTATATAACTTCTGGATGTTTTGTGGCCCTAGCACAGTTATCAGAGTTCGTTGTATCGATCACGAACGTCTGTTATTTTTATTTTGTTATCTGCGATGTTGCAACACAGCGAATTTGTGCTCCGATCTTACACCATCTGCACAGGCGCCCGTCGAAATGACATTGTCCCTTATGGGAGTTTTAACCTTGGACAAGAGCACAACGCTGACTATGCTCTTTCTTTTGTATCTATAACATACGGAGATGGTTCCAACGTTTGCCGCTTGGTAGCAGCACTGACTGAAGAAACGAGATTTCACTACCGCAATTAACCGCTAGATGCCAGCAGAATTGAAATTGTTGCATTAACACCAAACAAAATTGTCGTAGCAATAAACAAGTCCTTGTTTATTGTGCTGAGCTGACGAGGAGTTTTTTTATATTAATTTGTGTAATTTAAAATGTGGAAGTGCAACAATTTTCAATAAATTTGTGTCAGGGCACTAAGTTACTTGCAGCCGGCACAGCTGAGAAGCGTTAGTTGTTTTTCCAAGCTTCGAAATAAATTCCGTCCAATCAATTTTAGCGAACAGAAAACTGACTTTCGAGGAAAAATTATATATTAATTGTTTAAGCCCTGACCGACCATATTCAGAAATGACCACAGAAAGTAATACACAAAAGCTTGTATTCAGACGTGTATTCAACAAAGACGTTTACACTAAACACTACTGGTTATGTGGGCGTGCTCAAAAAAAAGCTTTGTTTTGTTTTCCGTGTCTGATATTTAGTGCAGAGGTAAGTGACAGGATAAAGTTCAGTTTTAAGGACCTCGGACCCTTAAACGAGAAAATTAAAAAAAAACACGAAAACTCACATACTCACAAAAATGCCACAATTGAACTATCACTTCTGAGCAGTGTAAATATCATAATGCAATTGACAGTGCTTATAGGCAGTCAGTGAGAAAACATAATGAACAAGTGGATAGAAACAGATACGTTCTTGGCAGACTAATTGACTGTATGATATTTTGTAGGGTGTTTGAACTGGCTTTGCGAGGGAATGACGAACATGAATATTCCGAAAATCCTGGTGTATTTAAGGGCCTTGTAAATTTCGTAAGTTCTATTGACATTGCAATGAAAGGTCACTTGGAAAGTGCCAGTGTATTTAAAGGTACATCGAGGACAGTACAAAATGAATTGTTTGAGTGCATGTTATGGGTTTGCAGGGAACAAATATCAGCAGAAATAAAACAGACAAATTGATTAGCTGTCATGGTAGATGAAACAACTGACGTGTCCTCTGCACAACAAATGGTCATTGTGTACAGGTATGAGAACAATGGTACTATTTTTGAAAGATTTTGGGGATTTCTAAAATCCAGACGGGCAAGATGCAGAATCCATATAAGTTATTTACTCAGAAATAGACTCGCAATTGGGAGAGAACAAAGAGAAATTAATTGCTCTGTTCTACGATGCTGCTGCTGTCATGAGTGGTCATGTTAATGGAGTTCAGGCAAGAATCAGAAAGCAATATCCTTTCGCTTATTACATACACTGCTACCAGTTTAACTTAATGATGCAAAAAGCCGCGGCAATAAATAGTTACGTGAGAATATTTTTCTGTAACTTAGCTGGATTTCCTGCATTCTTTGCTCGATCTTCGCAGTGGACAAAACTGCTCGATCGTATCGTGGAAAAGAGACTACCAAAATTGGCAACCTTAAGATGGGTTTTCAATATTCGGGCAGTTCACACTGTGTTCGAGTTCGAACAAAAGATTGAACTGATTGAGTGTTTAGAAGATATTCGTAATTCTGAACGAGTAGACGACAAGACACGACGGGAAAGCGGTGGACTTCTGTATAATGTGCATGATCCAGTATTTTTGTTTTGGCTTGAGTTTTTCACCGCATCTTACCCCATGCTGACATTTTATTCAAAAAATTACAAACCATTGCCGTTGATTCTGGGGAAATTAAAACATATATTGAGGAGTTCGTTAAGTTACGTACAGACTGCTATAGATAGTGCGCAGGATATAAGTATTGCAGAGGAACTGACTGATATAAACAAGAAAAAGGAAACTCCCAGAGACAGCCGTAATTATAAATGCTTAAGAAGTGTTTCAGAACTGAATAGTTTCAAAACTCCTTCACGTAAATTTTTTCCCGGCATTTTCGAAGACTTTTCCTGAAGAAGAATTGAAAACTACTCTTGAAACATATCCATTTGCAGCAAAAGATCAACTACGGACAGAGATTCAAGTTCTGTACAACAGGCACGACTTCCATCAAGCTGACGGTGAGTTAGCTATATTACAGTTTCTTCTGAAAAACAATTTGTACAAGGACACATTCCGCCAACTCAGCAGTCTACTTAGGATTATTGTAACAACTCCAATGGCAACAAGCGAAGCTGAAAGGTGTTTCTTTACTCTTAAGTGGATAAAAACCTTTCTCCGCAACAGTATGTCAGAGGAATGACTTACTGCTTTAGCAATGTTATCTATAGAAAAGTCTCTGATAAATAACTTCCCGGATGTCAACCATCGAGTTATCAACAAGTTTGCTCAACTGAAGAACAGAAGACTGGATTTCGTGTACAAATAATAACATGTCGTCTGCCCCATAGTATTTAAATTTGTAGCAGCATAGTACTTTTTGTATGTTTATATCTTTATCAGACTAATGCCCAGTCTTAAATTCAGTAAAGCTCAATTTGCATGTAATATCGTTTGGTGCACCAGATGTAGAAATTGATCTACCACTTCAAATTTATAACTCAGTGAGAATGATACAATTATAATTACGTTTATACTGTTTAGTCTAACACTAAAATACATGGTGGTGAGAATAATTTTGTCATTCATGAATGGTACATTACATTTCTAACGACTCATATTGAAAGTTGGCTTATACGTACACTGAGTTTTGTTGTTCAACATATGGTGCCTACTTGGTTTAGAAAACTTTGACAGTGTCACTTTGTCGTGAGTGCTTACATTAAACCGAACACTTCTTCACACTCCAGTATGAGATGCAGCTGCTAACAGCTGTTTCAGTACCCTACCAACCCAGACGGCCTGTCATAATGCTTGGGCTTCAAAAACGGTAACAGGTAGAATGCATTTTTTTTTATTTATGTTCTTCTGGTATTCTCATATGTGTTTTTACAATAAATACTCTTTTACGTGTCGTATGCTGTTCACATATATATTTTTACATATTTGACTAGCTAAAACACTTATTGAGTGAATGGCTAATGCGATTACTAGCATTTGTTTGTAGTCATTACCTCAGCAGAAAATACACGTATATTTTTCATGTAAATAACATGCACTTTATTTGTATCTAAAAATAAACGAAAATTGCATAACTTCAAAATGATAATACTAATTTTTTTATGCAAGCGCTTTAATCTTACTCAGATGGGTAGAGATTCTGAAATGGGTTCCTTTAACAATTGCATCAACATATGACTGGAGTTATGACAGAAAAAAATGTTTTTTACTGCAGTCGGTCAAGCTAGAACCTACGACAACGTAAAGGAGACACTTGGTAACTATAAACGATTCCCACTTGTAAAAATCTGGATTGATCCCACCGAAAATCGAACCTGGTACTTCGTAGTGAGAGGCGAGCGCTCTAGCCGCTACACTAGCATGGTGACGGGAGGGAGAAGGAGAGTAGGTGTGTGTGTGTGTGTGTGTGTGTGTGTGAACATCAATTATTTGACATCGTCGGCTGCTACTAAGTGCAACAAACAATATGCAAGTACTAACTGCAAAGTGCAACAAACAATATGCAAGTACTAACTGCAAAGTGCAACAAACAATATGCAAGTACTAACTGCAAAGGATAGCCATTTTATTATAGTATGATGTGCTTCATTGTCAACTGAATAAGACACAAAATATAGTTATCGAATGGTTTAAATACAGATATTGAATGGTTATAACAATTGCGTAGTTTGTTACTGTGTAACATACTGGATATGCGCGTAGAAATCAAGCAGGTTCCTATGCCAAGTTAGGTCACATTAAGAATTCATACCTTCCAATTTTCTCAGTTTCATGCTTAGTAAGCTTTAGCTTTCGTCTCTTCCGTGAACCAGATGATGTGTCTGTTACTTAGACATTCATCGATCACGTACAAAGATGCACGAAAATCAAAACAGAAATAAGATGGTTCTCATCAAATACAATACAAAACACTTCAGCGTGCATCAGTTTACAGAATACCAACCCCATCACTTGAACTTCTCTTTGACTCAGTTGTAGAAACATCAGGCATGCCAACATACAAGTAGTCGCAAAATGTAGAATGTCGTAGTCATCTGCTATAACTTTGGGTAGCCACAGTACAATATACGAAGCACAGAATGCTTGCAGGGTATTATGACAATGAAACGAAATTTAATGCATAAAGAACTGTTTTCAAAACAGTTCTATTAATGTTATACGTGTTTACAAACAAAATATCCATAAAACATTAGCATGTGTACACTTCTTTAATACGTAATACTAATAAACAGCATTGGTTTACTCGCTTTCATTGAAACATCTTGGTTGCAATTTCTCAATTAAAGGGCACAGCAGCTGCTATCTAGTGGGGGACGTGAAACTACAGAAGGCCGTAGTAAATGACAACAAAGCTTGACCGCCCCGAGAAACCTGTGCTATCTGGGGGCAACTGGATTAACTACATCTTCAACACAGGGCAGTGGACATGTCTAGTTATGTTTGCAAAGTCACAGTGGAGTAGACATGTCTTGGTTTGAATGAAAACACGAACTTTTGCCTGATCTCTGAATGGGACATGTATCTTTTTGACTGAATATGAATACATATTCGTGTGTAACTCACCAAGCTTATATAGAAACTTTGTTTAACTCATTTTCGGATTTTTGTGGACATGTCTGGTTTTGAATGTTTGCTCCTCAATTCTACCGATTGAAATCACGTAACTTAGATTTAGAATTAGAAAGAATGAAAATATGCAGGAAAGAAGTTAATTGTCACGAATCACTCAGTGCTCTTAACACTTTCCGTCACAGATAAATCGGAACTGTTCAAATATCATTACAACTCACTGTTATATTTTGGCACTAACAAAATCATGATTGTGTTTGATGTTACTGTCAGCAGCAGACGTGATCTAGTCAAAACAATGCATGATGTCTTCATACATGTGAGGGACTTCCCTATTCGACGTTGTTTCCTGCTTTAAACAGTGTACATAATTAAAATGTAAAAAAATTCCCTGTGCAACGTACAATATATACGACACCTTGGTTGGATATTTTAAGATGTCCGTTCCGACTTAGGCAATTTTCTGTACGGGGATGGACTTGTGTTTTGTGTATGTTGTGGGTTCTAAGCTGGCGTGAGGGTTTTTTCCAGTATGCTCCGAGTCTTAACAGCTTCTCACATCCCCTTCCATACTTCGCATTGACCTCAATTGCTTACATACTTTTATTTTGCTGCTCGCCACACAGCCATCATGTTTCCTTACTCCAGAATTTATTTCGGAAGGGTGAGGATGCTCAACGTTCAATGCAACACCATTTCAGTAGTAACTTCCCTCTGGTATACAAGAATATTGCTAGAGAAACAAGGCTCCTTTGAGAAGGAAGCTTTTTTCCCGTATATCCTGTTTGAAGCAATGTATCTCTCTCTCTCTCTCTCTCTCTCTCTCTCTCTCTCTCTCTCTCTCTCTCTCTCTCTCTCTCTCTCTCTCTCTCTACGCGTGAAATTTTGAAGCGTCATCACGACGTGCAATAAATACTTGCATTTCAGAAGGAAGAGACGGAAAGAAAAAAAAAATGGAAATCGAAAATACAAGTATTTACGCTGTGAGTCAAGTATACTAATTCGCCAATAACAATTATTTTATCTACGTGACTGTACATGGACGATTGACGTGTGCAGCACTAAGCGGCGTGAACTCAGCAAGATTGTCCGAGATGAAAAAGCAAATTGTTGTAAAGTTCGAGTGTTAGAGACAAGACGTGTTGTACCGAGACTTTATCCGCTTTAATCACAGACATGATAGCTGTCAATATAGTTGTGCAGTTGTTGCTTTGCAAGCCTTTCACGCCGCCGACATGAGCGCCGCTTCTAGGAAGTATTAACTTGCACATTACGAGTAAATGAAGGGTATCCTGCTAAAGCCAAAATGCCGTAAAATAAGTGCGGTTCAACGTAGCACTGCTTTTGCTAGGAGCTCTGTGGAGAAAAAAAAAAGTATGCAGGTACGGACTCAAAAACCACTTTTAGGGAGAGTGGGCAGTCAAGAATGAAGTTCCTCGAATCTAGAGACTCGGTTGTTCCAGATAATCTCCCAGACAAATGTGAAATTCGAAGGTTTAGAGAGATGCTATTAATATACATTTTACACCTTCATAAAATGACACGTGAATAAACGACTTTAACTGGCCAACAGTACGCCGAACGTCGTCCAACAATCGGCTACAGTGACAAACTGCCAGAGGCAACACGACCAATAGGAAACATTCCATGACGTGCATTAGCCAATCTTGCTCAAAGCCCACTTCCACATCTTCGAACGGGGCCGCGGTGGTGTAATGGTTAGACTACTCTCCTCTCATCTAGGCCAACCGGGCTCAATTCCCGGCGGGGTCGCTCCCGGATTTCCGCATGTAGGAATTGTGCCAGACGGCGTAGGTCGCCGTGTTTTCTCGGGGATCTCCCGTTTGTCTTGCCCTTGCATTCCGGCGCTGCTCCATTCTCACGACGTTTTACCCTCATCGACTCTCAAGACGTTGAAGTTAAGAGCCGCCCAGATCTCATCATTCGACAGCTTCGCGCGGCCAACGAGAGGCCGAGTTCGCTTACATCAAAGGAAATAACCGCGACGCCATCTTTATGTGGGCGGCCATACCGCGTTGACGTACTCTGAGGTCTCCTCATCTCCGCGTTAAACTGCATCAGGTGTGGCCAGTACTTGGTTGGGTGAGGACACACAATGAACAGCCGGAAAGGCTTTACTGGCCGTCAGCAAGAAGCGCGCCCCTCGGCCCAGCAACTTCATACAATCCCGAACACGGAAAAGGGGGTTGCGATTTTTTCCCTTCTCTGCACTAAATTATTCTCTGCCCAAAACTTGGGAACCGAGTTTGTGGTGTCCACGAACCACGGCAGGGGTCCTCCAGATGCCCTTCTTCCCCGCAAGTGCCATCTCTCTCTCCCCCACGTCCCGTTTCTTTTGTTTCCCTCGTCTACATTTCCGCTTGTCACGCCCCCCTCTCGACTTCACCCACCTCTTCATAAATCCTCCGACATATATTTCCTCATTAAGGAGTTGTTTGCCTCCTGAAACTTATATTTCTCCTTTAATGGCTCTTTGACTGCGTGCTGTCTACGGCCTGCAAGGGAGGGTGGCCGACAGCATACTGTGTTGGGTTCGTCTGGGTGCCTCCGTTGTCGTATGTTCTACAGCCCTGCCCTACTGCCCGAGTTTTACCGAATTGTTCCACGAGTTCTCTACAGCAACCTGCAGAGCTACTACAGGATCGCGCAAAGTTATACGTAATGTGGTAGGCCCAAATATAGCATTTATCCTTTTTGTACAAAAAGAAACGGTGGTTTATCGCAGGAAAAGTTGACGGCTTTCTAGAATTAAACGTAGACTGCAATATGCATGTCCGACAATTTCCTCTCATTATTGGTTGTTATTCTTGTATGAAGCAACTATCCCATTTCATTGGCCCTACGAGAATACTGATACTCTAAAGCAGTACGTTTGTGGTTATTCCGCGTAGAACTCAGCCGATTCAAATATTAATTATCCATCCATAAAAATATAAACTAGCTAAAGTGTTATCAATAATGTGCTGGCTCAAAAATGTTCGTGATTTTCTAGTATTTCCACCACATGTACATATAATGTAAAAATATATGGCGCAATTACAAACGTTTATTAAAAATTTTTCATTTACTTTATACGTTTTTTTTCGCGTATAGGTCCCATTAATAGTTATATTTTAAATCAAATCAGTTTTGTCCTACTTTTGTGATCGATCATTTGAATTGTTACGTTTCTCAGAATTGTGCTCGCGAATCACTGGCGTTCAGCAGTGGAGTATGTAACTTGATTCTGATTGGTCCTGTCATGCAAGCGAATCTCTTCTCGTAGCGACATGTGGCGAATAACGTTAGCAAAGCTGCACTCACGACATTGAATTCTATTCTGAATCTAAATAATTTCGCGGAAAACATGCGCTCCAAGAGCAATGTATGATGGAGCTCTGGTTACTGCAACCACGCACGTTCCCGACTAATAAGCCAAGAAAGTTATCTCTATAAACGTTAATAATTCGATGAACAAGCAGAGCGTTCGGTTTTTTTACCGGCATTGATTAACTAACTAAAAAGTTTGTTTTCTTAGTATGTGTTTGTAAGGCATGTGCTACAGAAAATATAAAACTCTAGACGAGGCATGGGGAATAAGGACAAACACAGCCGTAGCACTCGAGGTGCTACAGCGGAACGCGCTAAGAAGAGTGGTAGTTCTTTGTAGCCTCATCTTCCTCTCTGCAGAGATGGAAGCAATTTGTTACATTTGGCAAGGAAACTTCGCCATCATTTGTGTTCATTGTTGCGCTGTGAGATATTAGAACTTGGGAGGTTGGTTTTTATTGGTCCTTTGTGTTTTTTAACGTTCTGTATATAACGCAGCGGTAATCTGTAAGGCGATTCGTCCCTGGGAAGCCATGTTCTGCATAATGTCAGCACGAAGCTTTAAAAAGAACTGGAACACACAGAAGAGACAACAAAACAGTTTTGACGGTCGCAGTAAAGTGATGGCAGTGAATTTTGAGAAAATGTTGTATCCGACTGATTAATGTAGCCATAACTGTTTCTGCTTTAAGAACAAATTTAAACTATTTTTTTTTTCGTTGGGAAACTTGATCGGCTTATTAAGATCATTAACTGGATCCACGAGGAGTTCACCCGCCCGACCACAATATAACCTGGGCAGACAAAAGTGCGAAGAGACACGCCATATGCACACGGTAGATAAGTACACAAAGGCTAAATGGCATGTTAGTTCTTGTGATGTGGGCGTGCCCCTTCTCTGATTGGCTGCGTCCCGACAAAACTTGGCCAGTCTCACCGTTGGCTAGGCGTGTGCAGCTGGAGTTCTCGATGTAAGTGTTGTTTCGCTTCTGCATTCGGCATATAATCCATCCACGGTTACTTCCAAATTTCTGAAGCCCTCAGGCAAACAAAGCTTAACCGAGTCTGAAAAATTACACCAGAGGAACAACGTACCTCATGTCGTGCGCACTCACTTTTATAATAATTTGCTTATGAACTATTTCTTACTAGGTATTGCCAACAAACGATTTTCTCTCGCTTTTTTCGTATTAATTATAAATTAATCATTATTTATTAAACATTTTATATATACATCATTTCTTTAATCTTAGCAGGCTTATTGAATATTGCTTTTCCTTCAGTTAACAGGAGTCGCTTTGTATGTAACTAATATATATTCTCTCCTATTAACAGCCTCACTGATATTTCCAAACATATGTTACCAGATTCGTTTAATATTGTGACCAATCTGTAAGATATGTTTGAGAAGGAAGTGGCGTGGGGATGAAGTCTCGAACATCTGCGGCCATAACTACATTCGTTTTAAAATTATCACTCTCCTCCCACCCCTTCACTATTTATCATTATGTATGTTGTAAGTCTTTAAGTTGAATAGAATGAAAGAATATAACACTTATTTTCATGTAAGCAAAGGTTTTAAACACCATGAGTCCCGCGAATATGGAAGAAAACATAAAATTGAGATTTTGATTACAAAAGGAATGAAATTTTTTAAAACATCCTTAAAATTAAACAGTCTAAATCAAATTTTAAAATGTGCACAAAAAAATTTAAATACAGCATATTAGTAGGCCTACACAGTGCCACAATCTGAATAATTGAGAATTTTGTAACTTGGTTTCGTAGCTCAGATCGCTAGAAAACGGCCTAAGAGCGAAGTGAAAATGATGTTTGAGTTAAATCCCGGCCACCTGCAAAATTGTTTTACTTTTACAAACTGCACAATATGAATAATTAACTATCGTTAATATGTTTATTTCGCCAAATGATTTGGCTACATTCAATAAAAACAATATTTAATTCGCCACTGCAGTCGGCCGTCAGTTATTCAATCAGTGAAATCGTTTCACGTCAATAATCCAATCAGTGAAATTTTTTCACTGAAACAATCTGAGGTTATCCACTGATTCTCAGTGGAACCATTTTCACTGATTCGAGAAGTTGAATTTCACTACGAATCAGTGGTTTGCCACTGTTTAGAATTTAGATTGCATTGGCGAGGAAAATAACTCCAGATACACTTGTTGAGACAGCTCAGTGCCACGTGCTGTCATGAGCAGCTAAGTGAGGGAAAATAACTCCAAAGACACTTGTTGAGACAGCTCAGTGCCACGTGCTGTCATAAGTAGCTAAGTGAGGGAAAATAACTCCAGAGACACTTGTTGAGACAGCTCAGTGCCACATGCTGTCATGAGTAGCTAAGTGAGGGAAAATAACTCCAGAGATACTTGTTGAGACAGCTCAGTGAAACGTGCTTTCATGAGTAGCTAAGTGAGGGAAAATAACTCCAGAGACACTTGTTGAGACAGCTGAGTGCCACGTGCTGTCATGAGTAGCTAAGTGAGGGAAAATAACTCCAGGGACACTTGTTGAGACAGCTCAGTGCCACGTGCTGTCATGGGTAGCTAAGTGAGGGAAGATAACTCCAGAGACACTTGTTGAGACAGCTCAGTGCCACGTGCTGTCATGGGTAGCTAAGTGAGGGAAAATAACTCCAGAGACACTTGTTGAGACAGCTCAGTGCCACGTGCTGTCATGGGTAGCTAAGTGAGGGAAAATAACTCCAGAGACACTTGTTGAGACAGCTCAGTGCCACGTGCTGTCATGGGTAGCTAAGTGAGGGAAGATAACTCCAGAGACACTTGTTGAGACAGCTCAGTGCTACGTGCTGTCATGAGTAGCTAAGTGAGGGAAAATAACTCCAGAGACACTTGTTGAGACAGCTCAGTGTCACGTGCTGTCATGGGTAGCTAAGTGAGGGATGATCAGTGGCGGGTCTGGTCCGTACACCTTCCCTTACCCTTCGTACTAAGCGCTTATCAGCCACACAAGGTGTCGGACTTTATAGAGCTTCGGAACTGTTATTACAGAAGACAAAACTGTTGCCAAAATTTTACAGGTTTAAAGACCGCAATCGGAAGGAAATATTTCTACTACCCATTTACAGAGCACATTCATACCAAGGCTGCTACCCTGTCAATGACCTGTAAACGTTTGTGTACTATGATAAATGTTGGAACTCAGCACGAACAATTGTGAATGATAATAACAACACTCGATATTTGAAAACCGAGCTTGTCAATGCACGTGGTAAAATAATGTAAAAACTGTAACCGTACTAACTTAATAAATGTTATTAAGGAATTCTCTATGCTGTGTCAAGCTTTGATTTTTATCATCTAGCTATGAAGTTTGATTGCGGAGATATAAGTTATAAAGAAAATATCCAAAATTGATGGGTTCTCGCCATTTTAAAGGCCTTCAAGAATGGAAGATTGTTTCCTAGAATGAGTGAAGGGATTTTGATGGCTTTTAAAATAGAGGTCTTCGAAGCCGCGATGAGGGTGGATGAAAGGGCGGCAGAAACAGGAGATACCCGAGAAGACCCGCCGATCAACGGCATCTTCCGGCACTACTCCTACATGCGAAAATTCTGAGGGACCCAGCCGGGGATTGCCAGACATGCTGAGAGGTAAGCAGGCTACCTGCTCAGCCACCGCGTCCCCTATTTTCTATAACTTAGCATAGTACTTATTATTTTGTGGAGGAATAAAATAGCAGTTTGGAAAATATACAAAATTGGTGGGAAATTTCTCAAATAAAACGAAATGAAAGGAACTATGTGGATTTTAAATTTATATCTTTTTCTCGCAAATCTTAAAATTGAATGAAAACCATACGTTATGTTACAGCTCAAAATAAGTTTCCACGCCATTAGACTTTCATGAGAATACTTTCATGGAAAATATTCATGCTTCTTACCTGTATTTTAGTATAACTTTTGAGATAAAACAAGTCATAATAACTTAACAGTTAAATAAATTTTCGCAACTAAATCTATTGTCGGATTTCAAAGAAACTGCCAATACGTCACTACAGTCATTTCAAGACGCACGTTAGCTGAATACAAACTTTGTCAATATAACTTTTTGAAACATATAGGAATCAGGGATTTAAGTTTCATATTTACGTTAAGAAACATTATTAATATAGTTATGTTAGTGATTTTGTATTTTTTTCTTGTGCTCTCATTGATATAATGTCAGGAAGCCGTAAAATATCGTGAAAATCTATAAAAAAAAATTCTGGCTTGAGTGACCTCAACGGCACTAACGTGGCTTGAATGTTCGGTGTTGAAGGAGGCAAGACACCCCCCCACCCCCTTTCCACGTCGCAGTCTCGCCTTCCGCCTTCATCTAATCTCGGTTGTTAATGGGGTAATCAGGGGCTAGTGGCCGCTTCAGTGCGCCATGCATCTCCGTACACGGTCGACGAATGCAGCTCCGTGGGGCTGTCCTGTTCGCACTAAGGTGATAGTACATGCTGTAATCGCAACACATTATGGCCGTTCAAGAAACTACATTTATTTTGCACAAGTTTACCATATTCCAGCCTTTAGCGTTGTGAAATGGAATAATAACGTGGAAAAAAGTATGACCACGTAGGATGACTTTTCACAAAAATTTAACGAGCCGTAGGTAGGGACAAACCTGTTATTCGCGAAAATATTCCACGACAAGTTGTACTCCAAAGCATGTTTTTGAACTGTCGGGGACACTTAATTCTGATTGGCCCTGTCAGGTAGGAAATGTCTCCTCATTCCGACACGTGGCCAATAGCACAAGGAAATTAGCAAGTAGATATTCACTTAGTGTGTACAAGTCTAGACTGCGCTTGAATCTTTTCGCGTAAAACGGACGGCCCTAGCTATAGAAGTTTAAATTTATTATTTTTATCATATAAAACTCAAAACTGAATACCATCGATGCGTTAGGATACAGCTGAGATTAATTGTTCGTGTTATTAGATAGACAGTTATGAAACATACTTCCTGTAAATATGTTGTGCGATTTACACTTATTTAAAATTACATTTTTAAGGTAAAATTTAATGTCGAAACAGCCAGAAGGAGAAATGTTATCGCAGGTGGACCAAGTGTAGAATGTAAAAGATACTGCAACTTGCCACTTTTGTGGCTTCAATAAACACTTTACCTGAAATATAATTGTTTTTCTCAGCAGACCAATCATAAACGTATCCGGCCTACAGCCCTGCCCTATTGCTTGTCCTAGAGATGTTAATCTTTACAGAGGTGTTCTCTACAGCCACCTGCAGAACCACTATAGGTTATACCTATTGTGGTAGGCCCAAGTAAAACCTTTTTCCTTTTCGTATAATTAGAGACGATGGTTGATCATATGAACAGTTGACTGCTTCATAGAATTAAACGTACACAACAATATACACGTCCGACAGTTTCCTCTCATTATTGTGTGTCATGCTTGTATGAAGCAACTATCCCATTTCATTGGCCCTACGAGAATACTGATACTCTAAAGCAGTACAAATATAGATTTTAAGTTAAAAATCTGATCTTTAGGCTAAAAAAATAGTATTGTAATTTTTTTCTAGTTGTTTTGTATTTAAATTGTAGCATCATTTTTTATATTAATATTCTCAACGTTTAGGAAAAATTTGGTTTACAGTAGCCTCATGGCAACATTTCACTTACTCATTGTGCTGAAACAAATTTGCTACTAAATATACTTTGATTGAGTCACGTCGGGGATTGTAACAGCTACTCTGCGGAGTGTGTATAAAATATTTCGTTTTCAAATTTGTCGTGCCTCAAATAATAGAAGTACTTATTAGGTTAGTTACAACATGCAACCCACTTAATTCAAGCACAAGAGAAATAGACGCCGAAATATGCCAAACCATTCCCACGGAAAGACCTAACGTTTCTGGCTGGTCATGTAGATGTTGAACGAGCAATGTACACACGTTATTTTGAACTCAGCTAGCTCATAAACGTATAGGTTAATGAAGGATGGAATTAGGTATTAGAAGTTGTTAAAAGAGGAATCTATTTATTTAAGGATTGACTAAGGCATTTACTGGACCCTTCAACTCTTATACAATTGACTAGATTACATGGAAAGCGGCCAAAAGGAAAGGAAAGGAAGATATATTTAAAGAGAATCATGCTAGAATGTAACTGACCAGGTCTCGCAGCCTGGACTTAACCTGGGCCACCGCTGACGCACACGGGCCCTCAGTCGTTTAGTGTCGCGGATAGCCCACGTGGCCTAGTACACTACTTCTCGCCCCACCACGCTATGTGCCGGAGGAGGAGTCTGCTTTCATTACCCTGGAATGTCCTTATGTTAACCGGACCCTTTCTCCGATACTTTATGAACTTAATTTCGACCCGGTGTTTTGCTTTGATGGTTTACAAACATGTCTGTGGCGTCCTTCCCGGCTTGTTGTTCTGACAGGTGCATAACAACGTCATACTAAGTAGCGCTGCAGATAAACCCGAGATAATCGCAATTACACTAGAGTAGTGATTGATGGATCTCGTTTGAGACTTGCAATCTTGCCGTTAGGCTTGATAAACAGGCGAGAGAGTTCGAAATACTCAACAAGAGCGACGGTAGCTTGTAGATCCATTGTCCGCCATCTCTCAGTCTGTCTCACTCAAGCATATTTTCGAGAAACAGGAAATATGAAATGTCTGTCTTTGCTTACTGGTCTTGCAAAGGTTCGCCCATGATAATCGCGAGAGCTATTATATAAATACACTATCTTGAGAAGAAATGAAATATAAAACATACATGGAAAATTCCACAGTTCAGTGACCATTGCAATTAATTTCACATTCATAGAGGCTTTTATGCTGGCGATCTTGGCCGACAGTATTCCAGGACTGTCTAAATGAATACTGATTCAGTTGAAAAAAAATGTTTACAGTTTAGCAGCTGAACCTACCGTCTCAGGAATAAGCAAACCGTCGTTCACTACAAGCAATTCATTTACTCCTGTTCTTCGTAGATGAAAATAAAACGGGAAGTGAAGAAATTTTCTACGTTAATGGCAGCGTCAAACGTCGAACCGTAAAATAAAACAAAGCAGGAGGCACCACTTGTTATATAATTAAATTTTTTGTATTAATGAAGGAAGTAACTGAAATTGAGATGAAATAGTAGAGTCTGATATCTACATTATAATTCCATATCGTTATCTGGAAATGTTATCACTCGCCACTTGATGTTAACTGCCATATTTCACAATTATAGCTTGTCTACGTGTAGTTTGAACAAGCCGCTCTTATTCTTGTATTGTACATCCATTCGATTACTTAATTACAGCAATTTAAAACTTTGCAATATACGCAGTTATTGGTGTATATAAATGTGTTTATTTATTAAAGAAACTATATTGCTGTTGTTTCTTAATTATCATAGATTTGGAAAATACGCATATTCATTCAGCATGACCCTCAACGTCACATGCATGTAGGATTACGCCTTCGAGCGAACGGCTTCTATTTCATCGGTTACTGTAACAATGAGGCCTTTTATTCCTTTGGACCGTGCTCTCCGCTTTTACGGTGTGTTATATATGTTTGTTACTGCCGCCACTAAAAACATATACGCCATCTAATGGAAAATATATCCGCCATCTAATGTAAAACATATCCGCCATCTAATGGAAAAGTGGCGATAAATAACTCTTCAGAACGCTTCATAGATTAACTAACAGTTTGGATTTTCAATAACGGGCTTCCCGTAAATTCCCATGAGTTCAAGAAAAAAGATCTCCGATAGTTATTTTTTGTTGTATTTCAAACTAAAAAGATAAGGAGATTGCGAAAGAAAATCTTAAGTTTTCGTTATGCAGGTGTTTTACTGAATAAAAAATTAATTAATTAACTAAAACCATTTTATTCTCGATAGAAATTAGAACACGAGTCAAAATTTTTGTTGATATTAGCTCTTATCCCTCACCCAACACGTTCTTCTGACAAGCTCAGATACCAATATGTTACTTTTAGTGTTTGTTGATATTAGCTCTTATCCCTCACCCAACACGTTCTTCTGACAAGCTCAGATACCAGTATGTTACTTTTAGTGTTTGTTGATATTAGCTCTTACCCCTCACCCAACACGTTCTTCTGACAAGCTCAGATACCAATATGTTACTTTTAGTGTTTGTTGATATTTGCTCTTATCCCTCACCCAACACGTTCTTCTGACAAGCTCAGATACCAATATGTTACTTTTAGTGTTTGTTGATATTAGCTCTTATCCCTCACCCAACACGTTCTTCTGACAAGCTCAGATACCAATATGTTACTTTTAGTGTTTGTTGATATTTGCTCTTATCCCTCACCCAACACGTTCTTCTGACAAGCTCAGATACCAATATGTTACTTTTAGTGTTTGCATACGTAACATTTTTAGTTTCTTATTATGACTGACTGTTTTATTACGCGTTTCTAGCAGTTACAGGGAACTGGTGTTAATTTTGTGTTTGGAGTAACAGGCCTAACTGCCGCAGAATTTTCTGGTTAAAGTGGCGAGGAAAGTGGCGAGCGTTATCTAGGTGGCGTGACTAAATTTTGTTTCACTCACTGAGGTGCCGTGCATTTGCTACATATCGCGTGTACCGTGTTACTTTAATGGTTAATACTTTATAGTACAAACAGTTCAATTTCTAGTTATATTAGTTCGGATAATCCGAACATCGGCAAATCCGAACTGACCCCGGTCGCAATTAGTTCGGATTGGTGGGGTTGTAGTGTATATACATACATTACTTGGAAGAGGCACCGTAGCGAAAATCTGTACTTGTGGCCGTGAGGACAAGCTGTATGCTGGCTTGATCCATCGGGCAGCAGACACACTGTCTTTGGAGGTTTTGGTTACATACGGGTTGGCCACCCATTATCGCGAATACAGTTCCACGTGAGTCTAAATTCAATGCCTACCCTACTTATATACCTGCAGCGGATATGAGTTAATTTTTTTTTAAATATAACTGGATAGTACATTATAAATTAGACGTAACCCTCCGACACTACAAACAATGATTGGCCCAAAACAACTAAGAATAGCGAAACATGAAAACTAAATATAAACAGCCGAAATCTAAGACAAATCAGAACAACAAAAGGTGAATGTTGTTGCGTTTCCATTTTTTCCTTTTTTCCTCTATGATTCTGGACGCTTATGTATTGATTCTAGATGTGTTATTCTTCGTCGTCTGTATTTTCGTATAAATTTTGTAGTGTTGTTCTCTGATTTTCGCTTTATAATTATTGTTTCCAATTGGGTTCTCTTTATTTTAGGCCATTTGCTCTCTGTGATTGATTCTTGATCATAATACCCGTGAATGTGTGTATACACGTTGTACTGATTGCCCTCAGTGAAACGTCGTAATTTCCTTAGGTTCTCAGTAGAAAACGAATACAGATCTGGATAATTTGTTAACGCTCATTAGAACCAAAACATTTCAAGTTTTTAAGAAAACAAATCAATGCACTTCTACCTAGGCCCTTTTGGTGACACACGCGATGTCTAGTCCATACTCGATATTCGTCCTGGACCGTTGCAACATACTCTGAGTAACAGTGCACATTGCTTTCACAATCCTAGCACGGAGGTCTTCAAAGTCTCGTACTATACTGTGTCCTTAACGTAGCTCCAAAAAAATAAATCCAACAGCGTGATGTCCGGGGAACGTGGAGGCCAATCCGTTGGTCCATATATTCCTATCCACCGGCCTCGAAAAGCTGCATCCAGCTGACACACTTGTTCAGCTGATACACTATCAACCCAACGTCGTTTTCCAACAGAGCAGTGCACAAACCCGCTGATCACTCATTGTTCGGCAAGCCGGTGGATAACAAGAGATCGATCAACGGATTCACCTCTACGTTCCCCGAACATCACGTCGTTAGATTTATTTTTACGGGACTATGTTAAGAACACAGTTTACGTCAAAAAGTGAGTAATTTTCAAGACCTCCGTGCTAGGATTGTGAAAGTAATGTGCTCTGTTACTCAGAGTATGTTGCAGCGGTCCAGGACGGATATCGAGTATAGACTAGACATCACGTGTGTCACCAAAAGGGCTCAGGTAAAAGTGCATTGATTTATTTTCTTAAAAACTTGAAATGTTTTCCTACTCATGGGCGTCAACAAACTGTCCACATCTCTATTAATTTTCTTCTAAGAACGTAGAAAATTATGGCGTTTCATTGTGAACATTCCGTGTACTGTATATGTGTGTTTATTGTTCCATTTCTATTATGGTTTCCCAATAATATTGGTACTTACACGTTCAGTTGTTTAGTTTCCGTAGGAAATGGGATAATCCCAATTACATTCCGATTAATAATTATTGTTTCTATATTTGACACGTGTTGAAATTTTTAAAGTGGATAATTATGGCCATTGTGAATTGATGTGCATTTTGCAGTAGTGTAGTAAAAATGTGGGACAAATTTCGGATACATATACCGGGACAGACAACACGTAATAAGATTGTAATTAGGTGATGTTGAAGTGGAAGGCGCTTGTTAGCATAGAGGAGAGGTTGAGAGAGACAGTGTGAGTGACAAGCTCGTGTTATGTTGGTGTTGCAGGCAAGAAGTGGCGAGGACTGACACCGCAGGACCGCCGGCCATATGTCGAGGAGGCGGAGCGACTGCGTGTCATACACATGCAGGAGCATCCTAACTACAAGTATCGGCCGCGGCGACGCAAGCACGCCAAGCGTGCCGGGCCGACCGCCCCCGCCACCGCCGCCGCCGCCCCACGCCGTGCAGTGACCGCCTCCCCAGCCAAGCACCATCACTTCGCGCAGCAGTTCGCCGGCTACTCGCCGCTACAGCAGGTCTACCTGTACGGCAAGGGTGCGGGAAGCCCCTACATGCACACTCCTGAGGCATCGCCGACTGGTAGCCCCGAGCCTCTGGGCCTGGCGCACCGCACTGCCCCCGGGGCATCGCCCCTGCTGCAGCCGCCCCACCACCACCTCTCCCCGCCTGACGACCTGCACGACTCGTCGTCGGGAGCGGGCGAGCCTAGCACCCCGGCGCCGCCGCCCCGCCACCAACCTTCCTCTGCCTCGTCATCGTCGTCCTCGGCGCTGGACGAGGTCAACTCCGCGGCGCTGCCCACGCCTGAGATGTCACCCATGGAGCAGGAGAAGGAGAGCTTCCAGTTCTCAGGTGGTGGCGACGACAAGAGAGGTGGCGTCATCACGTCACACGGCCTCGCCGCCTACCCCTTCGGCCGGCCGGCCTATCACCCACACCACCACCACCACGGGCCGGGGCAGCTGACGGCTACCATGGGGCTCAGCAATGGCGTCATGATGATGTGCACGGCACAGCGCGGCTACGAAGGCAGCGGCCTCGTCACAGGCACCTTCTACCCACCTGTCGCCACCTCGCAGGACGCACAGCTGCTTAGCTCCACCACCGGTCAGTGCAGCCTGTGTATACTTTAGTGGAGCGCATGTACAGTCAATGTATCTCAACATTCAATACGACTGTCATAAACCACGTGGATAGCATACTAAACTGTTCATGTAAACGAGTGCTTCGAGGCGTTTCTATATTTCCTATAACCTATGTTAAATGCAATTACATTAAATGAAAACTTGTCATAGTTTTTATTCATATAAAAGGGCCTGTCTTTTCAAAGTTAAGACACAGAGAAACACGTTCATCACTGTTAACCATGTCACTTCGACAGTTGTATTGGTGTGGGGTAGATCAGTGTAGGGTATACGCACAAAAGTCGATAGTTGGTCTACCTCGGCTTTAGTTCATCGTACACTTGTACTGTCTCCTCGGTTACCACTGTCCTTGGCTGGGCCTGCACATTTGTCACTTGTACTGCCTCCTCGGTTACCACTGTCCTTGGCTGGGCCTGCACATTTGTCACTTGTACTGTCTCCTCGGTTACCACTGTCCTTGGCTGGGCCTGCACATTTGTCACTTGTACTGTCTCCTCGGTTACCACTGTCCTTGGCTGGGCCTGCACATTTGTCACTTGTACTGCCTCCTCGGTTACCACTGTCCTTGGCTGGGCCTGCACATTTGTCACTTGTACTGTCTCCTCGGTTACCACTGTCCTTGGCTGGGCCTGCACATTTGTCACTTGTACTGTCTCCTCGGTTACCACTGTCCTTGGCTGGGCCTGCACATTTGTCACTTGTACTGTCTCCTCGGTTACCACTGTCCTTGGCTGGGCCTGCACATTTGTCACTTGTACTGTCTCCTCGGTTACCACTGTCCTTGGCTGGGCCTGCACATTTGTCACTTGTACTGTCTCCTCGGTTACCACTATCCTTGGCTGGGCCTGCACATTTGTCACTTGTACTCTCTCCTCTGTTACCACTGTCCTTGGCTGGGCATGCACATTTGTCACTTGTACTGTCTCCTCGGTTACCACTGTCCTTGGCTGGGCCTGCACATTTGTCACTTGTACTGTCTCCTCGGTTACCACTATCCTTGGCTGGGCCTGCACATTGGTCACTTGTACTGTCTCCTCGGTTACCACTGTCCTTGTCTGGGCCTGCACATTTGTCACTTGTACTGTCTCCTCGGTTACCACTGTCCTTGGCTGGCCCTGCACATTTGTCACTTGATTACACTTTGAGGACTGGTCGAATGTCATGGAGTGAGGAGGCTCGAGAGGCGCTTAATAGAGATGTCTCGACAGCCGATGAGGGTGAAGCAAGATATATGTTGAGCAGCGCCGTAATGCAAGGGTGGGGTGGGGGAGACCAGGAGATCCCCGAGATAAAACTGTCAATCAGTTAAAATCCGGGGTGCGACACTGCCGGGAATCAAACCCGGTTCGACATGGGGGCAAGGCAAGCGCTCTAGCGGCCCAGCAGGTAAAATAAATTTTCGAAAGGCACTGTCGGTCAGGAAATAAACGACTTGGATGTATACTTCTTAGTTCTGTCTGTACACTCTAGTCGGTATCATATGTTCATTAACTGTTACAGTTATGAGAATCCCAGCTCACTCTTGACTTGGATGTACTGAGCGCTATACTTCTTAGTTCTGTCTGTACACTCTAGTCGGTATCATATGTTCATTAACTGTTACAGTTATGAGAATCCCAGCTCACTCTTGACTTGGATGTACTGAGCGCTATACTTCTTAGTTCTGTCTGTACACTCTAGTCGGTATCATATGTTCATTAACTGTTACAGTTATGAGAATCCCAGCTCACTCTTGACAGGATTGGGAATGTATAATAACTCAGCAGTCTTTCTATTCACTACTTTTCTTAATCTCTATTTAAGACAGAAGTAACATAAATCCTATACGTGTTTTAATTCCAGAATATCTCCTAATTGACGAGAATTTCCTTACATTACACAAAGTGGTGACAGTGAAACCATGAGTGTATGTATCGCTCTCCCCCATGTGGGGTTTACATTTCAGAAACGCCTATCTCTCCTTGTCTGGGATAGAATCACGGATCCCAGCAGGAGGAGGCCAGAGCTAAAACCACTGACACAATAGCGAATCCATGCGTGTGTAGTATCGTTCAGCAACTTCTCCACACTGCGCTTCGTATACGATTACGGTTAGGAAGGCCGCCTTACATTTATGTCTAACGGCTTAAAATTTTTGTCGGCAGGCAACAATAATGACCCACTTAACTTACTGTACACAATATATTGTTACATGCACTATCGATTAGAGAGTTAACTACGCAGTGTAGCGTCATTTCCAATATGTGACATTTCTTGGTATTGTTTACCTTACGATGCAAATACCATTCTTAGTATGTACCATGCGTGAATATTTTACGTTTCTACCTCATAATGATCTGTCTATATTATCTGAGTATTCCTGAGATAACATTGACTACCTTGGATATCATTAACTTTAAAATTTCTAGGAGTTGCATTTATTGGACCTGCTTTTATCAACAAAGTTTGCCCAAATGTAATGAAATATTAGGACCGGCCAAAGTTAATTTCTCTTGGTAGAGAAATAGGTGTCACATAAATATGTAGTTAAAAATGGAATCAATCTGCAACACTTTCTGGCTATGAGTTTGAAAACCTTTGGAAATACTTCGCGAGACTCTGTCAGAGACATTTATTTTCATTAACATTTGAATGTAGCATTGCTGGTAGATTCATTAGCTGATCTTTTCAGTAAATGTCCAGTATTGACAGTCTAGGATAATTTCAAAATTATTTATCTACCATATTATGTGCCCGATGTGTCAACACCAACACAGCCTCCTTCCCAACCGTCCGCCTAAACCTATCACAATTAGGAACAGAGAAGAAGGGAGACGAAGCCTCAATACCCCAAAATATCAACATAAGCAACAGTAGCAGAGTAGGTATATTTAGTCTTTGCCTTTTTTCTGTCCAGAATAGATACACATGTAACACAACCTTCGTTTCCATTAACACTTTACTTTACCTCTCTTAGAATTCAGGAACATGTTCCAAAACAGTCCAAATTTGCAGTGGCTCACTTTACTATAACAAACATTCCATTTCTCATTTTAAAACAATCCAAAATTATGTTTGGCGTCCTTTAAAACAATCCACACTACTAATAACTCATTCTAAAACAATAAAAAAAGGAATTACAACATTCTCATACTTTACATTCAGAAAGTAACAAAAATTATACCTCCAATGATCACTTTAACCAAGAAATATTCCAATCCCTTCAATATGACAATATTCAATTTTACTTTAGAAACCTTCACAAATTCCATTTAAGCAATCCTCATAAAATTCAGTACCACACCTAGTAGTCTCAGGAGCGAACATTTTTAAGCCCATAAAACCCCAACACTCTCGTTCTCCCAACCAACTCACACCACAAAACCAATCCACCAATCAATTCTAGCAACACACCAACCATACAAGATTTGAGCTTGAGGATACTCTTCCCACCGGAATACTCAGGAACGTAGGTATTGCTCAAAACTGCCTTACACTCCCATTCAATTGCCCAGAGCCCAGGGATATTGTCCCCACCAAAACACTCGAAAATACCGGTAGTGCTCTCGAAATGTTAATCAACTACAACCAGATCATACAATCCTCAATGGACTCTAGCCTGAGGATATTCTTCCCACCAGAACACTTTGCAGTGTCGGTATTGCTCTTGTATATCATACATACAACACATCCACACCTCTTAACTCTTAAGGAATTCTGCAGGATAAGAACGCTAGGTAAGTTTTAAGTTTAATACTTTTTTGTCGTAAAATTTAACAACAAAACATTTTAAAAAATAAAAGAATGTATAAAAATGTTTGGAAATGACTCAACGAGACAGTATTCTCTGAGAAAATTCCTGTGCGGAAAACATTTGTTTCAAACAGTCATATTTTATATTGATGCATTGAGACGAAATTTACTTTAACATTAATTCCCCATGTAATATCCGCGGCTTCAGGCTCTGTAAGCGGTGCCCTTAAGTTTCCTGGTAAAAATTATTCTTATTTTATTCCAAGCTCATAGTTTATTTTTTCTAAACGCCTCATTATTATTACTAGTTTGCGTTTCAGCCCATATGCAATAAACTAAAACTTTCACGCATTTTATACTTTCCTCAACATTCATTGCGGTTTTGATGAAGCCCAGTAATAAATAATGTTCATTTTACCTCTTCGCTTTTGCGTTCCGCGCACTTTATTCACAGGCTTTTGTTGAAATAGAATATTGTTATCATCATACTTGTCACTAATAAATAATCACACTTTCCATGATTACTTATCCATCAAGTTAACTTTAAAATTTAAACTATGCGGCAATACCATGATCGAAACGTGCAACACTGAAACTGAGAGAAATAGGCTACTACAAAATAGTATAAATCGCTGTTTGCAGCATAGAATTCCACCACCCCCCCCCCACACACACAAACACATTAGATACTGTCCATGGCTATGATCGTGCAGCACTATTTGTTTGGCCGCGGCTCAAACGAATGCCATGTTGAAGATATCCGTTGTATTAATGCCAAAAATAAATGGCGCCTAGTGTTATTATTTTATTTGACACGTAAAGCTTGTTGTCTACTAAACGTTTAGTTTTTATTTTCTATTTTTCTCCTGAGCGGGGTAGCACTTATACACACTGGACTAGTTTATGTTCAAGACCTGACATATTAACTTGGGTATCCCTTCATTTTCCGAAATCATTTTAGGCGTGTATCGAGATGGCTCAGCAGATTCCCTTCCCGTCCTCATCTTCCGAGCCGCTGTTGGCAAGACGGGCCTAGCTACACTTTTACTTTTCTTCTTTATTTAAAGCAGTTTAAATGTTTGACCAGCAAACCATATGTATACTCCAAATACTTACATACTCTTCATCCCCTCCTTCCCACACATGGTTTACAATCTCTTTGACATTTCCCACTACTATCAATCTTACTGGTTTTGTATCGTATTTAAGAACAACTGGTATGTGCCAATTAGTCATTTGTAAAATCTCATTACAAAAAATATCAAAGTATAAAATAGGCCTATAATATAATTTACCCTCACCGAAAATTGCAAATTAAAAATAAAAATTCAAAGAAATGTTAGGAAGTAGTAATAAAGTAGGATACGGAAGTAAAGGCTAATTGGAAAAGGACCATTTACTGTATACTGGTATGTGGCTGATGTCGACCTCCGTACACTGAGAAATTGGCACGATGCCATCTTTTACTGCAGAGTTTATCCAGCTTCGAGCCCCGTATGAGTTATGCCTACAAATGAGGTCATTTGAAATAATGTTACGCGAAGCTTAACGTCTGTTGTCTTGTTGGTGGCCTTGAGGAAACTCAACACCGCCTACATACAGTTGTTTGAGTGACTGAAGCAGTAGAGTGGGGGAAGTAAGGTCAGGGCTTGCACAAGGGAACTTCAAACTTGATTGCGAAATTGTGCGTCATGCATCGCTTATTACAATTATTAAGCAGCAGTTTCATTGCTTTTCTTCAAGTACCTCTTTATATTCTTTATTAATTACGTATTATTAAAACCTGTTTATAAGGTTTTTTCAAGCAACTTACAGTTTTTCTTTAGATAAAAGTTTTCAGAAACCACCAGTACTCGAGAATGAAATATATGTTTTGTACCTCTAATCCCACACAAACTACGCTCATAAACTCAAATGTATATAAACTATTTCATGTAATATCTATTTACCTGCACCTCTCCAAGAAGGTAAGGCTTTTAGTAGAAGCCGCGACCTCGCCCAAGTATTCTTTTCTGCATTGTTTTTCATTGGAAAAAAAATCTTGAATATAGCATTTTCGAGCATTTCGGTTTTGTAATTATATATATATGCACATACACACACACACACTTTTTCATTTTAAAGTATTACTGCACAATAAACTGCGATTAGGAATATCTTAGCTACTTTTTTCTTACAAAAACATTATACTCAGTCGATAGTTCTGGCGATTTTGGGGCGAAAATCACTAAAAATTTCTAGTTACATGAAAGCACAAGGGCAAACACTTTAAATTTGCTTAATGAAAGATTTATGATCCAAAAATCACAAATAATAACAGAAAATGTGTAAAGAATATCTTATTCGTGTTTTAGTATCGTTATTTCATTGACATGTATATTATAGAAGTAAACTGGCTACTAATTTGAAAAATTATCGCAACATTCTTTACGTCAACGAGACCTTATGAAGTGGTACTTAACTTAACTTTCGATTTTGCGACTAAACTCGCTTTACTGTATGGTAATGGTCATTGTGCTCTGGTAATTGAAGTATAGCGATATATGTGATCGCATAAATTATTTGAAGGCTCTCTCTTTGAGCTAAAATTATTTACAGCCACGAATGCAGTCGTTTTACTGCATAATTTTATAACATGCCCTAAAGCTATAATACTGTACATACGCGAGCATTTTTCGTTTATTTATTTCCTTCTCGCCAACGTTATTAGACAATTACCAATTTGATTTGTGTGCACTGACTGCAACCCCTGGAGAGATTACTGTTTACATTTCTCTTAAAGTCCATCTCGGTGTGAAATTCTAAAAAGCCATCTCACGAATGAAAATCTATTACCGCCTTCAGAAGTCACCATATATCTTGCCACCATACTATAAGATACAAACAGATGTATTAAAGTAAATGCATTATTTATGCTAAGTTTAAACTATTGCAAATATTAAAACGCTAATGGTGACGATGAAATCACCCCCGTTTCAAAATTAATTCTAAAAATCACTGCATGATACTCAGTAGAATGCATACGACTGTTACGAATTTATTTACTTCATTATTTTGCCTGTTCAGTCACCGTAAATTCTCAGTTATTTCTAAGACTGAATATTAAAGCGGTAATAGTACGAGCAGTCAAGCCTTGTTAGAATATTAGCGCACCTACTTATGATGAATTGTATGCCCACCAGCAGGTCCTAGCATTGTGCCGTTTTCCACATTTAACTTTTACACGTAGTATTTTTTCTTTCTTCATAATTCGTATTCCTCTCTTTTTCCTGGTTATTTTAATTCACAATCTCGGTGTTATCGTTATGTTCTTAATATGCCCTTCATAAATCACCTTTAATAGCGTAGCCTTCCTTGAAACATAAATCATGTATTTCTCTGCATCCATGGGAGTGTTCGCTGGCTCTCGCATCTCAAGTACTTTCACAGGCAATTATGAAATGTAAGTTGTCACAAAATGTATATAGATACAAGAAGTCATCAGTTGATGTTGCATGTGGTCTGAAATATCCCCTATTCATAAAGTTATCTCAATGAATGGCAGAACGAACACGAGGAGACTTTAAGAAGACAGCTAACAAAATTGGCGAAATAAACTGTATGATCAGAATTTAAAAAAAATTAAAAATCTTTTCAACTTTTTTGAAGACCTGCTAAAGATCTACTTTCAAGATATTCCTCCGCTTAATGCAAACAAAGCTTAACTAAGCCTACAAAACTAAACGAAAGGGACAACGCACTACATTTGTGCGCAGTCAGTTTGATAATACTTTGCATGAGGACTATTTCTTACTAGGCATTACCAACGCACTTAATTTTCTCAGTATTTTTTATATTAGTTATTTAGTAAATATGATAATTTATAGTTAAAATACAAGTAAAAGTCCAGTTCAACCAAAAATAAGTTAATTTTATGGGTACAGAAGTAAAAAAAAAAAAAAAAACTACTTTAGATAACTGGCGTGTATGGGGAACAGCCAAGCACTTGATACAGGATGGTGATTTCTCAAAGGTATGATTGAAAAAGTGTGAATATACCTGGACTAGGCAATACTGTGTTAGTGTGTGTGAAGGTTGCAGTGTGTGGTGTTGTGCGTGGCAGGTCAGCATGGCATGTACACGAACGGCGGGAGTTCTGCGTCGTCCTGCTCGCCTTCCTACCTCTACACTGGAGCTGTACCATCCTCCTGCAGCCCCAGCAGCAGTCACTACTCCGGAGCAAGTCCCGGACTCAACACTTACTCCAGTAAGTATCTATCCTCCTTCATCTCTCACTTGCAAACCTTCACACAACCATCACCAGCCCATTAGCCTGGACACGCTCAGCGAACAGCCAATAGAGAGGACACATCTTAACATCGAGGTCTTGAGAGTCGATGAGGGTGAAACGAAGCGAGTATGGAGCAGCGCTGGAATGCAAGGGCGGTGTAAACGGAAGATCTCCGAGAAAACCCCGCCGGTAATCGAACCCGTTTCGCCTAGGTGGGAGGCAAGTAGTTTGACCACTACACTACCGCAGCCTCGAGAACAGCCAATAAAATATTTTGTTGAGTAAACAAGATTTGTAAAGTAACTAAATTAATTTTGTTCATCTAACAAAATACATGTTTCAATGAACAAAGTCTCTGCGCTGGGGTAACAGATAATGAGACTGTCAACAAAATAATTTGTTGCATCAGCTGCATATATTTGCTTGACCACTCATTTGATTGCCTTCGTAAATAGAGCTTCAGAGTTCGTTTGCATTCTTTTGTGACAGTTAGGATATTAACGGTGTTTATTAGTGCAATTATCGAGGCTTATAAATTTTATAAACATCATCAGCACAAAATCTCAACACGAAACTAACTACTAAAGTTCTGAAACTTGAAATATTTGTTTGTATACGTTGTGAATTATTTGAAATGTACGTATTTAAGAACATTCCAACTTCATCAGTAGAGGTTACTAGGGTGCATATGATTAAGTCCTAATTTCGGTCGAACTTCTAAATTTGATACTAACCAAAACTGTTCCGTGGAGTAAAACAAATCTTTGATTGCACCAACCAAATCTTTGTTCAACCAAATACGGACAACGGAATTATTTCGTTTCGCCAAACAAAATTTATTTGATTCAACAAAATGTTTTTTCTCTGTGCACTCTTACATTAATATTTATGGTTTCAAGTGTTACAATCATGTGGTATTTTTATTCCTGCTGTACTTAGGTAATCTCATTCAAAACTTGCTTCATTCACGCAATCACTGGTTCGTGCGATCGTACTTAATATACAATAAAAACAACAAACAAATAGCCTTACTCACAGGGAGGTAACAGACAGAACTATGCCATTATCCTAACCGCGGACAGCTGCGATCATATATTTCCTTTCTCTGCGAAATATTCACTCTAGTAGACAGAGCGATTGAAATGAATTACGTTGATCCGGAGCTAAATATTTTTTTCTAGATTTTGATCACATTATTTAGTTTTATGACACAATATCATAATAATTTGTTATGTATACACCTTTTCGAATAAACCTCAAATTAAAAGAATTTGAACGTTAGTATACATCTCAAAATAATTGACCATATTACAAGAACATAATGAAGAATATTTATTTTGAAAATACGTTTCTTATATCGCCATAACTTAAAATTTCGATTTTCAAATAAAATATAAAGCAAAAATAGCTGTAAGTTAAATAAAAATTATTGAATTTGAATCAAGAGGTGGATTAAAAAAGTAATTGCAACATGCTACTCGCTGGACTCCAAGAAACATTTTAGGAAAAACAAAAGTTTATTTCTAAATAACTTGTTGAAATTTTTATGAATCAAGTCTTCCAGTTAAACACGAAAAAATGAAAATATGAGAAATGCTACTTTTCTAAACATTGATATAAAAATCAAGTTTTGCAACTTGATGATAATAGCAAATAATCTAAAAAAAAAAAAAAAAAAAAAAAAAAACATTCGCAAATGTTCTTCTACCTTAAATGTAAGCTTTTTAACTTGAAATCTTTATTCGTACAAATTTCAAGAAGTTATTTTAACACATAGTTTGATTTCAGCTGAAATGTTTCTTGAAGTCATACGACTGGCATGCTAAACTTTTTTTTGAAATACAACTCATTGTTCACCTTCGGTAGGTGTTTAATTTGAAACTATTGTAAGTCAAATTTTTTTTAAAATTTGAATTGTAAATAATTGTGAACTGCAAAACAAAATTTCCAAGACATATTTTTTATGACATTCTAATAACATGGAAAATTAATTTGGAACTGCACCGTAACGTTACTTCTTTATATATATATATAATATGAGAATAAATTTCAATTCCCTTATTTCGTTTCGTTCATTTTTGAAAAGTAATTTTCCTTAATTATTGTACTTTTCTGGACTATTATTTCATATCACAACGAGAAAAGACATACTCTACAAGAAGCATAATTTTAGGCCCTTGAAATTCCATAACGCACACATCAATGTTTTATTCCGTGCTGCCAAAGAGAATGTAGAATTTTCGCGGTTAATTAAGCCAGCCCTTTTCAAATTAAGCTTTGTAATATGTCACTAATCCTACCGGCATATATTTGAACTGGTACACCAAGCGACGTGCGCCCACTAACGATGAAGTGAAAGTAGTTCCATGTCTTAACAATCACTTAAAAGTGCTAGGTAAACATTTCTGAATACTAATATCATTCATTTCGCTTTTGTGTGTTTTTTTTAATGCTTATAAGTAGGGGAACCTGGTTTTCGCGAAAATATTTTAGGACAAGCTGTGTTCCAAAACACTTTAGTTCAGAACCGTTTTAGTGGTTGGACCATCTGACATGTTTTACGAGTCATCTGTCTGGCCGCTAATCATGAAGAGTGAGTAGCAGAGAAACGTAGTTCTGTTTGACTCACTCGTGTAGCAGTCGGTATTCAGACAAAGACAGGCGGCCAATAGCCAAAGGAAGGCTGCAGGTGTGTAAGTAACATATTAAGGCCTCGCCTGCGCGTAAATGTTTTCGCGAAAAATACGTGGTCTTACTTATAACAGTAATAATGAGTCATTTTGTAAAATATTAAGTTTTTAAGTGATTTGATAATGACCAATAATTAAATAGTAAATAATGTGAACAGGCACATGGAAATGTTAATTTTACATATGGTGGAAGAACACACAATGTGCATACAAGTGGATCTTAAGCAGGGTTCTCAAATTGCTCAACTTGCTGCGAACAACTTATAGCAGCACACATGTAAGCGTATACGCCATCGAACTTACACACTAATAAATCCACGGATTATTTTCCCGTTCCTAAAAAAAAAAAAATACATACCTGTTGTCTCTTCTACATCGAAAAATTTATAAAAAATTCGTATTGAGGTAGCTGAAATAAAAAAAAATACCTGTGAGGAAAAGCGTAAGAAAATCCTCACTGAAGATTTGCTGAACACGGCAGTCTTGATATTATGCATAATGTAGAGTAAGAGAGTAGTGTCCGTGGAAAGGAAAAAAAAAAACAACTGAATCAATAATATTGTGAACGTTGTTCATTATCAACATTAATCGAGAAACGGATTAAGGGAAATAATTTAGAGGCCCTGCCATTTTGCATTTCAAAACCGCTCGTCCAGTTTTGGCGGAGAGTGACGGCGCAGGTCGGGTCGGGAAAGAAGTGGCTGCTTCCTCCAGCGGCGAGCTGATTACTTGCGGTGGCCGGGTGGGAAAGTGGGCATGCGGGAGGTGGCAGCACTGTCTGACCCCGAGAGCTGGGAGGGCTTCGTCACGACCCCGCGGACACACATAGGAACGTGTGCAGACCGCGCGCTACACCGACCCAAGTACCTCTCTCTCACGTCACACTCACACCTGCCCTGCGAATATAGCTGTTTGTACACTCTTCACGCCTAACTCAGCACTTTCCTACTTCAGATCTGCTTGTAAGCATATTGTGTAGTCTTACATCTTGTGTAACATTAATATTGCTATTGGCCTCATCACTTTGTTCATGCATCAATCAATTAAACTGTGAAACTATTAGGAAAGTAGAAATTTAAAAAATTCGTTAATTATAATATCTATATTCATTAAAAAAAACAGAAAGCTAAATAACTCATTTCAGGATTCACACATGTTTACTTAACACTTGTAATTCAATGACAGGAAAGACATGGGCCTACTTTTCCTCCACCCTTACCAACTTTACTGGGAGATTGCCAGTCACTGCTCCCATCACTAAAATACATGCAGGTTGGGGCAGTGAAGTTTTTCATAGGTTGGTTTAAAAATTGCTTAAATGACCGTGAACGACCTACATATATCGGGCGTGTTGTTAAACTCCACACTCCTGTACTCCCTCCAGCTGATATCTTGTGCTCATTGGCTGCTACTGCCTAGGTGAGGGGCATGTGATTATTGCACGTGACTCTCTCACACATATACACAGCGTCTATTCAATGACGTAGTTTTCCTTAGCTTGTCAGAAAAAGTACTGTCCAATGAGAAACTCTGTGCAGATGTGAGGGTGTTTAAAAGGTAGCCTGTCTCCAACTGCGAACACGAATTTTGCAGGTCTCTATTTATCACCCACAGTTCTTCAGTCACTTCTTGTATGAATTTGACAGTTATGAAAAAATACAGGACAATCGAGGTGGAACTTATAGTATTCGACCAGGTGTGTGTATTGTTTGGAAATATCATGTCTTAACAAATGTAAAATGCCGCACAATTACACCACATTAAAAAATAACCTCGTTTGCCAAATTTCATTGTTAATAATTTTAAGGAATTTTTGGTGTTTGAGAATAGCCACGAAAACTGAAAGTATGTTTAACGGTTATAAGTAGCTACAGAAAGGTCCATAAACATTCTTTCTACCATTACACAAACATCACGTACACCTTTATCAGTTAATTACTATATTAACAAAAGCGGCATGGGTCCTCCTTAGTGGTTATAGGTAGATTTTAGAGCAATAATAACAGTAAATCACAGAGTTGGGTGGGGGCGTTGGGTCATGGTGGTTAGTGTTTAGACTACTAGTCTCTCACCAATGTTGGGTGGGGGCGTAGGGTCATGGTGGTTAGTGTTTAGACTACTAGTCTCTCACCAATGTTGGGTGGGGGCGTTGGGTCATGGTGGTTAGTGTTTAGATTACTAGTCTCTCACCAATGTTGGGTGGGGGCGTTGGGTCATGGTGGTTAGTGTTTAGACTAATAGTCTCTCACCAATGTTGGGTGGGGGCGTAGGGTCATGGTGGTTAGTGTTTAGACTAATAGTCTCTCACCAATGTTGGGTGGGGGCGTTGGGTCATGGTGGTTAGTGTTTAGACTAATAGTCTCTCACCAATGTTGGGTGGGGGCGTAGGGTCATGGTGGTTAGTGTTTAGACTAATAGTCTCTCACCAATGTTGGGTGGGGGCGTAGGGTCATGGTGGTTAGTGTTTAGACTACTAGTCTCTCACCAATGTTGGGTGGGGGCGTTGTGTCATGGTGGTTAGTGTTTAGACTACTAGTCTCTCACCAATGTTGGGTGGGGGCGTTGGGTCATGGTGGTTGGTGTTTAGACTAATAGTCTCTCACCAATGTTGGGTGGGGGCGTAGGGTCATGGTGGTTAGTGTTTAGACTAATAGTCTCTCACCAATGTTGGGTGGAGGCGTTGGGTCATGGTGGTTAGTGTTTAGACTACTAGTCGCTCACCAATGTTGGGTGGGGGCGTAGGGTCATGGTGGTTAGTGTTTAGACTAATAGTCTCTCACCAATGTTGGGTGGGGGCGTTGGGTCATGGTGGTTAGTGTTTAGACTACTAGTCTCTCACGAATGCGAAGCGGGTTCGATTTCCGGTTTGGTGGCTGCCAGAATTCCGCATGTGGAAATTGTGCAGAACGATGCCACTGGTCAGTGGGTTTTCTCGGGAGTAGAGGGAGCGGGCCGGTACTGAGACATCATTTATTCCAAATGACGGCGATACAGTTGAACATGCGCTTTCCTACCCCTGCACCCGCCACCCCCCTGAACATGCACATGCACTTCAAGCCCTCCCCCACCCTGTATGTTACGCCCCCACCTCTGTTTGACTTCCGGAAATTTCAGGACCTGTTTAGGGGGTGTCATTTGTTGGAGTGCTGGCAGAAGGGGGGTTGCAGCGATCGATGGTTGGGGGCTGGTATTGTTTTTGGTTCACATTGAGGGTACTTAGACTTTATTTGCATAATGAGAGAAGGTACACAAGTTCTACCTTCGAATGTTGGAGACAGATTGATGAGGTTGGAGAGGGAAATGCTATTTTTGTTCTTGTGTACTTTCACAATTAGGTGTTGTCTCATCGGTAGGTGGAGAGAGAGTAACATGGTTGGGAGAGGGAAATAAAGTTGAAAATGGACAAGGAGAGGGGATTTTTACATGTTATCAGATCATATAAGTATATTATTAAATTTTGCACTTATTTAATTATCAATTACTTATCATGCACATTGAATATTTTAATGTATAAATGCATTATTACAGGTATACAGAGAGTACATAACAAAATCACAAAGAAAAAACTGTAATGACATGTCTTCTCCCAAGGACAGATCACTTTCAACTGACCTGAGTTTGCATATATACTTAGATTTTACCCCGAGTCGACAGAATGGACTCCCATCAGGTGCACACCACCTGCACACTCAGAGCCCCAGCACACAGGCCGTAGCATGTCCGAGTGCATATAAGGCACACACTACAATCATTGTCCTCGCATCCTTACCTCTTCAGGGATGCCTGATCGAAGACAAGAAACTGGGAATTTCGACATACCACCATTAGGGGCCACCAGCTCGCAGGGAGCGCTCTGTATCTCTTTCTCTCACCCTCCCTCTCTATCTTATGACCTGTCGAGAGAACATGCAGACACACTTATAGTTAAAAATGAGCTTATGTTTAAAATGTCTGCATATGTTATCTAGTATAATTTCCTCACATATTTCTTATTTTAAAAATAATTACTTTATTTCACTTACATAAAGATTCTATGATTAGTGTTTTCTACATTCTGTATATTTTCTCAAACATTATGCAAGGACAAAAAAAAATACCAGAGCTCGAGACATGTAATACTGTAGGAAAATCCATTGGGTCTAACCACCATCTCAAAACTCTGTAACTGCAATGTTCGACTATTCTCGAATGCCAAAAATATCGCTAACTTGCGGAATTTGACTTTAGTAGAATAGGATTGTTTCCTAAGTTGCGAGGTGTCTGGCATGGAATTGTTTTCTAACATGTGCTCATATAATAACCTGTAAATACAAGTCTGCATATGTAATAAAATGTATATACTATGTAAATAATTTCTGTGTTAGAAATAAGTTAATAATAATATTATTCATAAGTAAATTTTTTATGTATTCTTTTACACTTTTTGGGAAATAATGATGAGAAAATTTCTCTCAGCAAAAGAGTTAATATATATAATTTGGAAATTTTATTTTAAAAATTTACTTATATAAGTTTTAAACATAATTGCTTAGGTTCACACATATAAATCGCAGTTACTCAGTGTTATTAATTTCAGACATAAGCCTGGGATGCAAAAATACACTGCTCAGTGTAAATACTATTTTGTATAATGCATTATTAAGTTTTATAAACTAGTTTGACATTAAAACAGTAAGCAAGCCCCTTTGAGGATAATTATATTTTTTATTCATATAACAAATACATTATCGAGATTATTTGCATAACAAATAAACATGCACACACATTGAGATGAATCTAAGAACCCATAGGTCCATGAAACACATCTATTGAGTTTGGAAGTGGACTGTAGCCTTGAGAACTTAGTCTTTGCTTCATATCCCATCAAGGATACTTAAAATTTTTTCGCATAACGAATAAATATGCGTATCTAGTATTTATGTAATGAACAAACACCAATAATAACTTTGCCCTTAAAATACACATCATACCAGAGGTGTTGCAGTGCGACTTGGAGAGAAATGAAAATGTATATGCTTGCCACTGTGCGAAGGTGTTAAGGGGGGAGGGGTAAATACTAGTTCAAATAAATGACAACAGAGGGCAGGCCACTATGACTCATAATTTTTGTCTAACAGACAGCCAAAAAGGTCGCACAGTCCCCCGAAAGCGGGCCAGGAGATCTTTGGTCTTTGTGGTAAGAACTTTCATTCTGTCAGGCCATCACACTAACAGAACATACATCCACACTTCCATGCACATAGCTTTCACAAATATTATTACAATATTACAAAGTATATCAATATAAAAAAATTCTAACATTTTACATATTATTATTTAAAATAAATCAAAACCCACTACACTGCAATTCCGATAAACATGTGAACGATCATTTATGTGCTAAAAGTAATATTTTATTGTCTCCATATACCAAACAGGTTTAATTTCAGAAAATTATATAGAATTCTGTAATCGACAAATCGTATATATATTCTGAGACTACATTATTATACCATATTTGTGTAAAGAATAAACACCAGAACCCCTTTCTTATTTATTAAATCCTTGAAACAATATAACAGATTACAAAAATTATCACAAAAATTAACTTTACCACTATCAAACACTAGCATTTCAAACAATGATGTAGATGCCAATAATCTTACAGAGCTATTGCCATGTATAAAGATAATCTTTCTCACATTAACATCATTTTTGGTTCCATGCTCATTGTTTACAGTAATGTTTATTCTGAAGAATGCATATCGAAATTTGTAATATAATAGACTATATTGGTATAAACTCAAATGCTAATGTTTCGCATAGGAACCACAACTAGGCTACAAACTATTCACATTAAAAATATCTAAAATCTGATATTAACTTTCACTACTATTCATTACATGTAAACACACACACATCTCTCCGCATTCCCCAACTTTCACCGCTTGCGACCATTCTGGTTTACCTAAACATACCATCATTTTTTACTCTTTGTGAACATAGTAATATACGGGACAGATTAATCTTATGTGAAAATCATATCCTTGGAAATTAAACTATTCTTAGGATGTATCATGTAAACTTAAAATATATATAATTCTTCGACTCTTTTTAAATAAGTATTCCATATTTATCATACATACAAGAAATAAACAATGTTTTACTCGACTAACATGTGAGAGAAAATACTATATTAAAACCCATATTGGGAAGGACATAAGTTCGAACCCCCTCCATATCATTCAGATTTTTTCCCCCGATGCTTTCCCGAAATCACTCCAGGTGAATGTCGGAATGTTTATACAATTTGGTATAGTGTGTGTAGTATGTAAACATTCCGACATTCGCCTTGGAGTGATTTGGGGAAAGCATGAGGGAAAAAAGAAAGAAATCTGAATGATTTGCATGGGTTTCGAACTCACGTCCTTCCGAATATGAGTTTAAATATTGTATTTGCTCTCACTTTGTAACACCAGAAACCATGACTGCTACTCAGTTATTTGAAAGTTGGTATATGCAAATATAGCAAAGAGTTGTATAATATTCATGTCTGTATGCCTCGGCTTTGGGGAATAATAGAATTTCTGTTAAAATATTCCAAAAAGAGAACCAATCAAACAATTATGAGTCTATATGAAAAATACCTTAATATTTCATTTCGCTACTAATACTGTAATAAATTATTAATACTCACAGTATTAAATTCCTGTTATGTAAAATATATTAAGTGAAATCCAAGATAATTGAACAAAGCAGTTATTATCCTCGTGAGAACCAACTATCCAAATAATTTCCTACAAAGATATTAATATTTTCAACTCTAACATTTGTAAAACTGAAGTGTTGAACTTGTTAGTAGAATAAAACCTTGTTTATTTTTTGCATGTAAGATGTACATGGAAAATTTATTTAAAGAGATTACAAAATGATATATACTTTTAAAGTCTACACGATACATCCCAAAAATGATCTTTCCCCTATTAGGGCTATGTTATAAATTTGTTTATTAGTTCCTCAGAAGAAACTTTACTGTAATCAATGAGTTCGGAACAAACAAATTATGTCAATGTGAGTGTATCTATATAAATGGCAATGTCTCAGTAAGCTTATTCGCCA
Source organism: Dryococelus australis (assembly GCA_029891345.1). Lineage (NCBI taxonomy): Eukaryota > Metazoa > Arthropoda > Insecta > Phasmatodea > Phasmatidae > Dryococelus > Dryococelus australis. Next base: position 220,963,131 of record CM056997.1, on the reverse strand, counting down.
TCTACATAATTGCTGGAAATGTTATTGTTTGATAGTGGTGGTGAAGAATATATTAGTGATTATTTTTGTAATCTTATATAATGTTTTAAGTATTTAATGAATATGAAAGGGGCACTGGTATTTATTATTGACACAAAAACGGTATTATATTGTATATCTCAGAATATATACACAATTTCTTGGACGCTGCAATGAAAAATGATTTTATATCTAAAAAAATTTGCCTTAAAGGAAAATTTGTCGATTACAGAATTTTATATATTTTTCTGAAATCAAACCTGTTTGGTATATGGAGACAATAAATTCTATATTTTTAGCATATAAATGTTCGTTCACATGTTAACGGGAATTGTAGTGTAGTGGTTTTTAATTTATTTAAAATGATAATATGTATAAATTATTTGGGATTTCAAACAATAGCGATTTTTATAATGTTTCTGCATATATGTTTCGAGTTGTTCCTCCCTATATGACTCTGTATGTGTTCTCGATACATCAATTAGGAAATCTATATAGACAGTATTTACAGCACCGGTAAATGAAACAAGGGATGTCGAAACAAGGTTTTTAAATCGTAGTTATTCTTGATGAGAATTTCTGAAATTCTTGTCTAGTATATGCAGAAAAAAATAGTGTATCCGCGAAATATATTACTTATGAAATAGACCAATAATGTCAATCTGGTTTTCGAAGTGTCTTTTGAGTAAATGTAATGAGTTGTAATTTGATTCTTCAGTGTTATTATGTAAGAAGATAAAAAACTAACCGCAAAGAGATGTTGTCCCTTTTCTTGTTGGGGATAGAATGAACTGTGTCGATACAGATTGCCTACGATCTCGTCTGGCATTACAATGCCAGGCGAAGTGTCAGTCTTTGCGGTTATTGGTAAACGTGTCTAGAGGATGGAGTTCGGAGTTGTCTGAACAGTTCGAGAGAATGAAATAGGGTTTGAGAAAGGCATATCGTTTGCCTCGTATGGTCTGTAGTGTATTTGATAATTACAACATTGCCGACATATAAGTAAACATATAAGCCACTCTTTGGTTAGCCGGAAGTGACCAATGGTTCTGGTATGAGTGTATTTAAGGGTGAAAATATTTTCTGGGTTTTTTCATTGTGTAAATACTAATTACGCATATGTATTCATTACACGAAGAAATATAAGTATCCTTGATGGGATATGAAGCAAGGACAAAATTTTCAAGCCTTTTGTCGCCTTTCAGTCTCGATAGAGTGTTTCATCAGCCAGTGGGAACTTTGATTCATCTTGTTATGAAAAAAATAGTTGTGTATATATTCATTACACAAATATTCTCGATAATTTATTTGTTATGCGAATAAAAAATCTAATCACCCTCAGGGGATCTCCCTCATTGTTCTACTTACGAACTATGAAAAAAAACGGAATAATATGTTACACAAAATAGTATTAACACTGAGTATTGTATTTCAGCATCACAGTTTTTTTGTTTGCAAGTAATAACACTGAGTTATGGCAGTTGCTATGCGTGAACTAAAACTGCTTGGTTTAAAACTTATATTAGTAATGTTTTAAAATAAAATTTCAATGCTATATTTATTAATGCATTCCAATATGGCGGTTAGCACCATTGGATTTTCCTACAGTAATCCAAGTCTCGAGCTCGGATATTGTTTGACTGTCCTTAAATAATGTTTCATAAATATACAAAAAACGTTGAGAACACGCAGTGTACAATCTCTACATAAGTGAAATTAAGTAATTAGCTTTAAAATAACAATTTTTCAAGGAAATTACGCTACAACTTATTTGTGATATTAACATTAATTGTGTCTATAGCAAAGCTAACAATACAATGTGTATGTGTAGAAAGCATTTAGATTTACTTAAGAATACATACATGAATCCATGGTAGAGTAATTGCTAGCATTCCAGACTTTCAACGAAAGGTGTGTGAGTTCGACCCCAGGTTCTTCCAAAGAAATTTGCTAATTGTGAACTAAAGGTGAATATAATGTATCTGAATATGGCAAATATGCCAATTTTATTTGGGTGAAAAAAATTACTTTTCGACTTTTAAAACAAGGGGCAAATTGCGTCTATGTGGGCCACAAGTGGCCAATAGTTGTGCCGCAAGTGGCTTGCAAATGTTGGCTGACGACATGTGGTTTACTTACGGCAGGTCAGAAGCAGAAATACAGTGGGCCATGCGGTCACAAATGGCCCACTGATGTTACTGAAATGTTTAGGGCGCAGTTGGTTTTACTCAGAAGCAGGCCGCTTGGAGGCAGATTGTATTTTGCTACTTTTATGCTATGTGAACATTGGCCCAGATGTGTCCAACTGCAAGAGGCATAATGGCGACCACTAGCATCTGCGAGTGCATTACAGTGGTTGACTGATTGTTAAGTGATTGTGGAAACAGAATGTGGGCCGCTCGTGTACAAGCAGATTTGCACAAGTGGGTTAACTGACCTTTCATACTAGGGATGACTACCTAAATGTTTGACTCCGAAACGAATATGGTGGAACATACAATACATAAATAGTACGCACGAGTTCCAAGGAAATAGTGTAACACAATATTGTTTAAGTTTTCAAACTGATCAAACCCTGACACATGACGAATAGTTTCTTAAGGCGTGTACATACAACGTTGAAACTTAAAACTTACTGTACTGTTTCGTAACAATTTGCTGGTTGTATCTACGAAGTACCACTAGAGTACGTAATTTCTCGAGCAGCGATGCATATAGCACAGTCCTCCAGTCGACCTGATACATATTTATCATCTGTTTTTTAATCGTTTGTTTTCTTTGCACAAAGCGATATCCTTTTTTTCCCGTTTGGGCGTGCCAGCAATGAACTTCCGTTACCGGCATGTAGAGACGCAAAATGATATGGAAAACCTTTAATTGTATAGTTAACTGTAAAAAAGCGACACTTTTTTCTAACTACCTAAGCATGTCAACATTTAGCAAAATATAACCATCTATTATTATAGATGCTGACCACACAAAGTACATTTTTACAGTCGCTGACCACACAAAGTACATTTTTACAGTCGCTGACCACGCAAGGTACATTTTTACAGTCGCTGACCACACATGGTTCTTTTTTTAGTCATTGGTTATACAATGTCTATTTTTATAGTTGCTGACCACATAGTCATTTTTTTAAGGTCAGTGGTAACATAAAGTCCATAATTACGTCTCAATATCAATTCTGCCAAAATTAGGGGAAAAAAAACAGTATTGCGACTTAAATATCGTACGAATGACGTGTTCCGAACTCCCTCGTATCGTTGATAGTGCTGTGTAAGGTCAACAGCTGGTGGTCTCGTCATTTTCCTTTTTATATTAACGATCTAGTAAAATCAAGAACACAATATGTGCAATATGGCAGGGGGTAAGTGTTTCCCTTAAGTACCCGCCTATATGGTGTCTTAACTATGTCTTAGAGTTTTCAAATAGAGATTTTCAAAAGCGACTTTTAAATATTATTTCTTACAAAAGTATACAAATGCTTCAGAAAACTCACGACTTCGACTTGCGTTTAGAAAGCATGTTTTGGGAGTGTCTAAACAGAGCCACGAAAATTTATTTTTAACATTTCTCTACTTTAAATGAAACCATTAGAATACACGCGGACGGGTATAGGAGACTACGTCAAACTTTGCTTGGTTTAAAACTAGAGACCACTGTTATGTTCGAGGAGCCACGGTGGCTGAGTGGTTAGTCTGCTCGCCTCCCACCAAAGCGATTCGGGTTCAATTCCCGGCTGCCGTTGGTCGGTGGGTTTTCTCGTGGATCTCCGGTGCTGCTCCATACTCACCTCAATCACCCTCATCGGCTCTCAACACCTCGATGTTAAGAGCCGTCCAAATCTCTTCACTCACTTTATGGTCGAATTGTTGCACACTTGTTGAGTTGTTTGCACTTAGAGGCCGAGGAGTACTTGATGAGTGTGTTAATGTTGTCGTTAGCTCTTCGCTTACTTCTGTGCATGAACATCACCGTATGGTTGCAACGCCTTCCAATACTGCAAAACCTCAGTCTATACGCCAGGCACCACGAGAGCCACGAGTGCTTTCACAACACTTCACGGTGGTGAATACAATCCGAACCACTAGGCTGCATGCTGGTGTACGTAAATTGACAAACCGAATTGATGACGCTTAACTTCACCAATCCTGCCTCTTTGGACAGAAGCGATAACATCTGGGCTGCTGAAGGCCAAGTTTATACACAAATTTACTTTATTATAATATCTACTATTTCTGTAAGTATTGCAGTCTGTCGTATACACTTCCGAAAATAATCCGAATAACGAAACATTAGATACCCCAAAAAAGTCTACGAATGGCTGTGAAGTCTAGTGCTACTTTCTGTTTCGTGTTTCCGTTTTAATTGTCGTATTGTGTCCTGTGGCATTGCGTTTTGTTCACTTCTGTATTGAAGTTTGTAGTTTCGTTGTATTTCTAGTCGTGTTTATATGCCTCTGTTGATTTTACTTATTCATTGGCAAGGAAATAATATTTGCGTGTTTTGTGTTTCCTGTGGTCGTTAACTGCATTGCGTTTTTATTTTATTGCCTTTCTGTGTTTTGTGGAATCGAATATCTTTGATTGTATCAATTTTACAGTTTGTAGTTTCTCTGTTTTTTTTTTTCTGTTTGGTTCAATTATTTTGACCAGTTTTCTTTTACTATGTCCGAGGAAATAGTCTTTTCTTGACTTGTGTCGATTGTGGTTGTGCAATTTTGTGTGCCCATATTGATTTCTTTCGCTCGTTAATTCCTGTTTTATCAACTGCTAAGTTCTTCTTTGGTTCCTAGCGTTTAGTGGTTAATTCTCTCAGATTTGTTTTGTTTTTTGGATATTATCTTTGTTTTTTTCTACTTATTTTGCGGCCATGGATACGGCTCATTTCAATAATTATATAAATCTTACATTACCGTTGTCGTCAACATTTAAAGGTTATATGGAAGTACACATTCCTTCATTCCCTAAATATTTGCAGGGTTTTCACTGATTTTCTTTTAGGATGTTAGATAAACTTTACTTTTGAAAACTTATCTTGGTAACATGAAAAAGGTACAAAAAATACACAAGGGGTTGTTCCGTCAGTCTACAGAGAGACGTTTCAAAAGAGCTCATGATGGAAATGGCAAAATTCTTGTTATTATCGGGCGTCCAGCTAGACTGTACAGTCGTGTACTTACACCAGACAATATAGGTTGCTTCCTGGGTGGGAAGCCTTTTCCATTGTTACTAAACTGTACATGATTGGCTCACACAACTATGTACTGTTTTTACGTTGGCGTAGTTTTTCAGGGCATGTGGAAGGATTATGATGCAATGTCAAACGCTATGCAAATCTGCACGTTTTTAAAGTATAACTAGGGACATATATTTTTCTCAAAATATATATGCACATGCTATATTTCAATATCCTATGCACACACTTTAAAATTTACTTGTGCTATTGGCCATGTGCCTGTGTGAGAAAACATTTTATACTTGAGCGGCCCAATCAGAGTTGAGTTACTCCTACACTAAATACCCGTGGTTTGCTGGTAGACAGTTAAGAAGTGTGGCATTTGAAATCATCCAATCCCGAAATGCGTTCTGAGCCAACGTGTTTTGGAGTACAACTGGTCTTAGAATATTTTCGGGAAAAAAGCTGCCTCGAAGTATAACGTGTTTCAAAATTGTACAGTGGATTCTGCAGGTGTCTAGGAATGGATTTTAAGTACACTTGTTAGCGTAGAATGAACAGATTACATACAAACATATGCGGCAGGTAAACCACGCTAGATAGACGATGTTAGTTTTTCCCGTGCGATGACGAGCTTCACGAGGCCTCCAGCATGAGCTGCACGTATGTGTGAAAAATTCATTTAATTTCAGCACAATAACGAACAGATACGCATACACTACTTACGCAGGACAGGCTCGAGCATTGAAGGACGGCTGTGAATGATAATACAATGATCATGATAACCGGTGTTCATACAGAGGTGAATATAGGCGGCTGGTTAACTTCCAGCTTATCTTGAATGCCAGTAAATACGCACGCTCCTCCCTGGAAGTGGTAATGTATTTGGGAAATGTCCATTAATATGTTTAATTGAGGCGAAGTGACCTGACGCGGCCAGCACACTGAGGCAAGTGTTCTGGCTTGCGTGAATTCTAGTCGCCTGTATCTTCATACTTAAGAATCAAACCTCAGGAAAACCATGAATTTATGACACGTCTCGCTGTTTCCTAAGTATTTCAAGCACCACCAGAGTTTTACACTTCTTTTAACATAAAATATGATATTCTGTTCTTTCAATCTACAATTTATAAAACTTAATGTATAACAGATAGGAATAAAAACAGAGAGAAAGACGGTGTGTTGGCGATGCGTAGTAAGAAATAGTTGTGATGCAAACTAGTAGTGAACCGAGAGAGAACGTTTTCCCGTTGTGCAGCGGACATATGCCACTGCTGCACGCGCCGCCCAGAACCTCCAAACACTGTCATTTGGAATCTCGGGAGTTACCGACCAGTTCCGCTGATTGCACGCCAGCGCAACGTCTCCAGATGCCTGCCCCCAATCGCACGCCTCATCTCGCTCGGAAATCAGCTGCAAGCCCATCCACCGGGTCTTTCCCGCCGCTGCGATAAGGGCGACACCGCTACGTGCGTTAAGTGCAACATCGCCGCTATGCGCAAGCATACTCTCTACTGGCGTGCAGTGTTCTAGTCGCACTGCGTCAACCCATGCGACTCTCAGTGGTGACCAGAATTATTTTAGCTGTTAGAAAGTCTGTATGAAGGTTCAAAGCAGGGCGTTGCGTAGTTTTGCAAGTTTCTGAAGCGTACTTTGAAATACAGTGTTTTGAAAAAGCCCGTTTTAGCTATATGCAGCCGACGACCTCCCGTGGCGCAGTCGATTGGTGCGCCACCGATCTGGGGTGCGGGAAGCTCTCGGTTCGAATCCCGGGTTAGTCTGTAAGCGTTCCCCTGCTAAGCTTTCAAGCATAAAACCGGGTGACGTTAAAAAGCCCTTTACAATGACAAAAGCTATGGGGAGTGCTCTGAGATGTTGTTTGTGTCATGTATGAAGTCTCGAGTGCACTGAACAGGCCTCGCCTGAAGTGTGTGTTCTTTGTTGTAGAACAGCACGTTTAGCAGAGTCGCGGGTTCACGTGTATCTGCAGCGCAATTCAAGCACTAGGCAAGCGGCTACTTATCAACTGTTCCCCTTGTAGACAACACTTACATGTGCTATTTCCTCGCATAAGAAAATCATAAACATCAATTTTCTCTCTCTTGGTATGCCTAGGTAATCGTTTTAGTCTTTTAGGGACATGTAAACAGTAAAAACATAACCACTTACCGAAATTAGATAAATCACGTTGAAATAAGGTATCTGGAGTTACTTCAAGAAATTTCTAGAATCACGGTATGAAATATTTTACTCTGTTTATATAAACTGCTTTAAATAAGGAGAGTTTTGCATCTTTTTAATTTGTAGCAGTATATATTTTCCCCCTTATTTTGATGACGATGCTTTAAAACGAAATAAGGCAAGCCTTTTTAGACGCCCTTCTGAAACTGTCTGCAAATGTTATCCTTTAATATATTTGTACACGCTAAAAACACTAAATATGTGATCCTGACATGCCATAATGGCAGGAAATAGTAATGTTTATGTTAGACTGCAGTGATACATAACAATCATAATCTGGGAAACTTAACGTCAACCTATGTGGTTGTACGCAGTTCCTGGCCTGAGAACTTCACCTCCGTGCCTGAGAGTTTGGGTGTCTTTTACGGCTGCCTGGGGGTTTGCATGGTAGTAGCGTGAGGTGGATCTCAGCGGTCACCCATCCAAGTAACCTCCACGCCCGAAACTGTTTAACTACTTAGATGAGAGATACAATCGTCATTCACCTTTCCCCTTGAACGACGCGAGCAAAGCTAGCCACGCACGGTGGAGTTGTCGATAGCCTGACAAGCAGCGGCCACTACACACCGTGCAATTACCATTTACACTCCGCCTACAGTTTCCGCGACGTAACACGGCTTGTGATAAACGGTCAAGTATAGTCAATTAATGGTTATTTCCAACTGTTCTAAAGCTCTGCTAAAGTTCTACCTCTGCCTCATGCAAACAAAGATTTATCCAGTCTAGAAAATTACACCAAAGGGGCAACGTGCTGCATTCATTCGACACTTACTTTAGTAATACGTTGCACCATAACTATTTCTTACTAGACATTGCCAACACATAATTATCTCCTCCTTGTTTCGTTCGTAGCTATGAATTATAAATAAATTACTGTAATTTGTAGATAAAATGTAAGTAAAAGTTCAGTTTAATGAAAAATAAGGTACTTTTATGTTAACAGAAGCAGAACATTAACATATTTAAGAAACAACTAAACATGTCATACATTGGGTGGTTTTTCAAAGGTTAGATTAAAAAAGATTGTCGCCAATCATAACCTAGAACTGTAGCATTATTAACAAGTGAGTTAGCTACAGGGCTGGTAATTGGACCATGGGCCCCGCAGTGTACAACACCGGCTCGATATAACCGCCCTGTGCACATTATGTATGCAATAGTGTGCTTGCTCCAGGTCTAAACACTGTTCAATAGACAGTCATTTTCCTCAATTTTGACGGTATTTTAAGATTTAATTTCACAATATCGATGATAACTTAATTAAAATACCAAATCATAAAAAAAATCATTGATTGTGTTTTTATTTTAGCGTAATTATGAGAGTTTATTGTTAATATCTTGGTTCGTACAAATTTTGAAAAGTAGTCTAAGTTTAAAACAATGTTAGGCGAACGGCAACATATAAGATTTCACTATAATTGTCATACTCAAACAGGTGTATTGCCACAATCTCCTGTTTGACTCGGCCAAACAAAATGAAGCCACCAAGAGTTTACTATACGCGCAGTCGCCTGAATGGTGTGTCAGATGAGCAAAGCTCTATTGATGCATTTCAAGCTAACATATACCTATGTCACCTTGTCTGTCACATAATTATAACGCGAAATGGAAGGGTATCTAGTTCTCATTTACATCATATTACAGAACAGTAAATTAAATCCTGAAAGGGTAGAAAGAAACTGGCTCACGAACGGTTCAACAGAGGATTACACTTGCTTGCACCTCGAGTGAAGAAAATTTTAAAATTTCTTTGTCCTTGTGAAGTAAAATTCGCTGGAACATGTATACTTATTAATTATTCCAATAGTGTTTAACATAATAATACAATAACACAATAGTCCAACAACAACACATTCCCGCTCAAAATTTCATTATTTCAAATAACCATAACTAAATCTATTGAATGTAAATCACTTAAAATAATAAACGAAAAGTGACTGGTGACAAATGTACTCGGCACCACATGCTGACGACTAGCCAGAAACGAACGTCGTAAATCACAGGAGGTGTTGTTCAAGTAGGACGGCAGTGAGTGGGGATACAGCCCAACATTCCTGCAATTGTGGATATAAGAGACTTGTTTCCAACGTTCCTTAAGTGCCAGTAAACGTGTGCAGGCCTCATACGTCTACCGCTGTTCATACGTCTGTCTTACCACTTTCATCTCAGACAGCATACAGTCTGCTTAACGTACTCCTTACATACAAAAAAAAAAAAAAAAAACAAGATACTCGAAATGACAATACAGACAGGCTAAGCAACAAATATCTTTACTGTACTGTTACGTCTGCCGTTGACCACTTAATAGTACAGAGAGAGGAAACAGCCGCTTGTATTGTACCTGCGTTAGCCAGCAACATGGCGTCGCTGGCTGACAACACGTAGAGACGGGGTTCAACAATCATAACATACTTGCCAGGTGGCAGTCCAAACCAACAGGGAATCCATCACAACCACCCGAATTAGTCAATCAATCACACGGCCCATTTCCAGAAGCTCGAGAGAACAGGTAGGAACTTCAATATCAGAGAAACTACAGCGTCATTCAGCTCCGGTATACGTAGTTGTGCACTGAGCCGGGACCATGTCTCTAGAGACCCTTTCATCTCTCGCTCGATAGTTTTGTGAACGACTAGGTGAAAACAAAAACTACATGTTAGCTTGATGTGTATGATTGGACCTCCGCTTATACTACACGCCCTTCAGGACTCTGCACCAATAGTAGGCATGTAGTAATCTTGTTGGCTTCGTTTCGTTTGATCGAGTGCAACCGGCGACTGTGACAATGGCCAGTAAGAAAGTGAGATTAAAAAATATTTCACGTTGGAAACTAACACTTACAAGTCATGTGTACGAGTTGTGCGATATGTCATGCAGACAATAGTTGCCGCGGAGACGCGCGCTGTTAGGCGCAGCAGAACCTCTGCCCCCTGGTAGGTAAGGCGCGCGAGCAGGGAGTGTGACTCTTGTCTACAGATGTGAGCCGTGACCTCGGGCATCGGTGCATGAGTGCTGTTTGTTGCACTGATTCCTCAAGTCCTCTGCTCTTCTGTCCTACAGTACACACAGCTTGCTACTGCCCTTGCCGCCGTCACAGAGTAGCGTACGTCTACACCCACACACGAGACGACGTGTTAGTACCTTTCTTTCATGTCGCCATACACATTCTCTCATCAGCTTGCATCGAGTGGAGGGGAGACATTTGGGCGGCTCTTAACATCGAGCTCGAGACAGCCGATGGGGGAGAAGCGAAATGAGTATGGATGACGGGGGCAACGAGAAATCCCCGAGTAAACCCACCTACCAATGGCATTGTCTGGCACGATTCCCATATTCGAAAATCCGGGAACTACCCCGTTGAGAATCGATCTCGGTTCTCTCAGGTGGGAGGCGAGTAGTCTAACCACTACACCACCGTAGTCCCCTCGCAACAAGCCAGCAGTTCAAGCAAACAGGTTTGACTCAGGCGAACGTGTCCCCAGAGGTCAAACTTGTAGCACGCTTGAATAGTAAAACTTGCCTTGGCAAGCTGCAAGATAATTCAAGCTATGGACAAGCTTAACATCAGAAAGTATGTACCAGTCATGGAAAATTTGCCTAGAATCACACATTATATGGCTCTCTTGCCCCCAAGGCAATATAAAGTCAACTGGAATGCTTGCCCCAAGATTATATTTGATCTGATACTGTCTTACTGCTTGCTGCGAAATATTCCCTATATGCTAGGTAGTCAGTTGGCAAGTAGGATGCCAGGTGCTGATTGTCGAACGGCATTCAGACATGTTGATGGCCAGTGATGTCATGTTGTGGCGTGTGCGTTTGGAGTTGTTAGAATAAACTGCTCTTTTACCTCTCCATTGTTAAATAAAATGTCGTATAGGCGTCACAGAGTACGTATTTAGATAAAGTAATTGTTTGAATGCTGTAATCCAGTCGGCGTTGTGTCGGCAGTGTTGTTGACAAGTTCATTGTGGGTGTATGTGGAGCGTGTTGCGCAGCTGTGAGGCGGTCTCTAGCCGAGGCTGTGACCCGGCAGGGGTCGGCACGTCCAGGCGGAGGGATACATTGAGGCGTGCAGAGCCGACAACGTGCCGGACCTGCTCGTGGTCTGCTTCCTCATTGCTGTTATTTGTGCGCTAGCCAAGCCGGTCGCCAATCTGCGGCAACGTGTGGTGGTCCAACCGCCTCCCCACCCTCCATCAGGCACGCGAGAGCGATAAGGACTGCACTGCCACTCGTTTCAAGTGCGTCGTCGCCACTAAGCGCAATGCTCTCAGCTGACGTGAAACATTACATTCGTGCCTTGTCTTCCTACGGAACTTTAAACGGTGACCCTTGCATTTTTTAGGCAATGCGTCTGTAAGGAGATTCGTTGCAATATCGTTGAGTATTTGTTTAATTCCATTTGATTTAATACCACCACAGTCAATAAGTTCGTGGACTGACTTGCGCCTAGAGTGTAAGCAGTTACGCACATCAAAGAGTACTAAGAAATACAGAGGTGAAACATCCACTATTTCCGTGAACTCCAGCTGCACAGGCGCCTCTTGCCGACATGTCGGCAAGCGGCTGCTATAGTAGAACATTACTTAGGTTCTGCTTCCAACCAATACAAACTTAGATTAACCAAATATAGATAACTACACCAGAGGGACAACAAACCCGCATCCGTGTGCACTCAGTATAACAATATGTTGCGTAACAACTATTTATTGCTCTACTCATTACAAACACACACAAATATTCATCTTGTTTTTATTCATATAATTAAAGTGAAAGGGAAATGTTTTAATTTATACAAAGAATTAAAAAATATTTCAATTTAAACAAAATTAACCACTTTTATGTGAATATACGCTTGTAAAAGGTAACACATTTATACAAATACCAAACACGTCATACATGGAGTGATTTTTCAAAACTTTGATTCAAGAGTGTGAAGAAACCGCGAATAGACTATAACATACCCACTGGCCAACGGGCAGCCCGACAAATAGGGAACACTGTACGGTAAATAGTCAGACATAAGGCCCAGCCAATAGGGAACATTGTGCGGTAAATAGTCAGACATAAGGCTCAGCCAATAGGGAACATTGTGCGGTAACTAGTTAGACATAAGGCCCAGCTAATAGGGAACATTGTGCGGTAACTAGTTAGACTCAAGGCCCAGCCAATAGGGAACATTGTGCGGTAACTAGTCAGACATAAGGCCCAGCCAATAGGGAACATTGTGCGGTAACTAGTTAGACTAAAGGTCCAGCCAATAGGGAACATTGTGCGGTAACTAGTCAGACATAAGGCCCAGCCAATAGGGAACATTGTGCGGTAACTAGTTAGACTAAAGGTCCAGCCAATAGGGAACATTGTGCGGTAACTAGTCAGACATAAGGCCCAGCCAATAGGGAACATTGTGCGGTAACTAGTTAGACTAAAGGTCCAGCCAATAGGGAACATTGTGCGGTAACTAGTCAGACATAAGGCCCAGCCAATAGGGAACATTGTGCGGTAACTAGTTAGACTAAAGGTCCAGCCAATAGGGAACATTGTGCGGTAACTAGTCAGACATAAGGCCTAGCCAATAGGCAACATTGTGCGGTAACTAGTCAGACATAAGGCCCAGCTAAACGGGAACATTCTGCTGTTACTAGTCAGACATAAGGCCCAGTCAATAGGGAACATTGTGTGGTAACTAGTCAGAGACAATGCCCAGAATTTGTTGCCGCCAGTAGGAGAGTGGTAGGTACACTCACATGAAAGGAACCGTCTCGCACGTCTCTGCTTACTCTGTGGTACACCATTTTAGGAAGAACGGTTACTGTATGGATAATGTCCTGAAATAATATTGTTCCCAATGGCACGTACCTAAGCACGTACCATAGCCACGTGTCAACCAGTTGTTTTCAAACGTCTAGTGAAGTCATGAGCTCGCAGATGCGACATGTGCAGTCGTCCTAAAAGTTGGCGTGTTGTGTTAACAAGTCAGGTTTTTTTTTTTTTTTTTCATCTAGAGTTACCATCGTTATTGGGTAAGTAAATTTTTACTGCACTAGTTATTGACGCTTACATTTTCAATTTTGAAATGCTCTTGACAATTTTGTATGCAAACACCTTCAATATTGCGAAATGCGACGTCCTCAGTTTATTATTATCCGTGCTTATTCATTTAGAATTAAAACTTTTGAAATAGCGATTTAGTTGCCGCCTCTTTTACATAAAGGAAACTACATTTATAACGTTGAAAAATAAAATTGCCATTGCAGAGGAGTGCAGATGTAGAGAATTCTCAGCCGTTTGCAAAAAAAAAAAATGCCCGACTTGTCTTCCGCAGCTACAAATGACTATGCCAACATCTGCTAATGCCGCAGTTCATTTTCCCTCTCTCTTCAGACTACAAATGACTATGCCAACATCTGCTAATGCCGCAGTTCATTTTCCCTCTCTCTTCAGACTACAAATGACTATGCCAACATCTGCTAATGCCGCAGTTCATTTTCCCTCTCTCTTCAGACTACAAATGACTATGCCAACATCTGCTAATGCCGCAGTTCATTTTCCCTCTCTCTTCAGACTACAAATGACTATGCCAACATCTGCTAATGCCGCAGTTCATTTTCCCTCTCTCTTCAGACTACAACGTAGGCGTAATCTACCATCAACGGAGACGCGTGGGTCGATAATCATTCCACGTGGGACGGGAAGAACACTAATATGCGTATCTACTTAAGTGTGCATCAGCTAATATCCTCGTGGATGGAATTATACAGGCTCACTACCACGACACAAGTTCAAAGCCCGACAGGTCGGAGGGGCCGCGGTGGCTGAGCGGTTAGACTGCTCGCCTCGTACCAAGGCGATCTGTGTTAAATCTCTGGCCGGATCACTCCCGGATTTTCGCAAGTACGAATAGTGCCAGACGAATCCGTGGGTCGGCGGGTTTTCATGGGGATCTCCCGTTTCTCCCGCTCTTGTATTCCATCGCTGCTTCATTCTCACCTCATTTAACCCTCATCGGCTCTCAAGACCTCGTTGTTAAGAGCTACACAAAACTCTTAACTCAACCTGACAGTTCAGAGAGGACACAACCACACCGGTGGGTTTTCTATATGTAGCCTACTCCGGGATATCGCGAGAGAAAGTTTTTCACACGTTTGTTTGTATTTACAAGACACCCGTATAGTCTATAATTGTATCCAGTTATATTTTATACTGACACCGTCTCCAGTAACACCTTTTCGTTGGGCCGCCATAGGTTCAACGTTTGTAATGAAGTTACACTCACCTAAGAGCAGTGTTTGCCTTAGATGCGAATTAAACACAGACTTACGTCCATTCAACTTTGTGTTAGTAGGACGCCAATTTAATTTCATGTTCGTTTTCATTCACCAACCACTGTATACAACATTATTGAGAATTATTAGATCCACAATGCTAACCATTAGTGACGTTATGTTTCATTGGTTGCTAGTTGTTTACATGCATTAGTGACGTTATGTTTCATTGGTTGCTAGTTGTTTACATGCATTAGTGACATTATGTTTCATTGGTTGCTAGTTGTTTACATGCATTTTGCCCACTCGACATAACATTTGTAAAAAGATGTATTGTTTTAGTGATGGACCCACACGCAAACATTGGAGGTTCACAGCAAATTTGCAACCCTCGTATCGGCCAGCTTTGTTAAAGTTCGTTTGTAGGATATCATATTACTGTCGCAGTTTGTCATGTTATTTGATTGTTCAATAGCGTTGATGCAAGAAGTTAATATAGTTATTTATTAAAGCATAAATCAGACAAACTAAACTATAACTTTCATTAAGTTTTAGTATCCACAACAATTTTTTTCTCAGCGGGACATTTTTAAACTGTCCGGTATAGAATAAAATCATGTTATTTTTAATTTTTAAGCTGTCTGGAATAGAATAATAACATGTTATTTTTAATTTTTAAGTGTAATATAAATTCATCAATATAATTATATTCTAAAGAAGTTTCCTAAACATAATTATTTTATCAGCTTGTCACAAATATTATCCTGGAAAACCTGAGTTCCTTTAAATGTTACTTTTAAAAATAATTTTGTATTCTTTTATGTCGAATAAGAATTTTATTTTTTCATATATTGCAGTAATTAAGAGGCTTAAAAAATTCTGTACGTCAAGAGAAATGTTTTAAAACCTTACATACGCGCCGAAAACCAATAATTTTCCACAGTTTAAGCGAATAAACGTTCCGATCAGAATATAAATGTTAGTTATATTTATAAGCATTAATTTATTACTCTAAAAACTGATATTTCGTGTTCTAACTACTTTACAAATATGTATGCTGTTGATAAACTCCGGAAAATAACTAGGTTTAGACTCATATCTAGGAAAACCCGAATTTCGCGAAAATATTTCATGTCTAGTTGTATTTAAAACAATTTAGCACAGCTCTATTACCGTTATTGGATTATTTTAATTGATCCCTGCCTTACGCATCTGTTCGCTAATGACACATGTTCAGTATTGAGGTAGTGTTATTCAGATTGGCCAGAATTTTTTCTCACAGTTACACAATGCCAGTAAACAGAGAAATGCTCCAGATGTGCATGCAGGATATTGGAATATAGCATGCACAGAAATATTTTTGTAAAAATTAAGTGTCCCTATTCATAGTTGCATCAAGGATATGGCGTCATGTTTTTTTTTTTCAAAGCTTTTATTTATTCGATTTTCAGCTAGTATTGATACAGCACTTTAATATTCACTATTAATAGATTTTAAGTCTACTGTGATTTAAAAAAATATAATTTAGTGTAAATATAATAAAAAAACATTTTTGTGTATTAAAATAACATGGCATTTGGTATCTGTTAATATAGAAAGACAAATTATTTCCAACTTGCCAGCTTGCCAGCTTGTCGCCTGTATTGCCAGAAACTTTGCAAAATAATGTCAACCAAGTTGAAAGATAATTAAAATTATTATTATTACATAGTGGAAAAGAAATTTTTGAATGCTCGTGTTAATCGTTCAACCCAACATGCGCATGTTTCGTTTTGATTAACTGCTGTCTTTCATAAACTTTTATCCAAACTACTATCAACCAAGAAATGATTTTCACGATTTTTATTAGAACAGTTTTCCTAGAAGAAATTTCTAAACGTATGTGGAAGTCACAGTTCAGTATTTAAATAAATTAAAATTTAAATAACGTTGGAATGTGGTCGGAAAATCACAGTAGATCAGTTTGAATTTTTTGTTGGCATTGCAGCACGAGGAGTGTTTGATCTTGCTGTAGACACAGACAGTATGAGCAAGTGAAATGTTTATATTGAACAACTAGACGACAGCAACTGGGACAAAGTAGGTTGATACTGAGGACGTACTGCAGGCGCAGAGCTACACTGAGAGATATGTTTGTTACAGCCAGGACTAAACATATTTAGCTGCCCCAAACAAAATATTTAGTTAAGTAAACCAAACTTTGAATGAAACACAATTAATTTTGTTCATTTAACAAACTACACTCTTGAATAATAAGACCAATGGGTTAGGCCAAAAAAAATAGACTGTCAATAAAACTTTTTGTTGAATAACTGTTTATATTTGTTTGGCTAGGTACTTATTTGATTGCCTTCGTTCGAAAATACAGCTCGAGAGTTCGTTTACTTTTTTTGTAACAATTGGGATAGTAATACTGTTTGTTAGTTCACCTATTGATGCTCAGTAATGGTAGAAACATCGTGTTAGAAGAAGTTCAACACAAAAACAAAAAGGAAAGCTGTAAGACTTGAAATATTTATATATTAACATTGTCCAGTATTTCAAATTTATCTTAAGATCACTACTTCACTAGAAGTCGCTTTAGCTGAAGTTGATTAGACGTAGTACTCGCGCGTGGGTGCTCTAGGCTCGAATCTCAGTCGCGCTTCTAGCTTTTTATGTTAACCGAAACTATTTGATCTACGTAGAGCCAAACTAATCTTTAGTTGCAGAAACCAAATATTTGTTTGTAGCAACCAAATAATACCAACAAAATTATTTGGTTTCAACAACAAAAAATTTCATTGTCCTATATAAAAATTAATTTGGTTACGACTAACAAACTTGGTTTATTTCAACAAAACTGTTTGCTCAGTGTTAAGATTGAAGGGGAAGGAGGGAGTATTTCAGGAGGAATGCTGATAACTGCATATAGGTGGAACGTAATAATGTTTGACGAAGCGGTGGCACGTTGTAGGTGGAGCACTGACGACTTTTGTCGAGGTGGCGTATTGCAGGTAATACTGATGTTCGATACACAGGCGGCATGTTACAAGCAGAGTACTGATGACTGATATGTAGTCGGCATGTTGCAAGTGCAGAGCTGACGGTAGAGATGATGGTATAGTGCTGATGTCTGAGGAATGTTGCTGGTAGAGTGATATTGTTTGAACTGGAAGTAGCATGTTGTACTTGTAGTTGTGATATTTGACGTGGAGATGGCGTGTTGCAGGTAATACTGATGTTCGATACACAGGCGGCATGTTACAAGCAGAGTACTGATGACTGATATGTAGTCGGCATGTTGCAAGTGCAGAGCTGACGGTAGAGATGATGGTATAGTGCTGATGTCTGAGGAATGTTGCTGGTAGAGTGATATTGTTTGAACTGGAAGTAGCATGTTGTACTTGTAGTTGTGATATTTGACGTGGAGGTGGCGTGTTGCAGGTAATACTGATGTTTGATACACAGGCGGCATGTTACAAGTAGAGTACTGATGACTGATATGGAGTCGGCATGTTGCAAGTGCAGAGCTGACGGTAGAGATGATGGTATATTGCTGATGTCTGAGGAATGTTGCTGGTAGAGTGATATTGTTTGAACTGGAAGTAGCATGTTGTACTTGTAGTTCTGATATTTGACGTGGAGGTGGCGTGTTGCAGGCGGAGTGTTGATGGACGACAGAGTCGGCTTCAGTCACCACGGGTACGTGAACCAGTCCGAGGAGGAGGAACTAATGATTGAGGATGGTGTTGCCGATGGCGGTGTTATGGACACGCGGGAGTTTGACAAATACTTCAAGTACTCTGCCGGGGGCGGCCATCCTCACCAGCAGCACCACGAGGTAACCTACTACCCCTCCAGCAACACTGACCGATAGTGCGAGACATTAAGGCTGCACTCAGGGTCTATATGCAGAGAGTTCCGAGAAAACCTACTGGCCCGCCATGTTTCTAGCATGAGTAAATATTGGTTTGATCCCAGAAGTGAGAAACGAACAACTCTCTGCAACCATAGCAGACAGCATTCGGCACTCCCTCCCATCACTTCCTTGCCATACACACATACTTCCTCTAACTAGAGTCAGTAACCACGTACATTCTAAATTCGAATCACTGGGGAACAACTGATTTGCAGTGAAATTCAACTACTCTAATCAGTGAAAATGGCTCTACTTAGAATCAGTGGAAAACCACTGATTGTTAAAGTGAAAAAAATTTAACTAATTGAATAATTGACGTGAACAAAAATTCACTGATTGAATAAGTGACGGCCGACTAGAGTGGCGAATTAAATATTGCTTATATTGAATGTAGGCATATAATTACGTGAAATAATCACATTTACGGTAGTTTACTATGTATTTTGTGCAATATTAAGTAATTTAAAAAGTAAAAAAAACTTTCATAGCTGCCCAGGATTTAACTCACCCACCCTTAGACTATAGGCCGTTGCCTTGCCATCTGAGCTACTATGCCAAGTTGAATCGACGGGAGGAAAATATATGTCTTATTCTTGCGCTGCGAAATCATGTTTGACGTATGCTCGTACTTTTCGAGTTTGGTTTGATTGGTACCGTTAGGATTGTTAAAAGGAATAGTATACATGAGTGCACTCTCTTCACCACATTATATGCAGTTTAAACTATCAAACAGAGCGCTGTGACAATCCCATGGAATCGAAATGAAAGACGTACAACGGAATGAAAGTCTTTGTGTTCATACTACCTCGTAAAATGGAATTTTGAAAGACGAAACACATTTTAGAAAGTATCTTGTATTAGTTTTATTTGTTTATTCGTTGTTACTTCACTTGATACGCGTTTTTTAACGGCCATTTTTTAAACGATGTCACTTTTTATCTTCATTTATTTGCGAATTTGAGATTCACATTGAATTTTTTTGGTGCATTTTGTGCAGAGGGTCTTTGGTATTATCCTAGTTGAAGATATGTTTTAACATTCCAGAAACAAACTTCGATTTGTCACGCAGTTACTCTACTTCATGATAGGTCACCACCAGACCTTAGTGTCAACGAAGATTAAACAAATATGTGATGCGTTCTCAGAAAAGGTACCTTCCGGTGAAAACCATTGTCGGGTTTTGGGCTGTTTGTGGAGACATTTCTACGAGTAATTCAATGAAACAAGCCAACAATTGCATTTTTTATACTCTTAGCATGTTTCGTTTATATCTCGAAAACGATATTTTTCGCACTTTCCCTCTTTTTTTTTTTGGGCCTCCTGAAAAACTTACGTTTTCACCCTAAGGTACCTTTCCTGAGAACGCGTCACATATATTAGGGAACAGGGCTGATTTAGTTTATGCGCCATACATTATGCCTAGGCCTATGTTCTCTTTATATGTGTACGTGTTACTTATTATGTAATGATAACTGTGTATAAATATATTTATGTTTTTGTCTAACTGCTGAGGAAAGCATCCGGTACTTGCCAAATTTTTTTATGAAAATTTGATCTCATAAATGTGTTTGATGTGTTATTAACTTGTATATACAATTCACAGGTGTCAATATTGCAGCTGACATAAAACTACAGAAAAATTGCAATTTCTGTTCTTAATTCTTTGATCCAGAAATTACATAATTCTTTGGTACGTCTGTTAGACTCCTGAACATCGTGTCTTCTTTATCAAATTAAAATTTCGCTTGGTGCAACCTACTAGGTTTTCTGAGACTACAACGAAGTGTTTGCTACGGCGTATGTCAACAATATTGTTCGAAGAATCAATCCCATTACATGAATCATTCAAAGGATATTTATTTATTTATTTCATTTATTTCTGCACGTCAAGTACATATATGGTTGAATTTTCATTTTTGTGGCGTTCAGTATTTTGCAATCGCTTCTTTTAAATACATAATGCAAGTTATTAATAAATTTTCAAAGATTTGTGTGGTCTGTGTGGAACATACCAAAATAATTTGCTTCATGACCGTACTTTGTAGATTTAACCATGATATATTTCTGCTCTCGTTTTTACATCGTCTATTTTACATATCCTAGACTTTGGCCTATGTTAATTTAGATTTTTTATTCTTAAAATTCGATTTACTCGGCTGTAGTAAGGAAATTTCGTGATGACGAGTCGCTGTCTCATTAATTTTAGTAATGTTGGCAGTTCAACCCTTCCTTGTATTTCCTTGTCTCACAAGCATCTGCTTGAGTAGAGTTCGCAGTTTTACATGGCCACTGTCCGAGTCTTATTGGCTTTAGTGCTTCAGCCACACCGAAGTCGAAAATTATCCCGAAGTTTCGGTATCCATTGTGATCGTCATCTTCAGGGAGATGGCAGAAACATTTACCATTCCCCCTGAGCAGCTCTTATGAGATGTGGAAGTGTTTGTGGAGGTTGTGAACTATTATGAACGGCTATTTTCAACTTTCGCCAGGCTTGTTCAATGCCTCAGTGTGCTCTCTGTTGATCAGAAAGGAACTACATATCTCCTACCACTAAAACTGTCTTATCGCACAATATTTCAAACTTTTTGTGACGTGTATATTTTGACAGACACACAGTTGACATGCGCACGGTAAAGTTGATAAAGTCGGACATAAGTTAGGTCCATGTCTAAAATTTAATTGAAAGTAGCTGTAAATACTGAAAACATTAATTTTGCTTTCGGTTTTTCGAATGTATGCAGATGTAGGAATGAGCAAAGTTGTCAAATATTTTCGTTTCTCATAATTTCACCGCTTCACGTAAACTACGTATGAATAAAGTAATGAGGCCCATGGAAATGTTAATTCAACATATGGTGGAAGATTACACTATGTGCATACAAGTAGATGCTAAGCAACATTTGTAAAAAAAAGTGCTCAGTTCAGGGTGAACAACTGATATCGGCGTAGTTTTGTTGAGAAGTGTGGTAGAATACCGACATGCAATGAAGAACAGGCTGTCCGGCAGCTGAGCGGCCTTCCTGGTTAGACAGGTGCTTGTGCCCTTATCGCGATCAAGCAAGGAAGTGACCCGGCGTTGTTCTAACATCTGGAATTATCAAGTAGGATACGCAGGATGCTGAGTGCTAGGGTCGCTCGGGAGGTAGGTAGGTACAAGCGTCCATCGTCCGCAGGTGCCATTACCTCCGTATCCTTCGTCCCTTATTGAACCCTTAGTCAGGCTACACGCTCACTGACGATACTATATGGTTGTATTGTCCATTCACGGTTACTTGCCACTTTTCTGGTGCCCTGCTTAAGTTCTATTTCCAGGATATTCCTCCGCCTCATGCACACAAAGCTTAGAAAATTACATAAGAGGGCCAACGCACCGCTTTCGTGCACACTCAGTGTAATTCTATTTTGTATAAGAGCTATTTCTTACTAGGCATTACTAACACACCTTTTTTCTCTGCCTTTATTCAAATTAGTTAGAAAATTAAATATTGTAATTTATAGATTAAATAAAAGTTCCCTTTAACGAAGAAATAACGTTATTTTATGTTCACACAAGTATAAAACGCTTGCGATACGTAGCATATATAGGAGGCAACCAAACACGTCATACATGGGATGTTTCTTCAAAGGTTTGATTTTGAAAGTGCGAAGAAACAGCGAAAAAACGATAGGAACCAAATTCCTGTAGACACGACCCATTTACACTGTTAGTATACGGACAGCAATGAAGAGGGCCGTTGTACTGTTTACTTAAAAGGTAATCAACATAACTATTAGTTGTGGCCCTTACTGCGACTATACATACCACTTTACAAACAAAACAACTGTTATTGTTATAGAATAAACTGTTCCTTCAGCAGAACAACTTTAGCAATATCGCGATTGTTCCCGCAACAAACGGAACTTTATAATAATAGCGCCGACATTTGGTTGCTGCTACGTTGAAGCCTGGTTACAGAACCGTTCTGTTGTCATTCCTCTGCTGGTTTTATTCAGTGCACACTGATTGATGTGCAGGCCTCTGAGATGTCGTGGTATAATTATATCAACTGAAAGTCCCAGACATTCATACCAGGAGAGAAGAGAAATTTCGAGGAGGCACTTAACCCTTAAAGTCACATTTAAATAAACAGTTTTAGGTTTTGCGACGAATTAATTTTGTATGCGGAACTAAACACGTATTAGCGTAATACTCTGTCATATTGTTAGGAGTATTAAAAGTGTGTTTTATGTTATCGGCAGCAGTTGTTTATGAGGATGCGGAATAGAATCTCAACAACAAATATGTCTGTCTCACGTGTGAGGAACGTCTCTTATTGTATTTTGGTTTCTGCTGTGTGCAGTGTACATCATAAAATACAATTCCTATGCAACAGCCCATACATAAGACATAAATGACGGGCAAAAATGTCATCTCACATAAATGATCTCGGACCCGCATAGAAATCATCACAAAACTTGAAATCCTGCTCTGTTGTGTTTGTGTTACTGGTTGACTGGCAGATTTGCTCGCCAAGAAGATTAATTGTCCCAGATTATTATCATAATTTCTTTGTATTATGGAATTTGACGTGTCGTGAATGACACGGGTCTCAAAGACACGTAGTGCTAGACATGTAATATGCTTTGCTCTTCCTGGAACCTTGAAAACGGTAGTGCTGAATGTGTTTAAGGTGCTGGTTCACGACTATGTGCCACCGCATTCTCGCATGATGATTCCTCGTGCAACGACAAACGAGGTGACGCAGTGGTTAACATTTGGACTCGCGCTCGGGAGGATCTGGGTTCCAATCCCTGTCCTGTCGTCCTCATTTCCGTTTCCCGTGGTTTCCCAAAATCACTTTGCGTGAATGCTGGCATCGTTCCTTACTACAGGTCATGCTTGACTCCTGCCCTTTCTCTAAGGAACTTGTTCCGTCTCTAATGACGACTTCGCTGTCGATGACCTTCATACATACTGCACACGCTTTGGCTTTATTCCTGTTGGGGTCGCTCCTCCTCTTGGACAGTGCGAAACGACTACACTACTTGTCATTTGGTTCAGCACCTTTCTTCACGATGCATCCGGTTTCACTGTTCTTGCCTTTAACTACTTGTCATTTGGTTCAGCACCTTTCTTCACGATGCATCCGGTTTCACTGTTCTTGCCTTTATTTGCTCTTCCATTTCCTTTCGCCATTATGGGAACTCTTCGAATATCTGAAATGTGAACACTTTGGCTAAGTAAGCGATTTAGTTATGTTTTTTTTTTGTAAATAATAGTTTATCTATAGTGAGCTTAAAATTAAGAAACAACTGCGTCACCATGCACGTACAGTCCTTCTTGAAACATGAGATCATTAGGGAAATAGGAGTAGCTACTTATTGAAGAATGCTTGCTCGTAATAAGGACTCTTTCATAGCAAATCAACAGATGCAGAAAAAGTAACTGATGGAAAATATTCACAAAGTGATATATTCCTCCATATATACTATACTTACATGTTAAGGAAATTTAAGTATATTCAAGAAATTTGTTTTGTGTTTTACTCTGGATCCCTGGAGCCTTTTATTGCTTTGCCTTTGGCTTCCTCGTCATTGTTCTTTAAATCTCCACTTATTTTCATATCGTCGTCTGTCTGCTACGTGTTCACCCTGGCCTACCTGTAGCGGAGAGGTCGAGAAGCGTGGGAGATATGAGGGGGCCTACCTGTAGCGGAGAGGTCGAGAAGCGTGGGAGATATGAGGGGGCCTACCTGTAGCGGAGAGGTCGAGAAGCGCGGAAGATATGAGGGGGCCTACCTGTAGCGGAGAGGTCGAGAAGCGTGGGAGATATGAGGGGGCCTACCTGTAGCGGAGAGGTCGAGAAGCGCGGAAGATATGAGGGGGCCTACCTGTAGCGGAGAGGTCGAGAAGCGCGGAAGATATGAGGGGGCCTACCTGTAGCGGAGAGGTCGAGAAGCGTGGGAGTTATGAGGGGGCCTACCTGTGGCTGAGAGGCCGAGAAGCGTGGGAGATATGAGGGGGCCTACCTGTGGCTGAGAGGTCGAGAAGCGCGGGAGATATGAGGGGGCCTACCTGTAGCGGAGAGGTCGAGAAGCGTGGGAGTTATGAGGGGGCCTACCTGTGGCTGAGAGGCCGAGAAGCGTGGGAGATATGAGGGGGCCTACCTGTGGCTGAGAGGTCGAGAAGCGCGGGAGATATGAGGGGGCCTACCTGTAGCGGAGAGGTCGAGAAGCGTGGGAGATATGAGGGGGCCTACCTGTAGCGGAGAGGTCGAGAAGCGCGGAAGATATGAGGGGGCCTACCTGTAGCGGAGAGGTCGAGAAGCGCGGAAGATATGAGGGGGCCTACCTGTAGCGGAGAGGTCGAGAAGCGTGGGAGTTATGAGGGGGCCTACCTGTGGCTGAGAGGCCGAGAAGCGTGGGAGATATGAGGGGGCCTACCTGTGGCTGAGAGGTCGAGAAGCGCGGGAGATATGAGGGGGCCTACCTGTAGCGGAGAGGTCGAGAAGCGTGGGAGATATGAGGGGGCCTACCTGTAGCGGAGAGGTCGAGAAGCGCGGAAGATATGAGGGGGCCTACCTGTAGCGGAGAGGTCGAGAAGCGCGGAAGATATGAGGGGGCCTACCTGTAGCGGAGAGGTCGAGAAGCGTGGGAGATATGAGGGGGCCTACCTGTAGCGGAGAGGTCGAGAAGCGCGGAAGATATGAGGGGGCCTACCTGTAGCGGAGAGGTCGAGAAGCGTGGGAGTTATGAGGGGGCCTACCTGTGGCTGAGAGGCCGAGAAGCGTGGGAGTTATGAGGGGGCCTACCTGTGGCTGAGAGGTCGAGAAGCGCGGGAGATATGAGGGGGCCTACCTGTAGCGGAGAGGTCGAGAAGCGTGGGAGTTATGAGGGGGCCTACCTGTGGCTGAGAGGCCGAGAAGCGTGGGAGATATGAGGGGGCCTACCTGTGGCTGAGAGGTCGAGAAGCGCGGGAGATATGAGGGGGCCTACCTGTAGCGGAGAGGTCGAGAAGCGTGGGAGATATGAGGGGGCCTACCTGTAGCGGAGAGGTCGAGAAGCGTGGGAGTTATGAGGGGGCCTACCTGTGGCTGAGAGGCCGAGAAGCGTGGGAGATATGAGGGGGCCTACCTGTGGCTGAGAGGTCGAGAAGCGCGGGAGATATGAGGGGGCAGAGAGAAGCGAGAACCAATATGTAGAGTTATGTAGCGACTGCTAACGTTATGTAACCCTCGTGAGATGCGCCACCAAATCCTATCAAGATAACGGCAAAATACAATAAAATATCTTTCACTTAAGAACAACATTGGCGCGTGGAAGGCACCCTAACAAATGTTGTCCGATGATGGTGAGTGGCTCGAATGAAACATGGTGTGCCACGAACCGTCTCTTGTCTGGAGTATTTTTTTCCTTCGCCACAGCCGTGTGTCTGTAACCTACACACATGTAGGGAAATGAAGTGGAATTTTTGATTGTCGACGACTTGTGGCCGCTCAGCTATCGAAATCTCAGTGGAGAATGAGAATGCGTGAGGTCCGGCTTGCGGCCTTGCATAAATATCGTTGCGTAGTATTGCGTATACCGGACATGTTTTTGTGATTTAACAACTCATTATGTTATATTTGACTTCATCATTGGCTTATTAAAAAGCACTAATTAAAAATAAAACAATTAAATATTTTTAAAGTTTTAAGAATTCTTGCGAATTACGCGTAGTCTAATATCATTTTTAAACTTAAAGAGGCGTTCTGTCGTTAAAAAGCTGGAATTGATTCTTGGCGACACAATGAGGTTTAAATTGTTTTCATTCCATTACATTTATGTCAAAATTTGTTTTTCGTTTTATTTTTACTATTGTTTTCCTCACTGTCTGGTACCATATTTAAAAATCAAAGGAGATCTTCGTGATAAAAACAGTCTTTTCACTGAATACCGTGATGCAAGGAGTAAATGTTTTAACGAATAAGCTTTCTAATTACTACATTTGTAATGTAATCCAAATGTGAATATCTCCAATAAAATTGTTAAATTTCTTTTTTTTTTCCTCTTTAGAAGATTTTAGTCACTACTTATACCAGACACAGTATTCTCAGTAAGATTTGGTAACGTTGTCTAAATTTCGCGCAAATAATTATGGACGGGAGGTTCTCGTGTGAGGAGAGTGGTGGACATTGGCGTCATGTATGGGTTTTCTTGGGACTCTCCCGTTCTTCATTCCGCTGTGCCTCCGCCCCTATTTGCAATTTATATTTTGATCATATTTTTGTAATTGAGTGGAGATAAAGTGACTGTAGGTATTATGAGTGTGATTAGGCATTTGAATTCAGCTTAAAAGTGGTGCTTACAGATAAAAATTGTTAGTATTAATAGTAGGGAACGATAGTACTAAATAAATAACTGCTATATCTTCACACTGAATAAAAGGAATGTTTGAAGAATCGCCTCATATAAGTCGTGCTCGGTGGTTCCTAAATATATCATGTAGGCCATAAACACAAGTGTTAATATAACACTATATCATTTTTTTTGTTAAACTGAATTTTTATTTTATTTTATCTATAAATGATAATATTTCAATAATAATTGATATGAACAAAGCAGGGATAAAACAGGCGTACAAGCGTGTTCCTAATGCCTAGTGAGAAATAGCTATTTTGCAGAATATTATCTAACAGAGTGCGCACGAATACGGCGTGTTTTCACTTTGGTGTAATTTTCTATACACTGTAGTAAGGTTTGTTCTACTCAGAATGGGAAGCTCAATGCTTTTAGTTTGGCAATTTAATATCTTCGTAGCCAGAGTGCGCTGGTGTCGTATGTGTACCTGATTTTGACGGTTTGTACGTAAGTGGATAGGATAACAGCAATTTCCAGACAATAAATGTAGTTGTGTAATATCTTACGATTTGTATTGTATTAAAACGTACGTAAAGAAAATACCTAGTTCTTCTCACTCGAGTGGAAATTTAACGAAGTATATTCACTTGTTTAATAATTTGTCGTATAATGGATTTAGCAAAACGTTGGCTTACACAATTACTTTATTTAAATATGACAACTGAATCTAAAAGAAATGGAGAAATAATTAAAAATGTTATTTTTAGGGCTTCTCTGCGAAGATTCCTTAAGGGAAAGTAGAAAAGTTCAAAATTCATGTTAATGACAGCGATATTGATTTCGCACTTCAATTTGTAACATTCTCCCATTGAAATATACTTGCTTATGATCGCTCAATACCAAACGCAATTATATTTGTACTATTTTCTTTCGTGAACACCATAGGGGGGTGTTAATATTAGTTACAAAATAACTTTAATACTTAACTTTTGGCTGGGGCAAGTATATATTACAAGTGGAGCCAAACTCTCCCATAAGGAATGAGGTTTTGTTCTTAACCTTTGTAGAATAAACCTGAGCTTTGATTGCGTGAGAAGGAAGAATAGAGATAAAGTAGAACTTTAGCGGATCCGCGGTGGCTGAGCGGTTAGCGTGCGTTTATCCTAACTCAACTCAACATAGAACTTTAGTGGCGCTTCACAACATCTTGAAGTAACCATGAATTGACTACATGTATTTTATATTAATGTAAATAAATTAGGGAATTAAAAGTAGTAGTTTAATACGAGGTGTGGACGACGGACATGATGGTGGTATGTGTGTTTACAGGCGGGGGCGGGTGGCGAGGACTCGTCGGCGCTGGACTCGAACCACAACTACCAGCAGCAGGTGCTGGCGCAGCATGGCTACTACGGCGGCGGTGGAGACCTCATGTCCGGGCATCCTGTCTTCAAGGTGGAGGCAGCCCCACACGTCTTCTCGCATCACCACCAGCAGTATCACCACCTGGTGTACAGCGATGGCGGCAGCGCCCCTGCGCCATCCCCGCTCGAGTACGCCTTGCCGGAGGCGGCACATCACCACCACCAGCCCCCCGCTTCCGCCGCCGCCCCCGGCGTCAAGTCGGAGGACGACTTCAGCGTCATCCTCGCCGACGTCCGCAAGACCTGCTACAGCAGCTGATCTCCCGGGACAGTCGTCATCGCACGTCTCCACGTCCATGTTCTTCTTCTCTGGAAGTATCAAGCACAGACGCTCGCCGACACCTCTGCCACTTCACATAAAGTCCATCGCATCGCCTTCGTCTACATCCCGCCATACTTGTACAACGCCCGTCAACATTTATTAACGATTACAACACTCGCGCAGCCCGTCAATTAATACGGAGCTGAAAGGGTTATCGTTTTTCATTGCTGGAAACTTCATTCACAGACGCTCACCATATGATCTAACATCCTCCTGCGGCGATTTTTTAACAATTAAACAAAAAAAAAAGTCCGCAGACTGAGCAGCGCAACCACATGATGAAGTAACGTTAAAAATGTCATCGTTTTCCTTCGTCGTGATCGGAGTTTACAATATAGCAGTGTTAAATAACTTTCGGCATAGACAGGCATCAGTTACTGACACTACCAATGCTTTCTGTCCTGTTCTTCTTGATAACTGACGAAAATGAATATCCTCAAGACTAGAAGTAAAACACATTTCCTCAGTCAGTCAGTGTTTGCTCAATTTGTGGCCTTGTGACCGTACTATCTTGCGCTTGTCAAAATAAAATTTTATGGTTTTTGCAATGTTAGAAAATATGTTTAAGTAAAGAAATTGAAGTTAAAATGGTATCTACAAATATTTTATGTGAATAAAGCCTACATATTCCAAATATTTGTATGCAAAAATATTGCAACATTATTTTTCGCGTCGTATTTTGTAAACTGACTATATAGAAATATGTAAATGCTAGTTATTAACAGGTTTTTTACCATTTATATTTGATAAAAATGTATTTAATAGTTCACATTTCTACATGTTCTGCAAATGTGCCTTTATTTATTACAATGGAACATGTTTTCGAATGACATTTTGGTGCTATTCTCAATTCTGTCGTGAGAATAGTTCCCAAGAAGTAAACGTTCCTACAATCGCATTCCAAAATACCTTTCTGGTTCATGTTAAAAACAACGAGTTTAAATTTGCTCAGAGGGTTTATACAGTAAGGTTTCCGGCGTTTTTTTATCTACCTGCGTAAGGAGTTCTAACTGCGGTGCTTCAACATTTATTATAACTGCTTTCGTTGTGCGAGTTCATGGGGGGGGGGGGGGAGGGGGAGCAATTGAATTGCATGTTGACTAGAAATAACTAATGGGCCAATTTATTAAAGGCGAGAAAATATTTATTTCAATTCAGGGTCGTTTCAGTGTCCTTAATTCAAATGCCAATGTTCATATTTTGGTAACATATCGTGTTGTCAGCAACTTTACATATATTCCTTTTGGAATTATTGTGGATGTGATAATTTATATTACTAAAGCAAAATATAACTGTGATGACTGAACAAGTGCCTTAATTTTTGTCCCTTTTCTCTGAAAAGTCAGAGCAAACTGTGTTGTTAAAATATGTAAATACTTATAAACTGTTTATATACAAACGAGAACTTCGCTATCGAGTGAACGGCGTTTCTACCATTCCGAGACAATGAAAGACACGCACTGTGAAGCTATATCATTGCGCCTATTACCGGGAGGAAATGATACGAATATACAAGGAGAAAGTGCTGATGAAACTGTGGACGAACTTGTTTCATACTTTGTGATCTTCTTGTTAAGGAAACTGGTTGTATTAAAATTTTATTGACTTTATAGAAGTGATTATGTTTAAAGGGCATCGTGGTTGCCGTTTTACTACTATATTCAATAGAGATGTTATGTTACAGTGCCTTAAACTATAGACAAAAATTGTCTACAGTTTTTGTTCCTGACACATTTTGAAAATATATTCTCTTAACTATATCTTAAATAATTTGGTAAAAACTGAAGTCGTGAAGTACCAAATAAATGTGCATTGATAAAGTAAAATGCAAGAACTAAATTTTGCTGTGAAGTTTTTGTGGCCAGTATTGCAACTAATTTATCTAGGAAGAGTATCAAAATAGTGTAATATACACTTTGTTAATTTGCACATTTTTCAAATTTATTATTCCATATTTATAAAACTTGCACCAAAAACGATCGTGACTTTGCTTTAGTACCGAAGTTTCCAGGCACAATATAGCATGTTTCGGTAGCTTGTTTATATTTAATCTGATATATTCATTTTATTATTTGTAAAAGGGAAGTTACAATTTGTTATCTTTTTCAATTTTTATTCTTTATAAATACATGGTTATCAGAAAAGAGCTTACATATTTTTGTTAAATTTTTGAAAGAATACATTCCATAATGTTATTAGTAAAGTTTTATAAATATTTTGTTGTTAGTTTTTTTCCAATAACAAAATCATATTTTGAAGAAATTCTTGCAATGACATTCAGACAAGTCCTCAAAACTATCTTTATAAAATGCTAAAAGTATATTGCATGCAGACAAGCATTTGTCCTACTCATATCCGTGTTACGAGTACTTATTGTATGCTGTATTTATACAAGAAGAATGAGTGAGTGGTAGAAAAACAGACAATATTTGTATAAAGGTAGTGTTTTCAAGATGTACCGTTCCTTTCTTCTAATGAATACAATCAGCATTGTTTATTGTTCGTTGTTTGTACCGTCCAGAGATTTTGGGCTTTATCAAACAGATTTAAATAAATTTCTATTCACAATTAAGTTTGTATTTATTTATATTAGTGTGCTGTAAGTTTAGATGTATTACCACCTAAAATTAGAAGAATAAATGTAAATCGTAAGATGTTGGGATGGCAGTTATGTGTATTAACTATTCTTGAAATCATATTAAATCACTTATCAACCATTACGTCTTCCTACAGAAAATTTCTGGCTGAAGTTAAGAGCTTAGTATACTGTCTGTAGCCAATTTATGAAAGAAGAAAATACTGATGCAAGTTGATAAATTCTTGTGTACATTTTCAAATTCCAGGCGCTGACTATGGGCGTAGAACAGGAAGGTGTTCCGAAGCGAAGTGTTGTGATCACAGTTGTTTTAAATTCTGTAAGCTCAATCGCTTACAGCTTGCTTGATGCTCTAGAAATAAGCTTTGTCTTTTATTGCTCGAGCAATGCCTAAAGGAAATATTCTGTATTGGCCAGACCAGTGCCTCGCAAAATCGTCTAGAGGCGCGGATTGCCGAATGGCATCGCGCCTCATTGTTAGCAAGTCGAGCCATTTTGCTGGTATATCAGTGGAGCTTGGTTTTCGCCTCTGTATGCCAAGCTGTTCTGTACTGCGGTCTCGAAGCTCACCAATCCAGACGTGAGTCTGCAACTCTTGCTGTTTCTTCCACATTCCCTCCTCCAGCTGTCAGTCAGCTTGGGATGAAACTACTGAGTATACTGCTTCAACTACCTGATCTCTCCTAGAACTTGACGAATACAACTCACACACAGCAGTTCCCAATAGTATTACACTTCAGTGTATGCGACACATAATAAGCATACCTGTGTGGCATTTCTGGAGCTGACTACAACAGAAAGACAATAAAAGGTGCTTTTTGATTCTACTGTCAAAGAACAAACACAGTTAAAGAGGATGCATTTTTTACCGTTAAAAGAGGATGTATTTTCCACCGGTGACAACTGCTAGTTTAGGCTATATATTTGGAGCCATGTGCATGATTTTGATCCTTTCGATCACAGATAAACGTGCATAATTTTTGCGTTGCACTAACAAAGTTTTTGTACTATGCTATACAAGTAGTCGTACGTCCCGATCAGTAAAGTTATTATTATTATTATTACGTATTTACAGCAGGTGTCTGAGGAGTACAGTCTCAAGAACAAGTGACGTCTCCCAATATATGAGGGGACTGTACTCACTGCACGTTGTTTCCTGCTACGTACAGTGTTGACTGTAAGACGTTAAATCCACTTCCTTTGAAACGAGTCACATAGACCACTATGAATGAAAATGTTAAGTAAAGAAATTTAATATTTTTTATAAATACTTAGTGACACAAGTCTTAACGTTATCCCGGATAGCCACCTTATCAAAATTTCTTTTGTGTGTACATCGAAAGTCACAACTATTTACTTCTTAATATATCCCGAGTAAACTCGTTCAGGTCTGGTATGTCTCATAACATGTTGTCGCCGAACAAGGCCAGAGCGCCTTCACCAAGTAATAATATTGCTGACTTATCAACTATTTTATAATTGGTTTTTTTTTTGTGCTATGGATATACCCTATCTGTAGCTTCTAAAGTTCCAACTGTTAAGAGGAATTTGTAAGTACGTTTCACAACATACATTTCCTCTTTTAAAACACCTGAAACGAAAGGACGTTAGTGCATGCTATATTTGTATGTTTAAAATTACTCAAACAAGGAATATTACATTTATTAATACCTTTCAGTTTGTATGATGAGTCTTTTATAAGTTTTAATATTTATTATTTCGATTTATTTAACCGATAATATCGAGTATTTTCACTATTGCAGTTCTGAAATTGCAGAAATTAAAATAGAATTTGTTCAGGAAAATTAAACGGTTAAATGCTAGTAATGGCTTGAACTGTATGAAACATAACTAATAACGTATTTGATAGATTTACTAAAAAAATTGCTTTTCAACAATTTTGCCCCAGAATTGGTTTCTTTTTGGCTCTTGGTTATGTTTATTGCCAGGCAAAAGCGTTAAAAAATTGATAATCCAAATAAATCCTGTTTTTTGTTCACTTTAAAAAATAGGCCAAACTGCTATGAGATCTTTGTATTTCCACTTTAAAATATGGGTCAACCTAATAAGTGAGATGTTTTATTTTCACTGGCTTTTTCTTTGTTATGACGTGACATAAAACACGTCCTGAGTTAACACTATTGCTTCGAATTAAAATAAAACTTTTTTTGTCAGTTGGTCTTGATCAACATCAAACACGACTACAACCACTGTAATATAATTGCAATAATAATAGACTACAGAAAACATAGTTTTGTTTTTATTATGAAACGCATGTTTTGTACTTTAGAGAGCTTCGAGGTTTCCTTGGATGAATTTTCTGTGAAGTGAGAGCTAACCTGACAAACACTTTTTACTGTGTTTTTAAACCTTAACATGTAAAATAGCGACAGTATGCACGGGTTGTCGTAGTTCTGCCAAGTAATATCATAACTGATGTGCTAACTGCGTACGGAATAAAAGAGATAAGTATGTGCCAGACATAAGAATACTGGCTTTATCCCACTGAGACTGTAAAACATTTCCTTTAGGATACAAAATTACAGAAGTAAAAATAAATTAAATTTCGTTATCTATTAATAAATACGATAGCTTTCCTTTACCATCCCGACGTGTTTCACAGCTTCCACTACGATACTTGGCCACAAAGGTAGTCAAGTCCAAAATGTGAATGAGCAGCACTGGCTTTATGGCGAGCAAGCAGATATTTGACGTAGGAATATTCGTAACTGCACTGTAGACACAGCATGCGTGTTATTTCAAACACAACCGGCAGTCGATGGAAAATAACGTCCACGGTTTTAAAAAACAACCTTGCACATTTTATGTGTAATTAATTTTTATTTGTTACTGAAACACCCGTTTGTTTGTTACATTCAGAACTGTTTTTCATCATTTAATTTTTCAAATTAATTTTTGGTATTTGAAAGCATTTTAATTGCAATAGACAATTTTCTCGCTCTATGCTCCCCCCCCCCCCCTCCGCCACGGCAGGTGAAACTGTCGTCGGTGAAATTTCTTAAGGAAAACGATAGTAGCGAGAATGTTGCACACTTTGATGGACGAGTAGCAGGAAGTGTCTACTACAGAGAAGAAACACAGCAAAAGGCAGAGAACAAGGCGAGAAAGCAGGAAGTGTCTACTACAGAGAAGAAACACAGCAAAAGGCAGAGAACAAGGCGAGAAAGCAGGAAGTGTCTACTACAGAGAAGAAACACAGCAAAAGGCAGAGAACAAGGCGAGAAAACAGGAAGTGTCTACTACAGAGAAGAAACACAGCAAAAGGCAGAGAACAAGGCGAGTAAGCAGGAAGTGTCTACTTCAGAGAAGAAACACAGCAAAAGGCAGAGAACAAGGCGAGAAAGCAGGAAGTGTCTACTACAGAGAAGAAACACAGCAAAAGGCAGAGAACAAGGCGAGAAAGCAGGAAGTGTCTACTACAGAGAAGAAGCACAGCAAAAGGCAGAGAACAAGGCGAGAAAACAGGAAGTGTCTACTACAGAGAAGAAACACAGCAAAAGGCAGAGAACAAGGCGAGAAAGCAGGAAGTGTCTACTACAGAGAAGAAACACAACAAAAGGCAGAGAACAAGGCGAGAAAGCAGGAAGTGTCTACTACAGAGAAGAAACACAGCAAAAGGCAAAGAACAAGGCGAGAAAGCAGGAAGTGTCTACTACAGAGAAGAAACACAGCAAAAGGCAGAGAACAAGGCGAGAAAGCAGGAAGTGTCTACTACAGAGAAGAAACACAGCAAAAGGCAGAGAACAAGGCGAGTAAGCAGGAAGTGTCTACTACAGAGAAGAAACACAGCAAAAGGCAGAGAACAAGGCGAGAAAGCAGGAAGTGTCTACTACAGAGAAGAAACACAGCAAAAGGCAGAGAACAAGGCGAGAAAGCAGGAAGTGTCTACTACAGAGAAGAAACACAGCAAAAGGCAGAGAACAAGGCGAGAAAGCAGGAAGTGTCTACTACAGAGAAGAAACACAGCAAAAGGCAGAGAACAAGGCGAGAAAGCAGGAAGTGTCTACTACAGAGAAGAAACACAGCAAAAGGCAGAGAACAAGGCGAGAAAGCAGGAAGTGTCTACTACAGAGAAGAAACACAGCAAAAGGCAGAGAAAGACCAATTACTTATACTTTTGCTTTGCATTCTAACATGACATTTGCAGAATGTGTCTAAGCTCTTCATCCTGCACTATAAAACACAAACTGTTAGAATTGCTCAAGATGAGAAGATTTGACTGCAGATCTGTTGCAACTGCTCCACTGAATCAGTCAAATTACAGTTTAAAACAGTGGTTTCTTCTGATTCCTAGTGACCTACACTTGCCTGGCAGTAAAACAGCTCATTAACTGAAGTTTCAGCGAAATAATTGTGCTGGCTGAAATCATTGATTCAGATTTAGGATGTGCTGGGCCAGCTAACACAACTATAAACTACAGAAGTTTTTCTACCTGTGAACTAAGGAATCCTTTAGATTTGTAAAGTTGTGTGAATTCACAAGCTCACATTTGTATGTCTGCACTACTGGTTTAATCACAAGAGAAGCTATTGTGTTAACGATTCTCAATTGTCCGAGTCGTTACAATTACTTACAAAATAATAAATGCCATCTTGTCAGTCATCATTTGTGGTATTCCGCCCATTTAAAGTGTTCCTGCAGGCCTGAAAATCGTTTGATGTTCATGAAATTTGTTTTATTTTTTTTTATGATTCCTAGGAAAGATGAAATTTGCTTTTCATGATAAGGAATACGCTGAGATGGGTCTTTGAAATTGGATACAGTTAATGTAGAATAACTAATATTTATCGACAGTTTCATTTCTCGTTAACAACATTTTACAAATGCTAATTCAAACTTTAAATTTACAGTATTTACCTTGAGGTAAGCCACAGAAATGTTTCTACAGCTAGTTTTAGAACCGATTAGTTTTTATGTGTAAATATATTTCGTGTATTGCGAATTCTAAGCGATGAAGATTAAACACTCTTTGTTGATTTTTACAAACATTAATTAATTATATCATTAATTTTGAGTGTTAAAGGGGAAAAGTGTTTGAAATGCCTGACATAAACCAGGATTAGATTTACTATAACGCAAATTTTAACACATAACATAAAGACACGTCAGGAAATGTGCTCATTTTGAACGCTTTATTTCTATGACCCACTAAATCACCTAATAAGTTAACACAAATAAGGAGAGAGAGAGATAGCAGAAGAAAGAAAGAAATCTGTCACTTATATAGTTAAACATGCTATCTGTATTAACGCTGGATGTTCACTGCTCAAACAAGATATTATAAACTGATTACGAAGTCTCGATGATTAAGTGAATACCAACGATCATATTTGCTCGATTCTCAGGCCACAGAACGCTTAAGTATACAGAGGTGAAACTCACCAACTCCAACTATCTGTGGAGAAGGCTTGTATCGCAAGCATCTCAGTCAAGAGTAGGACGGCTGCCTCACGATAATAGCGGTGAATGGCGAATAACTGCAACCCGAAAGTACACACTACGTCCTGAGAAGTAATTTAATTCGCCAATTTGTAAAAAAATATTTAGTTATTTCAAAACCAAACTAATTAACCGCAGATAGAAAGAAGTCTTGATATGCGCTTTAAAATAATACCCGTAACCCGTTCCGTCCCTGGGTCCAGTACCAAGGACATGTTGCACTTGAAACATATTTACTGTCGGCACTGTACACAACAAGGAATCAATGCCCTGTGTTTTGAGCGTTCGCTGTCTTCCCTGGGAGAGATCTGATTTGTTCAAGTTTCTGCATCTCTCATTTGTGAATGGCCAAGGCTGGCACCAACTAACACTCCGCAATTTGTCCACTGGTTCCTAGAAGCACGCTTGACACAAGTACAGCACATATCATTACATTAAATTGTTGTAACACTGTAGCTCGGATATTAATTTAATACTGAACAGGTAAGCTCCTACACGTAGGGGATACAGCGCTAGAACGTAGTGCCAACTGACCGCACGCCTTTAAACCACACGCCAGGTATTTCCCACGGCCAACAACAATCAAGTTGCTCCCCCTACATTCATTTCTCTTGAGAATGGCATTAGCACGCCTCAAAGGCCTGGAAAAAAAGTAACACACTTATTATGCCAATAGTGTTAAAGTTTCAGGGCCTACCCCTATTTTATGATGCGCTTCGTTTCAGAAGAAAATAAATTTAAGTCACATTTAGGCCTGAGAACCATGTGCGTCATGTGGCCGTATACTTCTTCAACGGCACTGCGCCAAGTGATCTTATCGCCAACCGGTCATCTGCAGCAGGTGCACGGAGGAAGGAATACGATCTCTTTGCCCGAATAACCAAGCCAAAAGAGGCCTGAAGAAGCAAGCACGAAGGGGGGGGGGGGGGCGAAGGAACGGTGCTGAGAGCGCCTGCTTTTTCCAGGAACTGGTAATTATGGTCGTTCGAAAGTCAAGGAAGCCCGTCTTTTCGTTATTAGATGGATGAAAAAGTATTACTAATCGTGTAGTAAAG
Source organism: Dryococelus australis (assembly GCA_029891345.1). Classification (NCBI taxonomy): domain Eukaryota; kingdom Metazoa; phylum Arthropoda; class Insecta; order Phasmatodea; family Phasmatidae; genus Dryococelus; species Dryococelus australis. Next base: position 220,925,346 of record CM056997.1, on the reverse strand, counting down.
ACGTGTGGGATGTCATTTTGTTTTATTTTGGCTTACTTACATTTTTTGAATGCAGCCTCTCAGAATAAGCGAAATATCAGTGACGACTGCAGCGTTTTTTCTCTCCATTACGTGTGCAGTATTTAAGGTTGGTCTTGTGTGTGTCTCTTCGTGGTCATAAGCAAGTTCTGTGCACGCTAACTTGTAAATTGATACTACTTCCCAGCCATATGCAATCAGCTGAAAAAGTATGTTAATTGTCGCCCAGAACTCTCACTGTCACTGCAATGTGCAGTGAACGTAACTCTACTTTATAATTTGTGTTGTTAAAAAAAAAAAAAAAACTTCCTTCTATGGGGGTAAGCGGTATAACAAAATTGTTCCGTGGTTTACAATAAACTGCATTATGGCACAAGCAAGATCTATTTTTTTTATGGTGTAGATGAAATTACTGATATAATATTTGTGCTGGATATATGTTTTCTACTGCTTTTACTATACGGCAGGGATTCTATTATTATATCATAAATTAAACTAAAGACAAAATGGATAATGGAAATAATAACAAAAGACCGTTAATTTACAGTTAAAACCATTTATTACGGATTAAAATACAATTCCATATGACCAAGATTATGCAAGTAGTACCAACTAATTCACAATACAACCAAATCTGATCACCAAGTTCCATCTTCATCTTCTTATGGGAATACATAGATGTATTACCAAATACACTAATACATCAGTATTATCAGCCTTCCCCTCATAAGATATTTCCACTTATGTTTGTCGTCTGTAATGATTGTGTCAATAAGATTATATATGTGGATATTTTATGAGCAATTTATGTGTATATATATATATAATATATATATATATATATATATATATATATATATATATATATATATATCACTTTTGAATATTCAGTGGTACCACATATCAAATTATGTCTTTGTTTATTTAAACAATACTGGACAACTTCAAAATTATAATATTCAGAAAATCTAAATAAGTTAAGAGGCTTTACTACTACGTCAAATTAACACACATAATACACAAACAATACAACTATAAACCCTTGAAAATAAATACTTATAACTAAACATTTAATATCTGCTGTGAGAAATTTATGATATTACGAAGTTCACAAATACCATACATGTGACACATCAGTGAAGGTTTTCATAATGGATTTAAGCATGTTACACAAATTAGTTTTTTTTTGGTTCAAATAACTACGTTGCTCCGGCTTAGCTTTCAGATCGGTAGTTCATGAAATTCTTTACACCTAGACCACTGAGTTTTGCTGATAATTGTTCAAGAAAAAAAAAATCCTCTGAAAATATTACTAACGAATTTTGAAAATTATAGAAGTTGTCTGAATTGTTCAACATTACATTAAATCCTTGGTATTTTCAAATTAAAAGTGTTTGTGTTTTAATGATATTATTTCACCCTCTGATATCTGGAAAAGATGAATCTCGACAAAAATAACTAACAGCAGGACTAACTGGCATAAAGCTGATCTTACTTGGAGACAATATGTTGGTGGAAATGGCAGATGGTATTCGACGATCTGGAAGCAGTGAAGTCCTCACTTAATTAGGAATCCTTTCCCAATTGTGCATCCTCCAGTAGTGGATAGTCGAACCACGCCTCTGCAACACCGGATCAGGCCTCCGGTCGATCCTGGGGCGATGCTAGCTGTCCCTCTCGCCATAACTGCGTCGAAGACTTCTTCCTTCCAAGACTTCATTCGAACGACTCCTCAAAACATTCGCTAGCTTTCTTGCAAAAAAAAAAAATATCTTTCAACAGAAATTCTTTACTACATTGTTTTTGCTTTCCAAATAAACTAATTTTCTAAGACAAATAACTTGTCTTCTTTCCCTGAATATCATAGTTTTGTATCCCACTTCTGCACTAACTTGTGTAATATTTGCCTATAACTCTTCGTTTCACTTTAAATTAAAATAATATAAATTTTTATATTTAACACATATGGAAATATTATGGATGGGAAACGTTAAATTGCATTATAGATAAATAATTCAACGATATTTTATTATTAAATTAAGCAATGCAAATTTAAGTCAAGTTTGGGTATCGTCTGGTAAGGCAACTCCTTGAATTGTTTAAAGCTTTTCAAATATTTATGTCATATTCCAAAAACCATTCCGTACGAATATTCACAGTTTAGACCTCTAACATTATTTAGGTCAGCTTTATGACGTTTTAAAAATGCCAGAATTGACAATAGTTCTTACGGTTATTTGGCATTAACATAGTTGTTTTCCACGACATAGCGCATTACATGTAATATTTTCCCACCACCGTGTTTAACACTGTTACAACTGCGAGGTAAAGAACTGTAGTATTTATTCTTGTTATTGATATGTGTTGGGTTATTTCTTTAAAAGGACGGCCTCAGTCGGAATAAATATTAAAACGAAGGGACAACCAGTCGAACAAATAAAGGCACATTAAATTCAAGCATGCAACTTGTGTCGCGTATTTTTTCTCGTACAAACTTAAAACATAGCGGTGAAAATGCACACAAAGAAGCCTAGCGTAAATTTTATTCCGTTCATATTTCTATGTATTGCTACTTCCCTACTGTTTATTAGGTTTATTGAAATTTATCGGGCTGGGCTTAGTATATTGTTGGAATTGTAGCAAATCACATTACACGACTGTGCTTCAAACACATAGAGCAAAGGTAACAACGTTGTGATAAATAGACATGGATGTAAGTAATTAACTTCGTCATAAAAAAGTTAACAGTTAAAACGTATGAATAGTGCACATGAAATATTTTAAATCACGCACTCACTCACAGGAACAGCGTAACGACCACCACACAGCAACATCACGGCCTTATACACGCAATGGTTGACGAAACACACGTCACAGTATATTTATTACTGCCGTGGAAACACAGATTTACCACAACATCGTAACTTGCCTAGGTAGGTTTAAAAACCACAACGTCTAAACGTGATGTGGTAATTTGAAGTATTTTTCTTAGTAAGAGTAATTTACGTTTCGTTTGGCAAAAAGCAACACGCCATGTCATGGCTCGCCACGTCTGGCAACTTAAGATGGTAGGCCTAACTGTCCCGCTATCATATCTAAATATATACTAAAATATGTATTCAAACATTAAAATCTCTTTTCAGTTGTAAATTACAAATTCAAAAATCATTATTTTGCTTTAATAAGTATGAAATATGCTACAATTGAAAACATGTATAATGTCTTGCTTACTAGCTATGCGAAACTTCCCAGTGTGAGAGAGGCAAAGAAAGAGTGAGCGACAAGCTCCGTCCAGCCGACAGTTGCTTCCTCAGTCGATAAAACAAACACCGTGCCACTACAGCCTATGCACAATATTTTGCGCTGTTATTCTAAACTGTAAAAATGAAATATGTTGCTATCGGGGCTACCTAAATATTTAAATATTTCAATGGGCACCGTTTTATTTACAAATAGTATACTAAAAAACTAGGTTGAAATAATATTTTAACTGTGAACTATTTCTTACCTGCCGCTTCCAAAACACATCGCTGCTCTCGCTGTTGTTAATTCATATTTAATAAGAAATAAACATTACACGTTATAGAAGATATTAAGGTAAAGTTTCATTTATTCAATAATACAGTATTCTAAAGTTAACCACGGTGTTATATATATATATATATATATATAGCACAACGCACGGAATCATCAGGACCGGAGATTGATTGTAATATTTATGCTTACCAATATATTAATTATTTTGTAACCGGCGAGAGAGGTAAGTAATTGGGAACTCGACGGTGAGTTGAAGACGCATATTCAATAAATTGGTTTAGCATGATGGCCACTTTATGCTGTTTGTAGATTCCTTGGGATTGTAGCATTTTGATATTATAACGTTTGCTGTGCTCCGTTTTGTAAGTTTTGCATGTTGCACTCCTTTTTGGAGGTGGTTTATATTGATCAATTTGATGATTGGGTAGCTGTCCTATATGTTTTGCTGTTTTGTGTGTTCGTTGCCGTATTTGTCTAGTCTACTGATTTGAATATGCGAACACGCTATGGCGTCTTCAGCTCGCCTTCGTTTTTCCGTTTTTATTGTGCTTGTAAGATTATTTTATGATTTAGGCATTTGTTCGGCCTGAGGAAATATACAGGTGTTCCTACGTCAAAGGTTAATTTAAATGTTATTTTTAATGCTGTTCTTTTATGTGGAAGGCGCTTTACGGGGCTACAGGGCGCCACCTTTCAGAATTCCTTTATACGAATTTGATTGTGAATGTCTAAAATATCAATAAGAATGTTTAGCTGTGTGAAATTGATAACGGAATGTATTATATCAGATTTATGCATGCAGGTTATTGCATTTGTTTTAGTTGATTGCTTCAAACACTGTATTATTATTCAGGTTTTCACTTGTGCCATTGATAAAACTAGCTTTGGTCTGTCACTTTATAATAAATTATGGCTCTGTGTTTGATTATAAATGGTAGAGTTTTGTTGATAATTGGAGACTTTTCAGTGAAAGAATCAGCACTGGCATGGTAACTAACTTTGTCGTCTGCCCATTTTGAGCGATTATCACGACACGTTAAGACTAATGCTACGTTCATAGGAGGACGTGCTTGTATTTTCTAAATATTTTTATAGTTAACCTGCGTTAAAAGGCATGTTGCGTCAAGTAAAGTTAACCACACGCAAGATTTAAATAATTGTTTTAGCTCAAGGCTTTTGAATATTGGTAAATTTTTGCTGTTTTGAACGAGCCCTTAGTGCCGCCTGAAAAGGTAAATAATTGGATTTGTCTTTAGAATTACGGCTTTTTCTGCTAGTACATGCAAGGTTTTCATTAGTGCTAATAACATCTGTCACGTCAAATATTTTTCACTGTGGTTAGCTTGGGCCAGTATGTTGCTTAGATGAATTTGTTTGAAACTGCAGCTGTATACCATTTAATTATAATGGAAGTCATGAGGTACTATGCGTGCGTGTGAACATTTTAAGGCAACATATTCTTATGTACCTTTTATGTAGATTTTTTTCTATTGCTCTCTTGATCACTGAATGGTAAACGAGCCAGTGCATTCAGCTGTTGTCAAAAAGTCTTAAAGTTTTGAAGATAAAATATAAAAATAAATAGAATATTCAGAAATATTTTGCGTCTTGTGTAACATTGTTTGTAATATTGAGCTTGTTCAGTTATCTCTGTTTACTTCTGGTACACAAGTTTGCACCGAAACTGGTACAAAATTATTTTTCAATTTTTTGTCTGAACAATTTTTTTTTGTTATTAATATATAAGTGGACTATTTATACATTAATTTATATATTCTTGATACTAAATAGACTAAAAAAGTGTAGTTAAACACTGGTGGCCTCTCCCAAACTTTGGACTGCAACCTGATGTACAGTGATGCAAAAAATATGTGGGACCGAAAAAACTAAAAAAGAAAGTTAAAACACTGGTGGCCCCTTCCACACTTCGTGCTGAAACCTGACGAACAGTAATGCGCTGCAGGCAGACTGCATGCCAGTTCAGTGCTTAGTGGTATACATGATGTCGGACAGACACTGCACATACAAACAAGTCAAGTTAAGTTAAAATCTTGTAAAAAGAATTAACCTTTTCTGGATATTGTATGCGGTTTTCTAAGTTACTCTATATTTCCTTGTGTATTTATTAATTCTATATATCACAGCTATATTACTTAATTGGTGAGGCTGGGCTGTGTTAGTTCCTGCCTACCCTCCAGTATGGCTTAGGCTAAATCTCAGCACCTAGTCGGTACCCAAGTGGTTTAGAGCCCATTACAATAGGTATCCTGTTTCCTTCAGATTATGAATGTACATGTAAAAATATTTAATAATGAAAAAGAAAACTAAGGTTCCATAAATATTTATATATTTTAAGTTTTTCAACAAAAACAATATTAAAATTACTTATTTTGATTTCTGTATTTGCATGTTCGTAATGTGCATAAAATAAACGGAATAAAATGACACCCCACACGTCTTTACCACATGACTGGCACTATTTTATTGTAAATCGGTGTTTTGTTAAAGTAATTTGTCATCTTTCAAATAAGCCTGCCTTGAATCAACGAATATTTTTTATTACAACTTTTAGTAAAAATAATTAATGGGTACTTAATGCATCTGCTGATCACTAACATTAATAACAGAACTAATTAAATTTTTTTAAAATATGTATTTCTAATTTTGTACAACACATGCACATAGTTAAGGATTGAAATATTATAATAAAATTTTAAGCGACATGTTTCTGAAATAGCACTTTAGTTTATCTCTTTTGGAAGTGTGGAAATTAAGTTTTTTTTTAAACGTGCTGTACACAAGTTAGCTTATTTGTTTTCGAAGTTAGGTAAACAGGTTTTTTGAAATGAAAATGTTGCTTATTTCTTTGAAAACATTCTTTTTGGAAATGAGGTAAACAACCGGAGTAGTAGGATTTAGATGAGTTGGGGACAAGGGAATAGGGAGTCGCTCCGAATCACGGGTTCAAGGTCATGGTCATTGGCTTCCAATATGGCGGCTCCCCGGCTCCGACTCCGACTCGCCATTCCCTTGCCACCAACTCAGCTAAATATTACTACTAACAGGTATTTAAAGTGGTAATTTAGCTCATTTCTTATGGAAATGAGATAGTCACACAGACTTAACTTATATTACCATATTCGACAATCCTTTATAAAATCAGATCGTTTTTGTAAAACTGCATTGCTATTTTTTTTAAGTAAAGACTTGCAACGCTTTTTTTTTTGTTTTGTTTTGAAGGACATTTTTTCGTTAGAACAAACTTCACTTGCGATTCATAGATCACAATAACTGATGAAGAGTGAAAACCACTGTTCATGAGCTTCAGATCTATTCAGTCCCACCCACAGTTTCTAACAAACAACTGGGATTATGTAAAAACAATTCCTTTTTAAACACTGTATTCTATGTACATATATGCTTGTTCTAGAGAGTAAAATTTCATATTATTTTATGAAGTAAAATCTAGCAAATAATAACACTGTTTATATAAAGGTAAGAGAATTCCACCCATAAAATTTTTTGACAAAAGAAGAATATTTTCTGTGAATTTGAATATCTTATCTCTGAGTTCAACATATACTCGATAGCTGCATCACTTTTCAGAACTCTAGCCATTTGTCAGGCACATAGCAAATGTCATTTATGGTTGTAAATTTAAAACATCAGTTTTACATTTAGGTGAAGTTAATATTTTTGGACTCTAGGACTTGCATACTCTGTTTCCTTGAGGATAATTACAAGTGATCTACAAGATAATGAGAAAACTGTAATTGGTTTTGCATATTGTGTATGAGTTCTGTTCAGTACCTACAATTTATATTATACTCTGCTCTGATCAGTTTTGTGTCATACATATGAAAACTGTCACATTGTCTTCATTACAAAGGCTTTTGTATCCATCAGGAACATGAATTTGTGTGGATATGTGAACTACATTTGTATGGAAAATACATCAGCAGAAAAAAGTGTATAAACCTTTAACTAGCCTTATAAAAACAAAACATAATCAAGTTTTCAAGTGACCTTTGTGGCTTAGGTTTCAAGGAGCTACCTGCAAACTGAGGTTGCGACGTGATGGCGGCACGGTCGTTAACAGCGTGTATAACGAACGTGGAACACTAGCGCTAGGCGGCATTCTCCTAGTCAGCTCGGATTCCGTTCCTACCTCCTTTATTTTCCCTACCCATCCTTCTTTCTGCTTGTGTCACAAGTTTCAATTCAAGGTGCTCTCTACTAGTTCTTCTGTCGTATTAAAGCAACAATTGAGTCCACACCTGCTATTTCCTGAAGCATTTTCGTTAATGCTCTAACAGTTTGTCATCTCTGTCGGTATGGGTTTTACCGTGTCTGTGCGGGTTTTAATATTCCGCTTCTATAATATAGTTTCCGCTATAGGTACACTCAGGGAGGTAGTCACGGCCTTAAACTGTTGGCCATGGCTGTCCAATCCCTCTCGCTGAGAATGCACGCCTCCTTGCATGAATTTACATCCTTTTGGGCATAAGAGGCGCAGCCCTCAGACGCATTTAGCTCCTGTCATACTGCGGGCGCACACTTATTACTTAGAATAGGGTAGGCTTAGAAAATGTGCTATAATTTCATTTTAATAACCACTTGTCGCTGTGATATCGCATCGCTGCTTTCGAATTCGCCTGGGCGTAGCGACGATCGATATCGATATCGTCATTAACTCTGATTTTATTTAAATTGCTTGTGGCACAGCGCACTCATGATTTTGTTACGTCAGCCTTAATAATTGTTAACATTTCCAATTAAATATTTTTGAATGCGTGCGCCTACGAAGTGAACGGTTATCGGTGAGTCTTGGACATTTGGTGTGTTTTTTATGGGCAAATACTTTGTAAATATATATAAATCAATGATATTGCTTGGCGCCGCCCCATTTGGCCTGGCCTGGTCGAGTATGTTGACAAAGATGGCACCCCCACAGCTTGCGGACGAATGAGTTTAAACGTTTGTATACTTTGTCAGTTAAGATTGAGTGCTATGTTCAGGCTGTTTTTGCAAATCAGCTGCCACTCAGTCAGAATAAATTTTATAATGTTTTAGTATATTTTTTAAGTGTTTGATTTCGTAAAGTGCTATACTGGGCGTTTGCTACTACTTCACGTCCGTATATTTGTGGTGTAATTGTTTTGGTAAATATTAATATTGCGTGGTTCATTAGGCCCGATGGCTTATGAGATTAGTAAATTGTAATTTTCTATATCACGAGAGTGTTAGTTATCAAAAGTCACTGTGTAAATAAAACACGTTAATATTACTATCTTGTTACCGTGCAGATTAAAGATTTTCACGTTTATTGTAAGTGCTTGCGTACTTGGTAAAGTGGAATTTTTTCAGTGACTGTTTGAATAATGTGATGCGTTGTGGTCAACTAACAACGTAATTTTGGAAGTGTCACGTACCAATGAATACGGTAAGTTTTTGTACCATTTATCAGACAGGTGCTTTCTATTGCATAACTTGCAATTTTTTTTTAATTCTGTTAAACTTATACTCAAAGCATTTGTGATATTACACAATTTTCTATTATTCTTGCCCTTCATAAAGAGTTGGTACGTTTTAGCCATTGTGTGGCAATTGTATTCTAAAGTTAATGGCTGTGAACTTATATTTACCAGTCCAGGTTTTATATTGAGGTTTTAAAAGCGAAATTTTGTTAAATGATTTGGATACCGATCTTAATACGATTGTTTTGAAAGAGAAATTTCTTACCTGAATATGTTTTGAATGATGAAACATGTTAATTGGTGAGAAATAATTAGAAAATAAAATTTGATCACTGCAATACTGTATGCACTTTTGTTCTGTAATTTGCAACTTTCTGTAGAAGGCTCCAGGTGTGACACTAGTAAGGGGTGTTAAAAGCGGAGGTAAATAAGACCTTTATATAAGAAGATATGCATATTATTTAAATTTCGTAAATTGATTGTGTACTGTAATATTTGGCGTTGTGATCATAAAGGATATAAAGATATTGAATGTGTTACTCGCCCCCATCATACAAAGAGTAGGTGTTGCTTGTATCCTATTTCATGTAATTAGTGACAAATACTCAAACATGAAGTCACAAACAAAGCAAAGTGTTCCATAATGCATCTAGTTAGTTCGCATAGTATTCGAGATAATCACATTTATGTTTTCTGGCAATGCTAAGTGGTATGTTACAATTCTTTTCACAAATAAGGCGGAACAGCAGAACATAGTTTTCTGTGTAATTTAAACTCCACAACAATCATCACTATAAAACCCCCCCCCCCCTCTTTTTGCAGTGGATTGTCGCTGGCTGGGGCAGAAATTGCACTGTAAATCTATTAGTCGACTTGGCATAATACAGTAGCACAGACTGATAGACATGATCCTATTATGTACCGAAAAGTAATGAATAAACCCTCATAATTCAACATTGCATGCATACTCATCGTAATACCATCTTTACTGTTGGAAAACACAGCAACATGAAAAGTTTATAAATTTGTAAAACTGGTCTAAAATTGTGTTCACCACCACATACTCTCGTGATTGTTGGATACGCCTATTATTACAATAATTGTAGTAATTGAGACTTTTATAATTGAATTATTTGACAACACCAGTAAAACTGTTAGGAAATTTATGAAAAATAAATTGGTATGCTACAGTTGATTAAAATCTTTGCCTAAATGGAAAGCATTGATTAAATTTGTGCATAATTGGACACATGAAGATACAATACACAGTAAGAGAGAGTGATTAGATTAAAGTGAACATTAGCATAGTCAAAGAAAGTTTGAGAGGCCTACTTGAAGTCCAATTCAGGAATGGTGAATACATTGTGGAAGTAGACTTAAGTGTAGTTGTAATGTTTTTTCTCCAGTTTTAACTTATAATCTAAACACTGAGCATTCAACTTTCAACTTTCAGGTTACCTTAAAACTACTAAAGCAGGGATTTACTTATTACAAAACGTATTACAAAAGGAAAGTTTCAATAATATGCATTTGTTTTTATGCCACAAATTTTTTTGAAGCCGCAAGGTTCACTACAAATTGCGTCTTTGGATAGTGATGATTAAACTACTTTATGTTTTCGTCTGAACTAAATCATTATATACACAAAAATTTTAAAAATGTTGCGTGGGTGTATTTGATAAAATTGATTTCCTTCTTAATAATAAAATTCGTCATGCACAAAATAATTGTTATGCTACACACTTAACACTCGTGAGAATCTTACTACAAATCAGTTGAAAACCGACAGATATCTATGCACAAAAAAAATTTACTAAGTAAATCGCACACATTTCCAAATTCTGTATTTTGGAACAAGTATCAAAGAACATTAAAAAAAAGTTTTAAATTAATGTTTTTATGGAAGTGAGAGCTGTAGTTAACACAACAGCTAGCCATGTTGAAACGTCCCATATGAAATGTTTGTAGCAAAAACAAATATGTTTGCCTCAAGATTTCGTTACTGCGCAGCCAGATCGGCAATTCACCCTACTTCCACTCTACAAAATCGATTATTTAATATTATTTAGGTATTCTTTCAAGTGTTGCAAAATATGTAACTGTGACCATGACCTTGGATGACATGTGACCTTGGATGACATCATCCGCCCTTGACCTTGACCTTTGACGACCATCTCGAACAAAATCTACCGTTTAAAAACGGAATCACCCTGGTTGCGATCCTCAGCTACAGTTTCAGGTTGTGAGTGTTGGCTGTAATCTGAAGTTGACGGTTTCATTCCAATCGCTGAGTAAAGAAATTGTTTTATATATGTTTGCATATGTGTGTATCAGTGTCAACCATGTCGCTCCCATGCTTCGAGACTCTGCCACAGTATTTTATTTTAACCGAATGCAAAGTACCATGCTCGATGACTGCACATTATGTGATGGTTGGTTATAGAATTCGTATGCCTATGTACTGTAGCATAGCTCGGCTGGGAGTGTATGTATCCTTGATATGCCACGTGGAGAAATTCGTTTGCTATTATGCTGTACTAACTAGGACAACCTCGTCAGATTTAGAAGAGTAGCATTGTCTATCATAAACTAACGCGATGTACAGTACTTGACGCTTGTGCAATACCTGTAGGCTGGTAGCTGATTATAGCTATTTTCCTTTTATATCAGCTTGTATCAGTGCGTAGAAGAGTCTACATATTCGCTCCCGCGCTTCACAGTGGAAATCTTGTTGTGGAAGGGGTCGTGGTATACTATCGCGTAGTATGTCTAGAAACTGTTAGTTCATCATCGAGGAAGGACAAGAGCAGATAATTGCTCTTAGCTTCCTAGACTACAAGAATATATTACAATACAAATAAGGTATTTGTGGACTGCGGTGACTTGTAAGACAACTACAAAGTATATTACGTTATCGAACTTGGTTCCAACAGTGGACGTCTCTACTGCTTTAGTGTCGGTATCAAGGAAGCAATACTGCTATTGTAGTAATTAATTTACTAGAGGATATTATGCTCGTGAACACGAAAATTGGCGCCTGCCAAACACATCCTGTGCGGTTTTCCTGTGAAAAATGTGGGGCACACTTTACAATGAAAAACAATTTGAGAACGCATTAAAATACCTGCTACCGCCACCCATAATTTTCGAGCTAATGGCTGAGGCGAGTACTGACCTAGTATTTGGTGACCATCAAGTACTGATGAGAATGTTGCTGCAGACAAACAAATAATATATGATGACATCTCCAGGTATGGGGATCACGAAATCAACAGAGTTTGCACCTACAGTCACGACGATGCCTACAGTGAACTCTCCGGATTTGCTATTATTTGCGACATATAAATGCATCTACTGCGGCAAACTTTTTAAATTAAGACAGCTTGATCGAAGACACGAAGGTAATATATGTAAGTAGAACCCTGAACGCGTGATGTACTTATGTGGTAAGTGTGGAAATCAGATGTCACTAAAATTTAACTTAGACAGACATATTAAGTTATGCTGGTTTGTTACCAACAATGTATCGGTACTGTAATACTGGTTCTGGTGGCAGACAGAATGACTATTTGTGTCTGTAGTTTTTCAAATGAGATTAATTCGTGTAAAAATAAATACTATGGGAGAAAATTTATCAAATTGAAACTGAACTAAATTGATGGTTTAAAAAGAAGCAGATATAGTGAGTTGCATAATTTATGCTAGTGGTGTGAGAATGAATTATATACACCAGCTGGTGATATATAATGAGCAGTTAGTAAATAAACCTCTAAATAGACTGTCCAGTTCAGTTGTTATTCAGACTGAGAGAGAACAGCCTCTCGAGTAAAGATGAGAGATACTCCAGAAAATTACTCGTGTTGTTAGTGTAAGAAGGAATTTTCTAAAAGTAGCGATGTCCGACGACATGGGGCCGGTTGTCCTTTAAATATGAAGCGAGCTGCCTTATCAAGTTAAATGTGCAAATCACAATTTGGATGATTTGGAAACTTAAAAAGGCATCTCGTTGCATGTAAAGGTATCGTTTCTGTACCTGCCAATCAATATTTGCTGAAATTGCAAACTTCTTACGATGCCATGATACCTGAGAAAGGAATAATTGATTCATCACTGTTGTCGAAGACTTTGGACTCTACCATGGGAACCTTCGCATATCTCTGGAACCTCTCAGACATTTCTGCAACTACTACAACACAATATTTGCATATGTCTGTGATAGAAACAGACATACGAAGCACAAATGCAAGATAAACCACTATCGCACAACATATCGATGTGATAAGTGCTATTTATTGTTAGCACGTAATGACAGTTTAAACAGACATCTAAAAGTGTGTAAATGTATTTATTATCTAGTTAAGGAGTAACAAACATCGCAAACTTGCAATGGTGAGGTACCTCCTCATGTATTGGTGCGCTGTCTTCATCGACTAAATTTGAAACTTCATGTAAACTATGAAGACAATTTGTCAACGGTGTGTAGGAAATGGTGTCGTTATTGCTACAAGAGCTTTAGTAAAAAGAAGCAATTCATGTCGTCATGACATAATTAAAAATTAAATGTGTGATGGAGACAGGCTGAACTAATTTGGCACTTAATTTTTTTTACTGCGGTCATGAGTTCAAACTGTGCTAAGAATTAATCTGTGAAAACTGTAAAATTTGCAACTGTACATGTTGTGGTTGGTAAGTAAATCAATACCTAGCTGAATTTATGTTTGTGATGAGATTCGTATATTAAATATCAACCTGTAGGTGAAATAATGACAACAGTTAGTGTGTGTATGCATACAGCTAGAGGTAGAATGCAAAGTTCAGTTGTTCTAACAGCGAAGAATCAAGATCGTCTCGAGTAAAGATGGAACACACTCCAGAAAAATATTTCTGTTCATAATGCAAGAAAGTGTTTTCTAAAAGCAGAAATGCCAGACGGCATGAAGATAGTTGCTCTCTCTATAGGGATCAAGTTACCTTATCATGTGAAAAGTGCAAATCTCAATTTGGACGGCATGACAACTTAATAAGACATCTTACTGCATGCAGAGGTCTCCTTCCAGTATCATCTAGGAAACAATGTGTATTTCTGAAACCACAAACTTGTGAAACTCGGGTACCTTCTTCGTCGGACACTGGTGTACCATCGCCTGCTTCGGATCTGGACGTGATCTAAATGGATAATTCACCGCAGGCCTAAAGATATTCGTGTTGTTACTGTGGGAAGTCCTTCAACAAACGTTATAGGGTACGAATACACGAGAGTAATGTGAACTGGTTGAAGAAAACAAGACGGGCTCATTTGACCCATAGCCGTTTCAAGTGTGGTCGAAAGTTCAGCTGCCACGAAATATTAAACGTTTCGTGAGTTATACCACAAACAAGAAAAATATGACGTGAGGAATATCATAAACATGTCAAAGCTTGCACGGCTCCAGCCCGCCATTAGCCCGTGAGTGTGCGAGACTTAGCAAATGAATTCGTGCTGTAAGAATGTGCTTTCCGCGGCATTTTGAAGACACATGTTGCTACTATTTCATCACATGGGGTGAAAGATATTAGCTAATTTCTTACAGGTGTGAAACAAATTTAGTGAGTCAATTTAAAGAAGATATGGAAAACCACGGAACCTTAAAATATTATATATGGTTGGAGTGTGGCTACACTAAGCCAGAGCTGCACGACGATGAGTATTGTAATAAAACCTTCAAGACTTCGAATGTACTTCTGTACAATGAATATCATGTGAAAGATAGTGTCGAGGCTAGTATAGCAAAAAGATGTAGTGAAGGAGCAGAAATGATTGTCAAGGGGCCAGGTTGGACACTAGATTCTGTGGATATTGTACTTATTTTCACCAGTTAAACGATAGGTATGTGCTTACTTCCTCGCACTACCTATCGAATATGCGAACATAAAAGTCTGTAACTAGAGCTGTTCTTTAAACTGTTATTTACACTTTAAATATTGAGTATTCGTTAAGTGAAAATCTTTTTTAATCAATTAAAATATATATTTTAAAAATTAATACACTTGCAATATGTGTTTTAAAAATAGCAATCACTGAATTATGTGCATAGATGTAGGATTCCTCATTGTTTGAGTGGTTTGTGCAAACATATTCTACATATGAAAAAAATTCTTAAAAAAACAATCTGTGTTAAAAAATTTAGAAATATTGTTTTGGATCTGTTATCCTTTTTGAATTGTTTTGGAAAATAGAAGTTGTCATAAGTATGCGATGTATGTAGAAATCTTACTGTGTTAAGCTTTATTCATTTTATTTCAATAAATTATCCATACATATGCACAGAAAAAAAAGGTATGTAATACTTCTGATGATCTGGAAAAAAATTCCACATGCTTACAAAACAAGATATAGAAGACTTAAGAATGTTCATATGGGACTGACATACATGCAGCAAGAAATAAATAATAGTAGATTATAATAGGAAATTACAAAGTGACCAGCAACCTTCTGCATTAGCTTTTTGGGAAGTCCTGAGTTCCAATCCCTGTCCAAACATCCTGATAATTGGTTTTCCCATAGTATCGCTAATTCGCGCAGTTAGAATCCTGGGATAGCTCGTTACAACATATGATTGTCGATTTTTTTCTCATATTCCTGCTTTTCTTAGCAACTCGCACCAACTCTAACGCCCTCGCTCTCTACGAGGCATTATGACCTTATTACCTACCAACTTGTTTTGCCTACTGAACACACCTGATAGTAATACCAATTACTTAATATTGTATTTTAGAATCTTGTAACAAAGAAGTTGATGTAGCATGCTGATATTTACATGGGAAGGAGTTTACTATTCTGTTGTATTGACCAGGATGATCCGATCTTGTATAACATAATATAAAGCAGCGTACAGCACCCGATCTTGTATAACATAATATAAAGCAGCGTACAGCACCCGCTCTTGTATAACATAATATAAAGCAGCGTACAGCACCCGCTCTTGTATAACATAATATAAAGCAGCGTACAGCACCCGATGCATGTGTAACATGCGATTGCAATGGTTGGAAAGTTCTTATAACTATTTCCCTATATATCTGTTTGAATCCGAGTTTAGCAGTGTTGACCTTATCGTGCCTGTACTTCTCGGCTTCATGAAAGTATTTTTATTTAGACTAACATTCCGCACAGTTTACGATGCTGCTGGTATGTGTATCAGATAGAGAAACATCTTATATAAAAAACTCTTATTGGTGGTCTATCACTATATGAAAAAAATTCTTATTCCCACTGATAGTAAAAAAACTTATACAAAAAATGCTCATTGTTTGCATATGAATATAGCAAAAATACCTAAACAGAAAAAAAATTTACCCATGACTGTTTGAAAAAATCTTATTGCTGGTAAATGACTCATACATATTTTTTAAAAAGAAAAAGTAAAGAATTTTACCTATAAAAAATTCTTTTTGCATGCCTATGAATACAACCACAAAATTTACAAAGAAAAAATTAATTTATCTTTGACTATATGAAAAAATATTATTGCTGGCATGTCACGAACATAATTTTTTTATAGGGTAGGTAAACTAATACACTAGCAGCGCACAGAAAATTTTCGCTTGTAGGTTAAAAGTAATACTAACATTGCCCTGCAGTCAACTGTTTGATTGGTACAAGTACTATTTTCGACATATTTTATTTCGCTTCCATATGAGGTCCGCTTTTTAAAATCGGCTGGGTTCGCATGCGTGTTATGGACGAAAATTTCGTAAATGATTGTAGTGAAGGAAAAAATAAACATTAACAATACTGAAGATTTATTTAGGGGTTGATATACATATGAGTAAAGAACATTGTGTCTGGATATCTGGATCATTTAAACTAAGTGCTGTAACAAGTTATTTTAACATTAATATTGCGAATAAAATGTTATAATTAATTAATAATTAAATTTCATTTCTAGTGCTTACAATCTAATTCTATCCATAAAATAAACAATGACAGTCTGATACACTTATAAAAGGGCTTAAGGCATAATTAGCTATATCACATTGATAAGTGCTACAAGCAGTGCATATGGCCGGAAATTGGTAACTATAACTTAAATGGTTCGGAAGTTTGTTAGTATGTATATTAGTAGACATAGGGCATACTTGGACCCGTGGCATTTCTCGTTATCATGGATTATGGCAATGTTATGAATTTGATGACTATATCTTAAATGGTTCAATTATAGCCTACAATGTTGATAAGTAGACACAGGGTATACTTGGCCCTTCGACCCTTCTCATAGTCGTGGGTGATGCCTAATTTATGAATTTGGTTGTTGTATCTCAAATGGTTCGGAAATTACCATCAACTATGCTTATAAGAAGACATAGGGTATACTTGACACTGCAACCCTTCTCATCATCATGGGCGATGCCTATGCTATGACTTTGGCATTTGTATCTCGAATGGTTCAGAAATTTTTATCAATTATGCTTATAATACGACTTAAGGCATAATTGAACTTGCTACTCTTATTAACATCGGGGCGATGTTTATGATATGAATTTGATGACTATAGCTTTAACTGTTCGGAAATGTTGACTAACTATGCTTATAAAAAGGCTTAAGATATAATGAACTTATCACATTGATCAGTGCTACAATCAGTATTATGACTAACTATGCATATAAAAGGGCTTAAGGCATAATTGAACTTACCGCTCTCATCGACATCGGGGTGATGCCTGTGATATGAATTTGACAACCATAGCTTCAATGTTTCGGAAATTATTACTAACTATTCATATAACAGGGATGAAGGCATTATTGAACACACCACTCCCATAGCTATCGAGGGCGATGCCTATGATAACAATTTAATGGCTATGGGTTCAACAGTCTGGAAATTATTACTAACTATGTTTATAAAAGGGCTTAAGACATAATTGAACTTATTACTCTCATCGACATTGGGAACTAAGTGTATGATATGAATTTTGATGACTATAGCTTCAACAGTTAACAGCGAGGTCTTGAGAGCCGATGAAGTTGATTGAGGTGAGTATGGAGCATCGCCGGAACAAAAGGGCGGGGAAATGAGAGATCCCCGAGAAAACCCACCGACCAACATGCGAAAATCCGGAGTGACCCGGCCGGGGATTGAACACGTATCGCATTGGTGGGAGGCGAGCAGGCTAACCGCTGAGCCACCGTGGACCTGTGGAACTTATATATAGGCATATTGCACTTAAAACATGATCTGTGGTACGGTAACTGCCGTGTTGTCCTTGATACTCGGACTGGTTACATAATTAATAAAAAAATAAAAATTGGTACTAGGCCTACTTAATTCAATATGTAGTGAAAATTGCGAATTATCAAAGTTCACAAGGTTACTTTAGCATTCGACTTGAAAATACAACTTTGAAAATATATAACACTTGATATATTCACTATTACATTTATATGCTTATAAAATCCAGTATGGCACTGGTTATAGTCACATAATCATATTTTCTAATGACATATTCTTATCTGTCTAAAAAAAAGAATTTGTAGACACGTCACACGATACACTTATATGTAAAATTTAAATAAAAATATATAAAATGAATCACATAATGCTTATTTTATAAAATTATACTATTAATATTTGACTCTCTAAGTGTAGAGCTGAATGTAGTGCTAAGTGTGGTGCTGAATATGGTGCTGATTGTGGTGCTAAATGTGGTGCTGCTTGTGGTGTTAGGTGTGGTGCTAAGTGTGGTGCTAATTTTGGTACTAGGTGTGGTGCTAAAAGTGGTGCTGATTATGGTGCTAGGTGTGGTGCCAACTGTGGTGCTAGATGTGCTGCTGATTATGGTGCTAGATGTGGTGCTGATTGTGGTGCTAGGTGTGGTGCTGATTGGTAGGCAAATTTCTAGATACACTTGTTTGTAAGTGTTAAATTAAAATACATAACTTTTATTTTTATAAAATTATGCTTTACAAAATCGACAGTTGTGACGTCATAATCTAATTCTTCTTGAAAATACGAGTTCGTAGATACGTCGCACGGTACATTTATATCTGTACATTTTACAAATTAAGTGAAAAATATTATTTATACATTTAATTTTTTACAGCACATCGCATTCAAGTCAGGAGACTTCTTTGACTCCTCGGTCAAAAAATAGAGTCACTGAGGAAAATTGAGGAACACTTTTAATTTTAGCTATTAATTTAGCAGCTCGACATCATGGGGATGTATTTTTGGGAACTGTCAATATGGCAGATATGTAGCTGAGGTGGCGGGAAAGCAAAATATTAATTTACGAGAAACTATTATAGAGAATACATTCTAGACGTTTCGATGAAAAAAACAAGAAATCGAGGGGTAAAAACAATACATTTTAAAAAGGAATATATGGACAGAACGATAGAGCAGGAAAAATGGCATACTGGCTACCAATATGGCTGCCCAAGATGACGGCGTACTGGTTACAAAGATGGCGGCTGGAAACAAGGTGGCCGACAGCTCATTTGCTTGAACATCACAAAAACCGCCGCCATTTTAGTTCCTCGATCCTCAAGTCCCTAGCCCTTGCCCACAAACATAATATTCCCGTATACTTTCCTTAAATTATTATGCCCTCGTTATTTACCAATTTGGGCGTGGAAGCTGAGTCTTAAAATTTGGCCAGGGAGATTCTGGCATCGAATCTAGGTCATAACATTACATTTTTCGTATATCCGGTCAACATATTTCGCTTGTTTAATGGCAACATGTATGGTGAACCATTTTATCTTGCTCCATCAACAGAATAATTATTTCACAGTATACAAACTTACTATTTGTGTTGGGTAAAATAAATGTTATTTCTCATTAACATTTAGTTTTCCCAATAATACTGATTACGTCCATGAAATAAATGTTGCAAGTTACCGTGACTCTGAAAAGGGCATAGTTGAGTGCAGATATTTTGGCGATTCTAAACAGCAATGGCCTTGAGAGCCGATGAGTGTTATATGAGGTGAGTATGGAGCAGCTCCGGAATTACAAAGGCTGGGGAAACGGGAGATTGCCGAGAAAATCCGCCGGCCACGACCAGCGGTATCGTCCTGCAAGAAAAGCCTATTGCGAAAATTTAGTATAGGCCCCGCCGGGGATAGAACCCAGTTCACAGTTGTAGGAGGCGAGCGTCCTAACCACTACTACACCAACCTCGGCCCCATAAAGGCATTGTGTTGGGTCTCCTAATTATGAAGGCAGAGTTCCGCTGAGGCAATGCAAGGTAAAACAAACGTAGTATGCAAAAGGCTATGTTTTCAAAATGTAGGCTGTGTATAATGTAAATTACAACGAGGAGGCCTGTAGCAGTGGCACGAAAGCATTTGTAGCTTATTTTTTATATTCAACGAGGTCATCTTCAATGCCATCGAAGCAGTTCGGTAGTATATTAATGAGAGTTCTGGCAAAAGGCACCAGGCACAGGATTCAGAACCTTTCGGGAACCAAATCCGCACCTCCCGACCATCAATAAAACCGCTCGTTTTCAAAAGGTTTCCCTTAAATCTCACATCATAGTCACCTTTCCCCCTCAGCATTTCCCTTTTCCTTCAGAATTTCCCGTTTTTCTCTTCTTGCTCGCAGTGGCTACACTTATGCTCAAGACGGCATAAAAAGGAGAATGACTTATCTAAAGGTTGCCGTAATGAGTAAAACGGTATGGTTTCTATATAAAAGATGTGCATTTTTTAAATAATTGAAAAGTTTTAATTTAGAAACTTTGGTGCAGAAGTAGGAGAAAGGTGCCATAGTTGAATCTGGAAAGCATTTTCTGTTATAGCATAATAAATAATGCACCGAAATCGTTGAAAAAATAATGTAATTACAAATCATGTAGGCCCTAAACATACACTTTACCAACATTAAGGAGTTTTTAAAATCATCTACGTTGTACGGTAGAAAAATACTTTTAAATTGTGTAACTGGTTCCTTTATGGATATAAGGTTCTTTAAAAGGACCACGTCGATTCCCTCAATGGATCACGCTCGATAAATTTGCTTTGTTAATAAACTGCTCAATTTAAACGATAAACGTGTAGGCCTATTGTCTGCTTACAAATTAGGTACAAGCAATATAAACTGCAGGGAGGGACATAGCTAAGTATTTCTACATTTTTCACACCTTTTCATTTAGGTACTTATTATTAATATAACCTGTTAACTATTATTTTAAGTTTTGTCTTAATAATAACCTTTCTTTAATTAAGAAAAGTTAAATAAAATTGAAAAAAGGTCGTTACGGGCAAGTGTTGCTGAGGAACCTTTACTTTGCCTTTTGCACGCAAACAAAATATTTACGAAAACGTTTTTTTGCATGACATAAATTTTATCGCGTTTTTTTCCTTGCAGTCTCACAGATGACATGGTATTGAGATATAGTCCATTCACGCTTTCTTCGGCCTTTTAGAATAGAACCTTTGAAAAATCACCCTAGGCGTATTATGTCAATCTGTTTTCCAAAACCTTGTATTCCACAAATATTTAACACTGTGATAACTTTAGAGTACTGTATTATTGCATAAATGAAACTTTACCTTAGTATCTTATATGACCTGTAATATTTATTTCGTATTAAATACGAATTAACAGCAGCGAAAACAGCGATATGTTGGCAATGGCCGGTAAGAAATAGTTCACACTTATAATATTTTTTAACTTCGTTTTAGGTATACTATTTGTAAGATAGACGTTGCCAATTGATATATTTGTATTGCTAGGTAGCACTGACGGAAACACATTTCATTGCTGCAGTTAAAAATATCCGCGCTAATTCCCGTGTGTATGGCTGGTGGTTTTTTTCCCGTTCGGAATAAAGGTTCAATAAGCGAAGCAGAGTGTGTCTCTCGCGTTCTCTCTGTCTCTTTTCTCTCTCTCCCTCTCTCTCTCCTTCTGTCTCTCTCTCTCTCTCTCAGGAAGATCGTACTACCTGTGTAGGAAAGGTATACATTTTGTTATTTCTAATTTCAGCACATTTCATACTAATTACAGCAACAATAATGATGTTTGAGATTGTAATTTACAACTGAAACGAGATTTTATTGTTTAAATACCTATTATATGGTATTTAGATGCAACGACATATTTTATATGCGGTGGCGCAACACAGCTCGTGCGACACTTACAAATCCAGCAGGTTGGCAGGCGTGGTGTGGAAAGTGTTCCCAATATGGCGGCGGCGGGCGACATGCAATGACACGGCGTGTTTCTCAATGAAGCGTCAAGTTCGTACTCGTGTTTTTGAAACATCCTACGGAAGTTACAATGTTGTGATAAATATGTTTTTCCACGGCAGAGTGAAATGTGTTGTGATCGTTGCGTATGAAAGGGCGTGGTGGCTGCGTTGTAATCGTTACGCAGGCCAGGTGTGTGTTGATTTCAAATATGTGCAAAATTTATACGTTTCAACCATGAACTGATGTGACGAAATTAATTATTTACCATCACGTCTGTTTATCACAACGTTCTATCTTTGCGCAAGGTGTTTGGAAAACAGTTGTGTAATGAGCTTACGTATCTGTGATTTGAATGTCTGCAGCAATCCCACCGAAATACTAAGCCCACCCAGATAAAATAAAATAAATTATAAAATAAACCTACAAACCAGTAAGTACCAAGCATGTAAATATAAGCGGAATAAATGTTACGGTAGGCCTATGTGTTTGCATGTTCACCACTATCTTTTATGTTTGTCGATGTACAATAAATAAGCGACACGAGTTGCGTGCTTGAATTTACTGTGTCGTTTCTTTAGACTGGTTGTCCCTTCGTTTTAACTTTTATTCCAAACACATATTAAGAACAACAGATTAAATACTACTGTTGTTTCCGCCACAATTGTAACAAACACCGCCGTGGAAAAATATTGTGCATTATATGTAACGTCCTATATCGTGTGTAACAGATAGTTATAAAGCTGACCTAAATATTGTTATAGGCCTAAATAGTGAACATTCGTAGGAAATGGTTTCTGCAATATGACATAATTCTTTGAACAGCTGTAAACAGCAACCAACGCATTTGACAGTTATAAGTCACATGGCAGTGTTTAGGTTTACGTGTAGCGGAAGGATACGTAATCAGTAACCAAAAGTAGAAGTTTGGCAGGGCTTCAGAAATTGCCGAAGTTATCGTGAATCAACTATATTTCCATTGTATACATTCACTTCAGGTTTATGGGGGGTGGGTGTCAACGGCTTGGAGAAGCAGCACACTGTTTGGTTGTCTTTTGGAATGCTTCAAGAGCTGCTTTGTAGGAGGATGGAGTGAGTACAGCCGCTGCCTTTTGTGTCTCTCTCGTATTCTTGCTAGTGAAAACAACGGCAGTTGCTTGTATTGTGGAGATATTTGTTTCACTGGCTAAAAGGGCGACTATGGATTATGCCTCGAGCTTGGTGAAGGAGGATTTGTTCATCCATCTTCCTATTGGGCAGCAATCACTTGACTTGTTGGCTGGCAGTTAGTATTTTCATCTGTGTCGGCATGCTGTGTTAATGGACGCGAACTTTCGCCGGGTGGCCGACGAAAGAAGCAACAGAATGATGTTCCTGAAATGCATATAATACATATCTGTTAACTGACCATAGGCCTACTCCTGTAGCTCTGAAATCATTCACTGCTGTTTCCAAGTATTAGGTATGATGAAATTTTAACTGATTTAAATTTTTTATCAAGTTTTTAATATGTTGTGATAGTTTACGATTTTAATATTGTATGAGAATTTAATGAAATTTTATATGAGCCTTATATTATTTTGATATAACATTTTGGTGGATATTTTAATGAAGTTTTGAGTATTTTAAAAGTTAAAGTTTCCTTGGAAGTGGTTCAATAAATTAATATAAATATATTGTAATCATAAATTTTACATCAGATATGATAATTTTATATATGTAAACAATTTTTTGTTAGATAGAAGACCCGGAAGGCCTGAGGGCTAGGAGGGCCGATGATTTGTTATATATATATATATATATATATATATATATATATATATATTCCCACTGCAGCCTCTCTTTCATATGCAATACTGACCAACATTGCCACTCTTGCTGTGTGATGCACTGACGTATTTGTCTTAAACCACTTTTCTAATTCATCTTTATAGTAGGTGTTCAAGAGCTTGAAGAAGACGACTTCCATCCAAAGACTTGAGGCAGCGTGTGGCATCACCTGATAATGATGATAACATTAAAGTACCATTCTCGCGAGCGATGCCTAAAGTTTCGAATTTTTTAGTGTATTTCAAGTTTTCATCCGAAAGAAGAATTCTGACCTTCACGCTACGCTTAACACGTTTAATCGAATGCTACAACCATTTAACAAATATATCGTTTATATAACTGTTCTCAGCACTGAATGAAAAAAAAAAAAAAACAGTCCCAGCCACAGCTCCGCATTTTTGAAATCGTCACATGCCATTCCACGTCTGTATATCAATATAGGAGCTAGGGATGTATGAACTAACAGCACTGATGCTGCATGCACCTGCTGTGTTCAATCCTTACTCCCCGCTGGATTTTGTTGCCAGTTGATATATCCTTTCTGAGGAATTATCTTCCTAGGTTTTTCTGTCTTTATTGAATCCTGATGCACGTGCCAAGGATATATATAATCAGGTTCTCTAAAACTGAGCTCTGGATGTCTCTGCATGAATAACCTTTACCCCTCTTTACCAGCAGGTTGTTTGTCCTTATCAAACTTATGAAGAATGAATTTTGTTTCTGCAACTTGGAAAGCCAAATGCCGTAAATCTGTGGCAGTTATACAGAACAAACATTTCCCTAAGTCTAATACATGCTGAACCAATTCTTCTTCCAAATATAGTGGAATATCTGCCAGACTACCTGGGTACCTTCAGAAGCAAAATAATTAGTTCTCTGCTGAACAAAATATTTTATTTGCGGCAACTGAATATATTTTTGACCCTTTAAAATATTTTGTATACTGATCTCTCAGTATATACTGCTATTTTTTTTGGCGATGAGTGTACGTGTAAAAAAATGGGGGGGGGGGGGGGCACAATGTGACCGTTGCGACAGGCGACCGTATGTGCAAGCGTTTGCAAAATTGGAGCTAACTGTCTGGGATGGAGAGAAAAACAAAGGTAGCAGTGATTTACTATATTTATTGAAGTCGATCACCCGAATGTCATTAAAAACATAATTGTAAAAATAACTCATTATTGTAACCCAAATTTGTAGCAAAGCGATTTGTATCAAACAATGCATAAAACAACACTTTAACAAAACATAGTTTCACTAGTACGCATATGCAAAAATGCTTTCCATCATGGTTGCCAATGAAGTAATACACCAGGTTTATATTGTTGCTTTAACAGAGAATATGAAATCATTTATTTTTCTTTTCAATACTCCAGGGTCTCACTGTTACACGACTGTACATGACATAACTAAACTCCATTATTAACAAGTACTTTCGTATAAGTGTTGGGTAAGACAGAAAACGTCATTTTTGTACTAATACACTTAGTATTTGAAATGAAACACGAAAGTACATGGAGAATTAACATGTATTGTAAGATAAACCCAAAACTTGTTTTACATGTGTATCTCTACCATCATGCTCTTTCATAACCACGATAACATGAACCTAAATACTGTCATATTGCCAAGGCCTCGTACTGAAATACCAGATGCATGACACCTCAACCAGGCCAGATTAGTTATCTAAAGGACAGCCATATGACAAGTCCTCAACACGTATACCATTGTTCTTCCGCACGAAATTATGTAGAACGCATAGAATGCTTTTATAATGCTTTCAGCAAATTGTTCGTGCACATCCAAAGGGTGATGTAAAATACGCCATTTATTGGCCAAAATACCAACAGAACATTTACGTTCTAACATATTACCCTGCTAAATATCTTGAAATTATGATTTCTATGTGGCTTAGATTACGAATAATAATAAATACTAGACACAATAATTAATAAACCAAACTTGAGTGTATTTTCTAAAATCATCCTCGCTATTGATGTTTCTAGCAGCACAGTTGAAGCTGGAAAAATAAGAACGGTTCACTCCGTACACGAGCTAGGAGCAGGTAGCGGTGTTTGACTTAGGCCGTTCTTCCTCTGAACTAAAGCTCTACGGTCACTTGGTGTGGCACGGACACTCGACGCGTGGCCACATTTTGCGGTTTCAAATCTCAATTGTTTCATTTGGTGTTGCGCGGTTTTTACACGAAGCTCTGAGAAGTTGTATATTGTAGTATCAATGGTCAGAAATCCAGAAATCTAAGAAGCCACAGTTGTTCTTACTGGCCAAACTTTTGAATGGCAAGGCGTCCATCCTGTAGGCTAAAGACAGCAGTGTGCGGCAGCCAGTAGCTATAGGTACATTCTCAAAAAGCTATGAAGTTAACTAATTTTTTCTTATAATTTACTTCAAGTTTCATATCTTATTATTTTTTCTAAAATAATCATTGTTATAATACACATCATAGAAATAGATACATTAGATATTGGAAACACATAGTAAAATAACATATTATCAAACAATCAACACTAACGCGACGATAAAACTATTTCCGATACTAAAGTAACAATTTTTGAAACCAATTATATAGGTATGTATTTCAATAACTTCATAAAACCTGAGCGATGCAATGGCGGACTGGATATCAATTACTTCGTAAAACCTGAACGAAGCGATATTTCTATTTTAAGCATAAAAACCTGAGTGAAGCGATTGTGGGCTGTATTTCAATAACTCCATAAAACCTAAGCGAAGCGAAATTTCAATTCTTAACATATGTAAACAAATCGTAAAGTCCACGCGAACAAACTCGCGGGAACAGATAGTTTATACTACTAAATAAAATGAAATTTTCTGTCTGTGATTTCCAATATTTCACTTTTAATTATTTTTTCATATAGTATAATTGATAACTAAGACATATCTAACGTTAATTTTTTTCGTGACTCTCTGTCCGAACGAATTTAACTCAAAAAACACTTAACGTATTGACATCAAATTTACACAGCATATAATAACAACCTGTCGCAGATCGACTGGACACGGAACCATAACGTTATATTTATTATATGCATTTGAGCTACACACTGTTTTGGACAGTAATATTTAATTGATTTCACATATTATTTGAATATTAATATATTTATTTTCACATGTTTATTATATTTTATGTTAACATTTCATTTCCTTAATTTTTCGATATATGTGAACCACCAGTCCACTACTCTATGATAATTTTCACACGTTGTTCTGAGTTCTACATATGGTTATATCACTATTAATATTATTTTTAATACATGTTTGATTTTATTTTTAGTAATTGTTTCATAATTTTTTAAGCTAAATTATTTAGTTGTTTTGGGATTTAAAGATATAATATTATAGGCCTTAATTTTATTTAGTGAAGATAAAGCTGGAAGCGAGCCGTGATTGAATGTTGGTTGGTCGGAAGCCGGAAGAAGGGGAAAGACATTGAACATATAAGACGTCTAAATTTTCGTTGGAATTTCACTTTTGATATTCCAACGCCATCATAACTTTATTTTAGAAATATGCTCCTAGAAGTTAAGTTTTTGGTTGTCGCCACAGCAATATTTAAGAAGAGGCTGTAAGCTAAGTCGTAGATCATTATTTTGAGTGTTAAATTGACGAGGCGAAAAGGACGCCGAGACTACGACGCTGGCGCCATGCAACGAGATAGCGCCAGAGGACCTCAGGTGACGCCAAGTCAACTTAACGTATAGAAAGCTTAAGTACATGAACTGTTTTTCAAGTACTGCATTTTTAAGGAACCTGAACATATTTTACTAAAGTTACTATTTTGATTTTGCAACGATTTGACTGTGAGTTCCATGAGTATGTTACACCAGAAGTCCCGAACTTTCACATATGAGATGGTATAGCCGGAGCAATATGGAATTAGGAGTTAAAGACTTATTTTGAACTTTCAATATAAATCCAAAGAAATTTTATTTGGTGAAGTATCAGTGAAGTGATGAACTGACTTTTAACATTTAATGAATTATCAGTGAATATGATCCAGGAAATCCAAGAATTTAAGTAAGAGCTTACCAAAATTTCTGGTAATTTAGATGCAGATGTGGCTACTTCCGGTGGAAACTGATTAATATTTTGAATGGAAATATCAAGTAAAAGATTTATTATTTTTTTATATAGCAGCTCTAAAGTTTCCCAAAACTTTTCAATCTTTTATTTTATTTCAATTTTGCATTCTGATTTATCCCTATTCTTTCTTGGATGGTGTTAGGTCATTTATGTTAGTTATCATACAGTATAATTTCATTTTTGAATAAAGAGATTTCTGTCACACACACATATTTAGTTTGGCACCTTGTTGAATTATTCTCATGTTTGGGTCTGAGTTTATTTATTTCCTTTTTTCATAAATAAATAAATTAATAATGTTACACATGTTTGATTTAAATGGATTACTGTGAAGGTTGGAATGTGTTTTCTATTGTATGAGGTTTACAGCATCGCTGGAGAGCTCCTTATTCCAGTGTGGAAAGACTAAGTTCACATCGGGAATATTAAGGCACCCGAAAATCTAATAAATAATTATAATTATTCTTTCTCCCAGCTCACCTACATATATTTACACCCACACTATTACAGACACTGTTTCATAGTGGTGCACAACGAGAACCATTACAAAAAATGTGTATATCGCAAAGTGTAGGCTATTACATAAGAGTGGCACATATCATATTTGTAAAATCCCGGGACCAACTTAGTCTTAATTTCATCGAGATATCTCAAACGGTTCCGGAAAAAATGATTACCAGGGTTGTAAATATGTACTGGATTAAGCTTTTCTTAGGATTACTGAATAAGAAAAAAGCAATGATAAAATTTTTTGTCATTTCCCTTCTTTTTTGTCTATGGCCTGTAAACCTTTCCTTCCTAAAAGTCGTAGTAGCCCAGTGGTTAGATTTATTCCAAGTGGGGCCGCAGTGACCCTGTGGATATATATTTAAAGTGGTGCTGCAGTTTCTCAGTGGCTAGAGCACCCAATAAGGGTGCCGCAGATGCTTAGTGACTAGAGAACCCAATAATGGTGCAGCAGCAGCTCAGGGGCTAGTGAACCCAATAGTGGAGCCGCAGATGGTCAGGGGCTAGAGCACCCTATAGTGGGGCGGCAGTAGTTCAGTGGGTAGAGAACCCAATAATGGTGCAACAGCAGCTCAGGGGCTAGTGAACCCAATAGTGGAGCCGCAGATGGTCAGGGCTAGAGCACCCTATAGTGGGGCGGCAGTAGCTCAGTGGGTAGAGAACCCAATAATGGTGCAGCAGCAGCAGCTCAGGGGCTACAGAACCCAATAGTGGAGCCGCAGATGGTCAGGGGCTAGAGCACCCTATAGTGGGGCGGCAGTAGCTCAGTGGGTAGAGAACCCAATAATGGTGCAGCAGCAGCTCAGGGACTACAGAACCCAATAGTGGAGCCGCAGATGGTCAGGGGCTAGAGCACCCTATAGTGGGGCGGCAGTAGCTCAGTGGGTAGAGAACCCAATAATGGTGCAGCAGCAGCTCAGGGGCTACAGAACCCAATAGTGGAGCCGCAGATGGTCAGGGGCTAGAGCACCCTATAGTGGGGCGGCAGTAGCTCAGTGGGTAGAGAACCCATTAATGGTGCAGCAGCAGCTCAGGGGCTTGTGAACCCAATAGTGGAGCCGCAGGTGGTCAGGGCTAGAGCTCCCTATAGTGGGGCGGGCAGTAGCTCAGTGGGTAGAGAACCCAATAATGGTGCAGCAGCAGCTCAGGGGCTAGTGAATCCAATAGTGGAGCCGCAGATGGTCAGGGGCTAGAGCATCCTATAGTGGGGCGGCAGTAGCTCAGTGGGTGGAGAACCCAATAATGGTGCAGCAGCAGCTCAGGGGCTAGTGAACCCAATAGTGGAGCCGCAGATGGTCAGGGGCTAGAGCACAATATAGTGGGGCGGCAGTAGCTCAGTGGGTGGAGAACCCAATAATGTTGCAGCAGCAGCTCAGGGGCTAGTGAACCCAATAGTGGAGCCGCAGATGGTCAGGGGCTAGAGCACCCTATAGTGGGGCGGCAGTAGCTCAGTGGGTGGAGAACCCAAAGTGGGCTGCAGAAACTCATTGTGTAGAAAACTAAATAGTGGGGCCGCAGTATCTCAGTGGCTAGTGAACCCAATAAGAAAAGTGGCTAGATCAATTCAAAGTCCTAAATATCGTGCTAACATAAACATGTGCGAAGCAATGGCATGGTGTAATTTAATAACTCCATTAAACTTGGAAGAATAAATATTAGTATTTTAAACATAAAACCTTAATGAAACTATGGTGCGGTTTATTTTAATAACTTTAAAACAAAATCATGCGAACGAAGTCGCATGGGTCAGCTAGTTAACAAATAAAGCACGAGAGTTAGTTTGAATTTTTGGTGACAATTAGGATAATAAGAGTGATTGTTAGTGGATATATTGGTTCTAAGTAATAGAAACACACTCAAAAAACAGAGTTAAATCGCAAACTAATAAATAAAGCTGTAAATCTTGAGATATTATTTGCTCACATTTTCCGTCCAGTATTTGAAATATATGTGTTACCTTCACAGCACGAAGGCGGGATAATGTTAGGTTTTACCGGTATAGGCTATTCACGGTAAAATGAGCACTTTTTAAGGCCCTGCTAATTTTTTCCTATCGATTTATTTGTATCTTCCCACCACTTTTTAATATAAACCTTCCATGAAGCTAATAAACACAGTATATATATTTCACCACCTCCAAAATTTAATGTCTTTAGCTCAATAAAAAAGATCTATCACTGGTTAATGTCTGTTGGAACAGCCTTAAGAAGTGTTCACCTTCCGCTGAATAGCCTATATATCGTAACGTTTACCATTGTTGACCGGCAAAAGCTCGACATCTACTACAAAATCATTATATTACGTACTTTTACCAAAATATGTTAGCAAACGGCAGAAATTACCGGTGCAAGCTAGTAAACGTGGAAATAACATTCCGTCTTGCCTCCGCGGTTCATGTTCATATCTGCTTGAAGCCCAGTATTTGTTTGTGCACAACTGGCAAGGCTTAGTTCCTATCAACTACCGCTCGAGTACACATATTAATATTTGGAGGTCATAAACTGTGATATTTAGCTTATTTTTATGCATAAAAATGAGTATGTCATGCGTAGTAGCTTTTATGAAATTTCAAAAGAGCCAGTGAAGAAAAAGAAAAACTATTTCTATTCAACTTAGGAACAACATAATACTCTGTTAAGTGAAGTGAAAAATGTGAAACCTCTACCAGTAAAAGATCCACTGACAAAACGTTTGAAGCGATATGATGTTCTCAACATCGGAAATATAGAGAAACTCCCAGCAATAGTGTGTGCTGAACAAGAAGAAATACTCTATTATTTCTGTTTCACGTGATACGTGAGTCCCACATTGCTATTGTTCATGGTGGAAGATATCAGATGATAATGGAGCTTAATCGCAAGTATAGCGACGCGGTTGTTGAATCAATCGTTACTTACTTCAGGTTATGTGAACCATCTCAAAATAAACATATCATTCATATTGTTTGCTCTACTTTACTTTTGTAATTGATGAATATAAAGATTATGAACTCAATATGTGAGCAATACGGTACTATAAAATACGATGAATTATAAGATATTCGTGTTTTGTTTAATATGGCCCAGCGATTATCGTAACCAAACAGGAATACAATAATTTTTAAATAATTTCATTTTCTCTGGGAAATTGTTATTACTTAGGTAATAATTATTTTGGTAAAAGTATGACATTTAAAGATTTCGTAGTAGACGTCGAGCTTTTATCGCTCAACAACAGCAAATGTTAGGATAAACCCTAAGTCGCTCGGGCTCACATTGTCTGGGCTTGGGCCGGATTTCAAATATATTTATTTTAACAGAAAATGTTTAATATCTACGTCAGGCCAAACATAATATTTAGTTGTTTTGGACAAGCAAATAAGAACGACAACGTAATTTGCTTTCGAAAACAAAATATTTCACTGTCCCTATACATTGTTTGATTCAATAAAATATCTTTCTCAGTGTACAGGATCAATAATCGACAAGAAGCAACAAACATTATGCAGCACCATTACAGATAAAATTGCAACACTTATTTAAACGTGGCTGAGACTGGTCTCGTATAACTGCCAATAGGGGAGCTAACAACACTCTTACAACCTTGGAGACGATATTGGCCACAGGGCGATACCGTTTGCAGAGTAACAAATGTGCTTGTGAATCGATCATCACAGAGGAGGCAGCATGCCTTGACGTCACATTAGATACAGCTACTCTCGCACTGCTATTAACAAAAACTGCTGCCATTTGTTACGAAAACAAAACAACTTTCAATTGCGTGCTGCAAAACCGTGGTGCAATTCACTTTAACTGCAGATTACCAACAAACTAATTACATATTGTTTATTTCAATCAAACTTAATCGGAGAAATTTATCTGGATTAACTACCTCCACGAGTTTAAAAAATAAAATAAATTAATTTCAGGAGATTTGCAACCTTCGTATTTTTGCATCAAATCAAAACAAAACTATCTTCCAACATGAAAACATGACGGAATCGCATATGGAGTAATAATTATATTCATACATTTCACTCCAGAATGTTTTTAATTTCTTAAATTGAGAATAAAAAATTAATAATTATAATATATAATATCCAATCAAAGACATCGTAAAAAAATGTAATTTCTTTTATTATAAAAAACCAACAGTATCTTAGTAATCGATCGGTCATCATATACTATTCTTTTATGCCA
Organism: Dryococelus australis; assembly: GCA_029891345.1. Taxonomy (NCBI): domain Eukaryota; kingdom Metazoa; phylum Arthropoda; class Insecta; order Phasmatodea; family Phasmatidae; genus Dryococelus; species Dryococelus australis. The sequence goes on along the minus strand of CM056997.1, from coordinate 220,892,500 downwards.
AATGAGTACGAAAGTACATCAGTTAATCACGAGTAAAAAAAAATACGTATAGAGACAGCCGTGCGACTATTAACAAAGTTAACAAATTATTTCAAATCTGAATAAAAATTTATATTAAAACTGTTCATATCTGATAGTGCCATGTCCTAGAAAATCCGGGCATCTACATGAGCCTCTGGTCGTTGAGCTGCATGCAATAACTGCGCACCGCCGTACTCGAGGAGGAGGAAGGCAAAATTCAGTAATTTCATACCAAACGAAGAATATTATGTGTGGTCATGAAAAGACAGGACCTAATACAATAACTCGAATAACCCTCCATAAAGGAGGGTTCTAAAGTGGCTACATGAAGTTGTGCATCGCTGCACAATACCGGCCAACAAAATTAAAATTAAGAAATATTCGATACGTTGCGCTAACCAACATTTCCATATAGATATGCTAACCACATGATATAGAGCTAAATGCGTACACCCTTTGTTGATATCCCCAAAAGACACGGCTGATAGGAGATGTGTGTAGTAGCCTGCGAGTCCGGTGTCCAAGTGCTGGCGAAGCATGCCCTGCACGGAGTGGCACACGAACTAGAGCTTCTACTGATAGGAGTTGTGTAGTAGCCTACGAGTCCGGTGTCCAAGTGCTGGCGAAGCATGCCCTGCACGGAGTGGCACACGAACTATAGCTTCTACTGATAGGAGTTGTGTAGAAGCCTACGAGTCCGGTGTCCAAGTGCTGGCGAAGCATGCCCTGCACGGAGTGGTACACGAATTAGAGCTTCTACTGATAGGAGTTGTGTAGAAGCCTACGAGTCCGGTGTCCAAGTGCTGGCGAAGCATGCCCTGCACGGAGTGGTACACGAACTAGAGCTTCTACTGATAGGCGTTGTGTAGTAGCCTACGAGTCCAGTGTCCAAGTGCTGGTGTAGCGCCTCCTACAGGGAGTGGTACACGAACTAGAGTTTCTACTGATAGGAGTTGTGTAGTAGCCTACGAGTCCGGTGTTCAAGTGCTGGCGAAGCATGCCATGCACGGAGTGGTACACGAACTAGAGCTGCTGCTGATAGGAGTTGTGTAGTAGCCTACGAGTCCGGTGTCCAAGTGCTGGCGAAGCATGCCCTGCACGGAGTGGTACACGAATTAGAGCTTCTACTTATAGGAGTTGTGTAGTAGCCTACGAGTCCGGTGTCCAAGTGCTGGCGAAGCATGCCCTGCACGGAGTGGTACACGAACTAGAGCTTCTACAGATAGGAGTTGTGTAGAAGCCTACGAGTCCGGTGTCCAAGTGCTGGCGAAGCATGCCCTGCACGGAGTGGTACACGAACTAGAGCTTCTACTGATAGGAGTTGTGTAGTAGCCTACGAGTCCGGTGTCCAAGTGCTGGCGAAGCATGCCCTGCACGGAGTGGAACACGAACTAGAGTTTCTACAGATAGGAGTTGTGTAGTAGCCTACAAGTCCGGTGTCCAAGTGCTGGCGAAGCATGCCTTGCACGGAGTGGCACACGAACTAGAGCTTCTACTGATAGGAGTTGTGTAGTAGCCTACGAGTCCGGTGTCCAAGTGCTGGCGAAGCATGCCCTGCACGGAGTGGTACACGAACTAGTGCTTCTACAGATAGGAGTTGTGTAGAAGCCTACGAGTCCGGTGTCCAAGTGCTGGCGAAGCATGCCCTGCACGGAGTGGTACACGAATTAGAGCTTCTACTGATAGGAGTTGTGTAGAAGCCTACGAGTCCGGTGTCCAAGTGCTGGCGAAGCATGCCCTGCACGGAGTGGTACACGAACTAGAGCTTCTACTGATAGGCGTTGTGTAGTAGCCTACGAGTCCAGTGTCCAAGTGCTGGTGTAGCGCCTCCTACAGGGAGTGGTACACGAACTAGAGCTGCTGCTGATAGGAGATGTGTGTAGTAGTCTGCGAGTCCGGTGTCCTAGTGCTGGCGAAACTTGTTCTACGCAGAGTGGTACACGAACTAGAGCTTCTGCTGATAGGAGATGTGCGTAGTAGCTTGCGATTCCGGTGTCCAAGTGCTGGAGAAACATTTCCTATGCAGAGTGGTACACGATCTAGAGAGTCTCTAGTTGAAGAATACGCTAGAAATTTATTTCTATAGCTGCCGATAGATATCATGGGGATGAACAAATGCTCGTCCGAGTGGAACAAAGTTACTTTTTCTTTCTGTGGTGCGGCCTACAGAACATTCACCGTGCTGTGAAGCAGCACTTCAGGAGTTCAGGTACAGCTGGAAAAGAAATGCAGGTTCTGAAAGAGTCACTCCAGTATCGGGTGCTTGTGATACGCAAGTTCAAGAGTAAGTGTTCCTAAAGTCACGGGCTGTGTGCAGTCCAGTCCTTTTTGACTGCCTGCTTTCCTTCTTGTGATCTAGCAGAGACTTTAAACTAACTTGAAAATCCCAGAGATAATTAACAAATCAACCATAAATTCACCATGTTATAATTCCTACATACTAATTACTGTTAAATAACTTGCTTCCAAAATAACTGAAATCGAATAAATTTCCAATCCCATATAACAGATATTATCTTTGTACATTAAAAAAAAATGGCACAGAACGAACTTAACACAGCCGTGGAGAGGACAAATCATTGGACAAACGAGGCAGGGCGGATGTCCCGCCACCTAAACCCTTGCGACTTAATTGCGCGACAGCGTTGTGAGCAACGGGAACATGAAAGAACACGTATAAGCTGGGAAGGTTTTAGGCGACCCAGACTGACCACCAGAAAAGGTCTTTTTATCACCTGACTAAAGAACAGGTAATTACACAGAGGAGAAATGGCATTGTCGGTTGCTTTGATGTGAGCTTATTAGTGTATGCATTCTCTAATTGGCAGCATGTAGCAATGCAACTGGGCTTGAGTCTGATTGGCTGCTGTGTGCTGTAAACATTCCCTATTGGCTGGGCTGTCAGAAGGCAACTACGTGACCAGGTGGTGATTGGCGTACAGCAATCCAAAGCATTGCTGGCCAATAATGTTATTTTACTGGTGCATGTGGCTGGAGTTCATGTAGTTAACGGTTGTTTGGCTTCTATAGTCTTGATTATAGTCTGTTAAAAGTTACTTCCCACTTTTCTGAAACTCTTCTCAAGTTATATTTGCAGGCTATTCTTCCGCTTAGAGCAAATAAAGTTTAGCTCAGTCTCGAAAATTACGTCAAGGGGACACTGCACCGCACTCCACTCATGCGCACTCAGTGGAATAATACTTTGTATGAGAACTATTTATTTCTAGGCATTACCAAGACATATATTTTCTCCACGTTTATATCCATGTTAAATATAATAATTTATGAATAAAATACTAATAAACTTCAATTCAACGACGAGTACGATACTTTTATGTTCTCACAAATATAAAACGCTTGTGATACATGATATCTTTAGCAAACAAAATGTCGCATTATACATTTGTCTGGACCTGGATTGAAGGCATACTGGAGTATGGAGAGGCACTGGGAAGTGCACAATACCGGATATTGTTTAGGAAGATGGCACCAGAACTAGCGATGTCACAGTGTAGAGGGCAATACACCTTGACTATCGATCTCCCGTGGTACTGATCGAGAAGACACAAACGGTCAAGCCACAGATGTTAGCATACCCGTTCACTGATTGGCAACTCGAGAAATGGGACTAGCGTGTGATTGGCTACTGCGTGCTGTGAAAGGGTATCTATTAGCTGGGGTGTCGACTGGCGAGTACGTCACCAGATGCTGATTGGCGAACCTCGTACCGGTGTATTGATGGCTAGTGACGTCACTTCGCTGGCGTGTGCAGCTAGAGTTCGCGGTATACGAAGAACTTTCATCTCTGTATTGTTAGTACCCCATGGTAAAGAGGTACGATGATGACATTCTGTATTCCTTCACGTCGCGGTTAGAGTAGCCAATTTTACAACATGATAATGTCCACCCACGTACGGCGTTTCTTACCAAATATGGTCATTGTGCTACAGACAACACTTCTTTGGTCAGTCGGGTCCCCAGATTTGTTGCTGCCAGTTAGGACGACATCTTCAGCTAAAGACTGTTAACGGTAAAGTGAGCTCTATTGAAAGCCCTTCTACTGATATAACTTTCTTTTGTTTCGTATCCTTGCATCATGTGTAAAATTAATATTGTCATGGACCACTTCACTTTATTCATGCGTAGTCACGCGCAACACATTTCCCACATTTCAGTGCAGAAAATAAACAGATACTAAATTAAATAACTTCGCTATTCTTAAACGTGAACTTCACACTTCTAATACGACGCTAAGATACGGAAATATTTTTCTGTAGTTCGTTGCCAACTTTACAGATAGTATGCCAGTCAGTACATCTACGGTAACACACGCAATAATGGACTGTATATTCCTTCCAGAAATGTTCCCTTTTTCGATGTGAACAGCCCTCCAAGCCTCCAACGTCTAGGACGGCAAGTGAAATAAATGTGGGACGACCTTCAACAGTACGCCATTACAGTAGATATGCCGAACAAAATTGCAGCATGCACCCCACACAGGGTTTCAGCAAAAATGTATTAAAGTTACCTTGCTACGCTTTGATTTTACCCGAATAAATGGTTTGTCTACTCCACATTGAATTAGGTCATTTACGTATATGAATATTCCCATTTAATGTGCCAAGTTTCATTTCGATGTGTCCTACTGAGTGCTGCAATTTTAATGGCAATGAGTATACTTTTTTTTTGTATTTAGTTTGTTCTCGACAGGAACCATATTTACATGATGGTTGGACAGGAAGTATGTCAATTCCTGTGTTACCAGGACACCAATAACTTGAAGTTAGCTCATCTGGTGTAAGTAGGGACTCCTATGTAAACGTCAATATAATTTTTTATAACACTCCCCACACAAAGGCCCATCTACTGGGATACAATACTCGGTTGGTTTAGACTGGTATTCATCGCCATAAGTTGAACGTTGAAGTCTGTGATTAAATTTTCTCGGAAAAGAGAGGGGGACAGAAGAGCACGCACTGACCGCGTGAAAAGCAACTCGAATCACGTTTCGGAAGATTTGTGACGTCAACACTTATCGCTCTTTAAGTACTGCAGCCTCGTCAGTGATCGCAAGTGGCCTGATACGATTCGTGTGAGGCACTTTGAAACTACTACTAGTGTAGTTTGAGGTCGCAATGACACTGTTTCGATAAGTTATTCAACGGGAATGCTCTAAATACAGTCAGGTGTAGGCCGGTTGCTGGCGAAATGCACCTGAGGTTCCCAACGGGACATTTCCGAGAAAACCCGCCGACGAGCTACATCGTCTGGCATGATTCCCACGTGTGAAAATTCGTAAGCGACTTCCAGGAATCGAACCCGGTTCATTTACGTGCATACTGATATACTCGTCCTGGATCACGAGACTCGAAAATCCTCTTGACGCAGTACAGCCAATCCCAAAACTTAATCAAATGTTGGTGGTGCGATGGGGTGGAAATGTACGAACGTATGGTGCGAGCATGAACTTGAAGTTTCGTGGAATGTTGTATCTAGGAAAGTTAGAAATAAGGCCTTATAACTATTTTATTATATTTAAAACAGCTTTCTGTGCTCGGCTTCACCCGTGTTTTCTACACTTTTTCGCTTTCTTAAAGGAAGAATTTCTAAAAATCCTGAATTTAATTTTTAGGGTGTTATATATCCCACTTTTTGAAGTAAAGTTATTTAAATATCTAATCGGGTTTAAAGAGCTATTGACGAGTCCTCAAATATATATTTTACAACTTCTCAACCACTTAGGGGTTTGAATTTCAGAGAATCTGTCAATACGTTTAAGGTATTTATATAGGAAACATGTAGAGTCTTAGAACACAACGATATTTTATCGTGTTAGTGAGTTATTGAGGAGTCCCCGAAAACACATTTTACTTTTTTTTTCATCCTCTTGGGGGTCGAACTTTGAAAAAATCCTCTATTACTGGCTGCTTATACTCTAAAAGTAAGCAATCTTGAAAATGTTATGCTTCTGCATCGAGCGGTTTGGGCAGTGTGTCGATGGTGTGTGAGTCAGTCAGTCGGGGCACTTCATTTTATACTTAGAGATTATGCATGAAAGAGGTTTACTTGTAATTATTGCAGTACAGTACCATAGTCACAGTCCGGCAAAATACTGAGGTAGTTAATCCAGCAAGAGACGCATTTCAACAGGCAGTCAAGATGACGGAGTTGTCAAACCACGTAGGCGAGCGAGCAAGTTTCTATTCCCGGCGGAGACAAAGCCAAAATATTGCAGGTAGTATACGTGGTGGACATTGGCCGTTGATCGGTGAGCCTTCTTGGAATACCTATCACTTGTTTTCCTCACTGCGCATTTCGTCGCTACTGCGCTGTTAAAAATATCAACATAGTCACATATATGTTTCCGGAAATATACAATTAATATATGGAAACGCGATCCGTGATGAAGGAAACGGCAACAGAGCTCCGTAAGTACAAAATACTGAACGTCTTTGTGTCTTTGTGGTCAGGAAAGAACATCGCCGAGTATAAACGAAGGAGAACAAAAATTGCCGAGTCTAGACGAAGGGTTGTTTCCCACTCTAACCAGAAAATTAAAGTTTCTGTGTCTGTGATGATATTCTCGCCACTTAGACCGATACCCTAAGATCTTGATTAGCACTAGGCACCTGTACACGAGTTGTATCAACACGAAAATCATTCAAAAATGACAAGAAATGGAAAAACTCATTTATGCCACATTTACAGTAAAAGCACGTTTATATGTAAGTAGAGAGTGCGTCTATGTTCTAGATTTACTTTATTCAAAATGGTGGCGATGCATTTGCAATTCCCTGTCCCCCACTGCACTTGTACCTGCAGTGGTATGTGCAATTTCAATTGCAGTTCTAATTTCACATGTACTTTCCCCAACACCCCACCTCCACCCCCTGTGAGAGTGCTGTAAATGCGAGGGTGTGTTTAGGCGGACAGTATGGGGTTGGTGCCCACCAGGACAGACTTGCAGCTAGTGGTTCTTGCTTGGGAAGGGTACTTATATTTTATTTTCGCACTTGCATAATTAGTAATTGCATAATTACATCGTAATTACACATGCTGTCTGATCGGCAGCGGGAGGCAGATGAGGATGGAGGGGAATTGCATTTTGGTGTTGTCTCGGGGATAGCTGGACGAAAAGTGAGTCATGTGAGTGAGGAGGGAATGCAATTGCATAGATAAGATGTGTAAATAGTTAATTGAATCTCACATTGAATAAATGATTTGATTAATTTAATTAGATAATTTAATTTCGTAGTGGTACACTTACATATGCAGCAATGAATTACTTAATCATGAAATTACTTATTATGCACACATGTATGTACAGAGAGAGAGAGAGAGTATGCACTTGCGTATCCAGCAGTAAACAATTACATGTCCGCTTCCCAGGACAGCAAGCTCTCAACTGAGTAGAGTTTGTTACTATCAAGAGATTTTACCTCCACTGGCTGGCCACCATATTGGCAAGTGCTAGGGTTTCATAATTTATTCTCTCACACATGATATATTATTATATCAAAATATATTATTAAAAAAGTTTGTTGAGCAAGAGTGTAAAATAAATTAGTGTAACTCCCCTGTTAAATACTTTTTTGTTTAATCACTTTTTTTTGTGTTTGCTTCCATATTGACTCACTCACTCTTTTATCTTGAGTGTCTGAAGTATAAGTTACAACTCTTGTTTGTTATATTGTCCCATCACATCATGCGATTATTTTATTAATTCCATTAATAATGTCAGCTTTATCGAAACGAGGGTGGTGTGAAAAGGGGGAATGGACATTCATTTGGACTTTGTATTGGCTGATGCCGATCATCAGGACAGCTATCGGAAGACAGAATACACTTAGCACATCAACTGGAATAGTCACAAGTATTGCAGGAGGTATCAGAAGAGGAAGATTAGATATGAACTATTTTAAAGCACAGAAGAGTTATTTTCCACGTCAGTATAGGCTGTAATGCCAGGAGCATTATGGCAGGCACTCTTTTCTCGAGTGTCTGATTTATAAATTGTGTGTACCCTCCTGTTACACTTTTAGGCAAGGTAAATAATAAATGAAACAAAACAATCAGTTTGAAATAATTTTACTACACATTAATAACCATAAACCACAACAACCATATGTACACACATATACAAAAACTATTCTTCTTTCACATATACACATGAAAAAAATCTACATTGTCTTGCATTACAGTTCTTTGCCATCATTTATATACAACACACCTTCTTACATTATTATTATTTTTCCAGAATACATATTTGGTATCTCTTCACTTTTATTAATTTACATAAAAATATATTTACACTTCTCTTCTCTTACGAACAGGACTACATTCTTTGGTGTCTCTTTTGCCACATTCAGAATATTAGTTGCTGGAAGACGTCCTTTCATGCTGGAGGAGCAACCATTTTGGTTGAAATTATTCATTGAAAGATAAGTCACTGACCTTGCTGTTGAATGGCGATGTGGGAATAACTTGTAGAAAACCAGGAAAATTGTTGAACAACATGTTATTGAAGATGTAATCCCACAGTGAGACAGTGGCGACGATGATGGTTTCACACCTGTGCATTTTTGTTATGAAGTTAGTTGTTGTTTAGGCCCTCGCAGTGGAATGTAGATTACAGGTCTGGTGAATGTTGATGTGGTTAACTGTTTTGGCAGAGGGCATGTCAGATGTTGTGGTTGGCCGATATTGGCAAGTAGGGGGAAATTTATTTATGTATCTTATAATGCCCCCATGGCAATGTCGACACATTGTCCGGTCCGGCATACTATTTGTCATCAATACTTGAAAGGCGACTTTGTTATGTGTTCGGTGTAGATCTTGTGAGTACACAAACATAAGTGAAATTAGGGTCCCCATAACCCCTAAATTTTGTATGAGGCATTTCACATAATTCCATACAGAAGATACTGCAGCACATTACACTGTCCATTCAAAACAATGTACGAGTAAAGTTTAGGATATAGGTCTACAAAGCGTGTAATGATAAGACCAGGACATTCATTCTTAATAACTCCTGTAATACATTTGTTCACCAATGAAAATTTTTGTGGGTTATACGGCACATAGCTAGAAGTATGGAAACATGTAGCCAAATTTGGGGGAACACACTTGTTGACATTGTGACAGTGAATTTCATAAATTAATAAATCTGTATTGCAATATAGAAGATGCCAGGTCCGCTGCAGAAATTTCTGTTTTCTGTAATTATAATGGAAATAATGGAGGTATAATTTGGATATGTCTAAATTGACAACACAAGTGTATAAAGGCTTCTTGAATGTAAGAGAGACCTTTTACATTTGGATCAGGACTAGATTTTCATCGAGGATTTGTCTTGAATGTAGGTCCCCAATCAGATCTACCACCCTGTAAATTGTGTGATGCGGTGATATGATTCTGATGCCCCTTTCCTGTATGACATTCTGTAAAGTCTTTCTATAGACTGAAATGTTTATCAATTCAAAGAAACTATTTTTCGAAAGCATTTACAGTCTCAGCATATTTCAGAATTTTGAACGTGATTTACAGAGCCATCCACTCCCAAGGTTTGTAGAAGGGAGGTTAGCCATTGCCCCTACCAACCAACCGGTTTTGAAGCTCGGAGTGGGGGAGCCTACATCACAAGAGGACCCGGAGTCCTCTCAAGGCTGCTCACTTGGCATGCGAGAGTGCGGGGAAGGAAGTGTCACAAAGTATGTTTTCGCAGTACAAAGAACTGTGAGTGTTTTTTCTTAAGTTTGCATCCAGCCGAATAACCCAAAAATTGGCGAGTTTATGGCGTGAAATATTGGTTTAACATGCCCTACCAACTGAAGAATGCATGTTTTTTTGTACAGTACAGCACCAGAGGACACCCTTGTGCAGTTTTTCGTATGTGTTTATAGAGTTTATAATTTTGTAGTGTATGTAGTGTAATAAATATTGCATTTATTAGAGACCTAAACAATTAAGTTGTTAGTGATCTAATATATACATATTCTTGTATAGTAATATTAATCAAATTTTCCTTCCTAGGTGAAGTATACATACGAGTAGGGCCGAGCAGCAGACTGCATTTTGGGCCACATAACCAGATTCAAGTTATAACAGCAAAATGTCTTATATCTTCACGGAAACAACCAGTTTTCGTCTATTTACACAAAAAAGTAACATCGATATGTTGTATTCTTTTATCATTGCATTGCACGAGACTGGCTATCAAGTTTCGGCATGTGTGGGGGACTGCAGAGGGGGTAATTTGGGGTTATGGAAAGAATTTGACATGTCAATTAACAAGAGCCACTTCAGTATCCCAGCACCGAGAGACTGCTGCATTTATAATTTTCCTGATTGTCCGCATTTGCTCAAACTATTACATAACTGGCAATTTGATTGCGAGTTCTTATGGTCCAATGGCCAAATCGTGAACAGAAACACTACTAAGGAAATAATCAGCTCTGCATCGTCTACATAAGTACGATCTTGCCACAAAGTATCCATGCCTCATGTCGAATGCCCAGCGTCAGAAAGTTAGTCTCGCAGTTGAACTGCTCTCACACACTACAGCAACTGCGATAAGAAAATACAGTACATAAGATTGTGTAGAGGCCACAACTGGTATAATTGAATTAATATATTCCTGGTTTGATTTGATGAACACCTGCATTCCCAACATAAATTTATCAGAAACTAGCTATACCCTCGCCCACTTCGTTGGACATAGATTTATTTTGAAGATTGGAATCGCTTTAGCCACTCACTTGCGATCGCTCTAACCACTGGGTTACTTTGTCACCACCAGATATATTTATATCCACTGAACTGCTGCGGCGGCCCCATTTGGAATAGCTCTAGGCACTGGACCTCTGTATCTCCACTTGATATAGTTATATCCAATGAGCCACTGCGACTCCACTTGAGATTACTCTTTCCACATTTAGTAAACCAGAAAAAGGCTTTTTTTTTCGCATACAAACAAATGTCTTGTAAAGATGCATGTTTACCTAATTGCCACATATAGATATGCCATTTCTTGCAATATTGAACTGAAATAAAAAGTAATTTCGATTTAGTTCGGTGGTCGCCAACATATTGCCATCACTTATATATTTTATATAAGGGTTCGTATGTTATAAAGTAAAATCTTGTGACAAAGTAACCCACAGGAATGCAATTTTTAATACAACGTATGCTTTGTACATTTCAGCAATGAATATTTATATGCATTTATTTTTCAGTATTTTTTTAAAAATGCTTTTACCCTCAATTATGGATCCTAGATTGTTAATGTCTTCAAATGTACTACATTGTAAATATTTACTGTAAAAAATTGCATTTCACTTTTAAAATAATGATGGAATAGTAGATAAAAGTGTAGTTTATATTATGTTCATTATTCTGTTACGTGTTTTAACTATAGTATCAAATTTGAACTGGTTATGTGACACCTTTTATTTGGCTTAGTAGACATCTTTGTGTAAAAAGTATATGTAAATAGAAATTGAATTAAGTAATTATTTAATATAATATAAATTTAATAATTATATACAATCACATTTTAATAATTTTAAATGTCTTTTTTTTTGTTGCACAAAACCATAATTTCATACAAAAGCGGAGTTAACGTTGTAAAAAAGCAAAAATACTATTAAAACCCTTTTAAATAAGTAACATATACATTTCTGAAAAATTCACTTCTTGGTTTTAATTTCATATCATATTCATAATCCCTGGGAATTTTAGGTTAAAAGGACAATGTTTTGAGGAAAAAGTAGCCATCGTCAAGAATTTTTAAAAATAGTAATTATGTCAAATACGCACGCGATACACGCGTCACGACAATCTATGCGATTTTTTTATAAATAACAAAAGTTTCGTACAGTTAGGTATTTTCAATAGCTTATAGAGACGAGTTCTGTTTTCATGCAACACACGTCTGGCCTTCAAGCTGAGAGTCGAGCTGTGCGCCGTGCGGATCCTACTGTGATGTCACAGGTTCCAGCTGCGACAGGCCACACCCCCATCAGCTAACCTCCCTTCTACAAACCTTGATCCACTCCTTCTGCTCAAAGCACAGAGTGCGATGAATAAGGTCGAGTTTGGCTCCATACTTGATCCTTGATGTAGTGCTTCAGTGTTTCCCCGTGAATAACACACACGCGCGCATACACACACATGTATATATATATATTCTGCAGCACGAGAGCCAACCAAAATTTTTCAGATACTAAGGCAAGAGGCTGATCAACTAAAGCATTACGAGATTCATTTGGAAAAGACAAATCCACCTCCACGAAAAAACATGTGTCCCCATCACTATCTGTGTTGGCATATTTACACTTCGAAAACACATCTGGTTCAACTAACTCAGAATGGCCAATCAGTAGCTTGTACTTCATTATATGACTGTACAGGCCATTTACGTCGAAATAGCAAATGTACTTCTCTGCCACACTGGGGTCGTACTTTTCACCCACGTAGATGTTGCTGGCTTCTGTGTGCCTTTTGGAAACCTGAGTAATACTACCCCTGACCCTGCGTTCCACAAAAAGGTACTTTTCTACATCTATGATCAGCTCCAGCCGCACACCTGTTTTGAGAAAAAGTGCATCTCATCAGATAGAGGGAGCTGTCACGTATATTGTGGGGTAAAGACCGTATTTTGCCAAACATACAGTTCTGAAGTTCTCTAAAATATACTGAATGACATAATCTAGCAAATTCTGACAGTTGAACGCAAACCATGCAGAGTCAGCATGAGAGTGATCTGCTTCGCTAATGCCCTCACCTTTAATTACATTTGAAGTGTGTCCTTGGGTGGGAGTGAGGTACAGTACTGAATCTGTATGGACTTAACAAAGTCATAAGGAAATACTCTCTCTCTTTGAGCCAAATCAAACTGTGTATTATTTGAAAATGTGAGTGGGTAATACTCAACTGGGCAGAAGACAAATTTTCTGCCAAGGTCTCCAGAGATACACTCATGAAATTAAAAGAGTCAACGAAGCGCAACTGCACAGATCACATACTTCCCTGCGAGCTTCTCTCATGGAGAATGTGCTTGATAATGCATTTGAAGTTTTCCAAGGTGGTTCTAATCACCTTCATTTTACCCCAGTGATCGATTACCATGGTTCCGTCGGGTTGTGTGATGTGTCTTGGAGCCAACAGCTTCATAAGAAAGTGGGCGTCATGATTCTGCAGATTATGGAATACAGCTACAAGTTGGTTCTTTCTTAGTCTGACAACAGATTGCATTAATCATGTAAGCGGCATGTAACTGCACCTGTCAAATTGTCATGATCAACCTCAAAAAGTATGACGAGCAGGCTTATTACAGATATGAAAACTTGTTTGAACCATAAACCAAGCTCTCTCAGCTATTGTCAATGGTTTCATTGGAACAATTATGTTGCATATGTGTCTGCAACCCACTTTGTAAATTCAACTAATTATCAACCATTCTGTACATACAAACTTTACCCACAAACCCATGGTACTGTGATAAGGAAGAATCATAAACACACACGAGCTGAATGCTACAAACATATGGAACATGCTAATTGAAGGTTGGTTGTTGTGCTGCTACTGTAATTGTGGGGAAAGCTATTGGACATGGGTTTCAGATAAGCTTCGGTATCGCATTACATAATAATACCCATTCTTTGCTGTTTGGCAAAATTCGTGAATTCAATGTACTTGTCATCAGTTGGGAAAGTTCACCACCCAGCATAAGTTTGTTGGCATAATTTCTTATAGTTTACGCGTTTCTCCTCACTTCTAAAATTTTCCGTCTAATCCTTAGTCAACTGACTGTGAAGCGGTCGTCTCAAATTTTTGATCATTGCAAAATGTAAGTGGGTGGTACTACCACTGGCACGAATGGCTAACATGTTTACATAGACATCACACCACACAGGATAAATGTGGATGTGTAACACGATCCCTTCCTTAGAATTGTGAAACAATTCGTCAACAATATTCCTATCTTTGTCTAGTAAACACTAATGGTGTCCTCGAAGTGTTTGATCTCATGTAACACTACAGGAGTCAACAATCCCTTGGTATTCATAACCTGGCGAGGTTTTGAATCGGATTGGCTGACATTCGGATTGGCTGACATTGATTGTTGCATGAAATAAATTCGCTAGAATGGCGTACAGGAAACACTCAGCTTCCGTACACTGCACGTTAATGCAAGCATTAAACAAAATAATATTCATAGTTAGATGAGGGACGATGCTTTCCTCGTATATTTCGCCAGCATCGTACGAATGGAGGCGGGGGGTGTCTTTACTGGAAAATTGGAAAGTCTCCGTAGTGTTTTCCTTAGCGGAAGTATTTTTTTTTTTTTTTCAAAATTAGACTTCTAGAGAGGAGTAAATGTTGAAAGGCCTGGATGCATCATCACTAATAGCCAATAAAGATGCCTTGCGTCTTTGAAAAAATCAAACAATATCCGCATCTGACTCTATCCTATAATTACATATTTGTGCATCCACAATTCTACCCCCAAATGCCGTACCCAAAAGGATGTATGACAAGTCTTGGGACATAGGTATGTCTGACAACGAATCAGAATCTGAATAGGTATCTGAATCGGACGAACAAGATTCCGAACTAATGCACCTATGCATCACTATGTGGTTTCCCTGGCATCCTAAAAGTGACTCTATTAACCAATATCAACAACATACCCACTTGTCAAACTCTAGATCTGAAACAAAATACAAAAATATTAGAGACACGTGAAATGATTGTTACATATCTGAAAAACACACAGAAATAAAGAAATATATATGTGAATATGTATGTGCCTATCGACTCAACACATTCCTCCATTAATAATCCTACACATATCGAATATTCACATTTCTCATTAACAATCCCCTTGCTGTAATAAACAGTATGCATTTCTCTAAGAATAACCCTGGAACACTAACTGATAACTATTTTTTTAACACGAAGAGGTTCGAATCCCTACCAGGGATGCTTCATACCCTATGACTTAAACAACTACTCTACCGAAGCACCCTCCCTGGAAATAAGAATGTTGAAGACGTGTAGTTAAAAAAAGTTACAACAATTTGAAACAAGTTAAAACCAGTCAAAACAAGTAAAAAGTTATTACTCAAAACAATTAAAATATTTTCAAAAATATTTAAAAACGATTCGAAACGAACCCAAAAATAACTAATCACGATTTAAAATGAATCCAAAAATATTTACACACAAATTAAAAATTATTCCAGAAAAATATCTAAACTTGATTTTAAAATGATTCGAAAAAAATATCAAAACAATTTAGAACGATTCCATAAATATTAAAACACGATTAAAAATGATTGAAACAAATTAAAAAAGGGTATTTATATTCATTTAAAATTAGTCTCTGTGAAGTAGGTGTTGAAATCGCTGTAGTACCGGTGATCGTAAGGTCCGTTCTGGCGGAGTGATATGTGATCAAGTACCTTGCAATGTCCATTCCCTCTACTTGACGGGGATCGGAAGCGCGGAGAGTGTAGCTGTAGTTGGTAGCGCAGAAATGTTGACAGTCTGGAATCTAATGATCAACTGAAGTCCGTACACGTTAATGAATCGTTGAGTCCATCTTCACACAATGCTGTCTGGCGAGCAACTGATATGGGGTGGGGAGTTTAACCCCTACTCTTATTCTCCACCTGACTCCAATCACCGCATTTTAATATAAGCTTTTATAAAAAAAATTACAGATCCATATTATGCCAGCCACTTGCACACAGGGAAAACATCTCTCTCAAAAAATCCGTAGAAAGAGGAATATATTCAATTACTATGTGCAACTATAAAAGAAACATAATGAAGTGGGTAAGCCTCGACCCCTCAAATATCGCATTACAATAGAAGCTTTCGAAAAGCAGTGATTGACAGGGGTTTAGTATTCCCCAAACAATGCATCTCAAAATAGGTTTTAAAAAAAACTTTTAGAAATGGTATTGTGCTAATTAGAGTGCTCGCCCCGATTATCACACTTCAAAAAAACATGCACAGGTAAAAGTTTTTTACTTAGGAATAAGAATTTCAAACAATTTTACTATTACACATTATGCTAACCCCTCGCATTGTTAGTTCGTGCTACTCTTTGTCCGTGTGTGGGGTAAACGGTTTACAAAGGCACCATGCAGGATGCACGGGTGGTATTTGTTTGATCATGCATGAGGCGGGTTTGAGTGCAGATTGTAGAGGGGCCCGCGCAGGTATACGATTTCGTTTTCCAAAAATATCTTACTAGCTTAAGTTTACAAAACAATTGTTTCTCATTTTTTAAAATGTTAACTCAAAAAATGTAGATTATTTCATCCCGTTACAAGTACACTTTTTTTTACCATTTTATACTTCGTACACGTGGAAAAAATATTTTAAGTCAGAGGAACGCATTTAAATACATTTTTCAATCTATTTATTACATGCAAAAGTGCATTATATTAACATCAATTTTTTTCTTATGCATTTTCTCTTTTTTCACATAGCACTTTTGCTTACACAGTGCATTACACTTGCAACACACATTTCAACAAGCACTTTAATATTACACTTGCAACACACATTTCAACAAGCACTTTAACATTACACTTGCAACACACATTTCAACAAGCACTTTAACATTACACTGTTGGCAATAAACATTTTTGTTTAAACACACTGTCTTTCCCATTAACTTACATTGTTGACATTAAACAATTTGAGATACATGACACATTAAATAAATTGTGAGATATTACACATTTTTTTGGCATATGATTATTTACAAAGAGTGTGCAATTTCACTAAATATGGACTTGATACATATTTTTCTCACATTTTCTTCAAAATTCTGCCCATTTGAAATTTCAAAATGCATATGCTTCTCCTGTTATGGATTAGACTTTTCAACTGTCTGAACCATTTCCTCCCCAAACAACAATGAAATAATTTTGAATGCAAGAAGCATATAATGGACTTGGTAATATTTATTTTACAATTAGACATTTATATTTAAAAAACTTGAAAAATTTACTTCATAACTATTTTCCTATAACTTTTTAAGCTGCGAACAAGAAAGGTTTGAGCGTTGAACCTTGTTCTCCTTAATTTCAATTTCCTATGCACAAAACAATGACACACACACAACCACTGACTAACAAACAATCATTCACTGTTTCAAAAATATGAATATCCCCACAACAGCATTCAAGGTAATGCAATGGAACTATATGACCTGATTTATAAATAAACGTGTTTCTAACTCTGACTTTGATTACGATAACTCACCCTTTCATTTCACATTACATTTTTTCTCACTCATATACGGTCTACAATGATTTACATAACACGTTTAACTGTCACATTTAGTACACTTGATTCAATTACAGAAGATTTGCCTTTTTGTTAATATGAAACCAGGGCCGTACATGCATTTAAAGTGAACATTATATTCACACATCTCCTTATAGGTGTTAATTGAAAATGGCAATTCATACCTCACAGAATATAGTCCATGTTCTATCAGAGAGTACTTGCTGTTATGTTGGATGTTCATTCTGGATGAGAGTGGGTGCGGTTGAACTCTTCCTAATATTTACCGCTTTGTAGTTTGTTTTCGAATACATGATATCATGCTGCGTACATGCGTTATATAACGCCTTTATTCCTTGGTCGTTACATCCCAAACATTTTTCAAAATTTGTTCACGGACCACAGAAAATATATTTCGTTAATTGTAATTCAAGTGGCTGTTTATTAATCAAAGTGTTTAGGACTCCTCTACGATTTTTGATATAATTTACAACTGAAAGCAAGCATATATATATATATATATATATATATATATATATATATATATATATATATATATATATATATATGTATGTGTGTGTGTGTGTGTGTGTGTGTGTGTGCGCGCGCGCGCATATATTTGTTATTAGTATGTTAATTATTTGTTTAAAATTAAGGTTGTGAAACAAAATGTGCAACGCCTCACTGATGTACCTAAATATAAAAACATAATTGAACATAAACATGGTTACTGCTACCATAGAACATACGGTACATTATAAGTGGTCTATCATCTTGTGGGAAGACATGTGTCATTATGTCGTTGTTAGAACATCCAAATTATCGTAAGTTTGAAAACATGTATGTTTTTCGAAAACAATTCATCAAGACAAGTATACATGTTTAGCGAATATGTTATCCTCAATTGAAGGAATACAATTTTTCCCATTCAGTAGTAAAGATGAATTTATAAGTCCAAGTGAAGCAAGACCCAATTAAGTATTTATATTAGACAATGCCTTTAGTGAGCCGCAAGGAGAGATTCAGCCATATTTTAGTTTTGATAGACACTCAAATCTTTACTCTTTTTATCTGTCACAGAGTATTACGGGTTTAAGGAATCCACTCCCGATTAAAGAACAGAGCCAGCCCTTGGTGCATACACTGAACATAAACAAACCACCAACAAAACAAAGTAACATGGTATAAAAATATATGTATTTCCAAATAAATAAGGACTGCCCATACAAAGAAAATGGAAAAAAAGTGATAAAGAAGCGATACAATATAATATCTAATTAATTGGATTTTCTGGGTGCTCGCATATGGCAACAAAAAAAGAGGAGTTTAAATAACTCACGACAAACACATATATAAATAATAGTTATAGAAAAGCCCAGAGGAACAAGTGATTTTTAAAAACAACAAGACTTTTATTTTGTAGTGTGCTAAAATAATATCTTTAAGTACTTATTATTATTTTCGTATTATAAAGTTGTGAATGAATAGCCATATAAACAATATAAATTCATAAACAAACAATTAGTAAAGGAGCACTTTAGATTATTAATAACAATTCTTTTGACAATACGACAGTAAATCATAAAATGTTTGTATATATTTCCGGTTGCATGAACATGTAAAATATATCAATTTTGGTTGAAGGATAAGGAATTGTGTCAAATATAAACTGCTAACAGTGTAAAACCTTATTATCAGATGGGTACCCTTACATAACTTGATTACTGAATATTAATTAAAAATAATAGATTGAAATTTATATCGAATTATGTATCATTTAAGTACTTCACCAAATTATAGCCATATAATATAGTCGAAATAAATATTTGCACTTGATAATGAGCCAATGTGACAAGTATGAAATGAAACATCGGGTCCAAAAATAATAAAAGTCACAAGTAAAGATAACAATTAAATGTGCACGTGTGTTCACTTGATTTTCACTAATATTTACATAGTTTTTTACTTAGCTTGCTTCATGGAAAAAGACAAATGAGACACAACTGGCTTCGGTGACTTAGCTGCGGGATGAAACAAACCGAGCAGCGCCCAACAGTCAACAGGCAATACTTTAAGTTATGTCGAATACCAGGACCAGAAGTTGCGGCAAATGTTAAACCATATTCGATTTAAAGTTGAATTAAAGTAGAAGTCGAAAATTGGACTTGGAAACTTGAAATCCAAAACATAAAAATCCAAAATTTGAACACTCACTAAAACAAAGAATATAAAATAGCGAGTGAATATTAATTAGGGGAACGAGAAGAAGGGAGAAACCAGTTGACCCAGTATTTACCAAGGCGGGTAGAAAAAATGCTGCTCAAATGGTAGAGCCGACTGACGAAACTTCAAAAGGTAAATCAAAATAAAACAAATTAAAATTTTCGCAACACCACAAAAAAATAAACTACATCTTCACACTTCTACACTACATGATGGCGCGTGAGCAAACACCTAGAGGTGCCTTAAGTCCGCGAAAACACCATCCCGTCGGCACACGCGGAGAACCCTACTTGGTGTCGACGAGTCAAGCACCAAACGTGAGGAGAAAGTGGGAAGATAGTGTACGATGTGACTAGAAACAGCGGCGCATCGGAAAGGAAAATGGAAGAACAGGTAGTACTAGCAACCACTAGATGTCGCAGACGTCCTTCAGGGGGCAACAGCGAAGCTCGCATTAGCGAAACTATCTAACTTGCACGTGATTGCACGAAGAGACTGCGCACACAGCAACGCCAGAAACGAAGTGAGGAAGGAGGATAACAACGGAAAGGAAAATGGCCGACCAGGTAGTACTAGCGTTGCCACTAGATATCGCAGACGTCCTACAGGGGGCAACAGCGAAGCACGCGTTAGCGAAACTAGCTAACTTGCACGTGATTGCACGAAGAGACTGCGCACACAGCAACGCCAGAAACGAAGTGAGGAAGGAGGATAACAACGGAAAGGAAAATGGCCGACCAGGTAGTACTAGCGTTGCCACTAGATATCGCAGACGTCCTACAGGGGGCAACAGCGAAGATCGCGTTAACGAAACTAGCTAACTTGCACGTGATTGCACACAGCCACGCCAGAAAAGAAGGGTGGAAGGAGGATAACAACGGAAAGGAAAATGGCCGACCAGGTAGTACTAGCGTTGCCACTAGATGTCGCAGACGTCCTACAGAGGGCAACAGCGAAGATCGCGTTAGAGGAACTAGCTAACTTGCTCGTGATTGCACGAAGAGACTGCGCACACAGCAACCCTAGAAACGAAGGGTGGAAGAAGTGTACCAACGGAAAGGAAAATGGCCGACCAGGTAGTACTAGCGTTGCCACTAGATGTCGCTGACGTCCTACAGGGGGCAACAGCGAAGCTCGCGTTAGCGAAACTAGCTAACTTGCACGTGATTGCACACAGCCAAGCCAGAAACGACGAGAGGAAGTAGGGTAACAACGGAAAGGAAAATGGCCGACCAGGTAGTATTAGCGTTGCCACTAGATGTCGCAGACGTCCTACAGGGGGAAACAGCGAAGATCGCGTTAGAGGAACTAGCTAACTTGCTCGTGATTGCACGAAGAGACTGCGCACACAGTAACGCATGAAACGAAGTGTGGAAGGAGGGTAACATCGGAAATTAAAATATCCGACCAGGTAGTACTAGCGTTGCCACTAGATGTCGCAGACATCCTACAAGAGGCAACAGCGAAGCTCGCGTCAGCGAAACTAACTAACTTGCACGTTATTGCACGAATAGACTGCGCACACAGCCACGCTAGAAACGAAGGGTGGAAGGAGGATAACAACGGAAAGGAAAATGGCCGACCAGGTAGTACTAGCGTTGCCACTAGATATCGCAGACGTCATACAGGGGGCAACAGCGAAGCTCGCGTTAGCGAAACTAGCTAACTTGCACGTGATTGCACGAAGAAATTGCGCACACAGCCACGCCAGAAATGAAGTGAGGAAGTAGGGTAACAACGGAAAGGAAAATGGCCGACAAGGTAGTACTAGCGTTGCCACTATATGTCGCAGACGTCCTACAGAGGGCAACAGCGAAGATCGCGTTAGCGAAACTAGCTAACTTGCACGTGATTGCACACAGCCACGGCAGAAACGAAGAGAGGAAGTAGGGTAACAACGGAAAGGAAAATGGCCGACCAGGTAGTATTAGCGTTGCCACTAGATGTCGCAGACGTCCTACAGGGGGAAACAGCGAAGATCGCGTTAGAGAAACTAGTTAACTTGCTCGTGATTGCATGAAGAGACTGCGCACACAGCCACGCCAGAAACGAAGTGTGGAAGGAGGGTAACATCGGAAATTAAAATATCCGACCAGGTAGTACTAGCGTAGCCACTAGATGTCGCAGACATCCTACAAGGGGCAACAGCGAAGCTCGCGTCAGCGAAACTAACTAACTTGCACGTTATTGCACGAATAGACTGCGCACACAGCCACGCTAGAAAACGAAGGGTGGAAGGAGGATAACAACGGAAAGGAAAATGGCCGACCAGGTAGTACTAGCGTTGCCACTAGATATCGCAGACGTCATACAGGGGGCAACAGCGAAGCTCGCGTTAGCGAAACTAGCTAACTTGCACGTGATTGCACACAGCCACGCCAGAAAAGAAGGGTGGAAGGAGAATAACAACGGAAAGGAAAATGGCCGACCAGGTAGTACTAGCGTTGCCACTAGATGTCGCAGACGTCCTACAGAGGTCAACAGCGAAGATCGCGTTAGCGAAACTAGCTAACTTGCACGTGATTGCACACAGCCACGCCAGAAACGAAGTGAGGAAGTAGGGTAACAAGGGAAAGGAAAATGGCCAACCAGGTGGTACTAGCGTTGCCACTAGATGTCGCAGACGTCCTACGGGGGGAAACAGCGAAGATCGCGTTAGAGAAACTAGCTAACTTGCACGTGATTGCACGAAGAGACTGGGCACACAGTAACGCCAGAAACGAAGTGTGGAAGGAGGGTAACATCGGAAATTAAAATATCCGACCAGGTAGTACTAGCGTTGCCACTAGATGTCGCAGACATCCTACAAGGGGCAACAGCGAAGCTCGCGTCAGCGAAACTAGCTAACTTGCACGTTATTGCACGAATCGACTGCGCACACAGCCACGCTAGAGACGAAGATTGGAAGGAGTATAACAAATGGAAAATAAAATGGCTGACCAGGTAGTACTAGCGTTGCCACTAGATGTCGCAGACTTCCTACAGGGGGCAAAGGCGAAGATCGCGTTAGCGAAACTAGCTAACTTGCACGTGATTGCACACAGCCACGCGAGAAACGAAGTGAGGAAGTAGGGTAACAACGGAAAGGATAATGGCCGACCAGGTAGTACTAGCGTTGCCACTAGATGTCGCAGACGTCCTACAAGGGCAACAGCGAAGATCGCGTTAGCGAAACTAGCTCACTTGCACGTGATTGCACGAAGAGACTGCGCACACACCCACGCCAGAAAGAAGGGTGGAAGGAGGATAACAACGGAAAGGAAAATGGCCGACCAGGTAGTACTAGCGTTGCCACTATATGTCGCAGACGTCCTACAGGGGGCAACAGCGAATCTCGCGTCAGCGAAACTAGCTAACTTGCACGTGATTGCACACAGCCACGCCAGAAACGAAGTGTGAAAGGAGGGTAACATCGGAAAGGAAAATGGCTGACCAGGTAGTACTAGCGTTGCCACTATATGTCGCAGACGTCCTACAGGGGGCAACAGCGAAGCTCGCGTCAGCGAAACTAGCTAACTTGCACGTGATTGCACACAGCCACGCCAGAAACGAAGTGAGGAAGTAGGGTAACAACGGAAATTAAAATGGCCGACCAGGTAGTACTAGCGTTGCCACTAGATGTTGCTGACGTCCTACAAAGGGCAACAGCGAAGATCGCTTTAGTGAAACTAGCTGACTTGCACTTGATTGCACACAGCCACGCCAGAAACGATGTGAGGAAGTAGGGTAACAACGGAAAGGAAAATGGCCGACCAGGTAGTACTAGAGTTGCCACTATATGTCGCAGACGTCCTACAGGGGGCAACAGCGAATCTCGCGTTAGCGAAACTAGCTAACTTGCACGTTATTGCACACAGCCACGCCAGAAACGTAGTGAGGAAGTAGGGTAACAACGGAAAGGAAAATGGCCGACCAGGTAGTACTAGCGTTGCCACTAGATGTCGCACACGTCCTACAGGGGGCAACAGCGAAGATCGCGTTAACGAAACTAGCTAACTTGCACGTGATTGCACACAGCCACGCCAGAAAAGAAGGGTGGAAGGAGGATAACAACGGAAAGGAAAATGGCCGACCAGGTAGTACTAGCGTTGCCACTAGATGTCGCAGACGTCCTACAGAGGTCAACAGCGAAGATCGCGTTAACGAAACTAGCTAACTTGCACGTGATTGCACGAAGAAATTGCGCACACAGCCACGCCAGAAACGAAGTGAGGAAGTAGAATAACAACGGAAAGGAAAATGGCCGACCAGGTAGTACTAGCGTTGCCACTATATGTCGCAGACGTCCTACAGAGGGCAACAGCGAAGCTCGCGTCAGCGAAACTAGCTAACTTGCACGTTATTGCACGAAGAGACTGCGCACACAGCCACGCTAGAAACGAAGGGTGGAAGGAGTGTACCAACGGAATGGAAAATGGCCTACCAGGTAGTACTAGCGTTGCCACTAGATGTCGCTGACGTCCTACAGGGGGCAACAGCGAAGCTCGCGTTAGCGAAACTAGCTAACTTGCACGTGATTGCACACAGCCACGGCAGAAACGAAGAGAGGAAGTAGGGTAACAACGGAAAGGAAAATGGCCGACCAGGTAGTATTAGCGTTGCCACTAGATGTCGCAGACGTCCTACAGAGGTCAACAGCGAAGATCGCGTTAGCGAAACTAGCTAACTTGCACGTGATTGCACACAGCCACGCCAGAAACGAAGTGAGGAAGTAGGGTAACAAGGGAAAGGAAAATGGCCAACCAGGTGGTACTAGCGTTGCCACTAGATGTCGCAGACGTCCTACGGGGGGAAACAGCGAAGATCGCGTTAGAGAAACTAGCTAACTTGCACGTGATTGCACGAAGAGACTGGGCACACAGTAACGCCAGAAACGAAGTGTGGAAGGAGGGTAACATCGGAAATTAAAATATCCGACCAGGTAGTACTAGCGTTGCCACTAGATGTCGCAGACATCCTACAAGGGGCAAAGGCGAAGATCGCGTTAGCGAAACTAGCTAACTTGCACGTGATTGCACACAGCCACGCGAGAAACGAAGTGAGGAAGTAGGGTAACAACGGAAAGGATAATGGCCGACCAGGTAGTACTAGCGTTGCCACTAGATGTCGCAGACGTCCTACAAGGGCAACAGCGAAGATCGCGTTAGCGAAACTAGCTCACTTGCACGTGATTGCACGAAGAGACTGCGCACACACCCACGCCAGAAAGAAGGGTGGAAGGAGGATAACAACGGAAAGGAAAATGGCCGACCAGGTAGTACTAGCGTTGCCACTATATGTCGCAGACGTCCTACAGGGGGCAACAGCGAATCTCGCGTCAGCGAAACTAGCTAACTTGCACGTGATTGCACACAGCCACGCCAGAAACGAAGTGTGAAAGGAGGGTAACATCGGAAAGGAAAATGGCTGACCAGGTAGTACTAGCGTTGCCACTAGATGTCGCAGACGTCCTACAGGGGGCAACAGCGAAGCTCGTGTTAGCGAAACTAGCTAACTTGCACGTGATTGCACGAAGAGACTGCGCACACAGCCACGCCAGAAACGAAGTGTGGAAGGAGGGTAACAACGGACGTGAAATACAATATACTGCCAAAGTTGCAGCGTACATCCGGTCAGGCAAGGAATGAGAGGACGAAACAGCCGCCTGGGAGGCTTTAGCGACCTTTAGAAAGGAGTATTTCAAAAGTTCTAGATTAAAGTAATTTGTATTGAAACTTTCACAGAGAAAATACAACTGGGAGCATATTATTATCTCAATATATAATTATTCTCTCCTATTGTAAATAATGACTTGTACTGTCACATAAACCAAATATGGAAATATAAATATATCAACAAGAAAACAGAAATAGATTTCTGACCACTAGACCTCAATAAAATTATACTATCTCAAATGCTTCAAAATGAAAACAAATTTATAAATTACTGGACAAATTTACCTAAAATATAAATTACATGTCTCAGATCATTCGAAATAAGAATAAAGGAATAAATAACCGCAATAATCAAAATAATATTATAACCAAATGATTAAAGATATTTATAATAATAAAATATTCATTAATATATAAAAATTCTCGCAATTAAGATAAAGAGTGAAACTGAACTCATATACTCGGAGGCGATAAAAATGAAATTAATTATCAGGGACCTAAGTAATTATAAAATTCGCCATCTCAATAACTGATCAGAATACAAAAAATTAAGTTTCCAAAAATAGCTTATAAAAAGCTCATCTCAGTCACAACCTAACAAAATTTATTATTGTTTTTCAAAACTCTCAGTGGCATACCGTAAAATGCTCAGCGACGCATTAAAAAAAGGGGGTGTCGCATAGAATATTAAGATGTCACGTCAATACGGAACAAGAGTTATTCTCGAATTCCCAGACACAATTTGCACCACAATCTGAATATGTTAATTGTTTTTAAAAATGGATAGTTAAAACCTGCAACATATTTACAATGACCATATTTTAGGCGATATGGCATTTAATAAGTTTAAAGAAATATGTTTCTTTTGCTGAAAAAAGAAGAATTGTTTTCTTGTAATCATCCCCGAACTACCCCTAAAGAATTGCATGTTTAGAAGTGGTTTAGACAGTTTTATACTTCCACACGAAGAATAACGAGCATTTAAAAGTTTGAACATAGTGGAATAAAATGGAGTCATACTTGTTTAACCAGAACTCGCGATGAAAATTGTTATTTGGCCGGTCATATATTACATAATGCCGGTGCTACAGTGAAAGACAATTATTCCTACAACAAAAGCATTTGTTGAAAACTGTAACAGTGTTACGTTAGATATTTTTAAATCACAGATGGCAGAAATACGAGAGAAGTTATTAAAGTTAAGTGAAAGGAATGAACATGTTTATAAGAACACAACATTAATTTCAGAATGTATTACAACTATTCTGAATTCACTGCAAAGTATTGAAACTAGAAAACACGCTCGTTTAGATTGTTTGATGAGTGAATTTAATATAATGTTAGAAACCGTTATTATATCGCATCTTACAGAATTAACGCAAGAGTCAACACAAATTATAAGTGTTGAAATTATTAATAAAACGTCATCTTTAGTTACACACACGGAACTGCAGAGGCAAAGTCAGGAATGGAAATCTCGAATTAATGTTGTAGCTGATGATTTGAGAAAATGCATTGCAAATGAATTAGGCATGGATTGAAATAAAACCTATAAATTAGAAAATGAGCACACTAGTCGCATTAATGTTCCGGGGAGAAAACAATTGCAATAGATTATAGATAAATAGTGGGGACATACAAGAATTAGTACATAAAGTCTGACGTTACTTCATATTTACAAGATTTTATAAGTAAATTGGACACTTTTAATGAAACATTACGCACTTATATTGAGAAAAAAACTGCTAGAATTGAAGACATTTTTACAAGAAGAATCATAGTCAAAAATTATGTAATTTGGTTTCATTACACTATCTGGTAGTTATGTATAGTATCTACATCCCTACAAACTGTCACGTGCCATAGTCCAAAGTTATCAACACTATCTGGTAGTTATGTATAGTATCTACATCCCTACAAACTGTCACGTGCCATAGTCCAAAGTTATCAACACTATCTGGTAGTTATGTATAGTATCTACATCCCTACAAACTGTCACGTGCCATAGTCCAAAGTTATCAACACTATCTGGTAGTTATGTATAGTATCTACATCCCCACAAACTGTCACGTGCCATAGTCCAAAGTTATCAACACTATCTGGTAGTTATGTATAGTATCTACATCCCTACAAACTGTCACGTGCCATAGTCCAAAGTTATCAACACTATCTGGTAGTTATGTATAGTATCTACATCCCTACAAACTGTCACGTGCCATAGTCCAAAGTTATCAACACTATCTGGTAGTTATGTATAGTATCTACATCCCTACAAACTGTCACGTGCCATAGTCCAAAGTTATCAACACTATCTGGTAGTTATGTATAGTATCTACATCCCTACAAACTGTCACGTGCCATAGTCCAAAGTTATCAACACTATCTGGTAGTTATGTATAGTATCTACATCCCTACAAACTGTCACGTGCCATAGTCCAAAGTTATCAACACTATCTGGTAGTTATGTATAGTATCTACATCCCTACAAACTGTCACGTGCCATAGTCCAAAGTTATCAACACTATCTGGTAGTTATGTATAGTATCTACATCCCTACAAACTGTCACGTGCCATAGTCCAAAGTTATCAACACTATCTGGTAGTTATGTATAGTATCTACATCCCTACAAACTGTCACGTGCCATAGTCCAAAGTTATCAACACTATCTGGTAGTTATGTATAGTATCTACATCCCTACAAACTGTCACGTGCCATAGTCCAAAGTTATCAACACTATCTGGTAGTTATGTATAGTATCTACATCCCTACAAACTGTCACGTGCCATAGTCCAAAGTTATCAACACTATCTGGTAGTTATGTATAGTATCTACATCCCTACAAACTGTCACGTGCCATAGTCCAAAGTTATCAACACTATCTGGTAGTTATGTATAGTATCTACATCCCTACAAACTGTCACGTGCCATAGTCCAAAGTTATCAACACTATCTGGTAGTTATGTATAGTATCTACATCCCTACAAACTGTCACGTGCCATAGTCCAAAGTTATCAACACCTGAGGTTCGGCGTATTTCACAAAAAAAAAAAAAAAACATTACCCAATCCCTTTTTTTTTTCACAACAACCAGTGTCCTGGAAAATGGTTGTTCTTGTAAAAAAATCCAGCAGGGAACAACACAGAGAGGGCATATTTCTTTAATAAATTCGAGGTACTTGTTTGATTTAGTGGTTTATTAATATAATAGCAGGCCAGTGCTACTTCGATAGAATGATATTTAGTACTTCAAATCGATCTAGCCACTTCTCTTGAGAAGGTAATAAAAAAATGAAAGATAATTTTTTTAACAATTTGTTTTTATTATGCAGTAATCCTAAGAAAAGCTTAATCCAATACCTATTTACATTCCTGATAATCATATCGCTCTAGCCAATGCTGCCACACACACACACATACACACACACACTGGGTCACTACGGCCCCACTTGATAACGCAGGCCAGTGCCTCACTATCGAGTGCTCTACCCCCGGAGCAGCTGCGGCCTTACTGGGATCTCTAACGTCTGAGATTCTGCGGTCCCCTTAATGTGTGCTCTAGGCACAGAGCTTCTGAGACCCCACAATTGGGTTCTCTAGCCACAAAGATACTGCAGCTCCCTTTATTAGATGCTCTAGCCAATGAGCTACTGCAACCCCCCTAATGGGTTCTAAACCCACTGAGCTACTGCGGGTTCCTTATTGGGTGCTCTAGCCAATGGGCTACTGCAACCCCCCTAATGGGTTCTATACCCACTGAGCTACTGCGGGTTCATTATTGGGTGCTCTACCCACTGTGTTACTGCAACCTCTCTAAGGGTTCTATACCCACTGAGCTACTGCGGCCTCAATGTTGGGTTCTCGAGCCACTGAGCTTCTGAGACCCCACAATTGGGTTCTCTAGCCACAGAGCTACTGTAGCTCCCTTATTGGGTGCTCTAGCCAATGGGCTACTGCAACCCCCTAATGGGTTTTATACCCACTGAGCTACTGCGGGTTCCTTATTGGGTGCTCTACCCACTGGGTTACTGCAACCCCCCTAATGGGTTCTATACCCACTGAGCTACTGCGGGTTCCTTATTTGGTGCTCTAGCCAATGGGTTACAGCAACCCCCCTAATGGGTTCTATACCCACTGAGCTACTGGGGGGTTCCTTATTGGGTGCTCTACCCACTGGGTTACTGCAACCCCCTAATGGGTTCTATACCCATTGAGCTACTGCGGCCTCAATGTTGGGTTACACGAGCCACTGAGCTTCTGCGGTCCCACTATTGGGTTCTCTAGCCACTGAGATACTGCGGCCCTACTTGATATACATCTATCCACTTGGTCACTGCAGACCCACTCGGAATAATTCTAGCCATTGGGCCACTACGCGTTTTTGGAAGGAAAAGGGGATAGCACATAGACAAAAAAGAAAGGAGAAATGACGGAGCTTTTTTTTTAACAATGGTTTTTAATACAGTAATCAATCCTAAAAAAAGCTTAATCCAGTACTTATTTACATCCCTCATCATCATTTTTTCGGAACTGCTTGAGATAACTCGATAAAACAAATACTAAGTTGGTTCTGGGGTTATTATCTATTATAGACTGTGTGTAAATTTAATGTAAATACGTTCAGTGGCTTTTGAGTTAAATCCGGTCGGACAGACAGACACACAAAAATGAATAACATTAGATATGGCTTAGTAATTAATTATATCATATGAAAAAGTAATTAAAAGTGAAAAATTCTAAAATCACAGACACATCTACTTTATTTAATAGTATATATAGAATATTGTTAAATACTTATCTGATCCCATCTTCTTGTTTCAGGCACTCTATAAGATGTGGAAACTGATTATTTATTATTACGCATTTTGTACCTTTCAAGGGATTGTATCAGTTCAGTAGTTGGTAACATATGTAATAATTGCATCGGACAGTAGCCCCTCATCCAATGTGTGCAGGAAAACTAACTGGAAAAGGAAACGTGGAAACAATATAAGAAATAAGAGATAGTTAGAAATAAGAAAGTGTAAGGTTTAAGATATACTAATCACATGGGAAAGGAAATCCCAGCTAGAGAAACTGGAGTTGCCTGCAGGTTAGTATCGTATAAACTAAATAGAAATACTCGTAGTCTCAACGAGACAAAATGGTCATATGTTGGAACATAAAGAAAGCTACTACGAAGAGTTAAAATACACTGAGAAGTGATGAGAAAGTTTACATGTTTGGTGTACGTTTCCTGTTGCACATTTGTTCCCTATGAAACATAGTAGGTGGTCTAGCTTGTGCTGTAATGTATGCTGGCTACATATTAAATGGATTTAAAAATTAGGTATTAGTGACATACATATCTCAGAAATATTCACGCAAATGTTTTGCATGGATGGTACCAGATCACCGACTCTATATTAAGTGATTATTTTGTTTTCCTGGCTCTCTTTATAAAAATGAGAACTTGATTATTACATTGAAAAGAGGCTGTTGTTATATTTGTTCAGAATTGTTAACGCCATAAACTAAATTAGATAGTGTAATATAACAGATTTTTCGATTCTATTTAGATGATGCTGTTCAATTTGAATATTTATTTTGTACAAAAACAACCATTGTCCATAAGAGACATGTCTTAACACTCTATTCTGTAGGTTTTAATGTTTGTAAGTACTGTGAAAATATGACTATTTGGATGTTACTAATGATGAGAATTATGTAATATCTATACTACATATCCATGACACAAGGGGACATTATTTGTCTCTCCCGAAAACTTTCCTTTTGGACTATGGTGGTTTTGGTGAAAATCCCTTCAATTAAGATTGAACCGTATTTGAAGGAAATAGCTGTAAATGGAAAAACTTACTCAATTAACACGTAAATATTAAGTTTTGAATAATACTTCACCAGCCCGCGACACCACATTTGGTCTTTACAGACTTGGAAATTATGGTTTCTGGGATATTCAATAGCTTCATTTTCGTCTGAATACCGAATTCAAATAGGTGAAAATGTATTTGATGCGAGCGAAGGAATGTTTGAATTATTATTAAAAAAATCCCCAAATGGGTATTCTGACTCTGATTTAGAGACATAGTGGCATCTTGTATTACATACTAATGCAAATCCTCTCTTAAGCAGTGATGACTAAAATCATCCAAAATTAAGTTTACTAAGGGAAATTGTTGGTAGCGGAACATTTAAAGAAGAGTTTGATGATAATATTTCTCA
Source organism: Dryococelus australis (assembly GCA_029891345.1). Taxonomy (NCBI): domain Eukaryota; kingdom Metazoa; phylum Arthropoda; class Insecta; order Phasmatodea; family Phasmatidae; genus Dryococelus; species Dryococelus australis. Next base: position 220,861,072 of record CM056997.1, on the reverse strand, counting down.
TATATTTTGGGACAACCCGAACGAGCTTGTGAGTAACATAAAATGACTTATAGCTTCAAAACAAACTGAGAATAATTCACATAGGTTCTAATGAAAGTGTTTCAATTATAGGGGAGTTGACCTAGGTCAGGTCTATTTATTCGTAATGAAGTTCAGTTCAGTAAACATGCTGAAGAATTGCCTGATTCTGCAAGGATTATTTTTCCAAGAAGGAAGGATATTACTCTTGGTTTAAATTACCCTTTCAAGGTAGACTTGTGTGATATGAGTTTCATTTCTAAGCGCAATGGAGGATACAAGTATATTCTAAATGTAATTGACGTACATTCAAAATTTGTGTGGGCGTTTCCAGTAAAGAATGAGAATGGGAAACAAGTTACCGATGAAATGTCTACTGTTTTAAAGGAGAGAATGCCTCTCAACCTCCACGTGGTTCAAGGGATGTAACTTTATATTATCATTTCAAAAAGTTAATGACAACACATCGCATAAATCACTATGTAATATACTCCGGGATAAAATGTGCCATGGATGAGAGGTTTTGCAAGAGTTTAAAACAGTTTATCTACAAATATTTCACTTCGCAAGTTTCTTAGAAATGCTTAAGTGGTAAAATTTTTCATTGCTCGATATCACAGAACAGTCGAGATTGTGACTGAAAAAGTAACTGACAACCGATTAATGAAAACAATATATAACCTTAAAATCATTGATAAAGGAAGCCTAAGATAGGTCAATATGTCCATATTTATAAAGTTAAAGGCGTCTTTGAAAAACGGTGTGTGGGAATTGGTCGTTCAAAATATAAAAAATTATATCTATGAGAGACTCATAGCCAAAATTTTATTATTTGGAAAGTTATGATGGTGAGGTGATAAGGGGCGGGATCTATGAACATGAATTAGAGAAAGTACATTCGCCAGATACATAATTGATTGTAAAATTCTAAAAAGAGAAAAGCATAAGTGTTTGGTCCTATTGAGGGGGTTTCCACGGTCTCAAGCCAAATGGGTTGGCAACAAGGACATAAAAAGTTGGAAATAGCTGTTATTGACGAAAATTTCGAAGAAGTCCTAGTGTGTAGAGACTGGGATGGGGCACTATACTTTTACAATTAAAAGCATATTTCTGAGGCATCGAAACATAAATAATGTGGATATTCTAATAAACAAATGCATGTGTGGCCGTTCTACTTCGTTACAAACACATGTTTATGCAGGGCATCGAATCGTGAATAATGAAAACTGATCTTATGCAGACAAACAAATATTTGTGTGGTCCGTTTTCTGTTAAAAGCACAATTTCTGTGCTTAGCGAGACATAAGTAATGAAAATGGATATTAGCAGAACAACACGTCTGTTTGGCGTCCTCTTGTTAAAATCATATGGCTGTGTTCAGCGAGGCATAGATAATTTGGGGTATGTATTTTCTCGGAAAACATGTGTTGGGCATCACTGTTTTATTGTGTAGTTTGATTGAGAAGTAACTGTTTCTCTGCTAAAAGCATTCCCTTCTGAATCATAGAATCATAAATAATGAAAAAAGGTTCATACGCGAACCAACAATTATTTTGTGGGCGGGCACGACCTAGTTCACTAGAAAGACATATTTCTTGCGGTGATGCCAAGAATCCCTATTATATTAAGAAATAAGTGGACCTGGTTCACATTTAATTGTTAAAATCAAATTTTCTTCTGGTTAGCGAGGCACAGTTAATGGGGTTCGGCTATTGTATATATTTTGGATGGTCTAACCGGTTGTAGTTAGAATGACAACTATGTATCCGCCCCCTCTGCTAAAAGCATATGACTGTGGTCAGCGAATCATAAATAATTTGGGTTGGCTATTTTTCTCGACAAACAAGTGTTGTGTGGATTGGTCATTGTCTACTCGAATGACATCTATGGTCTGCCGCCTTGTTAAAGCCATGTTTCTGTAGGGCATCAAATCGTCACTGATATGTCTATAGAAGTAAGGTAACGGTGTGGATGGTCACTCATCTCCCCTACAAGAGTATTAATTTAGCACTTTCGCTTACCGACCCATAAATGGCTCCCCTTATTCTTCGTGAAAAGGACGTGGAAACAGTCTGGTTTGGGGGCAACTTTCTTCCAGGTAAAGCGTTTTTCTCAAAATGTTATATATATATATATATATATATATATATATATATAAGTAATTTACAGACTTCCGACATCCTGTTTCGTTTTCTAGATTCAGGTGCGATATTTAGGCAGTGTTTTTCAAAGGTGCAGCAGGCTCCTGGTAATATGTCAAATGAATGGGTTGATATCAATGAGTATTTACATGGTTTATCAATGTAAATCTTGTGAATGAGATACTTCGGTGGGAGGATGAGTTATTGCTGGTGAATGAAGAACTGCCTTTAGATCTACGTATGAGACGCAATGAGCAGAGGGCTGCGAGTCCTTTCATCCCGTGCGGCAACAATGTTCTACGATCTAACAACCCTGTCGCCACCATACTAACGGTTGCCGAACTGTGGTTTCCAGCACTGACTGACGTAAAGATGTCTTTAGGAGAGAACAACCTGCTCGGAGAATCTGGGCCCTCGGGGTCAACGTGGTTCGCCGACGCCGAGATGGGGCATGCCGCCATCGAACAGGGGTCTCCAGCTCCGAGGGATGATGATGATAACAGCCGGTCGCACTACCTACCTGGACCCTCGGGCACAGCAAGCTCCGCCGACTTCGGGACGGGGCATGCCACCTCCTCCAGGAACCTGCCGCCGCTCAGCCTTCGCCTGTGAATGATGTAGCCGCCAGTCCCGCCGCCCAGTCATCTGTCAACTACTTACCTGTTCGAGATGAACTTCGTGAGTATTTAAATTTCGACGCATTGGATATGGTTTGGAGTTATACAGAGATGAGGGAGCCTTCACTTCCTCCACAAACTCCAACACAGTGAAATTGTTTAAGTTGTCACTATCAGAAGGCGCGAGATATGATGTGCACGTACATAGCTGATACTGAAAATGTATTTACATTTTCGGAACTGTATAGTACTATTCCAAATTTTAATTAAATATTTTTTTCATCCTTATTCAATATTTAAAACCAGTTAATTTAAAATTAATTTTTATTAATGTTTTAATTTAATTAAAAAAAATATAAAGTAATTCTTTTAAAATACATTCTTCATTAGTAACCTGTAGAAATGTTTTCCCCCAAATAATTAAGAACTTTTCTAAAGTTAATTTTAATTGCATGGACAATCTTTTCTTCAATAAGTATGACTTTTTTAGATGTGTTTATTGTTTGAAGAATCGTTACTGCAACATGTTTTTTGAGTGAATATCAAAACATAAAGTTTTTTTTTGGTAATGTGGTGTAAGCTTTAGCAACAGTTACACATATCCAGCACATCGAACTTTAAAAATATATTCATGTGATTCAGTGTAGCGACAAAGAAGAGTGTTTTTAAATGTTCTTATATTTTCACAAATAAATGTTCACATTATGTACATTCTATTATAATAAAAACAAAGTCATCATCGTGTTTCCAAAGTGACTTTTATTTAATGAAAGTCCTGCTGTTAGTTTATTTCTTATATTAAAACATATTTTTTGTGTTACAATCTATACACACATATTAATATTTTTTTCAACTTACATTTGACACGAAGTGCTTTTGCTTAATCTAACATGAATATTTGTACATACTCTGAGTATACTTAAAACAATACATTATTTTACAATTCAGGTTTTTTTTCCTTAAACAAAATATATACATCAGTTGCTGTTAGTATGTTACATTTGCTCTTATAATTTTTTTTTTTACAGCACAAGTGAATTTTTACAACTCAAATAATTTTCCTTATGAGTAATTTTGACAACACAAGGGAATTTTTATAACACAAGTAATTTTTCTTATGACTAATTTTTACAACACAAATACTTTTGCTCTTACAATATGGAACTTCAGACATATGTATTATGTATTGTCGTAAATAAAAAAGCTATTAATGATTCACTCTTACGTTGGGTGCAAAATAAAGGTGTTGAACATCCACGAACCTTAAACTGATTAACTTCGTGAATTGAATTTGGGTAAATCATAATATTTTCTGATATTAATGACTCCAGAATTTGTTAGAGATTTAAGAAATCTCTTTTGCGAGTTCCCTAGCATATAAATCGGATATCCATATACATGCCATTGACATGTTGGAATCATTCAGCATAAGGTAAATAACCAGAATCCCATTTAATTCCATGCCATTCATATGTCTGAAGTCGGTACACACATTTGATATCTGGAGATGAATTACTCCAGGAATAGAGAGGACTGAAACACAACATTATGGCGATGTCGTTATCGCAAGAGAAAGATATTGAAATTTCTTTGACGATAAATATCTTATTGAAATGGATATGATAAACTTCAATACAAGAATACATGGCTTATATAATGGATGCACTTAAGAACACGTCTTGCAAACTAAAATATTACATTCACAGAAATCAAAATTATTTTACGCAAAAATTACAGTACAAATGTTGTAACTTCAGAACCATTTTTCTCCTCATCAAAACCTGATTCAGATGTAGGCGCACCATAACCTCTGGTTTCTTCTATTATCTGACGCATCTTCCTAAACATGCAACCCCACCTCACGTGGGTTTGGTTGTCATCTTTAGTAAACACAAGCCACGAGGACATTCTTCACAGATTGAGACAAGGAGTCTCATGACTTGAAAGTTTTTGACTATGTGTCAGGTCACCCGCCCGCTACGAGTCTACCTGCCTTGCCAGCTCCTCATCGGCCCAGCGCTTGTGTTCGTCAATACTACGCAATTTCCTACAATTTAACACTCCCGAACATGACATTATAATTACAGTGAAGACAGACTCCCTACCTTTTGAAGAAAATGATGTGTGCCGATGCCGAATGTGAGCACGTATCGTGTTGCTGCTGTGACACTCCTGACACTCAGACACTACGACCACTTGGTTCACGCTCTTACACATGACTGGAAAATGGCCGGCGCTAGGTGCTGGTGTGTTTACTGACATGTTCGCTTGGAGCGCCAGCAGTTGGACAGCCGGTGTTTGCAGCCCACGAGCGTTCAAAAATGCGTAAAGATCGTATTGCTGTGCTGGAAATATTCGATACCAATTAAGATTATTTTTGAATAGTATAATTGATATAGGCGGCGCTGTGTTCGCAGGAAACTACGTGTAATTGGAGGAGTGGCTAAGCCAATAGGATTTTGGTGGGGTGGTTCTCCCATGTCGGATTTATGACTATAAAATGTCCTTCCAGCAGACTAGTCGGGCAGAGAGACCTGGCCGGTGGAGACGACCAGTACAGCACTACGAGCGATAATATAAGTATTGACAGCAGGGCCACAGGGCCAGATTGTAGTAGGAATGGGTGTGGTAACCCGGGAAATTGTAGATAATTTAGAATTTCCTGGTGATATCCAAACTAGCACTTAAAAATTACTCAATGTCAAATTCCCAAGGAAATAATATTTATTAAATTTCAAAAATATGTTATTTTAAAAATGGTAATGCATTGCGTTAATGCGAAAATAGTTAAAGTATTTAGCATTTTAATGTTGTTTAAGATATTCAATTATATGTAGCATTTTGAGAAAAATACAATATATTAAGAAATAGTCAAGTCTATAAAGTTTGTAAAATATTTCATTCTTGTAAAAGTTCAGAAACTTGTGAACTATTCTTGCATTCAAAATGCACAAAGTCTTTCATATTTTTTGACAGATACCCTCTCAAGATGGAGTATAATATAAAAATTAAATTGTTCTTTGCCACCAAAAGGGACAAAAGGATTAAAGCTTTAATGCATAAAGGACTAAAAAGGATAGTCTTTCCAGGTCTAATAAAATAGGCTTCTGAATGAGTGTTTTAGCCTACAGTATGTTCTCGAAAATCAAAGAAAATTTTATGAGGCTATAGTAGCTGTTTTAAATAACCTATAGAATATTCCAGATATTATGTTTGCAGGTATTTTGTAATCCTGTTTTTAGCTTAAAGGAAATAATAAGTGATTGTCATTGTTTTCTCCTTTTGGGGAAATTTATATATGTATTTTGTACTCATGTATACCTGGAAATTCTACAGTCAAATGGTACACGTGGTGGAAATGTAGACGAATTTTGTATTTGGTTTTATATTGCTTCAATAATAATGTGGGTATTGATGTTTCACTATAAACAAATTTCAGATCTCATGTGTGTTTACCTGGTAGTTAGTCTGTTTAACCTTTTTAAGCCATTAGCCGTTAGGGAATTTTGATTCTGTGTGGTTACGACTTTAGTCGTTGGTTTGCTCTTACAGAAAGCATGCCCTTGCTTGGTTCTGACTTGAAGGGCTAAGCAAGGGCGTCAATGTTAAATAGGAAGTAATGTCTTAATAGCCTCTTAAATTTCCCAGTAAAAACTAATACACACATTTTATCTCATGCAGAATGTAAGATATAATAAACTCCTTAGTTTGAAAAGCAAATTCATTTTGAATATGTAAGCTATGTACAGATTTTGATTTTCCATTAGCTTAAATAGCATTATAATCACAAGAACACGGGGAATTGCAATTGCCACAGCAATGACCATGAAACATTATCTTTCACCTTGAAAAGTGAATGCCCATCCATCAACTTGAGTTGCAGGGAAGCTTGGACCGCAGAAGGTTGCGAATTTCAGGACGGGTTGTTTTATCGCTAGGAGAGACGAGAAGGGTTGGCGATGTTGCGGCAGGTTCGGGGTAGGTTCCTCGCTGAGCTGTTGTTCGCCACTTCCTTGAGATGCTGTCTCGCCAGCCTCCAGTATCCTTGACCTGAACAGCAGTCGGATACGCTTCCTTGAGCTGTAGCTACAATATCCACGCAGGCCCGTATTGAAGAATACAGAGTTGTCGCTTGATGCACTTCTATGGGAATGCAACACACTAACCACGCGAACCAATCTCGACTCCTTCCAAACTTAAATTGACAATTTTCAAAATAAATTTATCCCCTTATATATTGAACACGATCCAAAATGGCGGTCAGCCGGCGGAGATAAAATCTCTTGATAGTGTCAAACTCTGCTCAGTTGAGAGGTGAATATCCTAGGGAGCAGATGTGTAATTGTTCACTGCTGGATACGCAAGTGCGTACTCTCTATGTACATGCATGTGCGCTATTAAATAATTCATTGCTGCATACACAAGTGTGGAAGTACATGATTAAATTATCAAATTAAATTAATCCAATTATTTATTCAATGCATGATTCAATCATCTATTTACATATCCTACCCTTATGCAAGTGCATTCCGCCCTCCCTCACTTACTTATCCAGCTGCCCACAAGATAACACCTAAATGCATTCCCCCCTCCATCCTCCTCATCTACCTCTGGCTGCCGACCAGACAACATGTGGAGTGGGGAGATTTGGGCGGTTCTTAACATCGAGGTATTCAAAGCCGATGTAGGTGATTGAGGAGAGTATGGAGCAGTGCCGGAACGAGGGGCTAGGAAATCCGGAGTGGCCCGGCTGGGAATTGAACACTGATCGCCTTGGTGGGAGGCGAGCAGGCTAACTGCTCAGCCATCGTGGCCCTCCAGACAACATGTGAAATTATTATGTGATTATGCAATTACTAATTGCGCAAGTGTGTAAATAAAATATAAGTAACCTTCCTAAGCAAGTACCACTAACTGCAAGTCCTTCCTGAAGGGCACCCACTCTATGCCGCATGGAATACCACACACCCTCGAATCTCCGGCACTCACACAGGGGGTGGTGGTGGGGGTGGAGGGAAGTACTTGCGCAGTTGCACCTGTAATTGCCACAGCAATTACATATGCTCATACAACTGCAGTTGCAAGTGCATCAGGGGCAGGGGATGGAGAACTTCATCTGCATCGCCGCCTATTTGACAAAACTAAATCTAGAACATAGATGCTCTCGCTAGTTATGTAGTACTGTTACAAGAAAGTAATATGTTTACAAAGTAAAAAATCCGAATTTTTAATTATATATTTTCTTCGATAATCTTTTTCTATAAACCAGAAGTACAGAAAATCAAACTAGCAAATTCACGGAGAGTTTCCGTGTAATAATGGAAAGCTCTGTGAAATTTACGAAAAATTCCGCCATTGAAAAAGAGATGTGTACGCAATTTTATGGAGACACATAAACAATTTTTTCCCCAGTACTTGTCCGTGATTTCACGGAAATTTATTCTCACAATGTCCGTGACTATCGCTCCTCACCCTATTGACGATGTTGATCTAGCTGTGAAGCACCATTCAAATACTCTTCAGAGAGTAGCTTTTTGTTTAAATAGCAAGCAAAAACGCCTGTTACGCAGTTTCTTATCATGCTCGCGCTTGTTCCCTTTCTGAGTAATGCAGAGGTTAGGATGTTATTTTAATTCATTTACTGCTTATGCATTAATGGTTTGTTTACACATTACCCCTTTTCTGGATTATATTTTAATACAAGTAGTTAGAAGAAAGGGGGATTCTGAAGCAGATGCTTGGGTCTAGGGAAACAGGGACTCACGGCCGCCATATTGTATGATGTCATTTTCATGCAAAATTTCACAAAAAGTCCAAATTCGCACAGAATATGACAAAAAACCGCAACAGATGACTACATAACCATCCAAATTTTGCATAATTTCGCACACCTACACTTCATGCTCTTAAATTCCAGTGGCTCTTTGCGTAATGCGGCTGGAAACTTCTGAATTTGCATAATGTGGCTGGAAATTTCTCAATTGGGAATTTTCCAGGCACATTGCACATGCATCCCACCTCAACCGTGGCCAACATTGCACTGATTAGCGATATGGTGGCCCAGGTCCCCACAATGAAGCCAAAAGTACCTCCTGCTCTGCATCTTGACTAGCTGACTAGCAATATGGCGTCCCACCCACTGACTTTCAAAATGGTGCCTGAATCACACAACGAAGCCCTGCTGTTGGTTACAGTGACTGTAGATTGTCACCTTAGCACTGACCAGCAAGATGGTGGCCACCCACTGACTAGCAAAATGGCACCAGAGTCCACTCAACGAAACCACATGCCAGAAATTTCTCTCTATCCCCTGCCCTAACTACCATCCCAGGCAAAGTGTCGCCCTCTTGCATTCCATCCCTATGGGTGCCATCTCACTCGCTGACTAGATAGATGGAGACCCAGGTCCCACACCGAAGCCACTGACCGATTATGTCACCTGGGGTCCCCGAATCGAAGACACCTGCCCTGCATAGGGAGGGGAAAGTTCCCACAAGGCCGACATATTGGCACTGTCTAGCAATATGGTGGCCCAGGTCCCTATTTCACACACCGAAAGTGCACTTGCACAATTCGGCATGCTGTTTGCACATTTCGGATGAATCGTGTGGAAGTTTAGAAATGTCCATCTGGATTGTACAATCATTGCACCCGATTGCGAAACAATTCCCGGTGGCCACCTTGGTGTCCCAAATTCATGATCTTGCATTCCATCAATGAACCATTGACTCCATGGGTGTAGGTCGGGAGGTGTGGGGTCTCCCTTCAAGTCACACACAGACATGACAACAACATCCATCGTGCCTGAAGAATGTCCGAGCTCATAGCCCCCTGCAACGTCTCTCCCAGCATACTTAATTCTAATTTCCGAACAGTTTGAGAAATAACTACCAAAATTATAATATAGACATCACCCAGGACAAGGAAAGGGACCGAAGGGTCAAGTATGATCTATGTCAACTCATAAGCATAGTTGATGTAATTTCCGAACCACTTGAGATATAGTTATCAAATTGTTAATATAGGCATCACCCAAGACAAGGAAAAAGTCCAAAGGGTCACATATGACGTATGTCTACTTATAAGCATATTAGGCTGTAATTTCTAAACCCCCTAAGGTATAGTTATGAATTTTATAACATAGATATGACCAATGGAAATGGAAAGGACCAAAGGGTCAAGTATGATGTATGTCTACTTATAAGTATAGTTGGCTGTAATTTCCGAACTATTAAAAATATAATCTCCAAAATCATGACATATGCATCATGCATGACAAGGAAAAGGACCGATGGGCCTAGTTATGACTATCATTGCTCCATTGGTAAAGTTGATAATTTGCAAAAATTTAGTTTTTCAGTACAAGCAAAAATATCTTTCAATGCATCTTAAAATGCAAGTTTTATTGCGATTTAGTTGAAACCAAAATGAGGTAAGCCTTTTTTAAGGTATTTACGATTATACCATTTAGTGTTACACACACAAAAAACTGAAGCCCTCCCATCTGAAAGAAAGGTAGATTCGCAATTTTATTATTGTCTCAAATACATTTTCAAATAACTGCTATGTATACAATATTAAGTTGCGAATCTGCTTTACAAATAAGAATGTTTGTTTCCCTATAATGAAATTGTTTACTGAAGCTCAATGCACTATTTATATTATTAGTTTTGGAAGCAACACAACAGGTTCACATCAAACATAGCAGTAACAATAACAGCTGTGCTCATAGTTAAAATGTGAACACTGTGTATGGCGTCTTTAAAATGTGGTTAAAAAATCATCACTCATCACTTTCAGAGTCTTCAAAAGCATCTGGTACTGGCAACACATCACAGACATCTGAAGATGATGGTAAATTTGTGTAGAATTCATGATAATATCTTGGGATGAGCAAATCTTTGCATAATTTCATCATATCTGTTTTCTTTGTAGCAGAGACATTGAATCTGCTAGAGTATGAATGTGCAGATTGCAATCGTGGACGGCCCATTTTCCTCACATAAGTCATTTCTTGAAAAGTGTTCGCTGTGCAGTTAGTTTTTATGAAAACTGTTTCTGGCTCCTCCTTACGATATTGTAACCAAACTGCATCACGGAACTTTGCTGGTACTTTTGCACTTGAGGAATTACATGGCAGCAAGTATTCCTTGGTGATATTGAAGTCTTGGAAGTCATCATGGAGAAGTATTGTTACCTCACAATGTCGTGTATTTGAACAAGCTGTTCAATTATTTGTAACCAACCGGAATAGCTTTTGCTTTTTGTTCAATTTTGGAATGGATAGAGTCACATTACATTTGACTATGGCCAGGCTCAAGGAATGCATGGTCGATCAGTTGCATGGTTGGATGATTTCTCACAACATGAAGGCACATACTAGAAAAAGAGGCATTTTTCTGCTGTCCTGCGCCACTATCAGATATATTCCAGTTTGAGTCATTAGGTACTTCTAGATGCATGAGGAGAATTCTATACTCCCCAGTTTTCCTTCTGTCTTATCCCAAGTAAAGCTTTGTACATCTTGATTCCCATGTTTGTATAAGGTGAGGTTGTAGACACCAAATTTTCTCACATAGAAAAACGGCCCAGCTGCACCTTTAGGAGTGTTGAGAACTGCTTGTAAATCAAATCCAAGTTCTTAGAATCATTTTTGGCAGCTGCGTTGTCTTCATTCCTGTGCTCACGAACAATTTTTTTGTGTTCGAGATGCTTCAAGTATGGTGTTTCATTTTAATTTTGACTGGACTCAGAAGTCATTTCCTTGTGTGCAACACATCACTTGCATGGGTCTTTCTTTGGCTTGTGAAAACGTTTCTTGTATTCTCGGAAAACGTGCTGGTACTTTTCCGCTTTAACTGGCTTCTTTCCAGCTTCCTTGCACTTTGATTTGTACAAGCTGTACATAGTGCTACATTGAGTAATGAATCTAAATATTGATTTTCTGATGTCTTGTGGTAGTAATGAGATTCCATGGATGAGAAGGATAGAATATGAATTCAAATGAATTGTTCATCAACATTCGTAAGCTTTTGTGGAGGTGTTTTCTTCCCTCCTTTATCCTTTTCCAGGAACCCTGATTGTGTGAGTTTGTTGAAACCACCTCTTATAAGGCCTTCAGTTATATTCAGTGTGTCTAGAAAGAATTTTCTACAAACAACCTTATTTTCGCCCTCTCAAGTAAGAGAATAAACCTTAGAATTCTTCCTTCTGGAGCGGCAACCAATAGTGTTATTTTTGTTCTACTAACTGTGACGTGGTTCAAAACAAATTAGTGCTGCTGATCGAGGGTTTGTAGCTCATGGAACTCTTTGTAAATACATTCCCTTTTCTCTTGCATAAAGATGTCCAGCATTTGTGTTTTGGACGGTTCAGACATCGAGGTTATTTCATTGCTTTAGCAAGTACTGGTTTTCCTTAAATATCATCATTAAATATTCTTCTCCCTTCAACCTTTTCAGTTGTTGTGCATTTTGTTTCCACTTGCTAGTGTCAGAAGTGTGCCTTTTCTTCGCTGGTGAATGCTGAGGCATTGTTGAATGTGTATGTTTATTCTTAGGCGGTGTAGGTGATGCTGGAGGATTATTTCCATTCTTGGATGTTGAAGGCTGAGGTGATGTTGGTGTTTTTACATTCTGAGTAGTTGAAATGCTGCAGTTTCCTGTTTTAATGGATTGCGTTTTAAGGATATGATGAGCTGACAAGTCTGTTAGAAATGACTTGCATCAGGTACACTCTGTTAATCAGTGTCAAAAGAGTCATGTGATGATGGTATATAACTGTCACAATCATCACAGCTGACATCACTTCGTTCTTCAGCTGTTTTCAATTGCCCTAATGGCTAATATTTTTGCATGAAGAGAATTAGTTAGAATCCTCTTAGGCCCCTTGTCTTCACTCTCGCTCACATATATATATATATATTCAGGATTGCTATGTACAACATCTAAAGCCATCTTTACTATTCTGTGTCAACGACTATAGGATGTATTGTTAGGAGTCGTAGACATTTCTATTCACCTGCAACACAGAAACCGGAAACACACACATATTCCTTGTGTTTAAAGAAGCAGTACAGGCACAATGCTGCATGAGCTATGCAGAAGGAAAAACATGAAGCAATCATTGAAGCATGATGTTTTAGGCAAAATAGCTGTGTACCTCATACAAAATCAAAACACATTAAACAGGAATAATGCATGTAACAAAAAGAATGTTTCCTGTTTCACAACCATTAAACAATCTGTTTAACTTAGTTACAGTTAGGTGCATAATACATCCACAGTACTTTAACTCAGGCAATTATAGTGTAAAATGCAACATTTAAAGTATTGGCAATATGATTGTTTATGTACAACGTAAGTTAGTAATTTATGCCGATCTTTGCTTCATGTGCAGTAATTCAAAATATGTCTACTCTTTATTTACTATATGCATGTGTTAGGGTTTCCAAATGGGTTCATGAGAGCAACATTGGGAACATGCTCTGTATTAGAAAGGCAAAAATCCAAGCCCCAACATAACCTACAATTCAACACACTTTCAAAAGCACACCATATTATTATTAGCATTCACAAGTAGCATGATAATACATAATGAAAAAAAAAACATAAAATTCACCAATGACAATAATGTAAACACAATATTTAGAGAAGGCATTGTAAAACTAGAGGTTTTCTTCATTTACGTTTATAGGGTTATAACATTACATAACATGGTTTGACAATCATTACATCCAAATTAACTTACTATTATTAGTACAAAACAACAGATTATATCACATTTTCGTGCTCAAAGTACTATAACATTTTAATTGGGATAGTTGATGCTTTTACATATACAGAATAAACACACCACTATCCTGTTGCACATTACTACCAACTGCTTGACATTAAACTTCTGTGGCATCCAGTGCTGCAACGATGATAGACCCGACCTGGCCGAACTAACTGATACAAAATCATTACCAAGAGAGAGAGAGAGAATGAGAGAGAGAGCGAGAGAGAGAGAAAAGGGGAGAGAGAGAGAGAGAGAGAGAGAGAGAGAGAGAGGAGAGAGAGAGAGAGAGAGAGAGAGAGAGAGAGAGAAAGAGTTGACACTGCTACACACCGAGGCAAGAAGCATTTACTAACCAATGTGCAAGCATCGAGTTATATTAGGCAAAAAAAAAAAGAACCATTGTGTAGTGTGCAGGAACGAAAAGTCCAACACATCGCTGAAAAAGAAATTAGTTTTAAGTACTTACCGATCAGCACAAGTGCATGGTGAGTACGATGCTAGACAAGACCAGACCATCCCCTGGTCAGAACGTCCTCTGTACGAAACGTAATCTATCAACCATCACTAGAAGAGGAACACACATTCGATGCGCACCCATGTACCCAGTTTCCGATGTTAGTAATTAAAGACTGTTATACCTTGTGCTCGCATACTGAACCTGTACTTACAGACAGTCGTATTCTGTCTCCAACGAGCATTTGTGTACCGAACCTTCAATGCTGAGTCTGTCTCTGTGCAGGAGCTTCCTACCTTGAATGTCTGTACTAAAAAGCAGTCATACTCGTGTACAGAGCATGTAACCCACCTTCATAGTCCGTACTTAATTCATATCAACCACCACTGGAGCCCAGGACCATGCACGCCTACACACCTGTGGTTCGTCATGTATCATACCTTCAGCACGAAGGACAGCTGTCCCAACAGCAATAATTGACGTGACCATCCTTAGCAGAACGACGCCAAGTGAAACTGAACCGACCAACAACAAAAAACGTGTGCCACACAAGTAGCTTGGGAATCTGCTGTTGGCCGAAAGCACGACCATCGTCAAACAGTTCGAAGGATGGAACTTATATATATGACATGGTGGGAGGCAGGTTGAGTGCATGTTCATTTACTAGATGTATTCAGTACCCAGATCCAGAACCGTTAGTACATCCGAAACAAAAGTAACCATTTGTAATGCATGAGAGACATCATTTATAATTATAGAAATATAAGCTCATTGCGAAACGAATTAGCCATGACACACACATATAGAAATACTATGTATGTACTCTGCTCTAAGAGGATGCAGGGGTTTTACCTTAAAGGGCATAACTGTTTCTGAAGACCTGCAGAACGCGAGTGTAGCTATCGATGTAAACTGAATGAAAGCACAGACCACAATGATGGCCCTGACTTTCCATGCATGGTAAAAATTACCGACCAAGAAAGCAACATGGCAATTACACCACCACACTTGATAACACATACATACATTCTATAGGAAATAAATTACATGCCCTGATGTTGGGTGAGTCAGTGCACCAGACTTGAAAATAAGGTATCGAAGGTACAATTATCCATAGAGAGAGAGTTCAATCAATTCACAGGTAATGCCCGCCGACATGAAAGTAGTCATTGCACGTTCGCCCACAGTGAATAGACAATCGTTCATCAGGGGGAAGCAAGGTCCCACTGCCAAATGTCATGAAGAGCCATAATCTATAATATCTAACCAAACAGTGTGGGCGAAATAAGTGTATGCCTTGCATGCATACACCAAGAAGTGTTCGAATGAAGATCATTGTGTAAGATGTACCAGAAGTTAAGATGTCAACTTCACAGCTAGCAGTCCAGACAGTCTGAGATAGTGTCTGTAATTACACTCTGTCTCTGATGTGCACTTCGTGTACCAAGCCCTCGCAATTACAGGCCGTCATACACTGTCTTCAGTTCCCTACCTGCACTCGGACCTTCAATGCACGTAATCAGAGACAGTTTCCATCCAGCAACCATGTGCCAGGCAGCCAGCACTGCTTGTTCATCCCAGCCATTCCACTATAAAAACTGTGATGTTGTGTGTACCCACAGCTATAATGTGTATAGTGCGACAAGTCTCGAACTGAGGTCCCTAAAGAGAGCTGCTTTCTCTCACCAGCCGAGTATCTCCAATTGTCCGCTAGAGTATACGAATGGAAGAATAGTTATAAACAAATTGGCTGTGTGTGTTAGAGTTCAGTATCGAGCACATCATGCAATCACCCAAAAAGAAAATGCTTACAGCCTGCAAGTCATAGTTTTAAGTATTGAATACATCACACAATTAACCAACAAAAAAATACAGTCTGCCAGTCACAGGTAACAAGCAGGCCACACTGCGACATCCCACTACAAACGAACCATAATGTAGCAATAATCACACTTCGTCATCGAGCATGGTGGGAAGTAGACCTTTGCATTCACCTACAGATGGAATCACCTGTAGAAGACTAACACCAATGGTATCATCAACAGCAAAGTGCCCTGACAAGCATTACGGTATCAATTATACCAGTATGGAAATACCTTTAATAAATTCTTTTTTCTACGATGTCGTCTGCAGTGATAGCCTGTCTAAAGAATACCTTCTTGCACAACACAAAATCTGTCTACAAACACTTACCTGCAACAGTATGAAGAGACTCCTGGCTGTCAAGGTAGTGCTACGTTCACTGACATACATCAAGAGCTGGTGTAAGACACAATGGGAGCGAGCAGCAAAGCAACATGGAAAGCTGAACGAGTGTAAAGAAGTTGGGATGAAAAAGTCGCACAGTGATCAACTGGATAAGGTAACCAACCATGCTTATGTTTGCACCACACACAGCCATCTACTGAGACAATGCAAACTAGCATGTAGTATGAACAGTATCTAAGAGAACATCATGTAAATATTGATGAAATTTCATAGGTGAGTGCAAAGCAGATCGCTACGTCTACATTAATCTTCTACGAACCTGTACTCCGCTACAATGGTTGAAGACTTACAAACTGTGTCACCAGCATCGCCAACAGCATTACGATAATAATGTAATTATTGTAGAAATACTTTTAGTACAAGGTGTAGTACAAAGTGTTCTACTGTGATAACTATAATGCAGTGTTTGCCCATAGTGATAACCTGTATAGACATAACAAGAGGTACAAAGCAAATGTTCGTCGTTCATCAGGAAGCAACTACAAGTATTTTGGCAAGATATTCGCTAATCATACCTGTGCCAAATGCCATTTGCAATGGACTACAAGACCTATACATGTATTATTTGCAATACTGTGTATGCGAATAAGTGTGCCTTGATTGCTCACAGCAGAAATTACTCGAATGAAGAATATGTTGAACATGTTAGACGAATGGAAGTAAAGAAGTTGAGAGGTCGAATTGACAACTTCCCAAGCTGGGCAGTAAACGATCGGATAAGGTAACATAATACACTCCAACAACAATGCCGACATATGCATCATGCAGCCAGCAGTCATCTACCGAGACAACCCAAGACGAGGAATGCAAACTAGCATACACTATGAACAGTATACAGGCATACATAATGTAAAACAAGCATCAGTTTGTCGGCGAGTGTGGTGGAAAGCTGATTGTTTCAACTACATTCATCTACTACGATCGTGTACTCTGCTACAACATGAAGACGGATTCAATTGTTAAAACCTTGTCACCTGTAACACAGATAATATCGTCAACAGCAAGGGACCCTGACGAGTGGCTGCAAGCTTTACGGTATCCATGTTACCACATTGATCGCATATTCTGCTACCATATCAAGATGGAATCATTGGTTGAAGACTTACCCTCTATAACACCAGCAGCATCGACATCAGCTATGGGCCCTGAAGAGTCGCTGCAAGCATAACATTATGAATGTTACTACTGTGGAAATACTTTTAGCAAATGCTGTAATGCATGTCGACATGCAAGTAGTCATTGCTTGTTCACCACAACATACAAGGTGTTCTACTGTGATAACTGTGTTGTAGTGCTTACCCGCAGCAGTAACCTGTATAGACATAACAAGAAGTGTAAAGGAAAAGTTCGCCGTTCATAGGGAAGTGAGTGCAAGTATTGCGGCAAAACATTCGCTAAGCACACCAGTGCCAGATGTCACGAAGAGAGTCACTGTCCATTTGCCACCATCTACAAGATCTACCCATGTGTTAACTGCTGTGCGGTATATGTGAATATGATTTCCTAGTATACTCACAGCAGGAGTTGCTCAAATAAAGACTAAGTTGAGTCTGTAAGATGAACGAACGTAGAGAAGTTGGGAGGTCGAATTGTCAACTTCGCAGGCTATACATCGAACAACTGGATAGGGTAACATTATTCAGTCCAGCAACAACCATGCTGTCATCTACTGAGACAGCCCAAAATGGGCAACGCAAACTAGTATGCAGTATGAATAGTATAAAGCAATAATAATGTAAAACAGATGTCATTCCACCAGCAAGCACGGTGGTGGTAAGCAAACTGTTATGACTACATTCATCTAGTACGATCGTGTACTTTGCTACAATATGAAGATGACATCATTGGTTGAAGACTCGCCATCTGTAACACCGTCAGCATCAGCAACAGCAAGAAGCCCTGAAGAGTTGCTACAAGCAGTGCGGTATCAATGTTACCGCTGCGATCGTATACTCTGCTACAATATGAAGATGGAATGAATGGTTAAAAACTTGCTATCTGTAACACCGTCATCATCGTCAACAGCAAGAGGTCCTGTGGAGCCACTACAGGCATTTCATAATCAATGTTACTACTTTGGAAATACATTTTGTAAAAGTAGTCATGCACATCTTCACGAAAGTAGCCATTGCTTGTTCAGCCCAGTATACAAGGTGCTCCATTGTGACAACTGCGATGCTATGATTACCCACTGCGATAATCTGAATATAAAAGAGAATTAATATATTTTGTGTAGTGTCAAGTCTCGAACTCATCTCCCTACAAGCGACTGTTTTATCAATACACACACAGATGCTCTCGCCATCTTAGTTTCTCCAGTTGATCGCTAGAGTGTACGACCATCGTCAGTTAGGGTCACGGAGGTCTTCAACCATCTTCGTTACTCCTGTCAGAGGGGAACATCAACCTCGTTATTCCATTATCGATGACGATTGCTAGGAGCACTCATGTCGAATCACATGACCGAATTCCGACATACAGGATGCAAAATACTTACTCATGCATACAGTACACTATTTACAAGTATTGATAATTTGAAGACACACTTTACATGTCTTGTAAAGACATACATTTAACTCAGTAGTCATGCAAGAGACACAGCACTGCTACATATTGATGATGAGATATACAATAATTATAATCACCTAACAACCAACACGTATTGCAAAAGTGACAAGCACTATACTTCGCATCGGTCGTTGCTAGACAAGACCATGCATCTGAAAACACACATTACATGACTTGTAAAGGGATATATTTAAACCAGGGGCCATGCAAGAGACTATGGCACTGCTACATAGTGATAATGATATAAAATAGTTATAATCACCTACCAATCATCACGTATTGCACAAGCGACTGATGGACTGAAATATGATACATTATCCGATCGTTCACTGTCTAGCCTGCAAAGTTGTCAATTGGACCTCTCAACTTCTTTATGTCCATTCATCTTACATTTTCAACATAGTCCTCATACTAGTAATTGCTGCTGTGAGGAATCAAGGGACACATAATCACATATACAGCATTGCAGTTAATACATATGCAGCTCTTGTAGTCGAATGAAAATGGGCAGTTAATGTCTTTATGACATTTGGCACTGGTGGGGTTAGCGAATCTCTTGCCGAAATAATTGCAGTCGCTTCCTAACGAACGACAAACATTTTCTTTGACTTCTTGTTATGTCTATACAGGTTATCACTATGGGTAAACACTGCATCGTACTTATCACAGTGGAAAGTCTTGTATGTTGGGTTGAACAAGCAATGGTATCTTTAATGTCATCGTGCATTATCAATACACTTAAAATGTATTTGCACACATTTATATATTAATGCTCGCAGCGACTCTTCAGCTTCATGATGTTTGGCACTGGAGCAGTTAGGGAATGTCTTGCTGCACTCACAGTGAACGACATGCCTGGTTGTTGCATGTCTTGTTAACACAGGGGCACAAGTGTATGCTGGGCTGAACATGCAATGGTAGCGTTCATGCAGACGTGTAATATGACTTGTATTAAAAATATTTCCACAAAAGTAACATTGATATCGTAATGCTGTTGGCGATGCTGGTGACACAGCTGGTAAGTCTTCAACCATTGTATCAGAGTACACGGCCATAGAAGTTTAATGTAGATGTTACGATGTGCTTTCCACTCGCCGATGAAATGTCATCTATGTTTACATGATGTTCTCTTAGATACTGTTCGCACTACATGTTAGTTTGCATTGCCTCAGTAGATGGCTGCACGCGGTACAAACATAAGGGTTGGTAACCTTATCCAGTCACTCACTGTGCGACTTTGTCCTCCCAACTTCCTTACATTCGTTCATCTTTCCATTATGATTTGCCACTTGCTCCCATTGTGTCTTACACGTGCTCTTGGCGTGTCTGTAATGGTAACACTACCTTGACAGCCAAGAATCTCTTCGTATGGTTGCAGGTAGGTGTTTGTAGACATATTTTGTGTTGTGCAAGAAGGTATTCTTTAGACAGGCTATCACTGCAGACGAAATCGTACAGAAAAACATTTATTAAAGGTATTTCTATACTGGTAATATTAATACCATAATGCTTCTCAGGGCACTTTGCTGTTGATGACACCATTGGTGTTAGTCATCTACTGGTGATTCCATCTGTAGGTGAAATTAACAGTCTGCTTCCATCATGCTTGATGACGAAGTGTGATTATCACTACATGATGGTTCATGCAGTGGGTTTTCACAGTGTGTCCTGCTTGTTGCCTTTGACTGGCAGGCTGTATTTTATTTGTTGGTTCATTGCTCGATGTGCCTGATACTTAACACACACACATAGCTATTTTATTTATAACTATTTTTCCTTTCATACACTTTAGCGGACGATTGGAGAAAGACGGCTGGTGAGAGCAAATAGAGTCTGTACGGACTGATTTCGAGACTTGTCGTGTTATACTCATCACTATGTGTGAACACAAGTTCGCAGTGCTCATAGTGGAATGGCAGGGCTGAAGATGCCATGCTGGCTGTGTGGTGAATGGTTGCTGGATGGAAAATGTCTGTGATTACATGCATTGTAGGTCCGAGTGCAGGTAGGGAACTGAATACAGCATATGACTATCTGAATTTGCGAGGGTTCGGTACACAGGTGCAGGTTGAAGACAAAGGGTCTGTAATTATGGACACTGCGTTTTCTATGTCGGTTTGTCTCGACTGCTGGCTGTGAAGTTGGCTTCTTAAATTCTAGTACATCTTACACAAGCTTCTTCATTCGAACACTCCTTGGTGCATGTATGCAAGACATACACTTATTTCGCCCGCATTGTATGGTTAGATATTGTAGATAATGGCTCGTCATGATATTTGCCACTGGGGCCTTGGTTCCCCATGATGAACGATTGTCTATTCACTGTGGGTGAACATGCATCGAATACTTTCATATAGGTGTGCATTACCTGTGAAATGATTGAACTATCTCTCTCTGTGGAGAAATGAACTTGCGATAACTTATTTTCAGTTCTGCTACACTGACTCCACTAACATCAGGGCACATAATTTAATTCCTATAGATTGTATGTACGTTATGTCAAGTGTGGTGGTGTAATTGCCATGTTGCTTTCTTGGTCAGTCATGTATACCATGCACAGAAAGGTGGGACTGTCATTGTGGTCTGTGCTTTCATTCAATTTACATGGTTGCTGTTGTTTCGTATGTGCTTAAGGTTATGAAACTAGGTACTGAATTGCTCTAGTAAAGGAATGTGAACTCAACTGGTCTCCCACTCTGGGAGGCCAGTTACTAGAGCAATTCAGTACCTAGTTCCGGAACCTTAAGCGCATACGAAACAACAGCAACCATTTGTCGTGGAAGGGAAACATAATTTACAATGCTAGAACTATAAGGTCATTATGAAACAAATTAGCCATGATGAGTAAGGAGGTATCATACACATACACAGATCGCGATCATAGCTATCGATGTAAACTGAATATAAGCACATACCACAATGACGATCCCACCTTTCCATGCACGGTATACATTACCGACCAAGAAAGCAACATGGCAATTACACCACCACATTTGACAACACGTACATATATTCTATAGGAAATAAATTATGTGTCCTGATGTTGGTGGAGTCAGTGCACTAGACTTGAAAATAAGGTATCGCAGGTTCAATTCTCCATATATATATATATGCTAGTACCATCCTTCGAAATGCCTGCACAAAATCTCAACTTACGGCCAACAGCAGATTCCCAAGCTACTCATGTGGCGCACATTTTTGCTGTTGGTTGGTTTAATTTACTCAGGATCGTTCTGCCCATGGTGGTCATGTCTGGGATGGCTGTTGCGACAATTGTCCTTCGCACTGAAGGCACAGTTGATGACGAACCACATGTGTATAGGCTGTGCATGCTCCTGGGCTCCTGTGGTGGAGGACATGATATAAGTACGTGGATTGAAGGTCAGGCAGATTATGTCTACCTGCAATTACTTGCTCGGTACATGAGTATGACTGCTTGTAAATATGTATATGAAAGGTCGGCGGCTCGTGCACAGAGACAGCCCTTGCATTGAAGGATCGGTTCACGAATGTTGGTTGAAGAGGGAGTACGACTATCTGTAAGTAATCAGTACACAGGTGCAGGTCGGCTATAAGTTCCACTTCTAGTGATGGCCGATGGATTACGTTTCGTAAGGAGGTCGGTCTGGCCATGGTGGTCTGGTCTTGTCTATCATCATACTCACCCTGCACTTGTACTGATTGGTAAGTACTTATAACTATTTTATATTGCATCGATGTGTTGAACTTATTGTTCCTTTACACTTTACAGTGGTATTTTTTTTTCCTAACATAACTAGGTGCTTGCACATTGATTAGTAAATGCTGCTTGCTTTGGTGTCTAGCAGTGTCGACTTTCTCTCTCCTTGGTAATGGTTCAGTATCAGTTATTTCGGCCAGGCTGCTGGTTGGTAAGTTTATGACTTGCCTGGTCTGGAGCTCTAACACATCTCTCTCTATCTGTGTGCTCTCGGAACATGCTTGACCTAAGGTAGTTCACTTATTATGACACTACAATCCCTCTCATTGTCTGGGGCTATTACTATGTTCAGAAGTCTCTAATTGTGTTTAAAGGTTCGGATGTTACGTTCAACTATGCTTATAAGTTCTATTAGGTCAAACTTGACCCGACCTTTTCATTGCCGGGAGGGCGATACCTATGTTATGAATTTACTATTTGTATATTAATGGTCAACATTGCTTATAAGTGCTCTTATGTCATACTTTCCCCTTTGGGTCTATCTTCATCTGGGGTGATGCCTATGGTATGATTATGGTAGTTGCATTTTGAACAGTTCGGAAATTACATGCCACTATGAAGGAAACATAGGCATACTTGGCCCTGTGACACTTATCATCTGTGGTGATGTATATGTTATGAATTTGTCAAATCTATCTTCAATAGTTCGAAAATTACATCCAACTATGCTAAAAAATAAGGCATATGCCATATTTGGCCTTGAGTGCCTTCTTGTCATTTGAGGCAATGCCAATGTTCTGAATTTGGCAATTATATTTTACCCACTTTGGAAATTACTGCCAACTATGCTTATAAGTAGACATTGGACACATTTGATCTCATCATCTGGGGTGATGCCTACATCATGAATTTGACAACTTTATCTTCAAAGATTCGGAAGTTACATTCAATTATGCTTATAAGTCGACATCTGTCATACTTGACCATTTGGTCCTTTTCCTTGTGAGTGATGCATATATTATGAATTTGATAGCTATTTTTTAAGTGATTAGAAAATAACAGCCAAGTATGCTTATAAGTAGACATAAGTCATACTTGACACTTAGGTTCTTTTTGATGTCATGGATTATAAATATGTTAGGAATTAGATAACTATATATTAAGTGGTTCAGAAACTGTAGCCAATTGTACTTATAAGTATATATAGGTCATACTTGACCATTCGGCCCTTTTCCTTATAGTGGTTGAATCATATGATATGATTTTGGAGATTATATAATATAGAGTTTGGAAATTACTGCAAACTATGCTTATAAGTAGTGCTAGGTCATACTTGACACTTTGGTAATTTTCCTTGTTGTGGGTGATTCCTATGTTATAAGTTTGATAAATATATATTAAGCAGTTTTGAAGTTACAGGCAACTATGCTTATAAGTTCACATATATAATACTCGACCCTTTGGTATGTTTCCTTGTTATGGATGATGCATATTTTATGATTTTGGCTTCTATATATTAAGCATTTAGGAAATTAGTCAACTATGCTTATAAGTAGACATAGGTCATACTTGACCCTTCGGTCCTTATCATTGTCAAGGGAGATGCCTATGTTATGAAAATTGTAACTTTATCTTAAGTGGTTCGGAAATTACAATCAAATATTTTTATAAGTTGACATAGTTCATACATGACCATTCGGTCCTTTTTCTTGAGGAAGATGACGAATATTTTATGATTTTGGTGACTATATATTACACAGAATGGGAAAAAACAACCATGTATGCTTATAATGAAACATTCACAATACTTGACCCTTTGGACCTTTTCCTTGTCATGGGCGATGTCTATGTTGTGAAATTGTCAACTATGTCTTAAGAGCTCGGAAATTACTTCCAGCTATGCTTGTAAGTTGACACAGGACATACCTGACCATTCGGTCTTTTCCCTTGTCATAGGTGATGTCTATGTTAAGATTTTGGTAGTGCTATCTTAAACGGTTCGGAAATTACAACTAATAATGAAGAGAAACGTTGCAGCAGAGTATGAACTCGAACATTCTTCAGGCTTGATGGATGTTGCTGTCATGTCCGTGTGTGACTGGCAGGGAGACTCCAGAACCTTCCTACCTGCACCTATGGAGTCAACGGGACATCGACGAAATGCAACATTATGAAGTCGGGACACCAAGATGGCCACCAGGAATTATTGTGCATTATGAATGCACAATCCGGAGGGAAATTCCTCAACTTCCGCACGATTAATAAGAAATGTGCGAACAGCCCGCAGGATTGTGCAAGGGCACATTCAGTGAGTGAAATGGGTAACCGGGCCACCATATTTCTAGACAGTGCCAAGATGGTGTCCGGGTGGGAACTCTCTCCATCCTTGGCAGGGCAGGTGGCTTCGATTTGGGTACCCCGGGTGACATAGTCAGTCAGTGGCTTCGGTGTGGGACCTGGGCTGCCATCTTGCTAGCCGGTGCCAGTCTTCTGGAACATACGATAGGGATTTCTGACTGACCGCCATTTTGCTTGTCAGTGCCAAGTTATGTGTCTTCGGGAACCAGGGTCACCATCTTGCTAGTCAGTGCAAGTCCATCAGAACATACGACAGGGATTTATTACTGGCCACCATGTGGTAATCTGTGCGAGTGGCCTCGGGGACCTGGGCTGCCACATTACTAGTCAATATTGGCCTAAGTCCACAGCCAGGATACTACTCAGTGCTAGATAGGCGCCACTGGATTAATCGACAGGGCCACCATATTGCTAGTCAGTGTAAAGTTGGCCACTGTCGAGGTGGAACGCTTAAGCATTATGGCTGAAAAATTTCCTCAATTGAGAAATTTCCATCCACATCCCGCAAATTGAGTAATTTCAAGCCCCATTCCGCAAACAGCCACCGGAACGCAAGAGCATGAAGTCTATGTGTGCGAAATTGTGCTCAATTTGGACGGTTTAGCAGTCATCTGTGGTGATTTTGGTCATTTTCTGTGCGAATTTTCTTGAAAATGAGGTTATCCCAGATGGCGGCCGTGTTTCCCCGTGTCCCCAGCCCCAAGCTCCTGCCCCAGAACCTCTTTTCCTAACTTCTCATATAATATTGTAAAATATCTACACCAAATTGCTTAGAAGGTTATAGTAACGCGGATTCCCTGCATTTCACCCTGGCTATTAACTGTTTACTGCTATTTACATTCTGTTCTACCGATCATTATATTACGCCTATATAGCGGCACTGGACTACTACTACTGGAATAGTATACATATATTTCAGTCCTATCCACCAGTGTTGAAACTGCTAGCGTAGATAAGTACTTGGCAGCTCATTTCATGTGGGCGTACCCATTTTCTGATTGGTTGCACGAGGCTCTTGATCAGGCCTAGTGAATGTTTGGCTATTGCGTGATGCGAAAAACTTCATACTGGTTTAACTGCAGTCGAGCAATCTTACCAGGCTCTGACTGTCGAATGGTGTTCTGAAATGTCGTTCAACATGAACGCCATTTTGCTGGCATATGCTACTGAAGTTCGTCGTCTAAAAATCTTTTACACTTATGTGTGTAGGTCTATATATATATAATATAAATAGCCATTTCACTGTTAATTCCAGTTTTATGTGCTACAGCATTGCCAAATGTTATTACACCGGGAGAGCAGCCGCTAACTTGTAGCAACTGACACACTAGAGAACCAAAAGGAATTATCCAAAATTGTCGTTTATCAATAAGTTTTAATTGCAAGATCTTGAGCAAATCGATCTATTTTATAAGAACACCAATGCGTGTTGATAAATGAAAAATTCAACTTAGCAAATTAAGGTTATTTTTGAAAGAAAATAACTTTTAAACAAAATTTTTGTTTAATTTCGGCTATAATGTACTTTAAAAAAATAAATTTAACAAAACTTTGTTTATAAAGTTAGCCGCTATACTTGCGAGTGATGAGAGAAAAGTTTACCAATTATTTTCAATTTTTTTAATTTGTAAAAACTTTGTAGGAAGTGATTCACAGAAACTAGAACAAACACAATAACATATGCAATTTCACTAACCATAATTTTTATTTTGAAAGCAAAGGTGACATTGAGAATGTCCGCACTTTTTCCAGCTCCGCAGTTAGGTAGGAACTGGGCTTGTAATATCGGAAGACAGTAAACTGCATGTAGGTTCCATTACCCGTTTATAAGAGATCTTACAACGTTATCCTGAGATCTGCAAGAGTCGAATTGATTTGAGACATTTGGGCGGCTCTTACAAACGACGTCTTGAGACTCGGTGAGGGTGAAATGAGGTGAAAATGGAGCTGGGCCGGAATGCAAGAAATGGGTAAACGGGAGATCCGCATGGAAATCTGTCGATCAGCGGCGTCATCCGTCACGATTCCCACTTGCGAAAACGGAGTGACGCGACCGAGGATTGAACCCGGTTTGCTTTGGAGGGAGAGGAGTATTCTAATTTTCTTTCTTTTTTTTTTAAATCTGGGAATACAGAAAATTAACCAGGAAATTAACGCATTTGTGCCGTGAATTCGCGGGAAGTTGTGTGAAATTTGCGGAACATGTATATTTTTTAAAATCAACATGTCCGTAATTTTAAGGAGAGTTTACGCACACTTCTGGTTAAATTATTACCAGAATTTTCTGTAAAATTAAGGAAATTTTTTAAACAGTGTACGCGTTATGAGTTTAGATCCCACATATCAGTTGAATTAAGGATAGTCTTAGGGCAAAGGAATCGGAAATAAAATTGTTCAATCAGATCACTCAGCAATTTGTAATTTTTATTGATCTCAATGTAGTATTTTATCGATTAGCACCAATTTTTGACGCTGTAGCACTTTTTACACTGATGTGCACACAGAGGTAGTATTTCCTAAACGTATGCGATACAATCTTATTTGTGTTGCTGATAGCTTTTGTATTACGACTGGTACACTGATCCTAAACTTATTGTTACGTAACTGTTATTGTAGTGACCACGCGATATCAAGTCACCGTGATCTGCAGTCTTGCAGTTGTATTGGTTACAACAGCAAATTACTATTTGCTTTTTTTTTTTTGTGAAAGTAAGTATTTGTGCTTGATTAGGACTGGCAACTCCGTAGCTTCATTTCACGTTCAAGGTTGTACTTCAAGAATTCTGACAACATGCCTTACTTATATGTTTACGTATTGATCACGGACTTGGATGAACTGCTCTATCGTTCCTTAGCAAACAAAAAAAAAAAAAACTTTATTTTGATGTTTTCTTTTGCATTTTATATTTTATTATTTCATTTTTTTTTTTTTACCGGAGTGAACGTACGGTACATGTTATAACCTGTATGCAGATGTAAATGCGAACAAATTGGAAGCATCGATTATAAAGGCAGACACAAATTATCGGAGAAAACAGAAGACGAGCAGAGAGAAAGTGTTTCGGTCCCGACCTAAAAATTTATACCCCTGACAATAAATAAAGTTACATTTCCCATAATGCCCCTCCAGCGCAGCGCGGGTAGGGAGTACTCAGACCACGAAGCCACGATATTTATGGCCTTAATGTTTTCAATGTTGTCTTAATTAGACGGCGGAAATATAGATTTATTAATTATAGGTTGTGGAGCACGGAGGAGGGGGCCAGGGGGATAAGAAATCGGCCGGGGAGATTGTGGCACGGATATTCTGTGATTTATACCGGGCATGCACAGTCGTGAGACAGGCCGAGTCGGTGCAACATCTGAAGACCCGGGCCTGGCTGTCCCGGTACAGCACCGACCGATAACCATCGACAACGCACAAGACGAGCTGTAGAGGGCGGCTTGCTTGGCAACACAATTCCCACTCCTCTTTCCGTTCCATTTCCTTTTATTTGTACGAGCAGCTTGCCCGCCTCCTCCTGCTTAGCTCCTTCCACAAACGCGAGGTGACCCGGAACTGCACATGGTCTCAGCGCTGTGGGTTGTCGTGTCGCTCATCTCCACACATTATTCCTGTTCACTACGAGGCCCGCTGTTTCGTGCACTCGCTCGAAAGATCGCTGTTGCGAAGCTACCAACCGTGGTATTAGGCCTAAACGCCTCTGAGAGGAAACGATAACTAAGAGTTCCTTCAGCCGGGAGACTTTGGACTGATCATACTAGGCGGTGAGTGTAAACACCTGTCGTCGCCATAGCCCTCGTGAACCGCTGTGCGAAGGCAGCGGGAGCAATATCTCACCTCCTGTGTAGTGTGTAGCTTTCGAAAGTATTGATAGGTACATTCCCTGCTCCTAAAATGAATTAATTATTTAATTTGACCGATTCCACGCGACAAAACAATGCGAAAAATGGAAATTCTTTCTCCAATCAGTCATCACTGCCTGACAATAGCCGAGCTGTTCTTATACCCTGTTGCACCATTGAGGTTGAGCAATGATCTAGGATCAAATACCGGCTTGATCCTGGTTCAGAACACTTGGATGTTGCACCATTGTGTTTGGCGCGCAGAACTAAGATCAGTTTGAACCTCGTCTTGAACTGTGCACTTTGGTGGTTCACGACGATTATCTCGGATCACGTAAATACAAGTGCGTTATTTTAAAATGTTCAAGTTACATTGAAAAACAAATTTTATTTTAAAATGGAATAAACATTCAACCGTTCCATATCTAAGCTCTGTTTGACAGAAAATAATACATTTTAAGTGTTTATAAAGCTCAGAAAATAATAAATATCTGTGTTGGATATAGGTTAAGTGAAGATAAAAACACTGTTTTATATATATATATATTTACTAAAAATAAACTTAGTAATATCTTAATACTTTAAAAATGGATTCAGTTGTTTTTATTGTTGTAAAATGTAAATTGAGACATTTTACAAAAGCTTAAGATACATGGATTTATTTAATTAAAGATGGTTTTAGTGTTTCGTAAAGAGAGAACGAAATCCATGCTTATCCCTTCAAGCAAACCAAACTGGAAAAGCCATTCAGAATATCACAAACTCTGCTAATTTTCCGCAAGAGCTAAATGTAACGTCGAATTTGCTTACTCTCGAAATAGAAGCCGTGGCTGACAATTGTAGTTTGAAAATACACTCACTAACAGAAAGTGCATAAATAACTTTTTTTTTTGGAATTCAAAACAACATGAACACACTTGAATAAATCTTTAGTAAAATTCGTACAACTATTATTTAACTTAAAACAGATAAAACATCGCACCGTCTAGTTCTATGTACATACACTATCTTCTTCAATAAAACATCGCACCATCTAGTTCTATGTACATACACTATCTTCTTCAATAAAACATCGCACCATCTAGTTCTATGTACATACACTATCTTCTTCAATAAAACATCGCACCATCTAGTTCTATGTACATACACTATCTTCTTCAATAAAACATCGCACCATCTAGTTCTATGTACATACACTATCTTCTTCAATAAAATTTACATTGAAAATAACGAAAAAAATATGTGCAAAGAGTTTCCAATAAAACAAAACAACCGAAACGGAAATTTTGCAGTGCATTGAACTAAATTATAAGGCGAGAAATCCTAGTCTTACGAGATAATATCCACAAAAATTTATTAATTGTCTCCGAACTTCATAGTAAACAGTTGCAACATGATGTCACGAAATGAGAGCCAATCACAAACAGTGTTTCATCTCATCCTTGTTCCGAACCGAGATCAAGAGATCTACGATCGGAATTCGGCCGTTCGTGTTGGCGCAACACTCGTACATTGGAACTCGGGTTCAACTGCAGATCGTGATCTTAGAATCTTGGTTCAGTGCTGTTAATGATGCAACCGGGCATTAGGACGTTACACAACCAATAAAATGGATTTTGATGACGTTTCCCTTTCGTGCAACTGCATTTTACATGGCAAAGCCGACTAATGGGAGACGATTAGCTGTAGATTGGTCTTACCCTACGGAGAAGACGACGTTGTCTCAGAACGTGTTCCGACTGGCACGTTTGTTCGCGATAAAGTGAGCACTTTTGAAAGCCCTCTCATTTCTAATAATAGTCAATAAATGTATTTTATTTAAGCCTTGGACGTTAACTTCACAGTGCGGTAGAATATGCACACTATGTTTATTACTTAAATGGCAATATTTATAAAGGTCGTTAAAAAAATTAAAAACTCGCTGAAATGAAAAAGTAACTCGGGCCTCAAAAATACTCACTTTACTGTGAACAGCATTTGAACCAAAATGATCATGTGACCTGCGTTGTCTACAAAATGATCATGTGACCTGCGTTGTCTACTAAATGATCATGTAACCTGCGTTGTCTACAAAATGATCATATGACCTGCGTTGTCTACAAAATGATCATGTGACCTGCGTTGTCTACAAAATGATCATGTGACCTGCGTTGTCTACAAAATGATCATATGACCTGCGTTGTCTACAAAATGATCATGTGACCTGCGTTGTCTACAAAATGATCATGTAACCTGCGTTATCTACTAAATGATCATGTAACCTGCGTTGTCTACAAAATGATCATGTGACCGGCGTTGTCTACTAAATGATCATGTAACCTGCGTTGTCTACTAAATGATCATGTGACCTGCGTTGTCTACTAAATGATTATGTAACCTGCGTTGTCTACAAAATGATCATGTGACCTGCGTTGTCTACTAAATCTATGACGTATTTTTCTAATTTTCGTTTTGTCAGTTTATAGACTGACAAATTACTGCATACAAATTACCAAATTGCCGCCATATTTGTTTGGTCTGTTTGAAATGTTTAAATGCACATAAATGCGACGTTATTGGAATCAATAAATGTTTATTGTACTCACAATAATTCTTTCACAAAACAAGTTGCCGAATTATTCATGAAAAAGGTAAATCCTCGTGACACAATTTTTTAAAAATAACAATTACGTATCATATTAATTTGTTTTATATTCTCTATTTCAAATTTTAAACGTTCCTCTAACGACTTTCGGGGAATATTACTAGTTACTGTATTTTAATACTTTGTGGCTTTTAAGTTTTATATTAATAATTGTACAAAAATGATAGTAGCATGGCATACTAGCCAACAGCTGAATGTCATGGAGTCCCGACTTAACTTTGCAAAATGTTAAATACAAATTACTAAAAAAGGAAACTGGGAACGAATTGGAACACGGCCTCAGTATTCGTCTTTCAGAGGTGACTGCCTGCAGTCCATCCCTCCCCCTTCCTTTCTCCAACCGCCATCCCAAAACCCCTTCCCTCCACCCCCCGAATTCAACCAAAACAAAACGCCTTTCGCACCTCACCTGGGTTAAAAGTCTCCTTTATCGCTTCTAGGGTACACAGTTAAAGGCAGAGGCAGTGTTACAATTAATTTCCAGTTTCGTTTTCCGCAACTTCTATTTAGCATTTGTACGGTTCATTCGGAACACCACGAAATACATCTGTGTAGCACGCAATGCTGCTATTATTTCCATGTTATCATTATCCAAAATTAAAAGTCCACAAAGTCTTAAAAACAAATAGTTACTATTCCTGGAAGTTATTAGAGAGCCTCGCACGCCAAATAGGGGCCGCGGTGGCACAGCGGCTAGAGCGCTTGCTTCCCACCTAGGCGAACCCGGTTCGATTCCCGACGGGGTCGCTCCCGGATTTGCTCATGTGCGAATCGTGCCGGACGATGCCTCTGGCCGGCGGGCTTTCTCAGGGATCTCCCGTTTCCCCTGCCCTTCCATTCCGGCACTGCTCCATACTCACCTCGTTTTACATTATCGGCTCTCAAGACCTCGCTCGATGTTAAGAGCCGCCGAAACGTCTCCGCTCCACTCGCACGTCAATTAATGCTTGCTATTTGCTCCGTGTGGATAAATGTTGCGCTACCCATCACTCAGGAGCTGTTGGTCATCCTGTGAGAACAACACGTGTGTCACCTGACAACAAAGGACTGAGTTCTAATGTGACAGCGCAGATACTTGCAACTCACATGGCAGTTGACCAGACACAACCACTACAGTCTAAAATCGAAATATTTTTCACTACTCCAAATAAGCAGTTCTGACTGTAGGTTTGTTGAAACTGTTCCACTTGAATGAGTAAAATTGTACTTATCACGTGTGCTGTTGTTAGTCATCGATTAAACAACGATTAATGTTTAATCTTTCTGAATTCCACTAGCCTAGCAGTAAGACCACGGTGCATCCCACTGATTTACCAACCAGCTCAATAACCTGTTCCGTCACTTTTTAGTTTCCAAGTTTAAGTGTTGCAATCACGTAATTTTATGTGACGCACTCTACTCGTGTCGACCACTTGTCTAGCAACCAGATGCGTGCTCGGTGATATTGATGTTACCCACTCATGTCATAGAGGTGTCGACAATTCCACAAATCATACTAACCGCGAGGAGGACTAGGCACTGACCACATTGCTCTGTACAGCACCGGTCATTTATATGCAACGAGTCCACGGTCATACACACTGTCTCAGTACGGGAGTAGATGTAAAATGAGAGCGTTGGCTCAGGATTCTACGAATCGGATTTTCGGATTACTCGCCTGGGATGACGTCATAGCCGGAGTTCACGGCGGCCGGTTGCCTGAGACGGCCATGTTATCGACAAAATAGCACGTTTCACCCCAACAATCACTTTTAACAACAACAAATTTACAAAAAAAAAAAAAAAAAAAAAGAAGAAATAGGGAAAATGAAAATGTACACGAATCTCCTCGAAGCAAGAGTCGAAAAGTCTTGAGGCGAGCAAGGAGATTAGAGGCTCTTAGCAGAATGGTTGACGTAATCCTCAGAGCAGGAGAGGGGGATTCTCGACTCCGAGACAGGTCCAGCGGACCAGGAGGATCAGCGGACCCGCCCCCCTCCACCTCCTCATCCGACCAAGTTACAGCACCAACCACGTCAACCCCCCCCCCCCCTGCTAACCTCTCCTCATCATCACCTCACCTCTTCAACCAAACCTCTAGCTATTATTATTAAAAAATCGCAAAAAAAAAAAAAAAAAAAAAAAAAAAGAAATTGGAAAATTATTTTAAAAAAAATCGAAGATAAAATAAAGTTACCCTGCAGTTCGCTCATCCCACCAACCTCACCTCACCCCTCCCTCACCAACTCCCCTGGCAATTATTATAAAAACCAAGAAAAATTGGAAAGAAGGATTCTAAAATTCGAGGAACATAAGATGTTACGTCACCCTTCCTTCCGTTCACCATACCACCCAAACCTACAATCTCATTCCTCACCACCACCATCCCAATCATAACAAATCGACGAATATAGCAAAAAATCGAAACACTAAATTTAGAAATTGAGGAGAAACTTACATCGATACTCTGACCATCATGTTGGTTGTTGTCGACCTTCATTTAGGCCCTAATGACTCCCCCATGAGGAAGGGGGAGAGAGGTGGTTGCCGAACCCACTCCACACACTTCCGGGGGGGGGGGCTATGGGGAATCGACAGTGCCCCATGAGGAAGGGGGAGAGAGGTGGTTGCCGAACCCACTCCTCACACTTCCGGGGGGGGGGGGGCTATGGGGAATCGACAGTGCCCCATGAGGAAGGGGGAGAGAGGTGGTTGCCGAACCCACTCCTCACACTTCCGGGGGGGGGGGGGGCTATGGGTAATCGACAGTGCCCCATAGGGAAGGGGGCGAGTTATGTTTGCCAACACACCTCCCCCCATTTGCGGTGGGAGGTGAATTTGTGCCAGGAAATGAAGGTTCGTGAAAAGCGCAATTTCGACCGATTTTTTCTCGGATTTGGGGGAGAGCTGTCTTTCTATATCCCATTGTCGGGATGATAGGCCCTTCGAACCTACACCTTCCCTCCCTCAAGTCTTACTTCTTAAGTCTTAAGTCCGCCCACAATTTTTTAATGTACCATACATGTATCATTAGTTTTTTCAACTGCATGACGGGATTTGAGAGCACGCACGTGCCGGTGTTCCCATTCAAATTTCGTTCGAATATCTGCTTCAACGACGTTGGCTTGGATTCAGCAGGCCCCTCCCTGGTTCATATACATTACGAACATACTCTCGAGATCTATCTTCGAACAAAGGAAATCAAACGAGTGTCCAAATAAATATATACAGGTGATTCAGCTAAATATTTTATTGACAGAGTAATTTGATTTTTGGCCCAAAACAGAGGCTTTGTTTATTGAATCGCGTATTTTGTTAGATATACAAAATTTATTTTGTTTGCTTTTCAACTTTTATTTACTCAGCAAAACTAATCACATTTTTGCCCATAACAAATTAACACTTGGTTGGCTGGCACAAGCCTGTCTCTCGGTGGGAACTACTCTACTATTTTTTTAGCTTTCTTGCAATGAAATATCCGTGAAACACACTAAACAAAAAAAACAATAATTTCGGCCAACAGAGACCACAATTATTAAACTGTTCCTAGTCCTGAATGTATTTACGGGATCAAGCGTTGCAAATAGTTAATTTTTTTAATGTGTACTTGACCTGTGTCGAGCGTGCTGCTTACAGTCAGTGAACCACACACTGCATATGCTAGAGATAACCATTCACACACAAGATACAGAGTATTCAACAAATGAGGTTACTCGGGAGGAAGGCGCTGGCTGCTTGTTCCTTGTTGTGTACAGTTCCCACCATGAATATCCTTCATGTGCAACATTTCTTATCCATCTTGGACACGGGGAGAGGGGGGGTTAAAATAAATCTTTATATCCCTTTGTTCCGAAGATCACGCCTTCTGCTGGAAGTAGACGATTACATACTGTTCCAAGCTAATACATGGCATTAGTGATATGAAATGATGGAGGCTAGCCTTTCTGCTACGACGTCTCCGGCTTGGTATACAACCATTTAAGGCCAGGAAAGTTTTATAAAGTGCAGATTCATATAGACGATACAACAAAATAATCCTGTTGGAGGTTTTCTCAGGCTGCTCCTGCTTTCTCCTGCGAATTCTTCATGTCGCTCTCTCAAAGTCCTGCCTGTTGCAAACTCAGGGCAGCCGGCAACAGCTGACTTCCCCGAGTGTTGCGTTAACTGGAAATTGCACATTCATCTCAAGAATTAATATTACAAACACAGAAAAAATATATTCTAAATGGGCCCATCGTGACGTGAACAAATAGGTATTATCAGGCTAAACCACTTACCTG
Organism: Dryococelus australis; assembly: GCA_029891345.1. NCBI lineage: Eukaryota > Metazoa > Arthropoda > Insecta > Phasmatodea > Phasmatidae > Dryococelus > Dryococelus australis. The sequence goes on along the minus strand of CM056997.1, from coordinate 220,825,441 downwards.
TTCTTCACACATATCAACCGGCAGCTTTTTATCTGCTCTCATCATATCTTATCTCTGCCTCTGTAATACCGAAATTAACGTAGGCGCTGTTGAGTGCCTAGTTCTAGCGAAAGAAATAAATCTTACGTCCAGTTTTAGAAATGTTCACGTTAAGATACAGCTATAGATAACAGTAGAAATATCTTTAAAATATTTCTCAACCAAAGTGTCCCCTTTCCTGCAATGGAATCAGAGACGATAGACCAGAAGTTTAACAAAGGTTGTTACTAATCGTGGAGAGAGGGCCTCTTGAATGTGAACTCAAGATTATGCCGATTATAGGTCTACATTATGAATAAATACTGCAACGGCCGCGCCCACGCCAAGAAATTAGAAAGACGAAGTTTACAACACAAAATAATGTTGGTCAGATGTTTTTAGTGTAGACATGGCTAGCTTTTATTTGTTGTTAATATCGAGACGAAATCGTTCTGGGGTTATCTTGCTATAATACAAAGAAAAACTGCGTTAAATGCATTCCGTTTGTGTAAAGACGTCGCTGTAGCGTCAACTTCCTGATTCAGTGGTAATAATTAAATATAGAGAATTCTCAGTCAATTTCTCCTGGTTGTTAAAGACTGGACATTTTTCTGATTCAGACGTACATAAGCGCCAAAATCCGCAGTCCTCTGGGGACCGTGGTGTCTCAGCGAGTAGAGCACCTATCTTCTACCAAGGCGAATAAGGTTAAATTCCCGATGGGGTCACTCCCGAGTTTCCGCTTATGGGAATCGTGCCGGACGATGCCGCTGGTCGGCGGGTTTTCTCGAGGATCTCCAGTTTCCACCACCCTTGCATTCTGGCACTACTGCATACTCACCTCACCTTACCATCAAGACTAGCCGCCCAAACCTCGTCACTCTATTCACAGTCATATCACACAAACGTCAGTAGGA